>CM076582.1:1115018414-1115618414 GCA_034641835.2 Pinus albicaulis
TAAATAATTTAGAGGTTTTCTGCTCTTTAATTTCACTGAAGTGTTATCTTGAATGTTTTCTCTATATGAAAGTATAACTAAATAATTCATAACTTCTCTTTAGTATTACTGGATTTTGTCTTGAGGCTATTCTTAGTATGGTTTAACTAAAGAATGCAGAGGTGTTTTTCTCTTTAGTTTTACTAAACTGTTATCCCAAAGGATTTTCTTATTGAAGTATAGTTAAAGGATTCTTCGTTTCCCTTTAGCTTTACTAAATTCACAGCTTGTTGTCATCTCATATTCATCTTACCTAAGAAGATCCATTTGATATAGTTAGCTTTCCCTATGAAAACCCTTAAAGATTTGATGTACAATTTAACCCTTTTATGACTCCATAGCCCAACAGATTAAGCTTCTCGCATTCTATATGTCAAACCTACAATCAATCAATCAAAAAAAACAAACAACCCCAAAACTTCATAGCTAGCCTAAACTTAGATAACATAATCATAAAGATAAATCATTTAATCATAAACATAGAGAGAGCCCTCTCTGAGCCCAGGAAGGCTAGGTCCTAGACTCCAAAGTGGTTTGATGTGGTTCCCTACTACTTTTTCTTTCCAATCTTGAAAATTACAGGGAGCCAACATAATGGCGACCATACCGGGGATCCTGATTTATTAAAAAAAGCTTAATATTTCCTCAAGGACTCAGAAAACCCCACTCAAATTTAGATGACTCAAATATTATCCAATACTAGTATCTAGTTTCTGATGGTGGACAATAGCCAGCCTCAATAAATTTGAAATCATCCACCTGGTGACTCCACTAGTTTTTAGTGAGCCTACAGGCTCACTGGAAAATTATTGAGAAAAACCTAATATTATAAAAAATCAAAGAAACCCATTCAAAATTCTCTGTGCCTTGGGTCTAATTTTTGGCTTCTAGAAGAATTTGTACCATATCCCATCCTGACCAAAACCATCCTACAATAGTTGACAATCCTGAGCACATCCTAAGAAAAACCCCTAGGTCTAAAGATTCAACTGTTAGTAGACCTATTCATAAGGCAGGTTCCTTACCTGAAAACCTTAAAGACTTGCAGGATAGCCTATCAGACTCACACATGGAACAAATCTTGTTCAGGACTAAATCCTAGAGTTGGATAACCCAGATAGTTTTAGACCCGTCCATATTACAGAAAAATCCTATTGTGCAAACCCCTACCCCCACTCATACACCAACTGCTCACCTTCCCCCATTCAACCCTCCACTTGTTAACCCCCCTTTGTTTCCTCAACCACCAACCATGGCAACCTGATATGCCCCATTATTCCTACCATTAACTTTAGTGCCTCTACCACAAGATTATCAGTCCAAAATCCCCCAATTTGGTGCAAGTGTTTCTACAACTACTCAACAACATGTGGATAAAATGGATGACTCTTTTGATAGACAAGAGATAGATGATGAAACCGTTAAGATTAGAATTTTTTACCAAATCTTAGGGGGAGAAGCAAGAAAATGGTTTAAAGGCCTAACCCCTAATAGTATACATGACCTCCCTACTTTTCATTGGCTATTCCTAAATAAATTGGAAGTCAAGAAAATCCATCTCCAAATATTATTATAATATGAAAACATTAAGACGAATGTTGAAGAGAGTGTCCAAGATTACTACACTAGGTTCAATAGTGTATATAACGCCCTCCCTCCTCACATGAAACCTCCACAAGGTATAGCCCTAATGAAATTTCTATACATTTTTGACCCATAGATGGCTTATCAACTAAGATAAAGAGACTCTCCTACATTAGAAGATTGTCAGAGGGGGGTAGTAAGTGTAGAGGAAAATCTGATTGCCAAGAGGGCTAGAATGAAAAATGAAAAAAGAGACACATATACAGAAGAGGTTGTAGCCTCCACGTCTGATACTAAGATTGATAACCTCGTTAGAACCATGGAGAGGATGATGGAGAGAATAAACATGAATGAGAGAGCTTTCCCTAGAGAAAACCAAGCAGCTCCTCAGAATAGAAACCATAACCAAAACCAAAACTTTAGGAGAAACCCCCCTTAAATAAGATATATAGAATAGAGGGAACCTGACCAGCAAATTTGGCCTCCTTTTCAAGAAAACTATGTTTATGAGGATGAGGGGGGTGATTGAAGAACCAGAACAAATTCAAATCAATCTAATGGGAGTTAATAATGAGGATATTGTTTTCCTTGCAGAGGAAGATCAAGGAATATTCACCCCAATTCAAAATGAAGAAGAATGCCAAGAATCGAGGATTATAAACAAGGCTTCTAAAATGCCATCATGGAAGTGCATAGATAGTATGACCTCAAAAACAATAAAACCCAACTCCCAAGAAAAAGAGCCCTGAAATTTCTGCTAGGAAGACCCCTGAAAATGATCCTAGAAAAAAAACAGAATGTTCAACTCAAATGGTTAGAGGTTCAGATAAAAATAAAAACAAAAATAGCCTAGAAAGAAGCACTAATAAATCAACTAGTAGCCCTAACAAAACTAATTTAACTGATATCTCTAATGCAAATAAAAAATCTGAAATTGCTATAAAAACAATGTCTGATAAAATTGATGTTAATCTTCCAAAAACACAGACACCATTCAGTATTGAGAATGAAATTACCAAAATAGATATTTCCATACCTCTCACTGAATTAGTTGACCAAGATTTATATAGATCCCAAGTTTTGAAAGCTCTAAACATAGGCAAAAATACTAATACCGTGAATTTGAATGATGACAAACCTGAACTTTTGTTTGGGCGAGAAGTAGAAGGTAAATTCGAAGAGGGAGGTGTGCCGCCATTTTATGTCAGTTTGAATATTAATGATAAGATCCTTCATAATGCCATGTTAGATTCAGAAGCTTCTCATAACCTCATGCCAAAGGTGTTTATGGAAATACTAGGCCTTGATATAACTAGACCATACAAAGACTTTTACTCCTTTGACTCCAGTAGAGTTAAATGTCTAGGCTTGATCAAAGATCTCTGTGTTAATCTAGACAAATACCAACCAAAATCCTATTAATGGATATTGTAGTGGATGAAATTCCTCCTAAATATGGCATGCTCCTATCTCACTCATGGGGAGCCAAACTTCAAGGCACCCTCCAAATGGATATGACCTATGCTACCTTACGAGTCCTTATTCAACCAATAAGATTACATAGGGAGACTCATATGAAATACATGGTCAGTAATCAAGAAAAGCTTGATAACTCCCCTCTCTATTCTATCCACACAGACCTTGATTCATTTATCCTTTACAATGATGAAAAAATTAATGAACAAGTAGCAATAAATGAACAAACAACTGAAAATGAAGAAGAAAAGAAATAACAATCAGACCAAATAGAAAATGAGCATCATAAGTCTGAACCTGAACCTCTATGGAGCATGAGCTTTGATGGGTCTTGTGGAAAAATCGGTTCAGGGGTAGGTGTTTTGATACATAACACTGAGAAAAATCATGTAAAGGGTCACTCCTACAAACTGAACTTTCAATGTACAAATAATGTAACAGAGTATGAGGCCCTCCTTCTAGGATTACAACTTCTGAAAAAATTAGAGGCCAAAAATATCTCTGTCCATGGGGATTCTGAGCTATTCATTAGGAAAGTTAAGGGAGTGTTGGCTTGAGGGGTCTTGACCCAGGTTCAAAGGTTATGTTTTTCCAACAAACCCCTATACTACTGGCCCTTTTGGCAATGACCTACTTGTGCAGGCCAAAGTCTCACCCGAAGGAGTATGGGAGGGTGTTCGAACCAGGTTTCCGCACCCTAAGAGAGAGTAGGTAATCAAGGAAAATCAATTCTCGCAACATTTCATAATCACAAAGAATATGTTCATTTTCAGGTTCGTTAACAATATAATTCACAATTAATCACAACAAAGCTATCACCATGCATATATCTAGTCAGTACCTTCACATCCACGTGGATATCAGCAATTACTAGCACATAATATCATAAATGCATCTTATAAAATACCATAGATATACTTTATACCATAAAACAGATGTATTCGCAACATACAAATATAGCATGGATGTATTAACAACACCAAATAGATTCCAAATATTCACATCAACAGTAACACAATAGATCCATATAACACCGAGATACTTCCACTATATCCACACATATTAGCATCCAAAACCCAATTACAATTCCAAACACAGCCTGCACACACATCCAGCAGGACTGAGGATCTCCACGCACATAGCCAGCATGAGTCCTTACGCAAAACAACCCAAAATATATCTAACAGTTCGCACCTAGCATCAGTCTTAATTTTTGCCCATCTCTAGAATCAAAATGTTCATCTATTTATAACGACTTAGTATACGATTTTCTGTGGTCCGCAAACCATGGTTTGTGGACTCTAGTTCTACCCTTGACGCATTATAATGCGTTCATGGCTTTGTCCCACCCAAAAACCCATGCGTTAGACTAATTAGTACCAAAAGTATACAAAATTATATAAAATTAGCAGCTTTAGGGGACACTGTTCCAACAAGGAGAATATTCAACTAAACATTCTAGATTAAGAGCATACAAGAATGTTGCCCTTGACCTCCTAAAAGCCTTCAAAGAATATGACCTTGCCTCTATCCAAAGAAATCAAAATATCCTTGCCAATGGGCTAGCATTTGCAGCCAACACTTGTCAACTACCTCATGCTAATAAGAAATACGCAGTAAAGGTTAAATATAGACCAACAGTCCCTAATAATATAAGATATTGGAATGTTTTTGAAGGTGACAAACATATTGAAGACTTCCTGCAGTCCAAAGATGATTTTTAGCTTCCAAATTCAGACTTAGATTATGAAGAGGACTAATCTACTAAGGAACAAACATGCAAGGAGGAGTTCCCTCATAATGCTGATATAAATTTGTTAGCAAAAGAAAATCCACATGGGATAGAACTGGGTGAAAGTCTAGAAAAGGAAGAGTTCGAAGTGCTGTAGTTCAGAGATAATACCTTGCCAAGAGGACTTTTCCCTCTAGAGTAACTTTTTAGATTTCAATGATGTTGCTATAAAGCCAAAAATGGAATCCACTGAACCAAATGTAGAAGAGTGAAATATAGGCAGTGAGTAAGAACCCAAACTAGTAAAACTGTCAAAGACACTACCAACACCTATAAAACAAAAATATACTGAGCTATTCAAAGAATTCAATGATGTGTTTTCCTAGAGCTATGAAGGCTTGAAGTCGTATGATACTGATATAATTCAGAACAATATTCCGCTCAAAGAAAGACAGAAGCCCTTTAAACATAAACTGCACAGAATAAATCCTATCCAAATGCCACTAGTTGAGAAAGAAATTAAGAAAATTTATTATGTTGTGATAATATTCCCACTCAAGTACTTAGAATGGGTTTCAAATCTGGTATCAGTAAGGAGAAATATAGGGGAAATTAGGCTCTGCATAGACTTCAGAAATTCAAATAAATCATCCCTGAAGGACAACTACCCTTTACCAAAAATGGACCACATATTGCAAAGGCTAGTAGGCTCCAAAATAATATCTCTGCTTGATGAATTATTATGGTACAATCAAGTGATGCTACATTCAGATGATCAACATAAAACGACTTTCACCACACCTTCTGGCACCTTTATGTATGTAAAAATCCATTTTTGGGTTAATGAATGCTGGAGCTATTTTCCAAGGAGCAATGTATATTTCTTTCTCAGAGGAAATAGGTTACTCCATTGTGATATATCTTGATGATATAACAGTCTATTAAAAAAATGATGAAGAACATCTAGCTCACTTAAGAAAGGTCTTTGAGAAATGCTGAAAGTATGGCCTATCTTTGAATCCCAAGAAATCCTTATTTGGCCTCCAAGAAGGAAAGCTTATAGATCACATTATATCTGAAGAAGGGATCAAGATTGACCCAAATAGGATTGAGGGAATTTTTCAAATCAGTCACCCAAGAAATATCAAAGAGCTGCAATCTTTCATTGCAGTGATAAATTTCCTTAGAAGGTTCACACAATACCTTGCAGAACTCTTGAGAAACATCACTAACATGCTCAAAGGAGAATCAAGAGTCAAATGGACCATGGAAGCAAAACAATATGTTAACTTATTGAAGGAAGCACTTACACAAACACCAGTTCTGATCAACCCTAACTTGACCAATGATTTCTTTTTATTTTCTTTTGCATCATAACACATAGTTATTGTTGTATTACTACGGAAAAATATAAAAGGATAGGAGCAACCCATAGAATTTTTTAGCCAATCTTTGAGAGATGCACCTCTAAAATATAATATCATGGAAAAGAAGTCTTTTGCTTTAGTCAAAGCACTAAAGGGTTTCATTGTCTAAATTCTACATTGACACATCATTGCATTTGTGCCTCACACAGTGGTTAAAGACATCTTGACACAAGATCTTGATGGCAAAAGAGGTAAGTGGATTGTTGTCATATTGAAATATGACCTAGAAATCAAACCCACAAAGTTAATCAAAGGAAAAGGACTGGCTAAACTAATGGCTGAAGCAAATTTTCAAGCACTAAATATAAATATGATTCACTCATTGGATGAACAAGAGGAATCGACGACTCCACCTATTGAGGAAGAATTCATGAATTCTCCTTGGTATGGAGACATACTGTATGTGCTTTTTAATCTAAATGTTCCTCTTGGTTTGTCCAAAACAAAGGCCAAATTCTTGAAGTTAAAAGCTGTAAATTTTTGCATTCTAGAAAAAATTTTATATTGGAAAAATTATGGTGGTGTATTGCTTAAATTTTTACCTGAAGAATATGCAGATAGGATTATGCATGAATTTCATGAAGGAGAATGTGGAGGTCACCTCTATTGGAAGACCACTGTTAATAAGATCCTTAGGGCTAGTTTCTATTGGCCTACCCTCTTCCAAGACATCCACAAAATGGTAGTTAACTGTCATAATTTCCAAACCTTTAAGGTAAAAATGAAAGCTGCTACCTTTGCCATTACAACCAATTTCTGTTGAAGCTCCTTTTCAACAGTGGGGTCTATATTTCATTGGAGAAATCCACCCTTCCTCCTCTGCCTAGCATAAATTGATCCTTACTACAACTAACTATTTTACTAAGTGGATAGAAGCCATCCCTTCCAGGACTTCCACAGACTCAGTAATTATCATATTTCTTGAAAATAATATTCTATTTAGATTTGGCTATCCTAGGAAAATCATTACTGATAATGTTGATGCCTTTAAATCCAAGTAAATGGTGGACTTGTGCACCAGATATCACATTACTTTGGGACATTCTACAACTTATTACCCTCAAGGTAATGGGTTGGTTGAATCCTCAAATAAGAGTTTGGTGAACATCATTAAAAAGTTGCTGGAAGAAAACAAGAAATCATGGCACAACAAGTTGGTACATGCACGATGGGAAAACAGGCTAACAAACAAGAAGTCAATTGATATTTCACCCTATCAGCTATCCTATGGAATTGATGTAGTCTTCCCAACAGCCTTGGGAGTGCCAGTAATGAAGCTTATTCAAGAGGTGTAGTCTGAAGAGAATGATATACAAATAAGAATAAACCAAACCATTCAGCTGCAACAAACTAGAGAAGGAGTGTACAACAGAACACGACTGTTACAATAAAATATCAAAAATATCTTTGACCAAAGGACCAAGGCAAATGATTTTAACATTGGAGACAAAGTGCTAAAGTGGGATTCAACAAGGACAAATTCAAGCATGGAAATTTTGATAACCTTTGGAAAGGCCCATACATCATTCATTCTGCAAGAGGTAATAATGCATTTTTCTTACAAGAAATGGATGGAATGAAGTTGTTTGGAGGTCCTGTCAATGGAAGGATGCTTAAGCATTATTTCAGTTGAAGATCTCAGTTTAAGTTTTATTCATTGTATATAACATTTCTTAAATAAAAAATCTTAGAAAAATGATCCAAAAAGAAAAAATAAAGGAAGAGAAGAGAGAAAAGAAAAAGAAAAAGGTAAGCCCCATACCAAAAAATGAACATTCTGAAAGTGTGCAAGTCAAAATGCCACTTCTTTTGAAAAGGTCTTATTCAATCATACAGCCTAAACATGATTGTACAAATTTTGAGTTTTTGTTGATAAGTTAGAAAATGAATATTTTCCAAAAATTTTAAACTTGGCTTATTAGTAGCTAAGTAAGAAACTAACATTGGTTCCAAAGCCTAAATCTGAAACCAATAAAAAAAGTGAGGGATAAATGATAAATGAAAGATTCATTTCCAAAACCCTTAGTTTTAGTTTACTTTTTGCAAAATAATATTGTGTACAGCTTGTCCAAAAATTCCACAACTCATGACGATCAAACTTCTGAATATTGATTCATTCATACTTTAAATTTAATGTTCATATTTAGTTAATAAAAATCTGTCAAACTGTTTAATCTTGGAAGATAAGTAGTTAGGTAGGGAATAAAAGAGCTCATCAATTTAATCTGAGCCTTTGGAAGTTATAATGTTTGAAATAGATATTTTTCTTTCAAAAGAAAAATTATGTCAAGATTGAAAGTCTAAATACACCCAATAAGTTAGAAAAAATGTTATAGTAGGTGATGGGTAGGCAGAAATTAATTTGCGAGAAGCATGGTTTTCAATTTTTGAAGGTCAGAGTCACAAAAAGTTATAGTAGATCAAAAATTACAGAATGAAATCAGCTAAATACCAATAAGTTACTGATCTACAAATGTTTGTGACACCTCCTAAAGGAGATTCCCTCCCCAGCTGGAGCCACTATTAGTATCCTATATTCTACATTCTCACTAGATGAATATGGATTTCTTACAGTCTGCTGAAAATAATATTCCCTGACTATCATTTATTTTCAGAAATCTCACTGCCTTCATTATTTTCATTTAAACCTATCCATTATCTCTCAGTTTACCTTTTTTGATACCCTCATGCTCTAAAAACCCATGTTTTACCTCAATCCCCTCATCTAGCCTTACCCCTTTCTTAAAATCTCTTTCCCTATGCTAAAAACCCCATTTTCCTAACTAAAAATCCTTCTCCTTAACTCATTCCCCATTTTCTCATTTTAAACAATGTAAGAACCCACTTTTTACATTTTTTTTAAACAAATTTACCCTATCAGGCCCCACCTTAAATAGACCTTGTTTATTTATACAAAACCTGACACCTTATATGTTTAAACCCCCATGTTAAGAACCTAATTCCCCCGCTTTAAAATTACCTGGCCCCACCGTATATTAAGAACCTCGGCTTTAATATTTTCCCCGAGCCCCACATTATGTTAACCCTCCGTTCCATTTAAAATCCCACACCCCACATCATATTTAAGCCTGCCAATTCATTTAAAACTGACCACTGTCAGATCTCTGCCTCCTGATCTGACGACCATTGCACCCTATCACAAACCCAAGTGAGCGAGGTTTATAGCCTTTGTGAACATGTGAAATGGGTGGTTTAAGAACCATCCCATCTGCCATGTGTTTCTCTAGCATTTTATCGCATCCTCGCAACATAAACCACCAAACCTTCTATGCCTCGTGAGATAAACTAGAAACCACCCCACTGCGCACTAATGAAAACCGTCCATTTATGATTCAAACCACCTACCCACCATGCCTATATGATAATCCCATTGACTCTGTGCCATTACGATAAAGCTATGAACCTCTGTGATAGCCCCTGCATTGTGTTCAACAAACCTGGAAGGCCATAGCCAAACACGGGAAATGAATAACCTCCAATATCCAGACTCTGTCCACAAATTTCCATACTACCTGCAAGCCACCATTGATCCCCACTGTGTGAGATCCCGTTTTTATTTTTACAAAAAAAAATTATTGTGCAAGTGATCAATGTATCAAAAAAATGGGATAATCAAAATGAGTTTCTAAATTCCAAGGATTATTCAAACCGGGCTCCCTAAATGATGATTCAGAAGCCTTAATCTTCAAAGGATTAGGAGCTCAAGAATAATCTGAAGCAGCATTGGATCATGATCAATAAATATCATTCAATTCCTCCAAGGACAATGAGGTTTATTACAAGTAAATGACAGAGTAAGGAAGGGGAGGGTTTACGGTGACAGTGGAAGGTGAAAGAAATACAAACAGAGCAGTCACAAGTTAAAAGAGAGAACACAGAGTTAATAAGAAAGATCAAAGATAAAGCAGTCAAGGGACAAAAGTAAAAAGTGAAAGGAGATAAAACAGAGAGGTAAAGAAAGAAATGACAGTGAAAAACAAAGACAATGAAGAGATTATACAGATGAGGATAGATTAAAAGATTAAATACAAATCAGAGGATAAATCAATGAAGAAAACATAGCAAAATGACAAAGCCACTTAGCATTTACTTCTTCACAGTCACATTGGCCACCTACAACCTAATTATGTTTAAATGAAAGTAGCTACAGTTATTACTGCAGTCACAGAAATTTTAGCAGCAATTTAGAAGTTATTGCAAAAGTTGATGTTTTAAGGCAAATTAGTCAAATATATTTTAAATTTTTCTCAGCAGTAAATTAGAAAGTTATTACTACAGTAGGCCCATCAAGGATATTTTGGCATTGGGCCTTGCATGGTTCCAATAGTAAAAAATCATTTACTCTCTAGTAAATACAAATCCGTCACCCTCGATTAGGACAACCTCCTCATCTGCAGTTAAATATTGCATGTGTTGTTCATTATCATTGTTGGTTGGTTTCTAAGTTGGATTTTGATTAGACTCTAAGTTGCAAAGATTATTTCACTGGAGCATTGTAACTTTTTTTTGAGCTGGACTTCAGCAATACAAGCACATTCACAGGATTCTTGATCTATGTTAATGGTGATGTTATCCCTCTTTGTTAATGTTTCTCCTTTATTTTCAATATTGTACATCAATTTCTCTGATAATGGAACCGAAATTTTAGGTTGAGATATGTTGTTTAGACACCTTAACTCTGTCTGTTATTATTATCTTTATGTTTTCATCTGAAAGTACAACTAAAGAATTCTTAACTACTCTTTGGTGCTACTGGATTGTTGTCTTGAGGTTTTCTTAGTGAAGTTTAACTAAAGAATTTAGAGGTGTTCCGCTCTTTAGTTTCCCCTGAGATATTTATCTTAAAGTCCTTCTTTGAAGTTTAGTTAAAAATTTCAGAGGTGTTCTGCTCTTTTATTTCACTGAACTGTTATCTTGAATGTTTTCTCTATCTGAAAGTATAACTAAAGAATTCTTAATTGCTCTTTAGTATTACTGGATTGTTGTCTTGAGGCTATTCTTAGTAAGGTTTAACTAAATAATTTAGAGGTGTTCTACTCTTTAGTTTTACTAAACTGTTATCCCAAAGGCCTTTCTTGTTTAAGTATAGTTAAACGATTCTTAGTTGCCCTTTAGTTTTACTAAATTCACAACTTGTTGTCATCTCATATTCATCTTACCTAAGAAGATCCATTTGATATAGTTAGCTTTCCCTATGAAAACCCTTGAAGAGATGATGTACAATTTAACCCTTTTATGACTCAATAGCCCAATGGATTAAGCTTCCCACATTCTATCTGTCCAACCTACAATCAATCAATAAAAAAAAAACAAACAACTTCAAAACTTTATAACTAGCCTAAAATCAGAGAACATAATCATTAAGATAAATCAGTTAATCATAAACACAGAGAGAGCCATCTCTAAGCCCAGGAAGGCTAGTTCATGGACTCCAAAGTGGTTTTATGTGGTTCCCTGCTACTTTTTCTTGCTAATATTAAAATGATAGGGAGCCAACAGATCCCATCGTTCTTTTACCAGAACATCTAGATCTCGAAGTCAAATAAGCAGAAGTTGTTCCTGTATCGGTCGCTCAAAATTCGATTGTAGCCATTGAGTCTCCCATATTGTGTATTCAACCACCTAAAATATATCTCAGGCCTGATGGTGAAATCCTTCCACCTGGTTTGATTTCGATTGAAGAAATCCCACAAGATGAAATACCTTCAACTCCAACTCATTTTGGGGAGGATTTTTTTATTTATGAGTATTTTCCTCAATAGCCTCACATTTCTTTCTTTGATTTTGTGTCAATTCGAGTTCCCATAGATCTTGTAGGGTATACATTGGGTCATATGACCATGGATGAGTCAACATATTCGCCTGTACCATCTATCACAGTTGAGACAACATCTACTATTTCTAATCTGTCGATGTTCACCAAATCACCAGAGTCACATCTATATGGTATTCCTTCAATCCCACCTAGTTACCAATATTTATTTGGAACGTTCTCTGGTGCATCCTAAAACCCATGGAATTCACCCATGTCATCATCTAGTATTCTATCTGGTACACCTTTAATGAGTAATGAGTGACTTGATCCTTTATATACATCTTTAGTGCAATTTCAAGCTGGTCCATCTGGGTATATTCCATCCAGTGAAATCTCAACTGGACTCCTAGCATTTGGAGAACAATATATTCCATATTATTACACTCATCATGCTGGGGAAAAACCTATGGTCACCCATTTTGACAGTACTCCATCGTTATGTGTTCATCCTAATGTTGGAGTCACCGGTTGTCAGTGGCAGCCTATCGTGCTCGTTAAACCCGAAAAGGTTGTGCATTAATATCAACCAGTTCAACCTATTGCACCCACATATACTCCACTTGTTAATACATCATTACCCCTGTTAGAGGCTCAGATTGGTGTACCTCAACCGTCTTAGGTGGTTCCTTCAACCCAATACCCTCAAGTATTGGGCCCTAAGATTCCAACTCCTTCGACTAGTTTACAACAACCACCTGTATTCAGAATTATTTATTCATAAGTTGGATTACCATATTATGGGATGTAACAACCACAATTGGGTTTTACCTATTCACAAATGGGTCCGACCGATTCTAGTTTGGGCTATAATATTGGTAGATAGACATCTTGGTGGCCACAAGCGTAAATTCCACAACAATCATTCCAACAACAAGTAGCTAACCTAGGTTTTGGTCAATAAAATCCTCATGTGTTTGCTTATAAAAACAACCCCTATCTGGGTTACCAGCAACAAAATCCTTATGCTAGTGCTCAAAGGCCTGTTGCTCAAGAAATTTCATCATACCCTAGCTATGCTTAACCTGACTTAAATCGACAGTTGCCTTTTTTTGCAACTTTAGAATTGCCTAATTTAAACTGGCTTACCAATGATCCAATCAACTACGCTCCTTGGTGGTCAATGATACCACATAAATTACCCTAGGATATTCCTAAGTTCAATGGAAACCCTGGAGAAGAACATTTGATGCATGTTATGACTTATGATTTGTGGTGTCCACCCAACTCCTTAAAAGATGACTATGTTCGACTGCGTCTTTTCCAACGTACGCTCACTGGTCTGGCCACGAAGTGGCACATTGAATTACTACGAGCTTCATTTGATAATTTCACTTCCTTAACTACTACCTTACCGACCCACTTCTAGTTACCCATATGATATGATACTTGAATGGAACTCTTTAACAATTTCAAATAGACTAATGCTACTTGTCTTAGTGTGTTTAGTGCATGCATGTATGAAATCACACCAACTTAAGGGGTGTGGTTTAACCTCTTAATTTATTGGTCACAGGAAGAAAAGATATGGAGTCAAGCAAGTTAATGGAACATGCTAGAACATAAAAAATACTAGATAGAGAAATAGCATGCATATTCAAACATAAAAATAAGCTAAAACTAAAACAAATAAGACAAAATATCTAAATAGAGTCAAACAACTTCAATAATCCAAACGAAAGCGCTTACATCCCCACTTATTGAGTGTTGGTAGGAAATGAGGATGAAAATTTAACCCACTTGCCTAGGGGCCCTTAGAACTTGGGGTTCTAAGTCTCGATGCAAGGATGTATTTACTTCCAAGCTTGCCTTGGTGCAAAGTATCCCTCTCTCTACTATGGTGGACTAAATTTGTTGGATGGCCAACAATTGAGTCCCCTCTATCTCTACTCCAGATCACACACTGCTGGTATTGCTTGGGGAAATTTTAACATCATAACAATGTGCTCTCAAGTTTTTCATCTCTTTGTGGCCTTTTATAGGAGAATTCAAATCCTCCTTCCCTCTCTTGGTACATTGTGGATGGGGACCCAAGAGAGGGGCATGATTCCATTGTGTACGACATTTATTCCATTGTGTGCTCCCTTGATGTCATAAGGAGGCTTGGGTGGTTGTCCTTAGGCAGCTTGAAGTGTAGAATCAATGTCATGGAGTGTGTTAGTCATCCATAATTTTGATCCTATCCAAAGATGACTAAGTTGAAAATCCTATATTTCTAGAAATAATATTTCAAAGAAGCATTATGAGTTCTAGAAATCTCACTGCCTTCATCATTCTGAGTCTATCAGTTCACCAAAATATTCATCTATTTCTCTTAAAAAGGTTATCCTGCTGTTTCAAAGAAGAAATCTCATTTTAGGCTATTTATCCTTGTTTTTATTAGTCCATTTCCCTCTGAAAATAGCCCTTTTTCCCTTTATCAACTCTTCATTTCCTTTGAAAAACCCCCCTTAAACCATTATAAACACTCTTATACTTGGTTTAAAAAGTCCTTTTTTCCTCTTCATTCTCCTCCATTTTCCCTAAAAACCCTTTTAAAAACATCAAAAACCCCTCCAAATCATCATAAATCCTTTATATGGTTTTAAAAACTCTTTTTTCCCTTGTCGAAACTCCAAAAAAAACAAAAAACCTTTTGTTTTAGCCTTTTCTGCCCTTTTTATAAAATTTGGCTTTAAAGCCCCTTTGGGCTTAAAATACTCCACCCCTTTCTGTTCATATATCCTCATCCCCCGACCAAGTGCTAGCCCTTGGCACCTTTTCTTTGACTCTAGATCACCTTATCTCTCCACGGGACCATGCCCCAGGACCAGGATTTAGCCCCCATTGGCATCGAAAATTCACCTTTTTCTTTGTTTCACTTTTGTTCTCCCCCGCTGATGCTCAACCTCTGATTGGATCCTCACCGTAGATCTACCAATATCGACGGTTTTCGGCACTCCTCTCCTTATCCATCTCCCGTCTACCTCCTATCCCTTCCCACCTTAGCTCTCAGTCCCCTACTCCTCCACAGAACCGCACCTTTCCCTTTCCTTCTAGCCCCCCCTTTCTTTTTATTTTCCCCCACTCCGTTGTTTTTATCGGGCCACATCCACCATTGATCAAAGGCCCTTGGACTAGATCCAATGACCCTCATTCACCCCACCTTTATTTTCCACTCCCGCGACCATCTCCTCTCCCGCTAACTCCCGATCCTATCTACTTCCCATAGGACCTTTTTACCGCGCCTTATCCTAGCCCCCTTCCTTCGTTATTCCATCCCCCACGCTATGTATTCCTTTGGACAATCCCCATCATTGATCTCATTGATCTAACAGCTCCGCACTCCCCCCCTCATCATCCAACCTCCCACCCATTCATCCCCGCAAATCGATCTACACCGTAGATCTTATGGATCTCACGGTTCCCATCTAACCCGACAGCCAACACCGCCGATCAACCAAACCCGCTACGCAACAAAATAGCCTATGTCACATCGGTCCCACCCCCTACTATCCAACTACTTGTCCACTCCTCGTTTTCCACCTGGCTTCCCTTTTCCTCCTCACCCGAGCACCTTCCATTTGTCGTGCTCCCTTGTGGCCGTTGGATCTACACCCGCAGATCCAACGGTCCACATTTGATTTCACGTGGATTTTGCCTCCAAGGGTTAACGTGCATTTCCAACATGAATCCGACAATTTCATAAAGGATACACGTCACCATTTGTATGGAATTTCATTCGTAACGTGAAAAACCTCTTACCACCGTTGCCTCGCGCGAAAACCGCTGGTTTCGCAAAACCGCCATCCTCTGTCTTCACGCCAGTATTCAAAAATTTGTTTGTTTCACCTCTCTGCCATGAAATTTCTTCCTCCACCTTCATATTCCGCCTCAATCCACACATTTCTCCTCCCCCTGCACTTCTCCTCCACCACTCCTGAAGTCTCTGATCAGAGTTGACCACAAAAACACAAGGCTTTTATTAAATATTTGGTTTATTTTGCAGGTTTCATGGCGACATGTAATACGAAAGCCCTCCCACAGCCATATCCTATGACTGAGGCCTCAAGATGATAATTTGAGGGCTTGAAACAAAAGGGAAGGGTTTTTCTTCAATTCAAATGTTTTATCAGGGTCTCATGACCATTGGCCGAACTTTAAAACCCTTCAGCGCACCACAGGGAACCCTGCACACAGTTAAACAAAGAAAATCATTGAAAAAGTGAAGAAGTATAGGATTAAAGCCTAAATGAAGGTTTTAAAGCTAAGAGACAAATAAAAAAAGGTAGAAAAATAGAGTATCAAGGATAAATCAAGGTGTAAAGAGGTAGACAGAATACTAAAGGTTTAATTGGCTGATTAATGGAGAAAAGACAGTTAAAGACAGAGGAACATAAGTTTTAAATAAATATGAGAAGTATTAAAAGTTCAACAAAGGATGATTATAACAGCCAAAGGATTAAAAATAAATCCTGAAGAATCAAGCCCTTAACCAACATATTAAAGAATGAAACAAAGTGTAAAGACAAATAGAAAAAGGTCCAAGGCAGTGAATAAAGGGAAAGAAACAACGATGATCAATTTAAAAGGCAAACCAAAGCAAAATCAAAGCCTAAAAACATATTAATTAAACGAAGATCAAGGCTAAAGGCCTTAAAACACATTTTTATGATGAAATAAAGGGAACTTAGGCTAAAGTAGCCTCGGATAAGTCAACACAGAGCAGTTAATCATTTGATAAATCAAACTGACACCCTTGGCCATTCTTTATCTGAAAAGGTAAAAAAGTAGTTATTCCACAAAAGAATATATTTTAAACTATCAGAACAATTATTGTAAAGATAAGATAAAGCCTTAAAGTCAATCTTTTTCGCTTATATTTATCTCAGAAATTAAGACAAAGTTATTTAAACAGAGAAGTGGTTGTAGATATTCTTACCTTATGCCCTGCGTGGTTTTCAAGGCTAGGAATGCATTTACTCTATAATTAATAACATTTTGAACCCTAGAAGAGTTTCACCTCCTCATTTGCAATATAAATACTACATTGGAACTCATTGCAAAGGTTGGATTTTGATGACTGATGTTGGAATAATACATAGTCCTTTGAAGATCTTGAAGAGAAATTGATGTCTTGGAACTCATGCATGATCTGATTTTCTTGTTGATGGAGAAGGATTGCTTGTAGGATCCATAGACTTGGTTGATACTGGAGTTTTCTTTTGTTTATTTTTTCTAGTTGTCCATTATGTTTTCCATCTTGCTATGTTGCAGCAGGACAAAGAATTTAGATTAAGAATTTTTTTCTAGTGACACCTTAAATCTATTTGTCCTTCACTGCCTTAATGTTTTCTTCTTCTCAAATACATTAGAGAAATCATTGATTTGCTCTCTAACAAGTTCTTAGCTTGTCCATTTCTTGAATAATTTAGATCAGTTAGCATCAATTGTGATTTATGGTTAGCCCTGCATATTGTTGCCACTGAAATATTCTGTTCTTGGAATTAAATGTTTGTCTTCGTTAATTATCTGTTTTTAGTCTAAAATCAAATGGATTAGGTTCTGCTTATTCCTTTGATTATCTTGATGTTCTTATCAATTTTATAACTCCCTCAGTTTACAAGTATATAAAGGATTCTGTTTTCAGCCCTTTATTATTTTGTTGTTCTCAATCTTTATGTCCATTTCATAAATCCTTCATAACCTTAAAAGATCCACCAACCAAGTAAACTTTCCCTGCAAATACTCTTAACACCATTGATGAACTTATCTAGACCTTGTTAGACTCCATTGCCCAATGACTTAACAGTATTCCATGTTTCCTATCTAAAATCTATCAAAGTATCATACCCAACCAAAAAACAATCAAATACCTTGCACTTAACATCTAACCTAAAATCAACCTCTTGGAAGCATCAAGCTATATCCTTACAAACATATTGAGAGATCCCTCTCTGGGACTAGGAGGGCTAGATCCTAGAACTCCAAAGCTTGGTTTGATGTTACCCTTGTCAATTTGTATCTCAATCAATCTAGAAAATTACAGAGAGCTAATAGAGTGTACTTATTGTGGTCTCGAAAATTGACTTCTGCCACTCCCAGGATTGCACGCTTTTCAAGTCAAAAGGCATGCAAAGGCACTCTTATAGAAGGATTTTGTGCGCAAAAGAATTTATGACTAGTTAAAATTTGATTTTTCCTCAGAACTTAGAGATTTTAAATACTTTCCAGATTCTCTAATGTCTCTCAGCCCTGTAAGTCCTTTTGCCTGAAATTAAATAATGTCGTCCTTGCTTGTATGATTTTGCAGTGTTAAAAGTTTCCCCCTAATGTGTGAGGTCTAGGAAGAACTATATAGCCAAAATAAATTATAATTTATTTTCTGTATACTGTGTGTAGAGAGAGAGACCTACGTGTAACTCAGAATTGGAGACACGTTGTACCGGTTGAAAGAAAGACCATGTCCTGTGGGACCGCTGCAAGAAAATATAATACAATATATAAAAATTTTCTACAAGGTGGGCATGTCCCATGCTTGTAATTCTGTGGCTAGTTAAACAAATCCATTTTACAGGTACATGTTTTGTGTACGTCACTAATATGGTTGTGATTTTTTGGTTGATGATGACGACTGTTGACGCCCTCAGGGGTGTTTTTTATTTGACAATAGGTGGAATCTGGTACCAATACGCATAAAATTTGTATGGCATATAACTATGCATTGTACACATAGGTGTTGTTTGGGACCTTCCCATGTAATAATTGTTGAAAGATATGCTTATGAAGGTACGGGTCTTCGATGCATTTGATCAAAGTGGAATGGTTGTAAGGTACGATACCATCTTGACATGAAAGATTGTGCTATAGTCGAATGTGAGGAGGATCGATGACATCTTTTTGAAATGATGTCTCCCACAGTGCCACCCGAGGATGCCCTTTTTATGGAGAGGGGTGATCCAAGGTACCACTTCCTTTTTGGAAAAAATGTGTTGAAGTCGACAGAAAGGAAGCCTCAACTGAATGAGGGGGTTGTTGATACAGAGGGCCAGGATCCTAGATTTGATGGGTTTAACATAGGAATGATGCTGAGGGGTGACTGAAAAATGATGATGGGGATCCAGTGGCCCAAGGTCAGAGTATAAAAAGTAGCTTGGTCGAAGTCATAACTACTTATGATGGGGAAAGCCCTAGAGTCGGTAGGACTTCCGGGATGGGTATAAACTGGTTATGAATGTCATAGTGGATTTTGCGTGAGGTTGGTATACTCCGAACAATGGTGGTTAGGGACTGCTGCCATGGGGTAAAAAATGAATGAATGGGTGGGGGACATATTGCATCGTTTGCAGTCTTTGTACACTTAACAAAAGAATAAAATAATGGGGTTTGGTTTGCACAAAACACAGAGACGGGTGCCCCAAAACATGAAAGTGTTCACTCATTGATGGTGTGAGGAAGGTTTTTTTCTGAGGGTGGGGGTCCCATCAGTTGGTCTCATGTGTGAGGTTGATGAAGGAGATGGAAAATGTTGTAGATGGGTTATGCTGATGGAGGTATGGTAGGTCAAATGCGAGGCACGGTAGTGCACTTTCAATATACTTGCAAAATTATTCCGGGAAAGGGGTTCTATGTTGATATGGTAAAACATGACCTAATGCACGGCGGGTGAATGGGCATGAGGTGCTTTCCGGACTATAGTGGTATGGCCATGGCATCACTATTTTTGTGATATATGGTCAACTTTGGGTGACAAGCACCATGGAGGAGAGGTTCTACCAACCAACAAGGATGCTTATCATGTGCAAGGTGAGGTGACAATAAACATGGTCGGGTGTGTGGAACCTATGTTTGATTTCTAGCCGAGAAATGATGTCAGGATATGAAGAGTTTTTCTGGGACTCTATCATGCTGGGGGCGGAATAATACTTGCTCTGGAACTTTCAGTGGATGGAGCTATGGATGGCTTTGCATACTAATTGTAAAAAAAAATACCCCAAGTGAAAGAATCTTCTTTATTCAAATATTATTGAAAGAAATGTGCTTTAAAAAGAAGATGAGCAAGGGAATACTTGTCGGTGTTGAAAAAATTCATTTTTTCATAGGTGTAAATGTGTGGTACCTCATTTGGGTGTTATGAAGTGATGATCACTGCGTTGCTTTGGGTTTCATTCTCAAATACTCTAAGCTCCATTTTTCCCTAGGGAGTTGTTACTTGGCACCTAGTTTTGATGTCGGTTTGGGTTGCCCTAAGACTGATATCACGGGGGACGTTGCTGGTTAGTGCCCCCTATCCAAGATCTCCCTTTTGTTTGTTCCTCGGATTCTTTTTGTAACATTTTGAGGATTGCCATAATTCTCCTGGTTATATGGTTGTTGATGAGCCTAGGAAGGGTTGCACTAGATTGACCGATGAATTACGTTGTGCCAGTGGTCCATTCTGTGTGGGGAATGGGGGATATTGATTCCCTTGTTGCTGATTGGTATATGAGTGTTGGGGTGAATTTCATGATAGCTAGTTTGTGATACATTCTGAGTAGAATCATATGAGTGTCTAGGGTATTGATTATTGATGCCTAGGTGTCGTTGGGCTAAATACTTGATCGAACCATCTACATTATCGATGTGCATGGTACTATTGTTTCCTAGGTGATCTTGGGAAAAAGACCCAATAAAACCATCTACAGAATCGACGTGCATGGTACTACTGCTGCCTAGATGATCTTGGGAAAAGGACTCGATCAAACAATATGCAGTATAAATGCATATGGTACTACTATTTCCTAGGTGATTTTTGGGAAAAGACCTAATCAAACCATTTGTAGTATCGACACGCATAGTACTACTGCTGCCTAGGTGATCTTGGGCCAAAGACCTAATGAAACCATCTGTAGTATTGACCTAGCTGGTAACTCCCTGAGAATCATGGGTGTTACTGCTACCTAGGTGATCTTGGGTCAAAGACCCATATCAAACCATCTGCAGTAGTTGATGTGCTTGAAAACTCCCCGAATATAGATTATTGTTGCTTAGGGACTTTGGGTCAAAGACCTGATCAAGCTATCTGCAATAATCGATGCACCTGATAACTCAAGACGATGAGGCAACTAGGTTCCCCTATCCCTGGTTGGTGTATGGTGGCTTGGGGGGATGAGGGACAAATGGTTGTCTTTCCGGTGACCCTCGTTCCTCCTATAGGTACAGGATGGTACGAGGTTCATCTGTAGATGACTTGTTGGAAGGATCCTCTTAATAGGATCGCTCAATGGCGTGAAAGGCATCCCTATATCGCGGGATTTCTGGGAAATGATAGGGATAGTGCCCACAATTTCTGGAGATAGCACATGCGTGATTGTTACACAATGCTTTGCCTTTACGTTTGGTGGTAGATTCCTTTTTACCAGAACGTGGTGTCGCGATGTCTGCCTGTAATATCCCAAAATGGGGATGTAGCAGTGCATAAGCACAATATTGGAATATCAGGGAGAAACAAAATCAAAAAATGTGTGGAGAAACACATTTCCATCAAATGAATGAAACAACGGCAAAAAGAAGCACTTCTACATCCTCCCAAGTGGGGAAAATGCAACAATTTGACCCTAAAAACGTTATTCCTGGAGATTTACATTTTAAATGAGAGAAATAATGGTTGGTTCCATTATATTATGTATTAAGGCCCTTTCATACAAAAGAGGAACATAAACAAATCTCTTTTGATAAGTTAAATAGATCTCCTGGCCTTAAAATGACTTAAAAACACCCAAACCCCATGGCGTAAGCTATGCAGAATTTATGAAGCACATGATAGCATTATTTTTCAAGTTTTTCTACAAAATTATAATATGGAATCATAGATCTAGAGTTTCATTGGAAAATATGCTAAGAAAACAAAGATCTGGCCTCTTTAATGTATTATAGAAATAACCCGACAAGGGTTTCTTGAGAGCTTGAGTACAAAAAGAGAAGATCTGAATATTCAGCTCTGAAATACTGCAGTCTCACTGAAAAATTAGGTACATGAATTTGAATAATACAATATAGGGATGAGAATCCCTTCTACTATCTTTCCGAGAGAAGGGATGGCCATTTCCCTAAGAAACTAGCTCAAAAACAAGGGCTTAAACCCTGCTGTAACAATTCTATGAAAAATAACACAGTTCCTGTAAGGGACTATGCTATATGTGATGAGAGATGATTTTTCCAAGTTCCAAGATGTGAAATGAGCTCAGGAATCTTCCTAGCTTATCTCTCAAGAGAAGGAAAGCTCCCTCTACTGAGAAATTTATCTAGAAGTGGAGTTATCAAACCTCCACTGCAACACCCTGCAACACAGCACTATTATATGTAGAAATAATGTTGTAGCTAAATATGGGTGCTTGTCCTCAAGCCTGGATTTGAAGCAATACAGTACAAAAATTTCCCAAGAGGCCTCTCAAGGGAAGAGGTGGGATTCCCGCTCAGTAACACCCGTTGCTAAACAACACTACAACCCTGCTAAACAACAAGAGGAAGCCAAGCCTAAATAGACTAATATCAAAATAATAATATCATAAAATGTATATCAAAGGCCCCCATCCTCTCCATATATAGCAAGTGAACCTCTTCACATTGGGTCCCATCCATATGTGCCACCAAGCTCATGCAAGTTGTCCTCCACATAAATTGCGATGTTCATCAAGGAGATTCAATGTATCTAGGGAGCCTTGCTGACTTGGTCAAAGTTGACTAAATCAACATGATCCCATCCCTGTTCACACCCAAGGGTGCTAAAATTAGCTGCTTATTCTTCCTCCTTTCACATTAGGAGTGTTAATATTCCTTCTAAAGAGGTTAATGGGCCTCCCTACTCATTTATTCAACTACCTAGTGATAAATCCAGCTATAATATTCCATTTAGATGAAGGCTAAATTTT
This sequence comes from Pinus albicaulis, assembly GCA_034641835.2. Lineage (NCBI taxonomy): Eukaryota > Viridiplantae > Streptophyta > Pinopsida > Pinales > Pinaceae > Pinus > Pinus albicaulis. The sequence goes on from CM076582.1 coordinate 1,115,041,395, forward strand.
TGAAATATTATAGTCCTCCCCTCCCTTGGGTATAAGGAAAAAAAAATTTCTCCCCTCCTCCTCTTGTGGCCTCCTCATCAATATTTCCCACCACTGCTCAAAACAATTTGTAATAAATATGTCCTCCAATAATCCCTCCCAAGCATGCAAAACCAAATGGCTCACATCATGAAAAGGTGGAAGGTGTAAGTGGAAAAATTCTTGCTATCCAATGGCCTCCTCAAGATAGGATTTATGAAAAGCATAGGGGATATCATAATGAATGAGAGACTCCCAAACTCATGTTATCATCCAAATGAAATGAGCCATTCTAGGTAGCTCATTAAAAATATCCTCATCCCCTGGTGTATGCAATGTGTTGGGGTTGCATGGAGAGATTAGATTTTCCCATTCAAGTGCTTTCTCTCTCCATTTATGGTAATTATGGGGCTATTGCTGATCTTGGACTGAAATTTCATGGCCTTCAATAATGGCCCAAGTTACCCCACAAAGAAAATTAGCCATTAAATGCCTCCTCCAAGAACGCAGGTTCTTCAAATGGCTCCTCGCATGTGAAGACAAGAAGTGTGGTGTGGTAATCATGGTTTGCCAATTGTTTCTATTGAAACATACAACATGTAAAATAGGGAGAATCATACTCCCAATGGGCATCTCCAACTCATATCCCACTCTCCAAACAAAGCTCCCCATGAACATAAAAATATCATAAATACATGGAAGCAAAAACCAATAGAAACAAGTTGTCATATGACAACCGGAGATTGGATCATAGTTCCACACATGGAACCAGTGCGGTGTATCCCTTTCCTGCATAAAAAAAAATAATAACAAGTGCTATCCTAGCCAATTTTTTGCTACCACAAGCATTCTATAATATAGAAACATGAAAGTACAAAGTGGTGTTAATGGTGCACACCAAAAATCATGTGGCTTCCCCCACAAAACACCAATAAGATAGCCAATCTCAATGCTGCAAATGGTTTCAAGTACATCATTATACAATATGAAAGAAGGGACTATCCTCCTTGGTACAATGTGCTACTCATATAAAGTAAAGAAGTACAAAACATAATGTGGAATTATACCTTCTCCACCATGTACTTGGGACCTTGAGCTGAAATGGCTCAACTGGAAATTATCCCTCACCTCCAAGGAGTAGGGAAATGGATGTGACATCCTCTCTATCATAATCCGGGCTATGCATCTCTCCATATGCTAAAATATATCATGCTATATGCCCTCCCAAATGAACTTCTCTACCAAGGAAAGATATGCATCAAAGTGCATGGAAAGGAAGTCCTCATGTGCTACATGCAGCAGCTTCTCCTTGAGATAAAAAGCTCTATTCAAGAAGACTCTTCCATAAGAATAGATGACCACATCATACACCATATATCTATCATCTCCATCTAGGTCATCAACAATCATGCAAGCACCAAGATCCTTGGAGTACTCTACCAAGAGTTGAGACCTCTAATATGGATCAATCCTCCCAAGAGACAACACTGGTGATCTACAATGTGAAGCTCCCCACGTGATGTTGTCCTTTCCTTTAACATCCCTCATGGAAAATTCATCCTCCAAATTGATGCCATGCCCATCATGCAGCTTCTCATGCTAAAAAATAAGTAGTGATATTTGGAAGTTGGCCTCCCATGAGAAGCTCCCATCTAAAGAGAATCTCCCAATCTTGGCCAATGTAATCATGAGTGGCCTCCATCTACTCCAATGTATGGAGGATTCCTTCCTCAAAGGAAGTACCCTCTATCTCTCCAAATCCATGGAGGACATCCCTTGCACCATGAAGGTGCCATCATCCATCACTACAACAAATTCTATCAGCGCAGTACATATAGTCAGAGTGGGTGGTGCTGCAAATGGGAGAGTGCCTCCCTCCTCCTTAAGTCTATCCCAAACTCTCTGCGTTGTAATAGACTCCTCCAAAGTCTTCACCTCTCTAGAATCTAAGATGGGTGAACCAAATGGCAAGATGTCTCTTACCAACTCCATATCTGGTGGCCTCCTAGGTGGAATGCCTCCATGTAGTGAGACATCAATGTCAAGAGTAAACTGACATATGGTTTGGAAACCTTGCCCTTGCCCTCATAGTGAAAATCAGTCTGCCTCTTCCTTCCACCAACTCCCTAAAATATATAGGGGTGTGTTCTCCTCATCAAATGATGATGAACTTCCTCCCTACCTTCTCCTTCCATTAGTAATATCTCACAATCATGCTGCTCATTGATTATGATTTATCTTCCATATGTGAGATCCTATGGAATATCTTGCAATGACATAAGAATTCCTATTGTTGGAGCATGTGCTTCTCCTTCCTCTGAATGAGGTACTAGATATTCTCTAGATGTGGCAGCGTTGTAACCCCCATCCTTCTCTTCCTATTAAATATGAATGGGAGTCTCCTGCTCAATAAGAGGATCCTCTTTTGAAATAGGAGCCTTCATGCCCTCTTTTCCAAAGATATGAGGTAGAATTCTTGCCTTCAAAAAAGGTGTTATGCAAGATGTGGGTTTCTCCAATAGTTTTCTGAAGTGGATTTGAGTTTTTAGGTTCTTCCAACCCATGCATAAGTTTTGGTTTGTTCGGCTCTACCAAGGGTGTTTTAGAATGCCTTCCATAAAACCTCTCCACTAATCTCTTAGTGAACTTTGCATAAGAGAAAATATTTTCATTTTTCAATGAAAATGACTCAAAAATCCACCAATCATAGGCATTACCTTCAAAGTGCAGTGCTGCAACTCTGAGGGCTTCATCTTCAAAAACTTGGTGGTGCTGCAAACAAGTGCGTAGCTCCTCCACCCAAGCTTTGGTTGAACATGTTGGTGATCCATCAAAATTAGATAGAGAAAATATATCCATGTCATGTTGCCTACTCCTCTCCACTTTTATCTTGCAAAACTCCTGAAAAGTGATATGATCTCTAAAATTTTCAGTTTGAGATTCATACTCCTGAGGGAAGTTAGTAAGAGTTTCCCTCTTTGGCATTCCTCCTTGTTCCATCTCTCTCATGATATATTTGGGAATTTTACTATGCTGTGAATAATAGGGTGTAGCTGCAAGCTCACACCTATCATGTGCAAATCTAGATGTGGCTCTAGATTCAAACTCCTCTGGAGATTCCATCTCCCATCTCATCTTCTTAAGATCTTCTTTGATGCTCTGCATAGATTTTGGAATAAGCTTTGAGAGCCTCTCCTCCTTTATTCCTCCACATAATGGATTCTTATCTTTTCTATACATTTTTTGTTCTCTTGATAGCATAATGGTTGAGTTCCACAGGCTGAGCCAAGATTATTCTCTGATACCACTGTAATATACCAAAATAGGGATGTAGTAGTGCACAAGAAAAATACTGGAATATAAGGGAGAAATAAAATCATAAAATTTGTTTAGAAACACATTTCCATCAAATTAATGAAACCGCAACAAAAAGAAGCAGTTCTACATCCTCCCAAGTGGGGAAAATGTAGCAATTTGACACTGAAAACGTTATTTCTGAAGATTTACATTTTAACTGAGAGAAATAATGGTTGGATCCCTTATAATATGTATTAATGACCTTACATACAAAATATTAACATAAAAAAATCTCTTTTGATAAGTTAAACAGATCTCCCAGCCTTAAAATGACTTAAAAACACCCAAACCCCATGACTTAAGCTATGAAGAATTTCTCAAGCACATGATAGAATTATTCTATGAGGGTTTCTACAAAATTATAATAGGTAATCATATATTTTTAGTTTCATTGGACAATATGATAAGAAAACAGAGATCTGGCCTCTTTAATGTATTATAGAAATAACCCGGTAAGGGTTTCTTGAGAGCTTGAGTACAAAAAGAGAATATCTGAATATTTAGCTTTGAAATAATGCATTCTAAATGAAAAATTAGGTACATTAAGATAAATAATACAACATAGGGATGATAATCCCTTCTAATAGCTTTCTGGGAGAAGGGATGGCCCTTTCCCTAAGAAACTAGCTCAAAAACAAGGGCTTAAACCCTGCTGCAGCAACTCTATAAAAAATGACGCAGTTCCTGCAAGGGACGAAACTTTAGGTGATGAGATATTCTTTGCATAATTGAAAATATGTGAAATGAGCATAGGAATCTTCCTAGCCAATATATCAATAAAAGGAAAGCTCCATCTACTGAGAAATAGATTTGGAAGTGGAGTTATCAAACCCCCACTGCAATACCTTGAAACACAAAACTATTCTCTGTAAAAGTAAAGTTTTAGCTGAAGATTGGTGCTTGGCCTCAAGCCTGGATGTGGAGTAATGCAGTACAAAACTCTCCCAAGAGGCCTCTCAAGGGAAGAGGTGGTATTCCCGCTCAGGAACACCCGCTGCTAAACAACACTGCAACCCTGCTAAATAGCAAGAGGAAGCCAAGTATAAACAGACCAACATCAAAATAATAATATCATAACATGTATATAAAAGGCTTCCATCCTCTCCATATATATAAAGTGAACCTCTTTGTTGTGAAACCAACTCCAAAAAGAGAAGAAAAGAGATATCAACACCTTAGAAATAAGCCACTTCGAGGGGGCAACCTCCAATACATTACATGAATGAAAAATTCTTGGATGATTCAAATTACAAAACCTCCTTTCTATATATAGGAGTCCATGGGGCCACAATATAATCCTAGTGGGGCCACAATGTAATCCTAGCTGAGCTAACAATAATAATTTAAGGGCACAATAATAACAATATGGGGGTTACAATGGTACAATAATAACAATAAAGGGGTTACACTAACAACAATAAGGGACTATACTAGTAATATAGGGACCTAACATTCCCCTCTCCTTCAAAAAAGTGTTGTCCTCAATGCTTGAGTAGCTCTGGGTGCTTCTGTATAAAATTCTCATCCTCCCATGTAGAATCTTTAGTGGGTAAATTCTTCCACTTGATGAGGTACTCTAAAATTGATAGATTTCGTAGCTGTCAAGTTCTTGTTTCCATGACCGCTTCAGGTTCCAATATGATTTTTCATTCCTCATATTTTCTGGAAATATTTTTTGAACTAGAAGATTTTCACCTATAACCTTATTTAAGCATGAAACATGGAAAATTGGATGCACTCGTGAAGAAGCAGGAAGTTCCAATTTGTATGCCATAGTACTAATATTTTGCAACACCTTGTAAGGACCATAGTACTTTGGCAATAGTTTATTATCCTTCTTAGCTTGCTTGAGGGACATTTGTTTGTATGGTTGTAGCCATAAAAATACCCAGTCTCCTACATAAAAAATTCTCTCGCTACGATGTTGATTCGCCTGTTGTTTCATTCGATTTTGTGCCAAATTCAGGTTGTCCTTTAAGAGTTGGAGAACTTTTTATTGATGCTCAATGTGATATTCCACTGCTTGAACCTTCGAATTTTTTCTTAAATATGATGTGATGGATGGTGGATGATATCCATAAATTGCAATAAATGGGGTCATTTTTGCTGCAGTATGGAAGGAAGTGTTATACCACCATTCAGCTAGAGGTAACCACCTGACCCATTGTGTTTGTTTATTAGGTACAAAAAAATGAAGATATCCTTCCAAAAATTTATTTACTATCTCAGTTTGACCATCAGATTGAGGATGATAAGATGAGCTATGATCTAACTGAGTACCCAAGCAAGAAAATAACTCCATCCAAAAATTTCCAGTAAAATTGGGATCTCTGTCGCTCACAATAACCCTTGGGTTTCCATGTAGCTTTTGAATTGTGTCCATAAATGTAGTGGCAACTGTACTTGCTTTAAATGGATGAGATAATGTCCCAAAAATGCATGCTTTATAAATCCTAACTTGCACCATGATGACACTCTTTCCTTCGGACTTAGGTAAACCTATGATAAAATCCATTGAAATCTCCTCCCAACGTTGACTTGGAATGGATAAAGGTTGTAGAAGACCTGGGGTCTTAATTGTCTCAACTTTATTCTGCTGGCAAACAAAACATTCCACCACAAACTATTGAATATCATATTTAAGGCCATCCCAAAAAAGTTCTTTCTTCACCCTGTGGTAATTTTTTTAAAATATTGAGTGTCCTCCTAAAGGAGAAGTGTGCAATTCCAAAAGAATATTTTGTTTTATTTGGGAATTCTTACAAAGATATAGGTGATCTTTGTACCATAAGGAATCATTTTTCCAACTAAATGTATCAGATGTACTAGGATCTTGTTGTAACTTTTGAATGAGTGTCAACACTTCTTCATCCTTCTTCCATTCATCTCTTGCTTCAGTTATCCAATCTGGTTGGATAATATAAATGGCACAAATCAATGCTTCCACCTCTTCATTCTTTCTTGAGAGTGCATCTACAACAACATTTAGCTTCCTTTTTTTGTATATTATTTCAAAGTCATAACCAAACATCTTTGTGACCCATTTTTTTTCTCTTCTAAAGATAGTCTTTGTTCCAAAAAGTGTTTAAGACTATCATGATCAGTTTTTACCTTGAAGTGTCTTTATTATTGTTGATTCTCTGTTTCTTTATTCTTTCTTGATCATTATGTATTCTTCTATGGTAGCATAGGTTTCTGTAAATAATTTCCTTTGATTGGATGACTTTCAAAAGAAATGGGTCTTCTTTCTTGCATTAAAACAACACCAATTCCATTTCCTGAGGCATCACATTCCACAATAAAGTTTTTTGTGAAGTCTGGTGTAGCTAAGACTGGTGCTAGGAACATTGCCTCTTTAAGATGTTCAAAGGCCTTAGTTACTCCAGGAGTCCATGAAAATTCATCTTTCTTCAATAATGTCGTCATAGGTGCTGATATTCTCCCATAATTCTTAACAAACTTTCGATAATACCCTGTTAACCCGAGAAATCCTCGCAACTGCTTTATGGTTGTGGGGACTTTCCATTCCTTAATGGATTTAATTTTGTTAGGGTCTACCTTAATACCCTCATGAGATACAATATCACCCAGATATTCCACCTCTTGTACTCCAAAGAAACATTTGGATGTTTTTGCATATAATTTTTTCTCCTACAATAGTTTGAGCGCCCTGTCAACATGTTGAACATCATCCTTCCAAGACCTGTTGTAGATTAGTATATCATGAAAAAATACTAGCAAAAATTTTCTAAGGGTTTGAAAATGGAATTCATCAACCCTTGAAATGTAGAAGGTGCATTGGTAAGGCCAAAAGGCATGACTAAAAATTCATAATTACCCTCATGAGTTCGAAATGTTGTTTTCAGAATATCTTCAGTCTTCATTCTAATTTGATGATACCTTGAATGAAGATCCAATTTGGTAAAATAAATTGCTCCATATAATTCATCCAATAATTCATCAATCACAGGAATGGGAAATTTATCTTTAATGGTGAACTTATTGGGCTCCCTATAATCCGGACACATGAGCCATGATCCGTCCTTCTTGTGTACCAATACTACACAAGTAGAGAAAGAACTTTGACTAGGTTGAATTATACCCGCCTCTAACATTTCTGCAATCATACGTTCAATTTCACTCTTTTGGACATAAGGATGTATATAAGGCCTAATGTTTGGAGGAACACTTCCTAGAATGAAATGAATAGAATGATCATGATCATGAAGAGGTGGGAGTCCTTTTGGAGTTTCAAAAACCTTGGAATGATTGTCCAAGTCTTTTTGGAGATCTGAAAAAATAGATGATTTTGATGTTGGAACTTCTAGTGAGAATAATTGTGCAATTATGCCTCATTGTTCTTTCTTTAGAAGCTTTTTCATGACATTAGAGCTTATTATCTTTCCCGACTTCCCTACAATACCCCGTAATTAGACTTCCTTTCCTTCTGAAAAAATTTCAAGAAAATTTCTTGAAAGTTATAAGCTACCGTCCCCAAAGATTGTAACCATTGTACTCCTAGTACAACATTAGCACCTCCCATAGGAATGGAAAGCATTGGACTATTCAATATATATTCCCCCATGGTTAGCTTGATATTATGGAATTTTCCAAAGAAATTTATAGTTCCTCCATTTGCAACCATCACTTGACATTTTGGTGTTTGGTATAGGAAACAATTCAACTCCTTGGCTACCTTAAAATGAATAAAATTATGGGTACTACCTAAATCAATCAACACTATTACCTTTTTCTTCCTGATATGTCCTTCTATATTAAGAGTTTGAGGAGTGGTAATTCCTGCCAATGCATTACACGATATGGTCAGACTCATTTCTTCCTCTTCTTGGGTTGGTTCCTGGTGTATATCCTCTTCTTGTTCATTTTCTTCTTCCTCTTCACAATCTATGTAAAATAATTTCTTCTCGACACACTTATGACCTTTAGTGTATTTGCTATCACAACTGTAGCAAAGCCCTTTTGCTCTTTTTTCTTCCAATTGTTGTGGTGTCAACCTTGTAGGTTGTGGAAATCTAGGAGTAGCAACACTTCCCTCTTTATAGAAGTGAGTGGTAGGCTTCCTTGTTGCCATAATTTTACATTCAATTTTTTCTTGCCAACCTGAATGCCTTCTCCAATGAATCAGGTTCCAAAATGTGAACTTCATGTTGGATGTTATCCTTTAAAGTACCTATGAAGAGATCAATCCTATGTTCCTCTGGAATATCAGTTACCCTTATATTCAATTTTTGGAATTCCTCAATGTGCTCCCCCACTAAACCCTTTTGTTTGAGATTTATCAATTGGCTAAAGAAGGTGTTGCTCTTTGTATCCTCATAATGTGCTATCATTTCCTCCGTAAAAATTGTCCAAGTGACAATTTTTTTACGGGAGCAAAGCCATCGATACCATACAAATGTATTTTGTTCTAAATGTAAAGTTGCAATGCGTACCTTTTATGTGTTTTGCACATTATGGAGATCAAAATATTGCTCCATCTGTAGTATCCATGTTACAGGATCCTTTCCATCAAACTTCCTCATATCCATTTTTGGAATATGGTGGTTCTTCCCGTCAACATTAGATTTTATGAAATCATGATTAACATTTATTTTTTTCTCCTCATGAGTTTCCTCTACTATCTTTTCACTATTAGGAAACATTTCTTGTATCAAATTTGTTAAACCTTCCATGTCTGCTTTTAGATCATTCTTCATGTTTTCCATTTTCTCATCGATCTTAGCTTCCATGTCATCCATCTTAGATTCCATACTAGCTTCCATGCCATCTATCTTAGATTTCATGCCATTCTTCAAACCATCCATATTAGATTCCATGCCTTTCTTCAAACCATCCTTCTTAGTTTCCATGCCTTTCTTCAAAACTTCCATGTCATTTTTTGTTGCTCTTTGCGAGAGCGAAATTTTTTGCACTTGCTCTTGTAATTTTGATATGTCATGTTGCTATTCTTCATCTTCATGAGTCATAGTAGAGATTTATAAAGGCTTAATGAGTGTTGAATTATTTTTAGGGGCCATTTTAGAATCCAATACTGATATCTATTCTACAATATGCCCTTGGAATCAATTCAACTTGAGTATTCAAACAAGACTTATGCAATTCAGAAAACAAATACAGACCTTTTACTTGCTTTTGAGGAGCTCGATATTGAAATTGAATTATCTCTATAATTGTGGATCTTAAATATTTGAAATTCAGCCTTGTAGTATCCCTATGAAGCTTCTTTCAAATGCCACAGGTTTGATCTTATTTGGATTATTCAAGGCAAGGTTATGGGAAATGTCCCACAATGACCCAATTTTGGACTGGTTCAGTAGAGTGAACTTGTATGACTTTCCATGTGTCATTGTTTCCTCTTTTGGCTCTGAAATTGATAGACAAAAAACTACTATCCATGTACATGTGGATAATTTTTACAGCATTCCAATCCGATGCTAAGAGAGAGAGCTATGCAGATTTTCCCATGATCACCTCTTTGAGATGAAATTCAGAAGCCTCAAAAAGCCCTAACTTCCACAGATCATATCTCTGAAAATATTGTGAACCAATATCTGAAATTTAGCAATGATGTTCCTCAGGATTGCAGCTTCTCACTATAAAAATTTCATCTTCTAAACCTTCGTAGAAAAAAATATATTACGAAAATACCACGATGACCTGTTTATGTTAAATTTAGGAGCCTGCAAAATGACTTAACTTGCATAGATCATATCTCCAAAAATATTGCGAACCAAGCTCTGAAATTTTGCGATGATGTTCCTCAGGATTGTGGCTTTGCACTCTAAAAATTTTAGATTCTGAACCTTCGTACAAAAGAGGTTATAGCGAAAATTCCAGAATGACCTGTTTGGAGCCGCAAAACCCTAGAATCTCAAAGCTCTGATACCAAATGTTGTGAAACCAACTCCAAAAAGAGAAGAAAAGAGATATCAATGCCTTATAAATAAGCCAATTCAAGGGGGAAACCTCCAATACATTATATGAATGAACAATTCTTGGATGATTCAAATTACAAAACCTTCTTTCTATATATAGGAGTCCATAGGGCCACAATGTAATCCTAGCCGACCTAAAAATAATAATTTAAGGGCTCAATAATAACAATATGGGGGTTACAAGGGTACAATAATAACAATAAGGGGGTTACACTAAAAACAATAAGGGACTATACTAGTAATATAGGGACCTAACACTCTTCACATTGGGTCCCATCCATATGTGCCACCAAGCTCATGCAGGTTGTCCTCCACCCAAACTGTGTTGTTCATCAAGGAGATTCAATGTATCTAGACAACTTTGTTGACTTGGTCAAAGTTGACTGAATCAACATGATCCCATCCCTCTTCACACCCAAGGTTTCTCAAATTAGCTTCTTATTCTTCCTCCTTTCACATTAGGAGTGTTATTATTACTTCTAAAGAGGTTAATGGGCCTCCCCACCCATTTATTCACCTACCTAGTGATAAATCCACCTATAGTATTACATTTAGATGAAGGCTAAATTTTTGGAATTTTACACTGCCTCAAAGCCGAGGAGTGGTTTTAATTTGTCCAACTCTCGGCAGATATGGGTAGGGTGTCCTATTACGTCACATATGCCACAAACTATTGATTCCCGTTGTGTGGTGGGAGTTTCCAGATTTTTCCTTTTCTCTCGGTTTTCCTAGCCGTAATCATCGATTTTGCAATGGGAATTTCCTTTTTAGGGATGTTTACGACCATTTCTTGAATGGGTGGGGCCTCCTTGGGACAGAGGGGATTTAAATTTGTGGCAGTTATGTGTGTGGCTCATGTCCCCATAGGGGGAATGAGATACCAAACTGGGATTGAAAATGATATGTTTGGTAACACCACTATTGCCAAAACTTGTTGGGATACAAAACTAGCTTGGGGTAGAGGAAAGGGGTTTGGGAAGTGACATTAGCTAGAGATGCTATCGTGGTAGAGGACTCAGTGTCATTACTTCTTGTTTTCGTGTCATGACTAGCTTCAAAATTTGATGTGGACATCAGGCACACTGGAGCTCCTGTGACATCAGGTGATGACTCAGGTATGACGGGGGGATCCCCTGGGAATGATCCTAGGATGGATGACGGTTTGAACTGCCTTGGGCCATATTCTTGGTATCGTGAAAGTGTGTTCATGGATGTATCTACATAGGGTAGAATGACATCAGAATTTGTTAGGGGTCGCTTTTTGGTACGTGTCAATTGTTTGACAATAACGATGTGGTCCTCATGGGTGAACGTCATAGTTCAAAAGATTGAGGAGGCTATAAATGACATGACGTACATATAACTTCAAATAAGGAGTATATTATAGTCCAAGTGGGTGTCCAAGACTTCAATGTCTATAAGGACCGTATTTCCAGCTAAGCAGACCAGGGCATTTTGGTAGAGGCCAATGGGAGTTGAACAACAACCGTCGTATTCTCTAAGCATGATGTCTAGTGGCTTTAGTTCAGGAGACGCTAACTTCTGCCAAAATTTCTTTGACATGATGCATGTGGATGCACCCTCATTGATGACACATCGGTGAATGGTAATATTTTGGACCCATACTGGTATCTGAAAGGAAACCATCGAAGGAAGCCTAGGGGTGGCTTTATCTAAATCAAAATCCATTAGGCGTGTATCGACAGGGTCGAAAGCGCCTAACGCAGAAAGCAAGGCTTTATGTTGCTTTGGGAATGACTGTAAAACTTCCAAAGCTAACATACGAGTAGGAGATTGAACTAAATCATCCAAAATGATATAATTATGGGCTGCTTTGGAATAGTTTTGTGCTCACTTAGTTGGTCCCTTAGCAATCTTCGACAAAGGTTTGATACAAATCTTTGATATGGTCAAAGGTACAGTTGGTGCATTGGTACTAGCCCTTGACGCATTGGTGTCTGGTGGGGTATCGTAATTGCAATTCCATGTTTGAAAAAACATCTCTTCGCCAGTCATGTAGATTTCATGGCTATTTTTTTCCAGAGTGGTCGGGATCTTATTGCTAAGTGCTAACTGTCCCTTGATGAGGGAAAGGTTCTTGCACCACAGCTATCTGCTGGGAAGATCCTCCTTGTCCTCGATTAATCTGCAGCTTCTTTAGCTTAGAGAGATCAGGACAGTGGTGAGTATAATTTTTGTACTCACCACAGATCAAACAAGGGTGGTTTGTTCGAAGAGGCAGCCTTTTACTCTACTGTTGGGCATTTCTTGGCTCATGGTTTTGATTTTGGTTGGAGTTGCCTCCAGCCTGAGATCATGGAGGGCGTTGCTGGTTGTTTCCCCCCATCCAGGATTCCCTTTGGGCTTGTTTTTTCCTTTTTTATTAACCTTGTTAGGAGGGTATTTCTTCTGGTTATATGGTCGCGGTGGTTGGTTTTGGGAAGGTTGCACAAAGTTCACCTATGCATTGTTCTATATAGGCAGGTCTTCTGATGGGGTCTTGTGCTAGTTTTTCTTTCCATGCATTGATAGGTGGATTTAAGAGCTTCCTAAACAGTCAAATTCTATGTTTCAAGATGAATAATGATCAAGGTGGTTTATTGGATGCCTACCCCCTTGATCCTAACTTAAACTATAAATTGTTTTGTGGCCCCTGTGGGGATAATTTAGTGAATTTTGTTAATTTAGTTTTAGGTTTATTTTCTTTTCTTAGTGTGTCGATGTGTGTGAGAAAAAAGTGAACAAGAACATATTTTGAACGTGTGGATATGCGATGATCCTTTTCAAAATCCCCTATTAAACTATGTTCTATTTTTCCTTGCTCAAAAGAAAAACATGTGCGGATATGAGCCGCTTTCAATTTTTCCTACTTAATATATGTGATCAACTACATTGATATGGTGAGTTGTGAATAGAGATTGTTCATATGATTTCCTAGGATCACCAACGGGTGCAAAGGCAACAAATATTACTTGCTCTTCTATCGAAAATTCAATCCAAGTCCCAAAATTCTAGTGCAAAATTTGAACTAAACTAATTACTTTTACACTAGAAAAAAGGAACTAGCTAAACATGCGTGGACTTGGGCCACTTAATTTGGCTAATTATTTAGGTGTTTTGGTACCTAAATTTGCAAAACATAATTTTTTTTCAGAATGCAAGTTAATTTCCCCCCCTACTTAAACTATGTGTGAACTTTGAAAAAATCAACTTGAAATAAAAATAACACCAGGCCTACCAAAAGCATGTAAGACTGAGCTTTAGCAAGTTTCGGTGTTCCTCAACCAGTGATGGAAAATGTATTATGGGCTGTCAGGTAATTTACAAGTAGGAAAAGATAGAAATATGGGAGAAAATTCTCATTCTGTCTTTTGCGCACGAAAGGCTACAACAGGTGCAATGTCTGCATTTAGGTCAGCTCTGAACATGCGCCCTGGGCACGCTTGTCTAAGGGAAAGTGCACAAATTCCTACAAAATTAATTTCTTGGAGCTGTTCTGCTTCATTCTGTCACTTGGGATGAACTAGGGACTGAAGGAGAAAAAGGGGGCAATTTCAGCCCAACTCCACAGCACAGATGGACTTCTCTGCAAAAAGACACAACCACATAAACTTGGAAACAAAAGTTAGTGGAGTCGCAAATATTGTGTTAGTGTGTTTGGTGCACGCATTTATGAAATAACACCAACTTAAGGGGTGTGGTTTACCCTCTCAAGTTATTGGTCACAGGCAGAAAATATATGGAGTCAAGCAATTTAATGCAACATGCTAGAACATAAACATACTAGATAGAGAAATAGCATGCATATTCAAACATACAAATTAAATTAAAACTAAAAAATAAGACCAAATATCTAAACAGAGTCAAACAACTTCAATAATCCAAATGACGATGCTTACGTCCCCTCTTATTGAGTGCTGGTAGGAAATGAGGATGAAACTTTAACCCAATTTCCAAAAGGGCCCTTAGAACTTGGGGTTCTAATTCCTGATGCAAGGATGTCTTTACTTCAAAGATTTCCTTGGCGCAAAGTCTCCCTCTCTCTAGTATGGTGGACTGAAGTTGTTGGATGGCCAACAATTGAGTCCCCTCTATCTCTGCTCCGAATCACACACTGCTGGTATTTCTTGGGGAAATTCTAGTCAACATAACAATGTGCTCTCAAGTTGTTCATCTCTTGGTGGCCTTTTACAAGATTATTCAAATCCTCCTTCCCTCTCTTGGTACATTGTGGATGGTGACCCAAGAGAGGGGGGTGACTCCATTGTGTGCCACATTTATTCCATTGTGTGCTCCCTTGATGTCATAAGGAGGCTTTCATGGTTGTCCTTAGGTGGCATCAAGTGTGGAATCAATGTCCTGGAATGTGCTTTTTGTGGTCCCAGAAAGTGACTTCTGCCACTCCCAGGATTACGCACTTTTTGGGTCAAAAGGCGCACAAAGGCACTCTTATCGAAGGATTTTACGTGAAAAACCATTTATGACTAGTTCAAATTTTATTTTTCATTAGACCATAGAGATTTTTAAATAATTTCCAGATTCTATAAAGTCTCTCAACCCTGTAAATCCTTTTTCCTAACATTAAATAATGTCATATTTGCTTGTACGGTTTTCCATTGTTAACACTACTCAGATTTCTGATCATATTCATGAGTGGCGTCATTGTCGTAGAATGGTCAAAACATTTTTTCTTGATAATCTCCTTGATCAGTGATTTAT
The DNA here is from genome assembly GCA_034641835.2 of Pinus albicaulis. Lineage (NCBI taxonomy): Eukaryota > Viridiplantae > Streptophyta > Pinopsida > Pinales > Pinaceae > Pinus > Pinus albicaulis. Next base: position 1,115,056,445 of record CM076582.1, read on the forward strand.
TAAGTCCTTGCTACCATATATCACTGAGGATGTGGCTAAGGGTGGTTTCATCACTAAAGAGTAGGTCATTGCTCATGCCCAATACTTAGATTTAATTTATACTCAGTCTGGCACACTCTACAAGAAAATTCCCAATGCGTCGCGATCTAATTTTACTGTTCCTCCACCATCTAAGGACTCTCATGTCAACGACGGTATGATCGGTACTACAAGCACACATCTGTCTACTGCATCTGATATTGCACCTTATTTCAAAATTCATGTTGTGTCATCTAACAAAGGAAAAAGTTACAAGCAACCCAGAAGTAAGAAAAAGGGGAAAGTGAAGAAAAATAAAAATTCAACCCCAGAGAAATGATCATCCGATAAAAAAAACTGGAAACAATAGTAAACCTCATTACCCTTTCATAATATGTAATGAGGAGCACTGTAATATTCTCAATTAGCCACTCCTAGCTGGAATATTATAATTGCTCTATTTTTGTAGTAGAAGAATAAAAAGTCAATAAAACGAATCCCAGTGTGAAAAGGGATTATATTAGGAGGAAAAATAAAGCCACCTTGGTGTGGAAGCGGGAAAATGAAATTGAACTAGATCTAGTTGAATAAGTCAACAATTCTGCTACAAGAGGAGGGAAACCAACAAGGGCAGCATAGTTTTGAAAGGGGAATATTTTCTAGGAAGTCACCTGAACAATGAGTGTGGTCCGGGGTGAGGAGGCTCACCAAGGATAAGAAGAAGGCGATAGCAGCAAGGAAGGCATTCAGTATTCATATATCTTCTGTCTTCTGAATACTTTCTTTCTTCAGCTATTTAGCTTTGGTTGCAGCATTGTTTAGTGTAAAGAAGTCTCATGCGGAAATCCCATCCTCTCTTTGGATCAGCTTGCTTAAGGGATCAAAAGGGAAGGGCCTGAGCTAATTTTCCATCATTTTACTTGATTTCATTCAGATATCAACATATACAACATAGTCACTTCCAATAACTGCATCTTTTCTACAGGTGCAGCAATAGCAGGGTTAAACCCCTTGATTTTGTGCTTGTATTGGAGGAAGAGGTGTCTATTTCTCTCCGGGAAGTCTATTAAGGAGGGCCTTTGGCTATTTTCTGTATTGTGCATTTATTTTATATATTATTCAGTCTCACTTAATACATATTTGCAGTGTACTATGTTATTTTCTGCATTGCTACATTTTATATTGGTATTTTGCTGGAAACCCCTGCCGGGGTGTTCTAATGTCCATGTAAAAGTGGTCAAACCTCCCATTTCTGATTCTATGATTAATGAAAGCTCCAGATCTGTATTGAATCATATTTTTCTGTAGAAACCCTAATAAAACTTACGCTATTGCAGTCTTCAGAAATTCTATTGTGTGAAGTCATGGGATTGGCATGCTTTTGAGCACATCTGAGCTGGGGAGATCTGTTTAGTGTATCTAGAATGATTTTTTTTTCTGATTCCATTTCATATTTAAGCTAAATAAAAAATATATAAGAGGATCCAAGTCCTATTTTTCATTTTTATTGCATGTTTTTCCTTATACATCGTCTCCATCAAACATATTGCAGAAATTCTTGAAAAGGAATATTACAGTGGTATCAGAGCTCTGCTCTTGGCTCAGCTTGTGGGGATAATCTATCTTCAGCATGGAGGAGGAATATTTTTCAAATATCCTACTTCAAACCCTACAAAAAATTGCAAGGGACCTCAAGGAGGTAAGGCATAAAGTGGATTCTATAGGGTTTTTCCATGAGGCAAGCACCAGCACTTCATATGGAATGGAGCATTCATCTGCACCACAAAAATCTACCATGCCTTCATTTCTATCCAGAGAAGACAAGGAGGAAACCCTGGGAGAGTATTTTGAGGAATATGAATCCCAATCCCAAAGGTTCAAGGGGCACTTGAGCTTTTAGGAGTTTTGCCGGATCAAGGATGGAAGGAGGGTTAATCCCCATCAAAAGGAGGAGAACTTGATGCAAGGATCAGACCTATAGCATAGGATGGGAATATTCTTCTTGCCAACATATGATGGAAGACTTAAGTGTACATCGAAGGCTTGGGTTGAGAAGCTGGACACTTACTTTAAGCTCAACAAGGTTTCTAAAATAGAAGCCATCAAGATAGCTGCGCTACACCTAGAGGGGGAGGCTCATGAATGGTGGTTTCATGGACTGACTAAACTTGGGCATCAACACATCACCTCATACTCAGTTTTCACCAAGAGGATAGTGGACAGATTTGATCCGAGAGATCTGGAAGCCCATTTTGTCAAGTTATCCAATCTCAAATAGGAGGGAGATCTTGAAGACTATATTGCTGAATATTTGCAGCTTTCAGTGATGGTATCCAACCTCACTATGAGCAGGAAGGTATGCATGTTTATTGATGGGATGGATAAACCATTACAGGGGTTGGTCAAATCCACTAAACCAACCACTCTCCTTAAATCTATGGAGAAAGCTAGAGAGTTACAACACACCTTTCCCAGGGCAATAACATTAATGCAATAGGGGACCTCTTCAAGACCAAAGGAGACAAACCTTGCTCATGATTTGAAGGAATAATGTGTTGCAAGAGGGACACCTTATGTCAAGACCTTCTCCAAGAAGGATGCCAGTGTTGTACCATCCATAGAAGACTTTTCTCCAAGAGGGGGAGCTATTGCAGCATTAAGAGGGGTCCCAAAATATCTGACCTTGAGGGTGAGAGGTACTATTATGGGGCAGAGAGTATCTGTGTTGATAGAGAGTGGAGAAAATCATAATTTTATTGATGCACAACCAGTGCAAAGGAGAGGGATCCACATGGAAGAGTTTGAGGGATTCTTAGTATTGGTCCTAGGAGCCATGACCCTGCAGAGTTCCAAGTATTCTCCATCACTAACCATTACCATGGGGACCTACACCTTGACAGACTACTTCTTTGTATTAGATATTCCAAATGCTAATGTCATATTGGGAGTCCACTGGTTGATCACTCTTGGGATAGTTACCACTAATTGGAAAACTTTGGAGATGGAATGGACAGAAGGGAAGAATGGTCAATATCAGAAAAAATCAAGGGTATCAACACATACCCCCCTCAGGTTCTTTCAACATACAGGATGGAGGAATATTTGTGCAGAGGAGATGTAGAATGGGCAGTGGAGCTGCATATATCAGAAGTAGGGGGCAAGGATTCACCATTTCATCCTAATGTTCAGTCTCTTTTCGATCGTTATGCTACTATATTTGGAGATATCCCGCCAGGGAGACCTCCTGATCGAGGGTTTGAAAACACTATTGAGTTGGAGCAAGGGATCCAAGTATTAATCACCACTCTTTGAAGCCCAAGGCTTATAGGGATGAGATTGAGAGGGCCATCCAGGAGTTACTAGCTCTAGGACACATCAGGCCTAGTACTAGCTCTTTTGCTTCTTCTGTAGTCTTGGTAAAGAAGAAGGATGGCACATTGAGAATGTGCATTGACTATAGAGCCTTGAACAAGAAGACCCTGAAGAACAGGTACCCCATACCCAGGTTCGATGAACTAATGTATGAGTTGATGGGATCAAAATACTTCTCCAATATTTATTTGAGATCCAGGTATCACCAAATCAAAGTGAGGGATCAAGATATCCCAAAGACAACGTTCAGATGTCGCTATGGGCATTTTGAGTTTTTGGTGATGCCCTTTGGATTGGCCAATGCCCCATCAACTTTCCAATCTTGCATGAACCACATCTTCCTTGGTCATTCGAGAAAGTTTGTATTGGTCTTCTTTGATGATATTCTCATATACAACCATACTTGGGTGGAGCACCTGCAGCATATTGAGACAGTTTTACATATCCTCAAGGAGAAACAATTCTATGCCAAGCTCTCCAAATGTGAATTTGGCCTCATAGAGATGTTGTATTTGGGGCACATCATAGGATTTTATGGAGTAAGGGTACATGAGGAGAAGATCTAGGCTATCAGATATTGGCCTGAGCCCAAAAGTGTCACAAAACTCCGGGGGTTTTTTGGCATATGCACTTATTACCGAAAGTTTGTGAAAGGATTTTCACAGCTAGCAGCACCTCTCATAGACATGACCAAGAAGGGAGATTTCCATTGGACACCTACAACGCAGAGGGGTTTTGATAAGCTCAAAGAGGTAATGAGTAGTTTTCCTGTATTGGTTTTGCATGATTTTTCTCAACCTTTCGTTCTAGAATGTGATGCATCAGGTGAAGGAATTGGATCAGTCTTGATGCAAGGAGGGCATCCTATAGCCTTTGAGAGGAGGAAGCTACTTCCTCATGAAAGGTTATTACCCATCTATGATAAATAAATGTTGGCTATCTTGCATGTATTAGCCAAGTTCCAGAAATACTTGGTGGGGAACAAGTTCAAGGTGAAGACTGATCATAACAGCCTTAGATTCTTCCTTGAACAGAAGAAACTATAGGAGATACAGCAGAAGTGGGTGAGAAAATTCCAATAATATGACTTTGACATAGAGTATGTTAAGGGGAAGAGCAATGTGGTGGCTGATTCTCTATCCCGGAGGCCTACAACGCTGTCCTTGAGGGGCATGGACGCAGATTGGAAGGCTCAACTCTTTAGTTGAGTACTCCAAAGATGACTTTTCATGTGAGATACTTGATAGGGTGGTATCGGATGAGAGGTATAGGGTGATGGATGAGATCATCTATTACTGGGACTGGATCTTCTTGGCTAAGAATTCCAAGCTCAAGGAGAAGATCTTACTAGCATCACATGATTCCCCACTTGCAGGGCATCAAGGTTTCACAAAGACTTATAGGGCCATAAGAGAGATATTCTCATGGAAGGGTCTAAAAGAGGATGTGCTCCAACATGTCAAAGGGTGCACAATTTTTCATAAGAACAAGGGAGAACACACCCACCCTGCTGGGGTATTGCAGCCACTACCTATTTCAGATGGGAAGTGCGAAAGCATCTCTATGGACTTCATCATTGGCCTACTGAAAATACAAGGTAAGGATTGTATCTTTGTATTTGTTGATAGACTAACAAAATATTCTCATTTATTTTCCATTTCTGCACATTATACTGCTTCACAGGTAGCTGAGCTCTTCTTCAGAGATGTATTTAGACTCCATGGTATCCCAAGGACCATAGTGAGTGATCGGGACAACCGCTTCATGGGTAGATTTTGGCAAGAAATTTTTCTGTTACTGGAGACTAATTTTACTCCAAGCACTAGCTATCACCCACAAACCGATGGACAGACTGAGATAGTGAACAAGTGGCTGGAAGGCTACTTGAGGAACTATGTAGCATGGCAGCAGAGGGCTTGGCTACGTTGGCTCCACTTGGGAGAGTATTGTTACAACACTACTCACCATATTTCTATTGTGATGACTCCATTCCGGGCCTTATATGGGTATGAGACACTCTCATTTGCTAATGTTATGTTTGGGGAAAGTAAGGCTCCAAGGGCAAAGGAATTGATTCAGGAGAATCAGGACATACTTAGAGCACTCAAAGACAACATTGCTACTGCCCAGAACCAGCAGAAGATATATGTAGACCATGGTCAGATAGAGAGAAATTTTGAGGTGGGAGATCTAGTATCTTTGTGTCTTCAACCTTATAAGTAATCCACACTTAAGGAGAAGGGGGCTGAGAAGATCAAACCACGTTTCTATGGGCCATACAAGGTGATCAAGTGTGTCGATAACGTAGCATATGAGATGGAGCTTCCTAAGGGAAGCAAGATCCACAATATCTTCCATGTATCTTGCCTCAAAAAATCCATTGGGAAGAATGTATTTTCCAACATGGATCTCCCCCCCATTGATGATGAGGGCCACCTAATTTTGTAGCTAGAAGCAATCTTAGACACAAGGGAGAGGCAGCTACGAAAAAATTCATCAAGGAATATTTGATACGATGGAGGAATCTACCAGATGAGGATGCCACTTGGGAGGGAGGGGAGATCTTGCAGCATCCTTATTTACTGTTTCTTGTGGGAAAGCAACTTTTGAGTGGGGAGGACTATAATATTCCCAATTAGCCACTGCTAGCTGGAATATTATAATTGCTCCATTTTTGCAGTAGAAGAATAAAAAGACAATAAAAAAAATCCTAGTGTTAAAAGGGATTACATTAGGAGTAAAAATAAAGCCACCTTGGTGTGGAAGGCGGATAATGAAAGTGAACTATATCTAGTTGACCAAGTCAACAACATTGCTACAAGAGGAGAGAAACCAACAAGGGCAATAGAGTTCTGAAAGGGGAATCTTTTCTAGGAAGTCACCTAAACAATGAGTGGGGTCTGGGGTGAGGAGGCTCACCAAGGATAAGAAGAAGGGGATAGCAGTAAGGAAGGCATTCAATATTCATATATCTTTGGTATTTTGACTACTTGCATGCTTCATCTATTTAGTTGTGGTTGCAGCACTGTTTAGTGCAAAGAATCCTCATGCGGGAATCCCATCCTCTCTTTGGATCAACTTGCTTAAGGGATAAAAAGGGAAGGGCCTGAGATAATTTTCCATCATTTGAATTTAGTTCATTTAGCTATCAACATATACAGTGTATTCACTTCCAGTAACTATGTCTTTTCTGCAGGTGCAGTAGTAGAAGGGTTAAACCCCTTGATTTTGTGCTTGTATTGGAGGAGGAGGTGTCTATTTCTCTCCGGGAAGTCCATTAAGGAGGGCCTTTGGAAATTTTCTGTATTGTTCATCTATTTTATATAATATTTATTCTCAATTAATACAGAGTTGTAGTGGACTGCGTTATTTTCTGTAGTACTGCATTTTATATTGGTATTTTGCTGGAAACCCCTACCGAGGTGTTCCAATGTCCATGTAAAAGAGGTCAAACCTCCCATTTCTGATTCTATGATTAATGAAAGCTCCAGATATTTATTGAATCATATTTTTCTATGGAAACCCTAATAAAAATTACGTTTTTGTAGTCTTCAGAAATTCTATTGTGTGAAGTAATGGGATTGGCATGCTTCTGAGCAAATTTGAGCTGGGGAGATATGTTTAGTGTAGCTAGAATAATTTTTTTATGATGCCATTTAATATTTAAGCTACATACATAATATATAAGAGGATCCAAGTCTTTTTTTGTGTTTCTTTTTCATTTTTTTCCTTATACATCGTCTCCATTGAACCTATTGCAGAAATTCCTAAAAAGGAATATTACAAGCACTTTGTTGACGAATTTCCTTATTGCGCTGAAGTCTCAAAATTTCATAAGAACTCAACTGCATCTGTTGTGTTGACAGATCCATTTTTGAATCCAAACACAAATATGGTTGCTACAAATCCAGCTTCTAGTTCCTAAGTGCTTATGCTATCTGTCATGAAGCAAAAAAATGATGTTTTGGTGTCAACGTGAAATAAATATTACGGTAGTCAGGCTACTAATAAACATACTACCTCAACCACAAATATGTCTATGGAATATATTCCACCAACTTTTAATCCTGAGTTAACATAAAAGCCACCAAAGGGAGTCGTCCATAAATCAACATTCAATCCTTGAGCCCGAGCTACTCAAAATTATAATATAGTTAAATATTTGGCTCAATCCCCTTCAGCTATGTTGACGCTTAAGGTACTTCAAAATTTTACCTCCTAGAAGTAGGCTTTGTTGTCAGCAATTGGTGGAATCGATCTAACAAATTCCAATCTTGTAATCTTTAATCGTACGAGCTATGTGCTCCAATTACCAGTATAATTGGCATTCTCCATCCAAGTAAATGTTCTAAACCACCTTGTTCATCGTACTATTATTGATGAGGGAGCATATACCTGCATTATTTCTCTAAACTACTAGAAGTCACTTGGTTCACCATGCCTATCTCAATCACCTACGACGTTGAAATCTTTTGATGGTCGTAGATATAAGATTTTCGGTATCATAAAAAACCTACATGTCGAACTAGGGGAAAAAATAGTAATTGTTGAAGTTGAGGTCATTGGAAAACCCCTTGAATACAACATTTTATTTGGAAGGCCATGGCTTTACGCTATGACTGCAATCATCTCTACTTATTTTAAAATGATCACCTTACCTCATAAAGGTATTTCTCTCTTTCTTTTCCTCTAGTTCCCAGGTAACTGGAAGAATTCTGTTAGTTCACGCACCCCATCTAGCACGTCAAAACATTGGTGTAGGAATATTACAGGATTATTCTCTAATGGGTACCTTCTCATTACCGCCGCCTACAACGTCAACAGAAATTGAAAGAACAAAGATCTTCTACATGATATCTTCCACTCCATTTACATTAATGAATATTACAGATGATTCTGAAGTTGCTAAGTTGGATGAATTATTTCCACCCACCCTAATTGAGCTGGCATAGCAATCAATTTATATGGCTTGGGCGGCGAATCTGAAATCATCGCTGCTGATCGTTTGGGTCAATTGTTCATTAGGTTTCGGTACTCCATTTGATCCTTTTTCATCCACTTTCTTGACTAAAGAGAGAATTTTGGAATCCATGATGTGAGAAGGAGAACCATTGGAATATCATCATCATCATTCCCATATTCAGGATTACGAAGAAGATAATCTTATTGAACTATATCACCCATCGATCAAAACATTATTTTCGAATTCTTTTCCCATTAATGCAATCGAATTTGAGTGAAATTTATCAATATTTAATTAACCATTTCTATATATATTTCGGCCAAAGCGGACATTGTAGAAGACATTCATGTTGGCGTGTCTTGGTCTCCATCAGAATTCAAAATTTATCACTCTCTCTTTCGTGAATTCTGAGATATATTCACTTGGTCTTACAAGGAAATTCTAGGCATAGATAATAGTACTGTTTAACACAACATTAAAATGTACCATGATGTTAGACTGGTACGTCAACGCCTTCGTCTTGTTCATTCAAAGAAGGCTACTCCCATAAAAGTAGAAGTTCAAATTTTTTTGCGTGCTGGTTTCATTTACCCTGTTTTGCTTACTGATTGAGTTTCCAACATTTTTCCTATCATGAAGAAACAAGAGACAATCAGAGTGTGTGTCAATTATTGGGATGTCAATCTTGCTTGTCCAAAAGACAACTATCATACTCCTTTTATCGACCATATTATTGACGATTGTGATGGATGTGAAATATTTTCGTTCATGGATGGATTTTCTAGCTATAATCAAATCAATTTCCTCCCATAGGATGAATATAAGACAACATTCATATGTCCCTAGGGCACATTATCTTATCTTAAACTCCCATTTGGTTTAAATAACATTGGGGCAAAATTTCATAGAGCAATGGATCAAGCACAATGTTCAACCTTATCTAGACGATTTACCCGCGCATTCACGAAACCATATTGATCACCTGGTTCATTTGAGAGCCATCTTTACACACTGTTGACACTACAAAATATGCCTCAATCCACACAAATGTGTTTTTTTTTTGTTCTGGTCATTTTCTAAAATTCTTCGTCTCAAAAGAAGGAATTTGAATCGACCCACTGAAGGTACAGGCCATTCTTGATTTTCCTATGCCATCAAATTTACTTGAGTTACAAAATATTCAAGGAAAGGCTAACTTCCTAAGGAGGCTCATACCCAACTATGTCAAAATGGCTAAAGGATTTACTAGGCTCTTGAAAAATGGTATTCCCTTCCATTAGGATAATGTTACGCAAGATTTTTTTGATGTTTTCAAGGATACACTTGTCCAGACGTCATTAATGTATCCCCCCAATTATCAGAGTGATTATTTACTATATATTGTCGCAGCTGATATGACCTTTGCTATGGTATTGGTCCAAGAAGAAGAGGGATAGAACATTCGATATATTATTTGAGTCATAATATCAATGATACAAAAATGAAGTATTCATACCTCAAAAATTTCACCTTAGTAGCCGTTCAAGTTGTCCAAATATTTTTCCATTATATCCTGTTCCAGAAGACCATTCTCATTTCGGATTGCAATCCAATGACATACATTCTGTCACGTCAATTTCTAGGGGGGGAATACTAAAAATGGATCATCATTTTGCAAGAGTGTGATTTGGAATTTATCAAATCCAAGTCAAAGAAGTCTTTAGTTTTTGTTGAGCTTCTTTGTGACCTTCCCTCTGATAGTACTGATACTAGATCAAAACCATCAATTCCTGATCAATTTATGTTTATGATCGGCTCATATGATTCTTTGTATGGGGATTTTATCATTTATCTCCAAAACTAGACTTTTCGTCCCGATACCAAGCCAAATATTATCTTATGGTCGACGATACACTTTATCATCGTGGTGTCGATACAATTTTAAGGAAGTGCCTCACTCATGAGGAGGTCGGGAAAGTTTTAAATGATTTTCATGTTGGGGCTTGTGGTGGACACTTGTCTGGATATGATACGGCACAAAAGATACTTTGCGGTGGTTACTTTTGTCCTGCCATATTTTTTGACTGAATCCTCGTGGTCAGAAGTTGTCATGCATGCTAGATATTTGATCATAAAATCCAGAAGCCTCCAGTGCCGATGCATCTCGTTATTGCTGTGGGAGCATTTGAAAAATGGGGCATTGACTTCATGTCCTACAATGCTCATTCATCCGGGGGCATGGTTATATTACTGTCGTAGTAGACTACGTTACCAAGTGGGCCTAAGTGATGCCTAAATTCAATAACACAGGAAAAACAACTGCATTATTCTTTTTCAATCATGTCATCTCACGGTTTGGTGTTCCACAGGCTATAGTCACAGATCATGGTAAGAATTTTCACAATCACATGATGAATGAGTTTACTTCCAAATTAGGAATGTCGCATGATAGTTCTACTCATTATTATCCACAATCTAATGGATAAGTTGAAACTATTAACAAGGTTCTAATTGAATGCTTCAACGAATGATAGGAGTTTATCAAAAAAATTGGAATTTGATCCTATACTCATCTTTTTGGGCATACCGAACTGCAATGAGAAATGCAACCGGATTTACCCCCTTTCAATTGTTGTATGGTCTGGAAGCTATCTTACCTATCCAATGTGAAATACTGTTGTTAAAACTTGATGTTGACTTGTTACCTTACATCTCTACTAAAGAAGAACATATTTTTAACCTCATCCATATTGATGAAACACGTTGTGAAGCTGCATTGGCCAACAAAGCACATAAGAGACAAATTAAGGCACAATACGACCAACATGTCTAGCCTCGCATTTTCTCAAAGGGTGATCTAGTCTTACTTTATGATCAGGAAGCTGATGTAATAGGTACAATAAAATTTGAGCATGGCCCCTATATTGTAAAAATATTTGTTGCTAAGGGTGCCTCAAAGTTGGTAGATTATGATGGAATTCCATTGGGGCATCCCTAAAATGGGCTGTATCTCAAACATTAATATGCTTACACATGAGCGTGCTGAAATTTTGTATTATATTGTATATATGCTTTTGATTTTCATTTACTATCTTAGTTTTTTTTTCAAGGGTTTTCTTGAAGGTAGTAATCCATTTTAAATTTCATCGTAGATTTCTGAATCTTTGGAAACATTCGTTTGATATCTTGATGGTGGTAGTCATAGTACATAGAATCTATCCTCTGCAGCATGGGCCATTTTCGCTCCGAGCGGTGAGTTAGTGAGTTTTTAAGGGATTTATATCGATCGATATACAAACAATATCACTGAATATAATGCATTGATCAAACTTATGTATGATGCCATTTCATTTGGTATTAACTGCATCATTATTAGGTTAGAATCATAACTTGTTGTACTGCAACTTACTAGCACTTATACTGTTCGAAATCCAACACTGAATCGTATGTTCCTAACAGTTCTAATTTTGGAAATTTTATTTTATTTTATTCAATATCAACATGTTTCTAGAAATTTGAAAACGTTAACTGATTCCTTAGCGAATTATATTTTAAACGTACATTCCAACCCATGTAAAGACATATTTTCAATTCACATCACATAATTGAATAGGATTGTGCAATAAACATAGGAAAACACTAAAAAAAAATTGATAGATAGTTATAGGTTTTTACAAAATTTGTGCCCAAGAAACATTGATCATCTGACCTCAAAATGTATGCGAAATTTCAAAATTAAACTAGTGATGCTTGTGATAACAAGCTGCTGATCTAGCTATCCTATGCAATAGCTGCATCCAACGGTTAGAAATGCTAATAGTGTGGCATTGTAGTCTCATAGGTAAATTTTTGATCCGGAAATCTAGAATCTCAAGAGTCAATCCCTCCATGTGCTACTATAGCTTAGCAAGAGTCTTGGTCATATCTAAATCCCAAAGGATTTCTCTCCCAACAACCCTCTTTTCTGACTCATCTGCTCCCTACTCTAGCTGATCCACTGGTCGAACTTGACCCACATCTACATACATCAACACATTAGTTTAGTCTTGGGAAACATCAAAATACAAAAACATGTATAAACCTTAGAAAAATAAAAAAACATGGTCAAAAAATTCTTACCAATTTCACCCCATTGAGCAACGTTTGGTGGAATCAAGTATGGATCTCCTATGAAATCGATGCTTTTGTATGCATGTTGATCTATGGCGATATTTTTTGTATGAACTAGGCGAAGAATGAAGTATAGAATACAATGGTCGATTGACCAACATGTCTAGACATTAATTCAACCCATATTTCCATTTGTGGATCTCTAGGGCCAGATATACCCAGTGTAACATGCTGGGACTGCATCAATGGAATCTGCTCTAAGGCGAAAGAAATCAAGATTGGATCATACTTGGAATTATTCATCCTTCCTCCCTTTGCCTTGGTTAGCTGTTCTTTCATCTGAAAGAGGAAAACTTCGGCCCAATTAAATAATGCTAGTTCTAAACACTCTAGTGCATACTACATGTATGATATGTTTGCCACATGTAGTGTAGCAAAACTGTCTAGCATTGCGATAGTAAAAAGGATTGTCCTCAAAGGAAAATCACACACATCGCGGATGTTTATTTTCCCATATTTACTAGGTTCATTCCCTGGATGGAAGTGTTGTAGTATGTAATCTCTCACTGTGTCTCCTCCAAGAGAAGATCTAGAAAGAGAAATGGGAGAACCTAGACTAGATAATCTAGTGAGAAAATAAATTTCCTCCACTAATATCGGGAGCACTCGCTCCCTAATGTGAAAAGGCTATAGTACCGGATCCCATGAATGAATAAGGAACTCCAATAGTTCCATTTTCTGTCTCATACCCAAAAGTATGAATTACTTTAGCAACCCGCAATCTCCGAGGGCTCTTATTGTACTCGGATCGTTTAGGGAAATCATGTTCTTTTCTTCATGTTCTCTTTCCCTCCATGTAATTGTCATTTTGATCTGATGAATACTTGAAACACAATCATAAGCTTCATTAGGATCCATTTCATGCAAAAAACTTGGGAAATTTTGGGACACAATAAAAAACAAGAATGAGAATTGAACCCAATGCACCCCAGGTCAAGGGAAAGAGCATTGAAGTGCATCTAGCCTTCAATTTCAGTGCACTGCAATGCACCTTTCGACATTCAAGGGTGCGTTTCCCTCTAAATATAGTAGATTTACCCTAAGGGGCTTAAAACCCTAAAATTTTACCATGAAATGCAATGAAAATGATACTAAAATAAAGAGAAGGTTCATAGCTCCAACATGGATCAAATTTCAAGAGAAATCGTCCACAAAATATGTTGCAATCAACTATTGAAGTTTAGGGGCAAAAACTAGTTCAGAGATCCTAATTTTCAAATGGCATCTTTGGAATGGTAAAAACTCTTTTTATTAGTCAATTTTTTTATTTTGAATCATATTTGATGCGGTGACTATGGTTTTTACTCATTTTTGCTATGATATAGGTATTTTTAATCTGTTTGATGGTTTTTTGAACATGTTTTACAATTGATATAGCATATTAGTCGTGCACACATATTAAAGAATTATTTGACCAAAAAGAATACTTTTATCCTTATTTTAGAGCTTTGATAAAAATGGAAAAGGACTTGAAGCGCACTTTATCTCTTTTTTGAGCTTCGATAATGACGAAAAGGAACCCCTGGAGTTTTCTTTTAGCTCTTTACAAACTCCGATAATGTGAAAATATTGTCGTGCACTTGTCTTTTCAAGCTCGTAAAAGTAAATGGAATGACATCTACTCAGTATGAGTTTAACCCTTTTCCAGATTGAGATAGATTATTTATGAAAAAGGAAAACCTTAGTTGAACATGTCTACGAGGTTTTCTCAGGTATCATTTTACACTTTTTCAAACCTGAGAAAAATTTTACGAAAAAGGACTCGTGGAATTTTCTTTTGTCATATTTTTCAAACTCTCTAAACATGAAAAATGACATGGTTTTCACTGTCGTTAGGCTCGTTAAAACATAAAATAGAGATGGACTTGTCAATCATGGCAATAATCGAGCTTCATTTATTTCTACACTCATTAAATTATTAAATAGCGATGGACTCGCCTGAAGGGTCACATAATAGATCAAGCATATGTTATCGTCCCCAAGCTTGTTAAAAAATAAAGAGGTATTGGTCGAAAAATGACCGGGGAAAATTTGGGAAAAAAAGCATAACACTTTATGGTAGAAAGTCACTCTTGAACATGACACTTTTGATCCATCATCGTGAATTTTTGGCTGGGTAATCTCCTTGAAGGTTCATTCATACCTATGGTTCATCATACCTTCACTTCAGTTTCGGGTCAATTATTCCAACTCATCTCAGTGTCACCGATATGTTCAAGAGAATTCATCGAATAAAATCCTAATCCTGTTGCAATACTCATAAACCTTCATTTTCATAACAGTCATCCCTGAACATTGCTATATAGTGTCACATTTTTTCTCCAAAATCAATAACTCCCGTGTTGTGATAAAGTTTCTTCTTGTTGACATCAACTCATCATCCAGGAAGTTTACTTAGAAAAATCTTCTAGTACCTTGAGGCTTGCTACGTCATCGACAAGTTTCTCGCTTCTAGATATTTGACCGAAATATTTTGTTTCATGTTCAACATCAAATAATCTATTGACACCTTGCAAATTGCACTGCAGTACCTTGAGAGAAAATAACATCAATGGTGGATTTCTCACATTTGTTGACAACTCACATCATTAGCTAGTAATCAGACAATGTCCTCGCATGTTTGAGTACAAATCATATATTCACATGTTAGACTTGTACCCAAACGATTGAGTGAACGAGACAAGAAGACCCCAAATCTAGTTTCATCCATCTAAGATGTGATTTCAGGATTTTGTACACAACATCTGTACGATGGATTTACATATATATCGTCATCTGAACATGGGCCTATATATGTAGGCATGTCAATATTGGGTAACATTCCAATGTAGAGGAATTTATGAATTATGTACATGTTATTATATAGTTTATGTGATGAGCATGGGAATGCCTCCCTTAGCAGTTTGTGAACAAAATTAAATATATCATGATGTAATGTATTGTAAGATGATGCAAGTCATCATCCACTTCAGTTCCTACTCATCACATCGTAAGGCATCTCATCCAAATATTATTATTATTATTATTTTGATTTCATGCTTTAGGGGGAAGCTGTTATAGATCAATTTGGGCATCATCCCCCATAACCTAGTCAAACTGGACATTATCCCCAGGACCAATCAAATAGGGTCTATCAGCCCCTTATATTTCATTTTCTATATGCCCTGAGTGAAGAAAATTTCATTCATGGCTTCTATTGTAAGGTTTCCAAGGTTTTAAGTATATTTTATATGACCCAATGACTCGCCAACACTCATATACACAAGATTAAATGCGTTGCAGTGCCAATTCCTCCATGCAAGGGTGC
Organism: Pinus albicaulis; assembly: GCA_034641835.2. Lineage (NCBI taxonomy): Eukaryota > Viridiplantae > Streptophyta > Pinopsida > Pinales > Pinaceae > Pinus > Pinus albicaulis. The sequence goes on from CM076582.1 coordinate 1,115,072,254, forward strand.
ACTGCAGTGCACTTCCTGAAAATCAAGAGTGTGTTGGTCACCTGGTAGCTGAATTCTCATTGTTCTGGGAATCTCCAAATGGTCAATGCCTTCTAGAAGAGTCTATAGGTGTCATACTTTGAATCGTAGTGTCCATATAACACCTATGAACTTGGAAACTTGTCTTTCCTATTATTAGAAAGTCATTCATTGAGAAAATACCATCATTTCCCCTATAAATTGAGCACTCATCCTAGTGCTATGGAGGAAGAATTTTGTGCAAAGTTATGTTGTTGGATTCTCATTTGATAAGAGAGTGAAAGTATTGATATGATGTTGAGATGATGCTGGATGTGATGAGGCTGGAATGAAGTTGGAGCAGGTTGATGACAAATTGATCAATTGGTTGTAATATTATCCTCCTACTCTCTAATAAAGATTGTTCGTTCATTTTTCCATACATATGTATCTATTTCTTGTGCAATGTATTCTTGAATGATGTATGTATTTCATATATAATCAGTTTGATTTGAGTAAGATAAGTAGATAATTGTATATTGTATGTTATTTGTTGTTCTTTGTTTGTGTTTGCAGGAATCGATCTAGCGACTTGTGTTGGATTGAGAGCGACAAAAACATCGACAGAAGGAGAAGAAGAAGCAAAAGACTCACAAGTAGGATCCTTTCCCATTCTGCATATCTTCTTGTTTTAGAGAAAATAATAGGTATTCTTTCCTTTGTTGTTCTAAGTGATAATCACCACACTTGGGGAATTTGGTTTATCTGTAGATCACAATTCCGTATAACAGTAAGAAATATTGTTTAGTTAAGGAAATGTGATAAATTTTGGTTATAATCCATCTCATCAATGAAATTCCTTTAATGCATTACACATATTAAAATATATATATGCATATAATTACATATATTCATGGATTTTTTTATACATAATCCAAACAAAAATTCTAGACAAAAAATTTACTCAATATACAACTATTCAACATTCATGGATGCAGCCAAAAATTCTAGATAATAATTTTACTATATATACAAACATTCAAGTTTTATGCAGATAATATCATTTATAAATTATAATAATTCTTTCAATAAAAATAATCCTTTCAAATGTTTAACGCAAATTCCCCTTGATTTGTTGTAGTTCTTGCTAAAATCTATTCCATTAGCAGTTAGGAGAATTCATAAATATTTTAATAAGTGAAGCATTACAATTTTGTGATAACCTATATATCATTGGAGTACATTCGACACATTTTCCAAAAGTTAAATATTAAATATCATTGAGTACAACTGATAATGCCATTAGGTTTTAATGGATTGGAAAAAGTTTCCAAAATTTTAACATTAAATTTTGGCTATGGCTAATAATACCATAAGAGTTATGTGAACTGGACAAAGTTTCGAAAGTTAATATTAAATTTCAAGATAATACCAACTAGGGTTTGAAAAATTAAGCAATGTTACTAAATAAAACAAAACCTACATTTCACTAATCACTTGCGAGCCCATTTCCAATAAAGTAAGTTTGCGTTATTTACTCCATTTGTGGTCAAATGAAAGTTCAAGGTATATGGTGAATACAAATATTAAGGTACTTACTTTATTGACAATCAACTAAAGTGTTGGGAAGCTACCTCATTTGTGGCAAAATATTTGGGGTTCACCTCATAGATGGTTCCTAAAAGGTTTGGAATTTTAACTGAGTTTCCATTGGGGAAATGTTTTGGCCTATGCTAGTATTATTTGCATATGAGATTATTTTATTATATAATAATGGAGAAAAATATTTTGGTGGAAATAATCTATTAAAGTTTATTTAGAATTTTCCTCATGTAAAGTATATTTATTGGGTTAGGGGAAGACATGGTATGCCAATGACCCTAGTGTTGTGATGGTGCATCCCCATAATAATGCATAGATTTGGGGTGGTATTTCATTTTCAGTAGCATAGGAATGGGGACTATGATGAAAATTTTCAAATAGAGACTCAGATTTTAATAATTTTTATATTGTCATAGAGATTTTGATAAAGAAAAGTTGATGGTGATGTAAGAAAAGTGTTTTGAGTTTAATAAGGAAAGCGTAAATTCGATACTCCTTACCCTTGGCAAGGTACAAAGAGGGTTGGTTATATTACATATTGGTATCATAGTAGAGTTGAAACACTGAACTTGGATGAGGCAAGAAATAGGCTAAAGTGATAAAAAAATTAGAATAATATTTCAACATTATGGTTGGATGGGGTAGAGATAAACCATTTAGATATAATTTCTAGGGAAATGGATTAGGAATTAAGACAAAATGGATTAGAAGTAAATGATAGAGAATATGTTTTAGATCAAGGAGTACAATAGTATGGTGTCTGACATGGGAACCAAGATTATTGGATATAAAAAAATGCTATAGAGATTGAAGATCTCTAAAATAATGCCATCACTTGCATACCATCTGTTAATGTAAAATATTATCGCAAGTGTACGAAAATATAATACTTTAGCTATGCATGATGAATATACCTAAAAATAGAAATGAGTGCTTAACCATTTAGATATGCAATAAACAATTAGAACAAATTCTACAAAAACCCAGATCTATGCAGTAAAAGTAGCTAAACAATAAAAATAAATAGTAATTGATGCAAAGTTCGCTCCAAGTATCCAACATAAAAGACAAGATTGAAACAATGATTTTATTTTATATAACATATTGTGAAGGAAACAAGTAAATTCTACTAGTCACCCTCAATGGGATGGGTTATTGGTTGTCCTCAATTCTTCAGCTTTAGAAGTCTCTCTCTCTAAATGGTGTAGAAAACCCAAAACATATGTTGAAATAAAGTGGGAGCTCAAATGGAAAAAGAAAATAATAGTGACAATGAGAATGATCAAAGTGAAGAATGAATGGAAAAGCCCTCCTATTTATAACAAAATATTGGGTTATCCTTGATAAAGGTGAATAATAAAATATTATTAACCAAGATCTAGATATAACCACTTGGAATATTTTATTATTTTTTTGGAGGGAAAAAGTATTTAAATTCCTTAAACACCTTTATTTAGAAATAATAAACAAACAACAGACTTATTTATCATTTCAAGAATGTGGTTAAGGAATAATAAACAAATAATGATTGGTTTAATTATTCCAGGTGATTTAGTCAAATTTAACAAAGAATAATAACTAAATAATGATTTAATTAAGTATTTTTAGAGAAAAATATGAAAAATAATGATTTATCTAATTATTTATCATAGTTAGGTTAAATATGAATAGGAATATTATTTAAACAATGGTTTAATTAATTATTCCTTGAGGAAAATCAAATAAATAAGAATTTATTTAATTATTCCTCATGGGGTTTCTTGTTTTAACCATAAATAACTTAATAAAATATGGTTTACTAAATGATTTCTTATAGTGAAAGAAATTTTACTATGGTAAAATTGGTCCAACATGGTGTAGTTTGACCCATCTAATTAAAAATGGTTAGATTACCTATTTTTGGTGATAACATATTGCCCCCCAACGTGCGAACATTAGGATCAAATCGTATGACTAAAGTACGTTGTAAGAACACAATCAATACAAACTAAAGGGGAGAGAGAGAGAGACCTGAGTGAAGTGAATCGAGAGAGGACAATGACTAAGGGTGTTAGGATGAATTCTTATAGCAAGCATACGAAAAAAACTCACTTTAGCTGTGCATATCAAACAACCCTAATGTCAAAGATGACTTCCAATTTATTTAGATCTCCAGTTAGTTGAGCAAGACAAATGCTACAAAATCCAGATCTATGTAGTTAAAGACATTAAGCAGTAAATAAAAGAAAGAGTTGCTCCATGCATTCAATAGACAAGACAAGATTATTTTTAAAGAATTTTTATATTTATGACACCTGGGAAGGGAACGTAGAAAAATGTTACCAGTCCCCCTCAATGGGATGGGTCCTTTTATGTCCTCAACACTTCAGATCTAAGATCTCTCTCTCTTGATGGTGTAGAAAACCCAGAAAAAATGGAACTCAAAGGGAGCTCACAAGCAAAAAGAAAGGAAAATATGACAATGATGGAGGATCAAAGTCAAACCAAAAGTATAGATCCAGAGTGATCTTTATGCAATAAAAGGTAGTGAGTGATTGGAAAAACCCTTCTATTTATAACAAAATATTGAGTTAGTCTAGATATTGGTGCATAATTAAAATATTATAACCAATTCTAGATCCAAATTTTTTGGAATATTTTATTATATTTGTTGGAGAGAAAAAGAATTTGAATTTGGTCAAATCCGTTTCTTTGTAAATAATAAATAAATAAACGATTTATTTATTATTTTAAGGATGTGGTTGACTAATAATTAAATAAATAGTGATTTATTCAGTTATTTATAAATGATTTAGTCAATTTTAATAAGGAATATTATTTAAATAGTGTTGAAATAATTATTCCTAGAAAATAATAAGATAAATAATTATTTATTTCATTAATTTTCCTGTTTTAGGTTAAATATGACCATGAATATTAATTTAAATGTTGTTCAAATAATTATTCCTTGAGGAAAATTATACAAATAAGGATTTATTCAATTATTACTCATGGGGTTTCCTTCTTAGACCATAAACAACTAAATAAATTAAGGTTTACGAAGTTATTTTTCATAGTGAAAGCAATTTTACCTAGGCTAAAATTGGTCTTACATGGTGTACTTTGGTCCATCTAATAGTAACAAGTTCGATGACCAAAAATTGGTGTAACAGAGAGGGAAAGACCTACAAAATGGTATAAGTCTCCTTTTATGATGGATTACATGTTGTCAATGAGGCGGGGGAGGCATACCCATGCCCGCCGAGATGACAACAAACAAAGAATAATGGTGAGCCCAACAATGTGGGACTATGCTAGAAATTGTATAATACATAATGTGGCATCAATAGGCCAGAAAATAATACAATAGATCCCATATACATAATTCACCTAGAAAAACATGTGCCAGGGCTAAATACAAGAACATCTTTGTACATGAGACATAAATAGTGCCCTTCCATATATCATGGGGAGGGGGGGTGGGTATAATAACCAAAGAATCCCTGCTGAATAGAAAAGGGATCTGAAGATCTGAATGGACCATCTGAATGAGACATGCATGTTGTGGGCGTTGAAATCAGTTAAAATCAAACCCATCAAATATGTGGAACTACATCTGAGGTTGTAGCATAATATGAGGTCATCCAAGGATGGGCGGGGCTACCTAAAGGGCCACCCCCTCATGAGTTCTGAAACATATTACACACACCTTGGAATCATTGGTACGATTTGTTGGATCACTGGATCATCAAGTGTACGAATATTGATCATGTGATAATGATTTGAGGTCGAGTGGATGAGAAACAACCATGCCAAAGGGAAATTATGATTCCCTTTGCATGATCCTAGGCACTAAACAAGAATGGAATATAGAGCCAAGGTACATTGCCCTCTAGAACTATCTTCTGATATGAATGTGCTGATGTTGAAAGAAGGAGGTCTACTATAGGTGAGGCAATGATGAATCCTCAAATAAGGCATGAGGGATCATATTAAAGTGATCGATGGAATGCAACCAGGGATGTTGATGGAAAAATGGGATACTAAATAGCAGATGGACAACTTCCCTTGTGAGAGCATAAAAATAATGGATGACCTGGAAGCGAATGACCAAACTCTGAAGGGGATGGGGGACAGTATTACTGGAGGCCAAAATGGGAAACACATGATTAATGTGATGAAAATATGGATGTAATAATGTAAGATGTGATAAAGGTACTCATGACAGACTCCATGAATATGAGGATGACTCAACTTGGATGCTTTGAACAAGGGAGACTCGATGATGTTGCATCAATGGATAGGCCCAGGGGGGACCATGAAAACATGAGTAAAAGAGGGTTACTCATGAAAAAAATCAACACATGGGATAAAAAGTATGAAGGAAAAGTGGTGCCCCAAGTACAAGAAGTGCATGTGAAGAAATTCAATTTTAAGAGGCAACAAAGTGACCCTTCTTGGAAAAATGGCTTCCTGGTGAAGTGTCAAATTAAAAAAAACAAAAGAAGACACATTATAGTGCTTGGTTAGATATTTCCAATGGTGCTAATACCTTGGAAAATCGAGCTATGTTTTGTTCACAGTTGGCCAAGGAAAATTTTGGGTTTTTCATTTAAAAGGGAAGTTTCCCTCCAATTTAATTCATTTGCTAAGTGAGATGTCGTTAATTTGGAGAGGAGGAGAAGGCCCTAAATTAAGTAGCAATCGTAGTGGACAAACCGACCATTGGAATTTGGATATGTCAGATGCAAGTAGGTGGTATAACCTTAATCTTCATTTTTAATGGTTTAGTTTTTTATATTAGGTCCCTCGGGCTCAGTAAGAGACCCTTGCCAAATTTTACGGCTAGGTTGCACTATTCTGCCCCTGAAATGCGATCTAGCCCACAGTAATAAGAGGGAAAACTATGAGCTCATAGTTCTAGGGAAGAATAGTGTGATTTGGGATTGAAAGTTGGGTTTGGTCTGCTAGTAGGCTGAGGACTAGGGTTATAAGGTTTATGGTGCAGTTGTCTCTTTCTGAGCTGAAAATCATGATGATGTTGTTCATGTATGGTATATTTTAAGATCAACTAGCATGATAGAGATTTGGATGCCCTCCATGCTGATATTCAGGGGAATCAGGTGGTATGGGAAGCGCTTTCTTGGTATCAAGTGCTCAAGTTGGTTGAGAACCTGTTGATGAGGGAAAGTGAGCTCTTGTTATCGAGGATCATGGGCTACTAGGATCTGGACCAGGAGGCCTTTATAGTGCAGGGGCACTAGATCAAGCTCTCGATCCAGGACATCTATATTTTTACTGGACTCTCTCCAGTGAGGGTAGTGGGAAACATACATCTGGTGTTGCCTCATGGGAGGAACATTTCTGAGTTCATGAAGTGCCTTGTAGACTGGATGCTTGTGCTAAGGACACTACCATTTCAATGAGTGATCTAGAGTGTCTAGAGACATGGCCTGTCGCCACAGCAGTATTGCAAATCTTGGGCAACCAGGCATTCCATCACATCACTACGAGGCAGATAATGTTCGTAAAGAGTGTTTTGAGTGCGACCTACTATGGGTGGGGCCAGACGATGATGTCCTCAGTGAAATGACATCTGTCGATATGCAAGTGATAGGTGAACCACGATTGTCGTTTCAGTACGGTATTGTGCCCTTTCTTCTTTGAGAAGATCCCCACGGTTCGACCTCATGTGCAGATTCAGGATGGGGGCCCATAGGAACCCAGGATACACTGCTAGGGACAACTATCACAGAGAGGAGGAGGAGGGGGAGTCGAACGGGTGTTAAAGCCTGAGGTTTTCGCACATTGGGATCAAATGCCATTTTACATACACAACTATCCATATAGTGGGATGAGATATCAGGGGGATCTTGACGCCACTTTCACCGACCGAGAATTGGGACCAGATGGTAAGTGAAAGTTGCTATATATTATGGTGCATTTAAATTTTTTAGAATATATATATGGTACTGATTTTTAACTTTTGGTATGAAGATATAGCACTAGTCAACCTCGCGAGATATGTAGGACGTTCTGTAGTACGAGGGGCTATAGAACTAAACGGATTGGCATAAAAAGAAGACTTGATTGTGAGGCTCTGCGAGACGATCTTCGTCGTAGGTTCGATGTACTAAACACTGTTACCGATGAAATAGGTAACCTAACCTCAAAACGGGAACTCTAGCCCAAAAAGACTCAAAAAACATGAAAAAACACCCCAAAAACAAAAAAGTGTATTCCAGAACGCACTTGGTTTTCTTTGAAGGTCAAATTTCAACATTTTATAAAATTATGTTAAAAACAAAATTGTTTCTTGAAAAAAGGATTGAAAAAAGACCCTCAAAACAAAACCAGTTGACGCTAGAATAACCAAAAAAAAAAAAAAAAATTGTCATATTTTCGACATTTTTAAAAATAGAAATAACATTTTTTAATTTTCAAATTTCAAACATTAAAAAAAAACCTAAAATTTAAGAAAAAAAATAAATTTAAAAAATAAAAACATTTTAAAGCTTAAAGTTTAAAAATATATAGGAATAAAAAAATAAAAATAAAAACAAAATAAAAATTTTAATTCAAACATCAAAAAAAACCTAAAATTTAAGAAAAAAATTAAAAATTAAAAATTAAAGATTAAAATTTCAAAATATATAGAAATAAAAAAATAAAAATAAAAATAAAAACAAAATAAAAATATTAAATTAAAAAGAAAAACAAGTTAAAAAAGAAAGAAATTATAAAAAATAAAATATAGAAATTAAATTTAAAAAAGAAAAAGGAAAATGTTTACTAAATTTAAAAAATTAATTAATTAATTAATTAAAAAATTAAATTTTAAGAAATATATTAAATTTTAATAAATTTAAAACTTTAAAATAAAAATCAAAAAAAAAAAAACATTATTGAAATTAAAAGTAAAAAAATTAAAAATTAATTAAAAATAAAAAATGAAAAAAAAAATACAATAAAATATTAAATTTAAAGAAATATATATTAATAAAACAAATAGATTTTAAAAAATATATTAAATTTAAATTATAAAAAATAATATATATATATATATTTTGAAAATATATATATTAGATTTTATTAAATTAAAAAAATATATTAAATTTTAGTAAATAAATGAATAAACAGATAAATTAAGAAATAAAAATTAAATTTTAAATATAAAGAAAAAAAAAACATTGTTAAAATAAAAAGTTAAAAAACTTTAAAAATTAATTAAAATTGAAAAATTGAAAAAAATAAATTAAAATAAATATATTAAGTAAAAAATAAAATAAAAAACAAATTAATTTGCAAATATTAAATTTAACTTGAAAAATAAAAATCTAATTTTAAATTCACAATTTTAATTGAAATAAAAACATAAAAAATTTAAAAAATATAATAAAAACATAAAAAATTTAAAAAATATATTAAATTCAAATAAATAAATAAAAAAAAATACAAAATTTACTAAATTTGAAAAAATCAAATGAAAAAACTAAACATAAAATTTAATAATAAAAAAAATATATGAAAAAAAAAAATCAATTAAATAAAGAAAAAATACAAATTTTAATAAAAATTATTAGCAAAATTTAGAAAAAAAAATTTAAAAACCAAATTTTAAAAATAAAAAATATAAAAAATAAAAAAAAATTAAAAATTAAAAACAATTTTTTTGATTGTGGTGGCGCTGCCAATCGGCCTCCCGCCCAGGTGACGGCGGAGGCCGACCGCTAGGTGGGAGGCCGATTCCGAGAATCGCCCTCCTGCGGTAGGAGGCCCATTCCGGGAATCGCCCTCCCGTGATGCGAGAGGGCGATTCCCGGAATCGGCCTCCTGTGGCGAGAGGGCGATTCCCGGAATCGACCTCCCGTCGTGGAAGGGCAATTCCCAGAATCGGTCTCTCGCCGCGGGAGGGCGATTCCCGGAATCAACCTCCCGCTGTGGGAGGGCGATTCCCGGAATCGGCCTCCTGTGGCGGGAGGAGGATTCTCGGAATCGGCCTCCCATCACGGGAGGGCGATTCCCAGAATCAACCTCCTGCCACGGGAGGGTGATTCCCGGAATCGGCCTCCTATAGCCCCCCGCCCGCCTAGCGGCCGACCTTCGCCGCCACCTGGGCAGGAGGCCGACTACCGGCGCCACCACGATCAAAAAATTCTTTTATTTTTTAATTTTTCTTTAATTTTTAATATATATATTTTTTTAATTTGATTTTTGTTTTTTATTTTATTTTTTACATTCAAAAAATTTAAAATTGTTTTTTTTTTAATTCAAATTTTTTATTTTTAATTTAATTTGTTTTAATTTTTTTGCTTTTTTTTGTTTTTTAATTTTGTTTTAAATTTAATATTTTAGATTAATTAGTTTTTAAAATTTAAAATTTATTCATTAAATTTATTAAATTTTAATTTAATTTAATTTTTTTTTTTAAATCTTTTAGTTTATTTGGTTTTTGATTTTTAAAATTTCTAAATTGTTTCATTTAAAAAAACAGTAAATTTATGGATTTTTTTTTTAATTATTTGCATGTGGTTTTTTTCATTTTTTTTGTTTTATAATGTTAGTTTTTTTTATTATAATTCTTTTATTTTAATTTTCTTTTTCAATTTTAAATTTTGTTTTTTTTTTTTTAATTTGTTTGTTTTTGTTAATTTTAAAATTTGTATTTTTGTTTTCTTATTATTATTATTATTTTTATTTAATTTTTTTTTTTTGTATTTAATTTTTTTTATCTAAATTTTAATTTTGTAATTTAAATTATTTTTAATTTTTCTGTTTTAATTATTTTTTTTTAATTATATGGACTTTTTTAATAACTTAGAAAAAAATGTTTTTGATGTTTTTTTTTTATAATTTTTTTGTTAATTTTTGTTTTTTTTCTTTAAATTATATGTTTTTTTTTCAAATTTTGTCATTTCTTTTGATATAATTTTTGAATATTTTTGTTTTTTCTTTTGTTTTATTTATTTATTTTTGTATAAATTTTTTATTTTTACGAGTTAATTTTGTTTTTTTTTTTTACATTTTTATTGGTTTTTTATATTGTTTTTATATATATATTTTTATCTAAGTTTTGTGTTTTATTACAAACATGAAAATCACCACTCTAAAAAAAAAAGGTTGGTGTTGCATCAATACGTTTCAAAATTAGCATGAAAATCACCGCTCTAAAAAAAAAAAAAGTTGATGCTGCAACAATACATTTCAAAATTAGCATGAAAATCACTAACATTTTAAAACAAATATTCATACTTCATAAATAAAAATATTAGAGTGTCAAAAATGTGCTCAAAAAAGAAGAAGAGGTGATTCTGCATCACCACTTTTCAAAATCGGGCGCTTTTTATGCTACCAAAAAAAAGTAGGTAACAGCGTGGTTACCTATTTCATCGGTAACATTGTTACTACTAACTAAGGTGGCAGAGCACAATTGGGATGATTTAGAGGATCGATATATAGATGAGTGTACTAGTCTTGCCTCAAAGTGGTGAGGCATCACACAATGCATAGCTATGGCTGGGTAGGCAGTTCGAGACCTACAGGCTAGTGGAGCAAAGCCATTGGCCGAGGAGCCTCCAGATAGTGACTTGGGATAAGGGCATGTGGTGTCCACTTTTTTTGTTTTGTAACATGCTATGGCCATGTCAGATTTATTTAGAGTAGTGGCCTCAAAACATTTATATTTTGATGATATATAATATGGATATGCATATTTTATACGACAATTGTGGTTCAATGTTTATTTTTTATGGTTGTCTTGTGTTAAATGCATGTGTTAAATGCCAATATATAATGTTATTGGAAATGGTATCTACAATGTAATTTTGGGCTCTAGGAACATGACTGAATGTAATGGATTCAAATTCACATCCTAAAAAATTCACTCCAAAATATTTTCTAAATAAGATATGGTTATGCACACCATAAACGCCATTCAATTTCATGAAAAGAAAAAATTAATCTAAATGAACATGAAGATGAAGGATGCAATGGTCAAGGGCATTAACTGAAAAAACCTATCACCGCATCATATTTGGCCTAATTATTGGTGGAAGATCCAATGCATACATTATTGGAGTGAACTAATGAATATAAGGGGTCAAAAATGGCCCAAGCTACCGACACTAGATTCTGGGAGAAGCGACTTGCACCATTGGCATGGGCGATAAATGGTGTGGATGATGGATCCATATGAAAGGTGCCACAAGACAAAAAATTAGATGATGGTGGAAAATGCAAGATACCTAAATGCATGACAGAAATAAATACATGCTTATCAATGGGAGATGCTATGGGTAAAATTTCTTGAGGTAGAGTGCATTGCAAGGGTTAGGAAGGAGTTGGCCTTCGAAATCATCTAGAAGGTATGACTCCTTGCCAAAGTCCTTACTAATGATGTAAGTTCCTAGACATAATGATTTAAACTTCCCATGACCAAGGACATCATGAACCTGGTCATACACTAGAACAAGTTCACTTTCGTGAAAGGTACGAGGGTGGATTTTTTTGTCATATTGAGATTTGGTGCACTTCTTGGCTACTTCAATTATTTGCAATGCAACACGATGGTCTTCGGAATCACACTCAAGCATGATAAGTATTTATTCTAAAGGTTGGGAATCAGGGAGAAGTTTGATGACTAGGTGAAGGGAGGGGATTTCACACTTGATCGGTAAGAATTCCTCCTCACCAAATCTAAGATGGAAAGAAGTAAACCTAGTGGTTGATTTAACAGAAGTTCTATGGGCCCACAAAGCAGGGAAGAGCATAAGGTTCCAGTTGGTTTTTTGCTTGTTCACCGTTTGTTGAAGCATAGTTTTAAGGATTTTATTGACCGCTTCAACTTGTCCATTATCATGAGGATAATAAGACGATGAATATTGGTACTAAAATCCCAATAGAGAGGATAAATCACGCCATATCTCATCTTCAAAAAAATTTCCATGGTATGAGAAAAATTGTTTCAAAACCCTGAATCGAGAGATAACATGGTTAAACAAGAATAGAGTTGCGGTAGCCATGGTATTGTTGAACGTTGGAATGGTCTCAACCCATTTGGTGAAATAGTCAATAGCCATGATTGTATACTTGTCGTTACTAGCAGATGGAGGTCGACACTCCATGAAGTCAATGGCCCACTTGTAGAAGGGACTAGCTGAGATAACAAGATGGAGGGGAGCAGGTGGAGCTCATGCCTTTAGGGAAAATAACTGACAATTGGAACAATTTTTGATAGCTTCAATACAATTTCCAAATAGAGAGGGAAAAAAATACAGAGCGTGCATGATTTTATGGGCAGTGTCCATACTGGAGAGTTGGCCACCACAAGTGCTACTATGGTAGGGATTAAGGACTTGCTTAGCTTCAGCGTATGTGAGACAACACTGAAATACATAATCAATATGAGAACGATAAATATCATCACCAATGAGAAGGTAGCAGGGGCTTGGTTTCGTTTACATCTTCAAGCATCATGATTGATATGGGAAGAAAATTTATGGGTTTAAAAATAGGTAAGGATGTCGCCAAACCAAGGATCATCTACAGTAATGGAAAATAAGTGTTCATCGGGTAGATCATCATTAACCAGTGGATCATGCGTATTAGTTGGTAATTTAGAAATCAGTTTAGCAAGGGCTAAACATTTCTTACTCTTGGGTGTGACAAATTCAAGATCGAACTCCTAGATGGCAATGACCCAATGCTCATATTTTCCATTAATGATCCATCGAATTAAAAGGAAATCCATTGGGGTTAGAATTGGTCATGACATTGGTGGAATGTGTAAGGATATAATGATGAAGTTTTTGGATCGAGAACACAACGGCCAATGCCAACTTATCTTCATGTGAGTAGGACACAGGGGGTACCACAAGTTTCTTACTATAAATATAGATAACCTACTTTTTTTTGGCATCATCTTCCTAAATGAGGACCCCAACGAACTAATGGGTGGAAGCTGAGATATATAGGATAAAGTCCCTTTCAAAGTTAGGTGGACTAATCAAGGGAGAGGAAGTGAGAGCATTTTTCAGGGCATCAAATTTTTTCTTAGCATAGTCATCCCAAATATATGGATGTTTATATTGAAGGATTCTGAGAAACCCATATGTAGTGGTTGCATAGTCAGGGACGAACCAATGAAGAAAGTTGGCTTTGACTTTAAATATTTGTAATTGGCGCAAGGTATGAGGAATGGGCAGTTCAAGAATGGCTTGAAATTTGAGGGGATCAAGATTTATACCATATTTGGACACAATGAAGCCCAAGAGACAACTAATAAGAAGGAAAAATACACACTTAAATGGGTTGAGGCAGATATTATACTTGTGACATCAGAGAAAAATGATACACATATCATGAGTGTGCTGCGCTCGAAGCCTAGAACGAGAAGTGAGGTCATAAAGGCAAGTAAGGATAATATGGGCCAATTCATGGAAGTAGTAAGACATGGCCCACTGGAAGGTGGCTCTTGAATTCTTTAAAATAAAAGGCATGACCCTATAGGTAAAATTTTCCCATGGACTAATGAAAACAATTTTCAACTAAACAACATGACGAATAGTCATCTGGCTATATCCAGAGAATCAATCCATAAAGCATAGAACCTCATGCCCCACACACTCATCAATGATTTGGTCAATAAATGGTGTGGGTAAGTTATCTTTGGGAAACGATTTATTCAGGCCACAAAAGTCCATGTAGACATGAATGGTGCCTTGTTTCTTGAAGATGGGAATTGGGTTTGAATCCCATGTGGTGTAATCAATGGGATATATAAAATCAGCCTGCTTGAGTTTATCAATTTTAGCTTTGATAGCCTCACGTCTAGAAGGATTGGTGGGTCTCAAATTTTGATGGACAAGATTGGCATCAGGCGATGTATCGATATGGTGTTCAACAATTGCAGGATCAAGTCTAGGCATATTAGAGTAAAACCATGTGAAAACATCACAGAATTCTTCGAATAGCTTGGTGTAAGCTTCAATTTCTTCTGGGGTGCAATGTTCCCCAAGGTAAATTTTTCTTCTATCCCTAGTTTATCATAAAAGTTTATTTTAATGATATGAGAGATATCGACAATGTTTCCTTCTTTGAAAGCATCTAGTGTAGGAATGGGATTACTAAACAAATTGACTTCATCGTGAATGAATTATTTAGACTTCACAACATACTGGTCATGGGTCTACTACATAAGGAAGTGCACACGATGGTGCATACCATCTAGACGAAAATCAGCTATGGTCATGGCTTCCATAATGTCTTCATCGGAATGGAGGATGGGAGAATTGGTGGAAGCGAGACCACTTGATGTGGTGGGGATACCTTGCACATCTTCATGAGAAATATGGTTCACATATGCATCACTACGAATGGTAATCAAAGAGGTAGTAGATGAAACATCTACTGATATTGAGACCAAGTTGTTTGATGAGGGAGGTTTCACTGAAACTGAATGGGAAGCACTAGAGGTGTCTTCCGAAGTGGATCTCATGGATGACAACATATAGAGAATAGTAGTCGAAGAGTTTGTCATCTTGACATCAGGGGGAGGTATCAAAACGGGTGTATAATTGTCCTCCTGTTCTGGTAAATCAGAACACACAACTAGAGGAGTGGATGATCCACCACGAGTGGTCTCTATTTAGAAAATTTTCTAAAGGGTATAACGAAAATCATTGAGATAGGGAAAATGATGAGAATAGTCGCTATAAAGGTCACTCATTGCATAATGGTGGTACGTGCACAACGATTTGAGTTTCTTGGCTGAATTAGGTAAGGTAAAATGGACTGCTGGGATGTTAGATTCAGGGAAAATTTCATTGAAAAAATGTTTGAGATGAGGAAAATTAGTAAAATTATTGGTGGCGTGCCCAAAAAAATCACACAAAGCACATAGAGGTGTCAACTTTATGGGCTTAGGTGGAGTGTAATATCCCAAAATGGGAATGACACAACAATCCTACTGAAATAACGCACTCCTGAGAATTTGGTGCACTGAAATCAGTTTGCAGCTCCCAGATCCCTTAGATCAGCTCATGTAAGATCTAAATCCAAAAGGAGAGAAAAAACAAATCAAACTAGGTGGGTTAAACAGATCTCCCACAACCTAGTATAGCTAAAAAACACCCAAAGAGAGGGGTTTCAGCTATATGCGAGGACTGCTTCAGGAATAACACAATTTATCCATTTACAAGCATGATACCAACATGGAGGTTCATCCTTCAGTTGTACATCAGAAAATTAGATCTATAATGCAACTTATACAGTGTATAACAGAAATAGAAAGAATGTACAAGACAAAAGCCTCAAAATGAGTTGATACAACAACATGAAATGGAAGAATAAGCTTGAAAATGTTATTTTCATTGTTGAAGCATGCAGTAGATTACAACTCAGATCTAGAGAAGATCTATACACAAAATGATAGATATATTTCAGATCTGTATACAAGATAGGCTCCTTTATACACTCTCCTTGGGGATATCAGCAAAACATGAACAACAATGAGTAGATCTGAAATCTAAGTCACAGATATGTAGAAGTATTCAGAAAATTTTGAATCATAACATTTGTAGTAGATCAGATCTGAACTAACATGGATTTTTTGGCCAATCCACGGATCACCACAGTGGAAGGAAGTATCCAATCACTAGAGATCTCTCCTCTAAAATGATGCCAAGTCTCCCTACAACTCTACTCTTGAAAATAATGCAGTCATGGAAGAGGGACTATGCTGTAGGCTCTAAGAATTCTTTGGCCTGCTGCCGTTGTGTGGATCTGAAGCTCAGAGGGTCTAGGACTAACTTATCAAAGGGATATATGACTTTCCCAGTGAAAAGGAGTGCTAGAACTACATAGATCTGAAAATATCTATTCTCCACTTGCTGCAGATCACATGGATAACCCAATCCTAAACGGGACTATGCTGTAGATGCAAGATGTGGATTGGCCAAATGCTAGATAGTGGACTATATGAACAAGGCTCCTCCAAGAGTTGCTTAAGGAAGGAGGTGGGATTCCTAAACAGGAAAACCCAAAGAGGAGTGTCTAAACAAACAATACCTTTAGAAAATAATATCATCAACAACCATTTTCCTATTGTCCTCCTCCTTCTTTTATAAGATGAAAGCCTTGTCAAACCATAACCCACCTCAATGAGTTAGCTCCTTTCACATGTGGAGCTTCCATCTAAAACTACACTATGTATCCATGAGGTTCATTGCACCTAGACTGCACTGTTGATTTGGTCAAGGTTGACCCAATCTCATGATTCAAACCCATTCACACCTGCAAGAGTTTATTTACATGGCCCAGATATGTCTCTGTTTATATAGGCATTGATTTATTCATTGTTTTAAGGAGTTTTACATGTCCTCCTTTATTCATTTATCCATGAAACAGAAAATAAAACAAAAATGCATATTCCTCTTAGCTAAAGCTATGTAGGAATATTACAGTCCTCCCCTCCAAAAAATTTCTTGTCCTCAAGCAACTGATAGGGTGAGTGCTACAACACTTCTCCTCCATTTCTGACATCATCAAGGATCAAGCTCTCATCATAATCTATATTCTCACCAATCCAAATCTCCATGAATTTTTCCTCCAAAGTTAATATGAGATGTGCAAAATCCATCCCACAAGGAAACAATCTCTCATGTGAAACAACCATGGTTTTCCTAATGTTCCCTCTGAAATATTTAACATAAAACACATGGAAAATTTTCATCCCATTAGGTACATGCATACCTCCCATCCTCCCTCCATAGATTCCCATAAAAAGTACAAGCATGTCATCAATGTATGGAAGCAAAATAATATACAAACAAACAGAAAGGTGAAGATATGGGGGTGGGTCATAGTCCCACATGTGGAACCAGCCTAATGCATCTCCTGCTTGCATAAAACCAAGATGTGGTAAGTGTTTTTCCCACCACTTACTTGCAGCCCATGCCATCTCACTATAGCTGAATGTGTGAGATATGTTTGGTGCCTTAGGAAAGCACCCATCATGAAACAAGATCTCCCTTTGTCCACCAAGGGAGTGGCCAAGTGTAGCAATTGTTGTGGCCCCATATTTGCCATGAGATTGATAATATATAGCACTCCTCTTGGGAGTCATGGCATGAATAAACATGGTGAAAGAATGAATACAATCAAAAAAATAAACTTGTTTTACATGAGCATATTCTTCACCAATAGTCCTCCTCATAAAATTGGAGTGGTGCATAGATCTATCTTCTCCCTCAAGAAGGGAAAGAGAAGGCTGAATTAACTCTCCAATAGAGTTATGTTTCTGCACCATCTCCACAAAGTACATGAATCTTTGACAATTCTAATATAGTTCTCCTTCAAAGCCCTCCCAATAGTAGCTCCTCAAGATAATGTTGCTAAGCTTCATAGAATATTCATGGCTGAAACAGAACTCCTCATAGGCCCATTGTAGTAACTTCTCCTTGAGCTTGGAGGCTCTAGATAAGAAGATCCTACCATGATCATAGATGATCCCATATTGGATTGAATAATCCTCCTCATGTAGCAAGTCATCAAGAATCATGCTTGTATGAAGATCCTTGGAATATTCCACCAACAGTTGGGACTTCCAATATGGATCTAGTTTGCCCAACAATGACAACGCTGATACTGTGTCAACTGAAGTGGCAGCCATGCTGTTTCTCTTCTTCTTGACATCCTCCATGTCCAAGGTGCATGTTGGAAGGCCATGCCTCCCATTTTTCTCTTCTTTGACGTATCCCATGCCAAAGGTATGAGATGGAAGGTTGCTATTCCTCCCTTAGTTCTTTGTAGTGTCAACCTTCATTCTTGTAGCTTCTTCCCTCAGTGCAGTATGAGATGAGAGAATGGATAGGGATGTCAATGGAAAAATTATTTCCCTCTCTTTGTACCTTTCCAATACTCTCAATGTTCAAGCACAGTCTTCTAATGCTCCCTTCTGTTATCCCCCCTATGAAATTATTTACAAGCAAGCTGGGGGCTATATTGTTTGGGAGCCTTCAAGGAATGTCTTTCCCTTGAAAACCCATCACCCTTGAAGTCTCTTTGTGCCATTCCTAAACATATTTCCTTCTGCCGATTCATTTCTCAAAGGGCCTACTATTATCCCTGGCACCCCTGCAAATACCCCAGTTTCCCCCTTTTTCCCCTTTATCAAAGTTCTCGCTCTTCCCTTTAATCCCACCATTATCCTCTTAAACCCCCCCCCAAATCTCCCTTAAATTTCACCATCACCCTTTTTTCCCCTAGATTTCCACTCCATCTCCCTATCGTTACCCTCCTCGGGTCTCAAATCGTAGTAAAATGAATTTAAATGGCATGTTTCGTGTATATGGGTCCTAGCACCTTCGGCCATAGCCCCGTGCTCCTTTACCTTCCACAAAACCCAGCGCTATGACCAAGCCCCAACACTAAAAAGCGCTTACCGTATTGACCGTCGGGTGCAACGTCAGCCTTTGATCTTGGTTGATCAGACGAGGATCATCAACCCCGAGGCCCTCTGTGTTTTTCCCTTTCAAACTGTTGATAGAGCCATTGCCGTCAAAATACACTATGATCCGACGGTTCCTAGCCTATCCCGCCTGTGGTCCCCATCACACACTATTGAAAAAACCTGGCGGTTTCTATCGCACCGCCTATGCACGGTAGGTAGTTTTCCCCCATTGCCCAGCGATTCCATATGCCTTGCAACACGCATCCTCCTGTACGATTCCAAAAACACCATCCCATCGTGCATTAAATTTCGACTCAAGATGCCCAGCGATATTGTCGAAGACCGTCAGATCTGAAGTAGCCCATCCAACGAATGATGTCCCTCGAAGCTGTGCACAGTTTAACCTCCAATCGTTGTACCTCTAGCCCACTGTCTATCACCCCTGATGTGTTTCCCGCCGTAGATCTCCTCTAGGATCAGACGGTCCAGATTCATTTGCCGCTGTTGAATATTCCACCATCGCCCAGTCCTGCCACGATGTCAGTCCACGTGTGTCTACCATATGCCCATCCATCCCGTTACATATATTAGTCCAAAGTTGGGTTTTTTAAGGTTTTTCTCATTCAAACTTCTTCCACCTCAGTGCGCCAACCGGTAACCATGAACGCTCTTCCATTGCGCGCTGCATCTTCCACCACCTTTTTTCCATCATGTCACCTGTCTGCATATCCTTTCTCATCGTCGTCCACACTGTGTTCGCCATCCCCATGTTTTCTTAACAAGTTTCATGTTGTTGCAGGGTTAATAGTCATAAAGGGCCGCCATGATCATACAGTGTTTAATGTAGCAGCAAAGAGTTCTGTACGCAAGAATTAATGAATAGCCGGTTTTCGACAGCAGCAGAGATTTTCTCCATCAAAGGACAGATCTCCAACTCTGCAAGCCCTCCAACGCCATTAAAGCCTGAACTGCACGAACAGAGGCAGAGATGGAGCAACAGGGTGTTTCAGTGCAAGGCAAAGGAATTAAGGCTCGCCAATGAAAATCTTAAGCCTTAAATCAGTGGTTTAAGAGGCAAAGCACTAGTTTGAAGACCTCGAGGATTGACCCAAAGGTCCTGAGCATAGTAAAGAGTAACATCAGGGTTTATTCACCAGCAGAATGTTTTTCTTCATCAAGTACGGGGCGCCCATACAGATTTTATTATGCACTGTGTCCCTGAAGGAATTTCCGCCCTAACAACAGTTCGAGAATATATGAACATTTATGTAGCAGACTGCTCAGTAGTTCATTGGCCCTTTGTTTATTCACCAGAAGTACAGTAGAGTACTACAGCCGAAATATGTCAAAGTCATATCCAGAGGAAACAGAGACCTGAAGAAGACCACTATTTCATCCAAGATGACAGGAATTGAATGCTTAGGATTTAAAGCAGAATGGGCTTCAACTCTCTTTCTTTTCAAAGAGTTTAATACAACGTTTAGTTCCTCACCTACCTCTCCTGCTTCTCTTCAGCTATAAAGCTCATGAGAAAACATTTTAATGGTTTTTTATCAGTTATCAGAGAACTGCAAGCAGTTGTTTTTTGAGACTCAGTCTCTGCGTAAAGATTGTAAGATAGGTCGAAGGATATGTTTTCAGACTGAATATTCAGCTATTGGAAATAGTGTACTTGATTGGTATTGTTACTTAATATGACAAGCACATTTCTTTGGATCCTGATCTGAGGCAGCAGTGATGTTTTCCTTTCTCTGTGTTTATATTCATTTCATTTCGTTTCTACTGGCTCGCATCAGAAGTTTGGCATAGGATTCACCCTTGTTAGGTACCCTATGCTCCTGCTCTCCTAGCCATTCATGTTTCTCTTCTAAATGTATTATCTGAGAAGTGATTTCAGTTGGTTTAACCAGTGTAGTGGATGTTATTGCCTGCTCTCTGATGTATGAATTAAATGAATTCAGTTCTTAGATGTTTCTTGTTATTGATTCAGTTGGAAGATTTGGGAACACTGGGGATTAGATTTAGCCCTGTCCACTAGGATCCTTGTACGACCTGCTAATCTGTAACTTTGTGCTCTGAAATCTGTGTTATCTCCTCCCCTCCTACTTCCCATATCACATAATCATTTTGAAGATCCTAAGTTTCAGATGACTAGCGCAATTGAAAGCCTGCCTATTGGGTAGCAAGCAAATCCTTTCCTGACTCCATTTCCCAATGGTTTTGAGTATTTCCTGGAACATTTCACCTCAGCCTTATCCCTCTTTTCTCAGCCTAGTCTTACATTGAACCCTTCTTTCCTGATAACCATCAACCAAAACAAATAATCAAACAAACAAACTCGTGCCTATAACTAGCCTAAAATCATAACATTCGAGCCTCATAGATATAAATCTTTGCTCATATAGAGAGATCCCTGTCTGGACCCAGGAGGGCTGGATCTTGAGGTCTGAAAGTGGTTCTGATGTTGTCTCATCTTTTGGTCTTGCCAATCTGGCCAAAACTTGGGAACCCCAACATAATGGCGACTCCGCTGGGGACTGAGTGCATTACACCTTAAACATCCTTAAGCATTCAAAGACCTACAATCTCTGGTTAGGTTGGCAGTTAGACACTTCTATTTCTCACATCAACCTCTACACCATTTTTTGTGTTTTCCCATACTCTTGGACAGAGTTTGGAAAGGGCCAGGTAGCCTTCGGATCTCACACTCTTTCAGAGGTGACATATCTGGTAAATGCCCTCCCAATCAATCTCTGGTTAGATTTGCTATGTTTGAAGATATCCTCGAAAAGGGACATCTCAAGAGCACTGTGGTGGACAGTGTGCCCTCCAAAAAAAATTCCTAAACCCTCCACCTGGCGACTCCAATATTCCATTAATGTTTCAAAGACTACATTGGTGATCAGTAGGCCTGCTGATTATCTTGGTTCACATTAGACTCCACTAGGAGACCAGCCTCCTTAACAACATCGACCACAGTAGAAGTAACAAGTAGGGTTAAGCTTCTTGGTCAGAAAACAACATTCTGGCTTCTAGAACTGTCCATACAAGAGCTTACCCTAACCCAGACCCACCTGAAAAAGTTGACAATTCTGAGAGAATCCTCAAGGGAACTCATACAACTAAAAGATCAACTATTTCAAAACACATCCATAGAGCTAATTCTGCACCAGAAGATATTACAGCTCTATAAAACTTTCACCTTGACCTAGACCTACCTAACAACTTATCTAGAACTAGGTCATTCAGTAGCTTAGACCAGCCAAACCCTGAGCTTCCTGATTCACCACAGCAAGGTGGTAGACACCTTGGGACTAGAAAGACCCCTTCATCTACACCTCCTGATTTACATTTCATACAAAACTTGGGGCTCAGTCGCCCTAGGCCTGCTCATCAGTCCTCTGCTTGTCATAATATCCCTGTCATCCATATACCAGTTGCCCAAGTTAACCCTCTAGCTTATCAAAACATCATCATGGCAGCTTGGTATGCACCTTTGGTTTTACCCCAGCCTCTAGTACCCTTACCAAACGATTTTCAGTCAAAAATTCCACTACAAAGGAGACCATCACAGCCCAACAACATGTAGATAAAATGGAAGATTATTTTGACTACATGGAAATTGATGATGATACAGTCAAAATGAGAATCTTTGCTCAAAGCTTAGGAGGTGATGTGAAGAAATGGTTTAAAGGCCTGCCTCCAGGTAGCATCAATGATCTTCTAGGCTTGTATCAGACTTTCATAAAAAAATGGGAGACTAGGGCAAATCCTCGCCAAATCCTAGCAGAATACATGACCCTTAAAAGAAACGTCGGAGAGAGTGTTCACGATTACACAACAAGGTTCAAAAACATTTATAATGCTCTCCCCCCACATATGAAACCTCCACAAGGCATGGCCCTAGAAAAATACCCTG
Source organism: Pinus albicaulis (assembly GCA_034641835.2). Classification (NCBI taxonomy): domain Eukaryota; kingdom Viridiplantae; phylum Streptophyta; class Pinopsida; order Pinales; family Pinaceae; genus Pinus; species Pinus albicaulis. The sequence goes on from CM076582.1 coordinate 1,115,095,200, forward strand.
AGGGTTTTGATGCTGACATGGCCTATGAGCTTAGAGATAAGGAATACAACATATTGGAGGACATGCAAAAAGGGGCAGTGAATATAGAAGCCAATCTGATTGAAAAGAGAGCAAGACTGAAATCTGAGAGAAGGGTAACATATAGAGATGACAATGTAGCTTCCACATCTGACCAGAATTATGATAAGCTATCTAAAAATGTGGAAAGGCTACAACAGATGATGGAAAAAATGGTTGTCACAGTCAGTAACTAGAATAGAAACCAAAACCAGAACCAAAACTTTAGAAGAAAAAATAACGCTCCCAACAGACAGAGAGAATCAGATCAAAAAGTTATTCCCCAATTCCAAAAGAATTTTCTTGATGAAGATGAGGGAATCATAGTAGAGTCTGAGGGAAACACAATTAATATGTTTGAAACAGAGGATTCAATCCATAACTGTTACTCAGAAGAATATCATCCCTCACCCTCTGGTTGGGAGGAGGAATGGTTGGAATCTGAAGATTACAGATTAGGATTTGAAAATGCCATGATGCACGTCAGAGAACAATATGAAATTAGAAGAAAAAAGATTCAAGAAACTTCTAAACCCAAAAATTCTGAGACTACCATAAAAAAAACACCTGAGAAAACCTCTAAAGCGACTGTTGAAACCAAAAAATCAGCAGCTAAGAGTTCTGGAAAGAATAGAGAGAAAGACAACCAAAACACTAATGCACAAGGTAAACCAGCTAGCAGCACTAGCACTGCAGTTAGTGATCTTGATGAAACTGTCACAAAAGTTGTACATAACGGAAGTCAGCCCACTGAATTGGCCACTAAGACAGTGGAAAATAAAACAGAGATGAGCATTCCAAAGAGTCAGTCCACTTTCAATCTGGAAAGTGAGATTGCAAAAATCAAAATCCCCGTCCCACTTTCTGAGCTGGCCACTCAGGATGCGTATAAAGGCCGTATTTTGAGAGCTTTGAACTTAGGAGAGAATCGTGACTCTATCAATTTGAACGATGATCATCCTGCCCTCTTGTTTGGTCCTAAGATAGAGAGGAAGTTTTAGGAAGGGGTAGTCCCACCTTTCTATATCAGTCTCAACATTCATGAAAAGATCCCGCATAATGCGATGCATGATTCTGGAGCATCTCACAACCTAATGCCTAAGGTATTTATGGAGAGACTAGGTCCAGAGATAACCAGACCCTATAAATATTTATACTCTTTCGACTCTAGCAGAGTAAAATGCCTAGGCCTGATCAAAGACTTATGTGTGAGCTTAACTCAAATCCTAGCTAAATGTATGGTCATGGATGTTGTGGTGGCAGATGTGCCACCTAAGTATGGCATGTTACTATCAAGATCATGGGGAGCCAAGCTGCAGGGTACAATGCAGATGGATGGCTCATATTCCACAATCCCAATCTTTGGCCAACTTAGAAAACTGTATAGGGAGACTAAGATGAAATCCCTAGTCAGTAGCCCCGAAAAACCAGAAAATTCACCTGTCTATTATGTACATACAGACCTTGACTCCTTCATCTTTTGTAATGATGAATATTTGGAAGGGTCAGAGTCCCAAGACAGAGATAAAAATGGAGAGACAGAAGCTGTTGATTTTAACATAATGGCTGCTCTGGATTTAGAGGACAATGAAGAAGAAAACCATAATGAAACTTGTAGGATATGCGGTGGAGACCTAACCCTGAGCGAACAAGAAAAAGAGCATAAACAACCATCTGACCAGACCCCTGAAACTCATACATTTCATGAAGAACAAATCGATTCACAGTCGAGTATATACCCTACAACGCAACATAATGACGAAACCAACCATAGGGAAAGGAGTGGTAACGAAAGCGAAAATGAACCCTTGTGGGTGATGAACTTCGATGGGTCATGCACTAGAAGAACTGCTGGGGCAAGAGTGTGGATTCATAACACAGAGAGTGATTACACAGAGAGTCATGCCTGCAACCTGCACTTCAAATGCACAAATAACGTCTCTGAATACGAGGCTCTGATCCTGGGTCTAAATATGTTGAGAAAATTAGGAGCCCGTAGGATTAATGTGCATGGAGACTCTAAGCTGATTATTAAACAGGTAAACGGGGAATACACAGCGAAACATCCTAGGCTGAGAGCATATAGGAATGAAACTATGGATCTTCTAAGAAAGTTTGTTGAATACAAATTAGTGTTTGTTCCTAGAAGTCAAAATATCATTGCAAACGGATTAGCTTGCCTGTCCAGTTCCTACCCCAAGACTCCCAGTGACCAACAGATCATCGTTCAGACCAAATTCAGGCCTGCTGTGCCAGACAACGAAAAATATTGGCAGGTTTTTGAAGGTGATAAACAACTCGAAGATTTCCTGGTAGGCAGAAACGAGTTTGAATTTTCTGATTCAGGCTCCAAATCTGACAGTGGCCACCTAAGTGAAGAATCCTCGGATGAGGAAGAAACACCCTGTAACATAGAAGTAAATTCTTTAGATGAACAGACTGGAAAACTTGACCGCAAATGTGAAAATGCAGATGGTGAAGAGGTAGAGGTGTTGCAGGTCAAAGATAAGAATATACCCATAGGCCTGGCACCCTTAGAGGACCTCTTTTACTTTGATGATGTCGCAAAAAATCCCACTATAGAACGTGCGGACTCTGAGGTGGAAGAATACAACTTTGGCACTGAAGATGAGCCCAAAATGATTAAACTGGCTAAGTCTTTACTTGCAGACATGAAGAAGAGATACATTGACCTTTTCAAGGAATTAATTGATGTGTTTGCATGGAGCTATGAAGACTTAAAGGCCTATGACACAAATATCATTCAGCATAAAATACCCTTGAAAGAAAATCAAAATCCCTTTAGGCAAAAAATTCACAGAATCAATCCCAAACAATTGCCTGGACTAGAGAAGGAGATTAAGAAAATGTATGAAGAAGGTATAATTGTGATGGTGAGGTTCTCTGATTGGGTATCAAACCTAGTGGCTGTGAGGAAGAAAACAGGAGAAATCAGATTGTGCATAGACTTCAGGAATCTTAACAGAGCCTCACTCAAAGACAATTACCCTTTGCCTAAAATGGAACATATCCTTTAGAAGGTGGTGGGCTCTAAAAGGATCTCCTTGTTGGATGGTTTTTCAGGTTATAACCAAGTCTTAGTGATCCTAGAAGACCAACTCAAAACAACTTTTGCCACTCCATGGGGTACCTTCATGTATGTGAAGATGCCTTTCGAATTGATGAATGCTGGGGCCACCTTCCAAAGAGCGATGGACATAGCATTTTCAGATGAGATAGGGCTCTTCATTGTTATCTGCTTGGATGACATAACAGTATTTTATAAGACTGAAGAAGAACACCTGGAACATCTGAGGAAAGTTTTCGAAAAATGTCGAAGGTTTGGTTTACCATTGAATCCCAAAAAGACTGTCTTTGGGCTACAGGAGGGAAAACTCCTTGGCCACATTATATCCGAGAAGGGAATCAGGATAGACCCACAGCAAGTTGAGGGAATGCTACAGCTCACACACCCCAGAAACATCAAGGAATTACAGTCTTTCATTGGAAAGATTAACATCCTTAGGAGGTTTATTCCAAATCTAGCTGAACACCTTAGGAACATGACCGACATGCTGAAGAAAGGTGCAGGGGTTAAATGGACTGTAGGAGCCAAACAATATTTCAAATCAGTGAAACTTGCACTGACCCAAGCCCCTGTCCTAATCAGCCCAGATTTCTCCAAATATTTCTTGATCTTTTAATTCACCTCAGAGCATACAATGGCTGCAGTCTTGCTGTAGAAAAACACAGAGGGAATGGAATAGCCAATTGCCTTCTTTAGCAAAGCACTTAGAGATGCACCCTTGAAATACAACATCATGGAGAAATAGGCCTATGCTTTGATTAAGGCCTTGAAAGACTTCAGGGTGTACATATTGCATTCCCACACTGTAGCTTATGTGCCCAACATCATAGTCAAAGACATATTGTCCCAAGACCCAGATGGAAAAAGGGGCAAATGGATAGCAGTGATCCTAGAGTATGACCTCGAGATAAAACCCACCAAACTGATTAAAGGTCAGGGCTTGGCTAAGCTAATGGCTGAATCAAACCTACAAGCCCTAGACATTAACATGATAAATACCCTGGATGAGCAACAAGAATTGCCTGATCTCACTATTGAGGAAAAATTTCAGAGCTCTCCTTGGTATTCTGACATTCTGTATGTGCTTACACACCTCAATACCCCTCCTAGATTATCAAAGACCAAGGCCAGATTCTTAAAGCTAAAATCTAGAAATAACAGCATCTTGAATGAAAACTTATACTGGAAGAATCCTAATGGCATATTACTTAAATGTTTGCCTGAAAATGAGGCATAGAGGGTTAAACAAGAATTCCACGCTGGAGAATGTGGAGGCCACCTGAGTTGGAAAGCCACTGCAAACAAAATACTTAGGGCTAGATACTATTGGCCCACACTCTTCAATGATATTCGTAAAATGATAGTTTCTTGCCACAAATGTCAGATCTTTGAGGGCAAGAGAAAACTCCTCCCTTTACCCCTACAACCCATCACTGTTGAAGGTCCCTTTCTGCAATGGGGCTTAGATTTCATAGGGGAGATTCAGCCCCCTTCTTCTGCTCAGCACAAATGGATCCTAACAGCCACAGATTATTTCACTAAGTGGATAGAGGTCATGCCCACTTGTAATTCCACAGATTCAGTCATCATTAGTTTCCTAGAAAGTCACATCCTCTCTCGGTTTGGATGCCCAAGGAAAATAATCACTGATAATGCTACTTCTTTCGAATCCAAAAGGATGGTTGATTTTTGTCACAGGTACCAAATAACGCTTGGTCATTCAACTGCCTATTACCCCCAAGGTAATGGATTAGCTGAATCATCGAACAAGAGCCCGGTGATCATCATCAAAAAACTATTGGAAGAGAACAAAAAATCATGGCATAACAAGCTAGTACATGCTTTGTGGGCTAACAGGCTTACAACCAAGAAGTCCATTGGCATGTCACCATTTCAACTGGTCTATGGAACAAAAGCAATTTTCCCTACCAGCCTTGGGATACCAGTGATCAAACTGATCTAGGAGATCCAAACAGAAGAAGACAGCATGATGAGGAGAATAAATTAGGCAATCCATCTTCAACAAACAAGGGAAGAGGTCTACAACAGAGCAGTGAAAGTTCATGAGAATATAAAGAAATTGTTTGACAAAAGAACCAAAGCTGCTGATTTCAAAGTTGGAGATAAGGTTCTGAAGTGGGATTCGAGGAGAGAGGATAAAGGAAAGCACAACAAATTCGACAGTTTTTGGCAAGGTCCATACCTCATTCAGGCCACTGTGGGTCCCAATTATTTCTTCTTACAAGAATTAGATGGCACCAAACTATTTGGGGGTCCTGTCAATGGTAGGATGCTCAAAAATTACTTCTGCTAATTTACAGTTTCCAGTTTCCATTTCCATTGTACATACCATTGCAGTTTTTATTTTCAAAAAAAAAAAAAAAAAAAAAAACAAAAAATGCTTCAAAAAAGAGAGGAAAGGGAGAGGTTCAGACATGCTTAAAACATGAACCTCTGATGTGCAAAGGAGTGGCTCTAACATGCCCAAAACCAGAGCCAAGATGAAAAAATAAGTGACGCTAACATGCTCAAATATTGAGTCACGAAGGGAAATAAGGATGTTTCAAGTTGCAGAATTCATGCCTCCACAGTTTCTCTTCATCTTTTCTACGCGTTTTGGTCCAGCAAGTCAGACAGTCTAATCCTGGATGGGTTGTTTTCAATTTCCTGTCTTAGAATGTAGGAGAAGAAATCTGTTGGACATTTTAATCCCAACAGATGTTAGATTAGGTAGAGAAACATATGAGGCCAATAGTCTAATCTGGCCTCATGGAGTAATAAGGGTAGATTTAGAATAGGTGTGTTTGTTGTTTTGAAAATAAAATTTAAAGGGTCTGCTAGTTCAAATGAACCCAAATGGAAAAGTTGTTAGGAATATGGTTTGGGTAGGTAGACTGGCTGGGAAAAGTAATTCTGCTAATGTTCCTACCATGTTGTGGCAGTTGTAAATCAAAGTGAACAAGGGATGTGCCAAGCAGCAAGCATCTGGCCTACTCCGAGATCATTTTTGGATTCTTGCCTCCTTCAAGAAGAAGCCATCCCCATGTGGAGCCACTGTTAGCCCCCCTATGAAATTCTTGACAAGCAAGCTGGGGGCTAGATTGTTTGGGAGCCTTCAAGGAATGCCTTTCCCCTGAAAACCCATCACCCTTAAAGTCTCTTTGTGCCATGCCTAAACATATTTCCTTCTGCCGATTCATTTCTCAAAGGGCCTAATATTATCCCTGGCACCCCTGCAAATACCTTAGTTTCCCCCTTTTTCCCCTTTATCAAAGTTCCCGCTCTTCCCTTTAATCCCACCATTATCCTCTTAAACCCCCCCCCAAATCTCCCTTAAATTTCACCATCACCCTTTGTTCCCCTAGATTTCCACTCCATCTCCCTATTGTTACCCTCCTCGGGTCTCAAATCGCAGTAAAATGAATTTAAATGATATGTTTCATGTATATATGTCCTAGCACCTTCGGCCATAGCCCCATGCTCCTTTACCTTCCACAGAACCCAGCGCTATGACCGAGCCCCAGCACTAAAAAGCGCTTACCGTATTGACCATTGGGCGCAACGTCAGCCGTTGATCTTGGTTGATTGGACGGGGATAGTCAACCCCGAGGCCCTCTGTGTTTTTCCGTTTCAAACCATTGATAGAGACATCGCCGTCCAAATACACTATGATCTGATGGTTCATAGCCTATCCCACTTGTGGTCCCCGTCACGCACTATTGACAAAACCTGGCAGTTTCTATCACACCGCCTATGCGCAGTAGGCAATTTTCCCCCATTGCCCAGCAATTCCATACGCCTTGCGACACGCATCCTCCTATATGATTCCAAAACCACCATCCCATCACGCATTAACTTTCGACTCAAGACGCCCAGCGATATTGTTGAAGACCGTCGGATCTGAAGCAGCCCATCCAATGGCTGACGTCCCTCGAAGCTGCGCACAGTTTAACCTCCAATTGCCATACCTCTGGCCCATTTTCTATCACCCCTGACGTGTTTCCCGATGTAGATCTCCTCTAGGATCAGATAGTCCAGATTCATTTTCCATTATTGAATATTCCACCATCGCCCAGTCCCGCCACGATGTTAGTCCACGTGTGTCCGCCATACACCCATCCATCCCGTTACATATATTAGTCCAAAGTCGGTTTTTTAAAGGTTTTTCTCATTCAAACTTCTTCCACCTCAGTGCGCCAACCTGTAACCATGAACACTCTTCCACTGCGTGCTGCATCTTCCACCACCGTTTTTCCATCATGTCACCTGTTTGCATATCCTTTCTCATCACCGTCCACACTGTGTCCACCATCCCCATGTTTTCTTAACAAGTTGTGTGTTGTTGCAGGGTTAATAGTCGTAAAGGGCCGCCATGATCATACAGTGTTTAATGTAGCGGCAAAGAGTTCTGTACGCAAGAATTATTGAATAGCCAGTTTTCGATAGCAGCAGAGATTTTCTCCATCAAAGGACAAATCTCCAACTCTACAAGCCCTCCAGTGCCATTAAAGCTTGAACTACACGAACAGAGGTAGAGATGGAGCAACAGGGTGTTTCGGTGCAAGACAAAGGAATTAAGGCTTGCCAATTAAAATCTTAAGCCTTAAATCAGTGGTTTAAGAGGAAAAGCACCAGTTTGAAGACCTCGAGGATCGACCCAAAGGTCCTGAGCACAGTAAAGAGTAACATCAGGGTTTATTCACCAGTAGAATATTTTTCTTCATCAAGTATGGGGTGCCCATACATCTTTTATTATGCACCATGTCCCTGAAGGAATTTCTGCACTAACAACAGTTCGAGAATATCTGAACGTTTATGTAGCAGACTGCTCAGTAGTTCATTGGCCCTTTGTTTATTCACCAAAAGTACAACAGAGTACTTCAGCCAAAATATGTCAAAGTCATATCCAGAGGAAACAGAGACCTGAAGAAGACCACTATTTCATCCAAGATGACAGGAATTGAATGCTTAGGATTTAAAGCAGAATGGGCTTAGGCTCTCTTTCTTTTCAAAGAGTTTAATACAACATTTAGTTCCTCACCTACCTCTCCTGCTTCTATTCAGCTATAAAGCTCATGAGAAAATATTGTAATGGTTGTTGATCATTTATCAGAGAACTGTAAGCAGTTGTTTTTTGAGACTCAGTCTCTGTGTAAAGATTGTAAGATAGGTCAAAGGATATGTTTTCAGACTGAATATTCAACTATTGGCAATATTTTACTTGATTGGTATTGTTACTTAATATGACAAGCACATTTCTTTGGATCCTGATCTGAGGTAGTGATGATGTTTTCCTTTCTCTGTGTTTATATTCATTTCATTTCATTTCTACTGGTTTGCATCAGAGGTTTGGCATAGGATTTACCCTTGTTAGGTACCCTATGTTCCTGCTCTCCTAGAAATTCATGTTTCTCTTCTAAATGTATTATCTGAGAAGTGATTTCAGTTGGTTTAACCAGTGTAGTGGATGTTATTGCCTGCTATCTGATGTATGAATTAAATGAATTCAGTTCTTAGATGTTTCTTTTTATTGATTTAGTTGGAAGATTTGGGAACACTTGGGATTAGAGTTAGCCCTGTCCACTAGGATCCTTGTACGACCTGCTGATCTGTAACTTTGTGCTCTGAAATCTGTTTTATCTCCTCCCCTCCTACTTCCCATATCACATAATCATTTTGAAGATCCTAAGTTTCAGATGACTAGCCCAATTGAAAGCATGCCTATTAGGTAGCAAGAAAATCCTTTCCTGACTCCATTGCCCAATGGTTTTGAGTATTTCCTGGAAAATTTCACCTCAGCCTTATCCCTCTTTGCTCAGCCTGGTCTTACATTGAACCCTTCTTTCCTGATAACCAGCAACCAAAACAAACAATCAAACAAACAAACCCATGCCTATAACTAGCCTAAAATCATAACATTCGAGCCTCATAGATATAAATCTTTTCTCATATAGAGAGATCCCTCTCTGGACCTAGGAGGGCTGGATCCTGAGGTCTGAAAGTGGTTCTGATGTTGTCTCATCTTTTGGTCTTGCCAATCTGGCCAAAACATGGGAACCCCAACACCTTCCTTCTTGGATCTATGGAAGGAGCATCAATCTATGAAACATCTTTCATCAAATCTAACTCAAGTTGCCTCCCAGGGGGTATACCACAAGATAAATATGTCTCATGGCTCATTCCCATGTGAAAAACAGATGGGAACATAATATGACTACTTCCACTCCGCAACTCCATCTCTAATTGTTGTGTGGAAGTATCATGGTAAGGAGAAGTTGGAGCAACTCCCCCATCTTCTTCTTCATCACCCACCTTTTGCAATATCTCACAGTCTAAGGTGCTCCCTCTAGATGCAGTTAACTCATGAACACCCATCATCTCCTTGGTGTCAAGAGTCTTGATAACAAATGACTGATCCATCATAGTCTGTGTTCCAAAATTTAGATGCATTGTTGGAACACATTTCCTCCATTGTTTTGTCTCTTTTTCTATCATCATATACACATGCTGCTCATCCTCTCCATGTATAGGATCCTTGGGGCCTCCTTGTAGAGATACAAGGGCCCTCTTAGTGGAAGAAATATCTTCAACTCCATCTCTCAATAAAAATATATTTCCTCTTGCTGTCACAACACTGGAGGAACCTTTCAGTTCTACTTCTTCCTTCTCCTCATCAATGGAGTATGCCCCATCAATAAGGGATTACTTTTCTTGATCTCTACTTGAGGAAAGGACACTCATTTCTTCTTCTTGAGAAGAATGATCTTGCTGAAGTAAGGCCTTTGCCCCTAGCAAATCATGTAGTAGATCTTTAACCCTTCCAGCAATATTCTGAAATGGAGTTATCTCCATGGATCTTTCCATCTCATGCAAAGGTTCTGATTTCTTGGGCTTAGTTTGTCCACCCACATAAATTCTAGATGGCACAAAATCAAATCTTTTCACTAACCTCCTAGTGAACTTTGCATAAGTAGATATGTTTACAGTTCTCAATGAATAAGACTCAAATAACCACCAGGCATATGCTTTACCTTGGATGTGCAGCATTGCTACCTTAATGGCTTCTTATTCTGAGACTTGATGCAACTACAGATATGTGTCAAGCTACCCTATGTTGGCATGTGTTGTCCTTGATGGAAACTTAGTTGATGAAATGAGATGATTGGAAATATAATGCAGAGTGTTGTCCTTGATGGAAACCTATCTGATGAAGTTGTACTTGATGAACTTGTTAATGATGTAAATCTGTTGTATCTACAATCAGTACAGAAGTTGCAGAAGAAAGAATATACAGTATGTGCAAGAAGAATGTCAAACACGGTATGTAACAAAGCATACACGGGTTTTTTTAGGAGAAGTCGCGTATGCACGTGGAAAATATTGTGCCAAGTCGCGTATGCCTAATTGCGCTCTAAATTTATAAAACCAGGGGTTACTACCATGGTATTGACCCATTTTATTGAGCGCTAGATTGTCTATTTGATCCCGTCCAGGAATACCATTGGAAGTAATGTGGTTTTGACTCATGGTATTGAAAAAGGCTAAATCTATATAAGGAGAAGAATTTCATTGTGCAAAGGGTGTGGGTGTCTGGGCTTTAATGAATACTTCACTCTGAAGTATATCTGCATGGTTGAACTCTGCTCTTAATTGATAGATCTGAATCTATGATGCATCTATGAACATAATGAAGGTTCAAGATATCTAGATCTTGAAATGGTGAATCTCTTGGATGATCTAAACTGAAGTGATGAAGACCTGGCGCAAATATATTGAAGAAGTTGAAGAAATCTGGGTAAGTTCATAGATCTGGTCTGATCTGCAAAATTTATCTTTTATAGATCTATACGCAGATTCGTTTCGTGAAAAGCGCGTGTATATGCGGCTCTATTCAGATAAAAGCGCGTATGGTTTGTTAGGGTTTTTCTAATAAATTGCACAAATGTATACGCGGGTCTGTTTAAAGAAAAGCGCGTATGATATTTAAATTGCTGGTTGCTCAGAAGATAATTGAGGTGCTGCATATCTGTTCTGAAGTCTGGGCTGTCTTTGATATTCTGGTTACAGTGGTATCATTGTTCTGTTTGATGAAATGAGAAAAGGATGCTTGGTGACAAGTGAAGGATTGTGTTGAAGCTGTTTGATCTAGTTTGAAAATTGATGAAACGTGGTCTGCAGTGGATCTGAGGATTGAAGCCTTCAGTCTGAAAGTAGAAGCTTTCTGCCAGTAGAGACTGGTGCAAATATCAGTGGGTTTCTGCTCCCTTCCAGGAGAGGATGGTAAACAAGAGAAGGTTGTAGCCTTCTGCAGGTGGGTGCCTGCGTGCTGGTATGAGTCTGCGCCAGTACATGATTGTAAGATGTTTTATTTATATAATAAATATTGAAGACTGAGATGACGACAGCGGTGGTTTTCTCCCGAATTGGGTTTCCACCTTAAATCCTGGTGTTCATGTGTGTTGATGATATGTGATGCTTTATTCTGTTCTTACTACACCTATTTACTTCCTTCTTAACTTCTGATGAATGAATAAAGCACTGATCTAAGTTAAGAATTAACTGCTTATTTATATCTCTGTGCACACGCGAGTTTCCTTCTGGTTATCTGCGTATATACACGAGTTCTATTCAGGAAAGTAGCATATGGGTTTAAAAGCAAGAAAAATAAATAATTTTTCTAAATACTGATTCACCCCCCCCTCTCAGTATTTTTCCAACAATTGGTATCAGAGCAGGTCCTTCTGAAAAGGCTTAACCGCTAGAAGGAAGTTCAAGCAAGATAAGCAATCAAGAGGGAACAGCATCCAGCAAGCCTCCGCTCTTCAACGGAAGTAATTTAATCTTCTGGAAAATAAGGATGAGGTCCTATCTTCAGTCTATGGGAGCAGATATATGGGCCATTTTTGAACAAGGATATCAATATCCAGCCACTGTACCAACGGATGCAACAGAAAAGAAGAATTATGAAACAAATGCAAAGGCGGTCAATGCTCTATTAGGGAGTCTAACTGAATCAGAATTTGTCAAGGTCATGCATTTGAATACAGCAAAGGCAATATGGGACAAAATCATTCTAATTTATGAAGGTGATGCAAAGGTAAAAAGTGCAAAACTCAAAACTCTCAGGATTGAATATGAAAAGTTAAGAATGCATAGTGATGACAGTATTGCTAGTTTCTTTTTACGTCTTGATGACATTGTAAATCGTATGAGAAATCTGGGAGAAACAATAGTAGAATCTACTTTGGTTGAGAAAATCTTGAGATCACCAACGACAAAATTTGAGTCAAAAGTTTCTGCTCTTGAAGAAAAATAGGATCTTCAAAACCTTACTGTGGTGCAACTTCATGGCATTCTAACTGCTTATGAAATGAGAAGAGGAGGACCATCTGAAGTCAAATAAGCCGTATTTAGAGCTTCTACAAAAGGGAAAGAAGTTCAAGAAGCAGAAGGATCAGGATATATTTCAGAAGAAGAGGAGGCAAACTTTGTAAAGAAACTTCAACTTGGTACAGGACGGTTTAGAGGTAAGCTTCCTTTCAAATGCTTTAATTGTGGAAGAGTTGGTCACTATGCTGCTAAGTGTCCTTACAAAGAAACACCTGCTAAAGTAAAGGAAGTAGCAACAAGAAATAAGAACCGGTCTAGCACTAGAAAAAGTTAATATACTCATGAAGACAGTGATGGGTTATCTGATAGTGAGGAAGAAGGTGAACAAGATCTTAGACTTCTTATGGCTTTTGAAAATGAATCTAAAGAAGAAAAGGATACTTTTATGGATGCTCTAGAGGACAATGATTTTCTTAATGAAAACAATCAACTCAAAATATGCTTAGAAGAAATTAAAATAATCATAGAGACTCTGAAAAATCAGATTGAAGAAGAGAAGAAGCACAATGAAAAATTAGAATGTGAAGTGGTAAGTCTAAGAAAAGAACTTGAGAAAGTAAAGCCTCTGAATCTTAGATTTGCTAAAGGATATGAAACCTTGGATGAAATTATCAAGGTACAACGTTCTCCTCTTATAAAGACAAGTCTTGGATATATCGGAGAATCTTCTCAGGCTTCAGCACCAAACTATCTAAAAGTAGCTACAACTGGTCTACAACATTCTGCCACTCAGCAAAGGGATAAAGACCCCTCACAGGTAAAGCATGATCAGCTCAAGTCAAGGAACTTCAACTCAAATACTCTTCAAAGGAACACCAACCAGCAGGTAAATTCAAATAGAAGATTTCATGATCGCAAAAATTTCTACTTCAATGGACAATGTTTCTCATGTCACAATTTTGGTCATAAAGCTGTTCAATGTGTTGCATATAAAACTATCATGACAAGAGAAGCAAGAAAGAAAAGGACTGATATTGGAACAAAGAAGAATACCTATAACAACTTTTCTCCTCTTCAAAAGGAAGTTGAATGTACTTATTGCAATAACTTTGGCCATGAAGAATCTGAATGTAGGAGAAAAGTCCAGCCAAAAGAACATGTTCCTTCAAGCACCAAAGTATGGAAAAAGAAGGATTTACAGGTTGAAAATTGTGGCATAGATTTATTTGCAGAAGGTGAAGAAAATCAATGGTACATTGATAGTGGATGCTCAAAACACATGACAGGTGACAAGAACAAACTTCTTGCATATAGTGCTCTAGAAAAAGAAAAGAATGTTACTTTTGGAAATGATACACCTGCTGTTATTAAAGGAAAAGGGTCTGTTTTCTTAAAAGAAAAAGTGAAAGCCAATAATGTCATGTATGTGGATGGATTAAAACATAACTTGTTAAGTGTAAGTCAAATGTGTGACCAAGGAACTGAAGTTGTCTTCAGTTCAAAATAATGTGAGGTACGTGATCTTGATACAAGTAAAACAATTATAAAAGGAAACAGAACTCCAAGTAACCTGTATGTATTGAAGAACTACAAAGAACAATGTTACTTGAGCAAATCTTCCGAAAATTGGCTATGGCATAGAAGTTTGGGGCATCTGAGCTTCTCTCAAGTCAAAAATTCAAGCAGACTTAAAGTTGTTCGTGGTCTTCCTAATATTACTCTTCCTGAAAATATCATATGTAAATCTTGCCAATTCGGTAAGCAGACCAGAGTGCAATTTAATGCCAAGGAAGGATCATCAAGTGGGTCTCTTGAACTTATTCATACAGATATATGTGGACCTATGGGGAAAAATTCACCACGTGGTGAAGAATACTATATCTTATTTATTGATGATTTCTCTAGAATGTGTTGGATTGGGTTGCTTAAACACAAAGATGAAGCATTTGAGAAATTTCAGATATTCAAAGCTCTGGTTGAAAATGAATTAGATCTAAAAATAAAATGTCTTAGATCTGATTGAGGAGGTGAATATACATCAAATGAATTTCTTCAATTTTGTGAACAACATGGCATAAAAAGATAGTTTTCTGTAGCAGGCGCTCCACAACAGAATGGTGTAGCAGAAAGAATGAATAGAATAGTTCAACAAATGGCCAGAGCCATGCTTGATGATTCCAGAACACCTGACACATTTTGGGGAGAAGCATCTCATACAGCGGTAAATATTCTCAACAAGGCACATGTTCGTGTAAATAGTGACAAAACGCCATATGAACTCTGGTATGGTAATCCTCCCATTGTGAAGCATTTTAAAGTTTTTGGGAGCAAATGTTTTATCAAAAATAATGATGAAAATCTTGGCAAGTTTGAACCAAGAGCAGATGAAGGTATACTTCTTGGTTATTCCTCTCAAAGTAAAGCATATAAATGTTACAATAGAAGACTTCGAAAGATTGTTGAATGTATTGATGTTGTTATTGATGAGTCTCCTGCAGATCCAAAAGAAGAAAAACAAACAACATATGAAGGTGATGATGACGTATATCCTTCTACATCAAATAGAAAGGATACAGACAGTGAACCCAATGAAGAATATGGAGATGATTTATCTGAAAAAGCTCCATCCAGATATGTTCAAAAGAACCATCCAGAATCTCAAATTTTGGGTGACAAGGGATCAGGTGTAAAAACAAGAACGACTCTTGTGGGATCCTCTAGCTATTTGGCACTTCTATCCACTGTTGAACCACACAATGTCAATCAAGCTAGCAAAGATGAATGTTGGATTCAAGCCATGAATGAAGAGCTTGATCAAATTGAAAAGAATCACACTTGGGAGTTAGTTCCAAGACCACATGATAAAAATGTCATTGGAACTAAATGGATATTCAAAAACAAGTTAAATGAAAATGGGGATGTTGTAAGAAACAAAGCTAGACTTGTTTGCAAGGGGTACACTCAACAAGAAGGTATAGACTTTGAAGAAACTTTTTCTCCTGTAGCTAGACTTGAAGCTATAAGAATGTTTCTTGCCTTATCAAGCTTTCAACAAATCAAATTTTATCAAATGGATGTTAAATCTGCTTTTCTCAATGGTGACCTAGAAGAAGAGGTTTATATAGAACAACCAGAAGGATTCATTTTGGGAAATGATATAAATCTTGTTTGTAGACTTAAAAAGGCTCTATATGGTCTCAAACAAGCTCCAAGGGCATGGTATTATCGTCTTGACAAATATCTTCATCAACAAGGATTTACAAAGGGGTCTGCTGATAGCAACTTATACACAAAAATTGAAAATGATAAATTATTGATTGTGATTGTATATGTTGATGATATCATCTTTGGAAGTAATGAAGAATCTATGAGTCAGAAATTTTCTTCTTTTATGCAGCAAGAATTTGAAATGTCTTTACTTGGGGAACTAACATTCTTCCTTGGCTTGCAAGTACATCAAACGACAGATGGTATATTCTTATCACAAGCAAAATACCTTAAGCAAATTCTGAAGAAGTATGGCATGGAAGAATGAAAACCTGTAAGTACACCAATGATAACTAGATGTAATCTCAGTTCTCATGATGATTCTCCCATGGTGAATCAACCAAAATACAGATCTATGATTGGAAGTCTACTCTATCTCACTGGGACTAGACCAGACATTATGCATGTAATTGGGATTGTTGGGCGATTCCAAGCTAATCCAAAAGAGTCTCACCTTCAGGCTGTTAAAAGAATATTCAAATATCTACAAGGAACTCAAGACTTTGGACTATGGTATCCAAATAATGCTGATCTTACTCTTCATGCTTACACTGATGCAGATTGTGCTGGAAATGTTGATGATCATAAAAGCACTAGTGGTGGTGCATTCTATATGGGGCCCCGGTTAGTATCTTGGTTTAGCAAGAAACAAAGTTCTATTGCTTTATCTACATCTACAACAGAAGCAGAATATGTGGCTGCCGCATCTTGTTGCACTCAACTCCTTTGGATGATGCAAACCTTGCAAGATTTTCAAATCAAATGTACACCTCCTATCTCCATTATGTGTGATAACACAAGTGCTATCAGTATCTCAAAGAATCATGTTATGCATTCGAAGACCAAGCACATTCCCATCAAGTATCACTTCTTACATGAACAAGTGCTTGAACAAAAGGTGAAGTTGGAGTATGTTCCCTCGAAAGAACAAGTTGCTGATATATTTACCAAACCTCTTCCCAGGGAAGCGTTCGAATATCTCAGACAGAAGCTGGGTGTTGTCTCTTCCTCTCAGAAGTTCAGATCTGATTAAATTCAGAAGATTACAGTGGATACGCGGGTTTCCTTAAAGACGGTCGTGTATATACGCGATTTTATCCTCAAAAAGCCGCGTATGGTTGATTGCTAACATTTTTTGTGTGGGTTCAGCACTGTTTAGCATAACTGCAGTGATTTTTGATATCTCTGATATTGTATGGTATCTCTGGTGATGTTTTATCTCTTCTATTTTTGATTCATTCTCTGAAATTGGATGAAGATGCCTTGATGATCTTCTATTGAAAGTATTCAGGATGCACAAGCTAAGGGGGAGATGAAGGAATAAACTAATGTACAGGTTCAGGGGGAGCATTAGCCTTGCTGAGTATTATGCATTGGGCATTGTGATTCTAAAATATGATCACTTTCTTGAAGTCCTTTTTGGTTATAAAAGGTCATATTTGTAATTTGATGTAAATTTGTAATATTCAGTCATATAAGGACTTTTTTAAATTTGTAAACCCACTTGGTTGGGTAGTTGAGTCAAAATGTGTAAACCCACTTGTTTGGGTGCTTGTGTCACATATGTAAAACCACTTGGCTGGATATTTGATGTAAGTATGAGTCCTTGGTCTTAGCGTCATGTACTTTATTGAAAATTATGGTTGAAGTTTCAGCATGAACTCAGGGGGAGCATGGTAACTTCAGTACACATCAAATCTGCAACGCTCTTACACTTCGTGATGGTTTTGATCCGCCCTTTGCCCTTGATGTCAAAGGGGGAGAATGACATGGTGTTTTAATAGGGGGAGATTGATCAAACACCATCATGGTTGCCATCAAGTCCAAAGGGGGAGATTGTTGGCATGTGTTGTCCTTGATGACAACTTAGTTGATGAAAGGATATGATTGGAAATATAATGCAGAGTGTTGTCCTTGATGGGAACCTATCTGATGAAGTTTTACTTGATGAACTTGTTAATGATGTAAATCTGTTGTATCTACAATCAGTACAGAAGTTGCAGAAGAAAGAATCTACAGTATGTGCAAGAAGAATGTCAAACAAGGTATGTAACGAAGCATACACGGTTTTGTTTAGGAGAAGTCGCGTATGCACGTGGAAAAGATCGTGCCAAGTCGCGTATGCCTAATTGCGCTCTAAATTTATAAAACCAGGGGTTACTGCCATGGTATTGACCCATTGTATTGAGCGTTGGATTGTCTATTTGATCCCGTCTAGGAATACCATTGGAAGTAATGTGGTTTTGACTCATGGTATTGAAAAAGGATAAATCTATATAAGGAGAAGAATTTCATTGTGCAAAGGGTGTGGGTGTCTGGGCTTTAATGAATACTTCACTCTGAAGTATATCTGCATGGTTGAACTCTGCTCTTAATTGATAGATCTGAATCTATGATGCATCTATGAAGATAATGAAGGTTCAAGATATCTAGATCTTGAAATGGTGAATCTCTTGGATGATCTGAACTGAAGTGATGAAGACCTAGCGCAAATCTGTTGAAGAAGTTGAAGAAATCTGGGTAAGTTCATAGATCCGGTCTGATCTGCAAAATTTATCTTTTATAGATCTATACGCAGGTTCGTTTCGTGAAAAGCGCGTGTATACACGGCTCTATTCAGACAAAAGCGCGTATGGGTTGTTAGGGTTTTTCTAATAAATTGCAAAAATGTATACGTGGGTTCACTTCATTAAGGGCGCTTGTATACGCGGGTCTGTTTAAAGAAAAGCGCGTATGATATTTAAATTGCTGGTTGCTCAGAAGATAATTGAGGTGCTGCATATCTGTTCTGAAGTCTAGGCTGTCTCTGATATTATGGTTACAATGGTATCACTGTTCTGTTTGATGAAATGAGAAAAGGATGCTTGGTGACAAGTGAAGGATTGTGTTGAAGCTTTTGATCTAGTTTGAAAATTGATGAAACGTGGTCTGCAGTGGATCTGAGGATTGAAGCCTTCAGTCCGAAAGTAGAAGATTTATGACAGTAGAGACTGGTGCAAATATCAGTGGGTTGCTGCTCCCTTCCAGGAGAGGCTGGTAAACAAGAGAAGGTTGTATCCTTCTATAGGTGGGTGCCTACGTGCTGGTATGAGTCTCTGCCAGTACATGATTGTAAGATGTTTTCTTTATATAATAAATATTGAAGACTGAGACGATGGCAACGGTGGTTTTCTCCCGAATTGGGTTTCCACCTTAAATCCTGGTGTTCATGTGTGTTGATGATATGTGATGATTTATTCTATTCTTACTGCACATGTTTACAGCCTTCTTAACTTCTGATGAATGAATAAAGCACTGATATAAGTTAAGAATTAACTGCTTATTTATATCTCCGTGCATACGCGAGTTTCCTTCTGGTTATCTGCGTATATACGCGAGTTCTGTTCAGGAAAGTAGCGTATGGGTTTAAAAGCAAGAAAAATAAATAAGTTTTCTAAATACTGGTTCACCCCCCCCCCCCCCCCCCTCTCGGTATTTTTCCAACACCCTATCCAATATTGAGCTAAGCTCTTAGGTGATCCATCAAAAATGGGTAGAGAAAATCTACCAAAAATGGGCTGCATGCACCCTCTTCTCCTCATATCTCTACTGGATCCTCTTTCTTATTTGAGTTGACAAAACTCTGGGAAGCTTAGATGCTCTTTTAATATTTTAGACTGAGATTCATATTCTCAGAGATAGTCACCAAGAGCCTCCTCCTCTGGTGTCTCTCCACCTTCTTCTCCTTTTGCAAGGAATGCAGTCATGCTACAACGCTCTAGATCAGATTGTGTGGCTGAATTCTCACACACATAAAATGAAGTAGTGGGGCTCCCTTCCTGTGCAAACCTCTTCAAGAGATATTTTGGCCTTTCATTCCTCACTTCCCTGATTTCTTCCTTCAGCTCATGCAAATCTTGAGAAAGAATGTTAGAGAAATCTACCCCTTTTATTCTTCCATACAAAGGGGTTTCATCCTTGCTTGCTTTGTCTTTGGTGTAATCATTTTTCTTCTATCTTCTTCTATGATACCTCTTCTCTCTATCAATGAGAGGCTCTCCTTCTTCTAAAGACATATTGGCTCAAAGAGTGCACAGGTTATGCCAAGAAAGATGCTCTGATACCACTGTAATATCCCAAAATGTGAATCACACAACAAGCCTGCTGAAATAAAACACTCTTGAGAATTCAGTGCACTAAAATGATTTTTCAGCTCTTGTATCCCTTAGATCAACTCATCTAATATCTAAATCCAAAAGGAGATAAAAAATAAATCAAACTAGGTGGTTTAAACATCTCTCCCACAACCTAGTCTAGCTGAAAAACACCCAAAGATAGGGGCTACAACTATATGCAAGGACTACTTCAGGAATAACCCAGTTTATCCATTTACAAGCATGAGACCAACATGGTGGTTCATCTTTAATTTTTACATTAGAAAATTAGATCTACAATGCAGCTTATACAATGTATAATAGAAATAGAAAGAATGTTCAAGACAAAAGACTCAAAATGAGCTGCTACAACAACATGAAATGGCAGAATAAGCTTGACAAAATTATTTTCATTACTGAAGCATGCAATAGATTACAACTCAGATCTAGAGTAGATCTGTACACAAAATGATAGATCTATTTCAGATCTGTATACAAGATAGGCTCCTTTATACACTCCCCTTGGAGATCTCAGCAAAACATGAACAACAGTGAGTAGATCTGAGATCTAAGTCACAGATATACAAAAGTATTCAAAAAATTATAAATCATAACATATGTAGCAGATCAGATCTGAAATAACATGGATTGGTTGGAAAATCCATGGTTCACCACAGTGGAAGGAAGAATCCAATCACTAGAGATCTCTCCTCTAAAATGATGCCAAGTCTCCCTACAACTATGCTCTTGCAAATAACGCAGTCATGGAAGAGGGACTGCATTGTAGGCTCTGAGAATGCTTTGGCCTACTTCCAATGCATGGATCTTAAGCTCAAAGGGGCTAGGACTGACTTATCAAAGGGATAGATGACTTTTCCAATGAGAAGGAGTGCTAGAACTGCATAGATATGAAAAGATCTATTCTCCACTTGCTGCAGCTCACATGGAATACCCAATCCTAAACAGGACTGTGCTATAGATGCAATATGTGGCTAGGCCAAATGCCAGATATTGGACTAGACGAACAAGGCTCCTTCAAGAGCTGTGCAAGGAAGGAGGTGGGATTCCTAAATAGGAAAACTGAAAGAGGAGTGTTTAAATAGACGATACATTCAGAAAATAATATCATCAACAACATGTTGTCCTCCTCCTTCTTTTATAAGATGAAATCCCTGTCAAACCCTAAACAACATCAATGAGTTAGCTCCTTTCACATGTGGAGCCTCCATCTAAAACTACGTTGTGTATCCATGATGTTCATTGCACCTAGACTATGCTATTGATTTGGTCAAGGTTGACCCAATTTCATGTTTCAAACCCATTCACACTTGCAAGAGTTTATTTACATGGCCCATATATGTCTATGTTTACATAGGAATTGATTTATTAATTGTTTTCAAAAGTTTTACATGTCCTCCTTTATTCATTTATCCATGAAACAGAAAGTAAAACAAAAATTCACATTCCTCTTAGCTGAAGCTAAGTAGGAATATTACAGAGTTGGAGTATTTTTGGGGAGCCTTGTCCTTAAGTTCCCTATTTTTGGCTTTGTCCCCCTGTTGGAAAGGTAAATATTCTCTGCGGACAGAGAAAATCCCTCTAGCCCTAGAGTGGGTCTAGCAACAAGGGAACAAGCTAATGTGTAGGTTCCTAGCTAATGAATGAAATAAGTTGGGGTAGATTGACCTACTTGGAGTCCAACACGATTGTCATAGCTATAGTAGTGGTAGCTGCTTGATATCCGTCTCGATAGGTTTTAGTCCTTCAGTGATGGTACTTGTACTCCTATACAAAGATCAAAGACAATTGCAAAATACAATACAATAACTGCATTTGTAGCTAACTAGTCAGTCAAGGAGGACTAAACACATTGCGTAAAATAAAACATATTAACACAATATGGGAACCAAACAATAGTCATGTATATATAAATAGAAGAAAGAGATTACAACCGGAGCCTTGACGTCACAGCCTCCTTCAGCGGGTTTAGTTGAAGCGCGTCTTGAAAGATCATCGGGAAATAGGACGAGGAAAGGACACAAGCCTAAGCTCTCTCTTGACAAAGGTCTCTTTCTCTGCTCTATCTCACTAGAAAAATGTTCAGCAATTATTTTCGGCTATATAGCTATAATATGTTCAGCTAGTGTATCAATGGGAGATATCTTTATTTATAAAGGGAGAGGAGGAGGTTGGGATCCCTATAATGATGGAAGGGAGGCCTTATCCTTTGGGAGGTTTCCCCAAAAGCTGGAAACAAGAGGCCAAAGGAGGGTGGTCATAGTTATTCAGTCGAACCACTCAGGTTGACTCACCCACGAAGTTGTTAGGATAGAAAATTCACCTCTATATTTAAAAACATTCCAAAAATATTTTGGAACGGGGCCCAGTGTTAATCTTCCTCATTCGTGGGAGGGCATAACAGTCTACTAGTTCCATTGCAAAAACATGTGTTTCTGATAGTTTACTTAGGAAATTGTCAATAGAGGGAATTTTGTCCTCATGGAAAGGGATGCAATGATGGTCTTTGCAAGGCATGAAACTTCTTATTAGTCATAGAAATGATCCTCAAATATGTGGGATGGGGATTGCAGGGATGGTGACAAAATTTTGTGTAACACCCCCTCACTAGATTCTTTCTCACTAGAGTAGGTTCTTGTTGAGGTGCTTGTGGAACTGAAGCAAAGGGAGGGGTCATGGTGACTAGTTGCATTGGGGTCAAAGTGGTATATGGTTTAAGTTGACCAGGAGGAGTTTTTTCTAGGGGATCAATGTACCAAAATGGGATCCCCATGGTAAAATCAGGTAAAATCAATGTAGCCATAACAGGCACCGAAAATACTCCAGATGGGAAAGCTAAAAATTGTATCTGACCTGAAGGGTAATGGCCTGCGGAATGGCTCCCAAATGGTTAAGGCTTATGGGAACCGTTCCTAGTTTAAAAATATATGGAGAGACACTAGCAAAAGGAGAAGGTCCTTGAGGAGATGGTCCTCATGGATATTTCAAGTGAAAAAAAGCAGGTTTCGAAGGCGTTGGATGCTGGTTAGCCATATTGGGCTATTGCTGGCTAGCCCAATACACTTGAAATATGCAAACATTCGATGAGATGGCCTTAGTAATAAGAGGGGAGGACCAAGGAATGAACCAAGTAAGGTGGAATCTTTATAGACTTCTGGTGAGACACAGGTGAGAGGTGCGACTAGTTTCTTATTGACCACCAAAGAGATGATGGACTCAGGGGAGGTTTGAGACTTCATTTTGTAATATGTCAACTGATCGATGGTAACGATATTTACATTGCAGGGGAAGCACATATTACAGTCAACCACACATGCAACAATTGTCATCACATAGGTGTAGCTGCGGCCCAAGATTATATTATAATACAAGGGGGCATCAATAACTTCTATGTCAATACAAATAATCTTTCCCACGAATGTGATTGGAAAATTATGAAACATGCCAAGGGGATGGGAAGGGTGATCGTCTGAATTATGTAAGGTGATGGTGGATGGGGACAAATATGATGATCCTATATTTTTCCAAACATAAGCTAACATCACACAGATGGATGCATCCTTGTCAATGATACATCTCTGAACATGGGAATTACATACCTTGAGTGGTATTTGGAAGGAAACAGATGAAAGTAAAGGGGGATGTTCTGACTTGTCAACATAAAATATGATCAACTGATCATATGAAGGATCCAAAATTCCCAAAGCAGATATTATATCTTTTCATTGTGATGGGCACGTCTGTGGCAGTAGGAGACTTAATCAAGTCATCTACTATGTTGTGGGTGTGGTGGGCTTTGGAAAAAGCAACATTTCAGCATAATTTCCCTTTGGTGATCATGGGAATGATCTCTGCCTTAGGCTAAGGGATCTATAAGGGAAAATTTGGTGTCAAAATGGACTCTATGGATACTTTGGTTTGGGACTCAGTTGTAGATGTAGTGGGTTGCTTGTCATACTATCATGACTAGGTCTTAATGTTGACATTAGCAGTATTGACTTATTTAGAATTCATCATGAGAATCTGGTAATTAGGGGTACTAGACTACGGTGGTTGAGTAGCGGCTGAACCTTGAAGTGATTGGGCAGCAACATATCCTTACTAAGGGAAAGGATTAATTAACACAACCAGTTGAGTTGGCATAGTGTTTGTAGGAAGTGACATGGTAGATTTTTATCCTCTGGACGCTTCTTTGGCTTCCCAGAACTGGCACATTTGGGGTAAAAGGGGAAAATCATGAGTATTATGACCATGGACACCACAACATGAATAAGGTTTATTCATAAGAAGGGTCTTTTTCTGCTTGGGATGATTGCACTGTTGCTGGTTTGTGGTGTTAGGATGGTTCCCGTACGGTGCGTTTCGTTCATTACCATCGTGATCTTGGTTACCCAGCACTAGCTGGTTCTATATGCCTTTCCCTTTATTATTTTTCTTCGAATTAAGGGGATCCGTTTTACTCTACTAAGCATACACTTGACCTTGAGGAGGTGGTGGATGCTATGGCAGAGGTTGAGAAGGCACAAGAAGTGGGGGTGTTGATGCCGGAGGGGCTGGAGCAATAGGCTATACATAAGGATAGAAAGGAGAGGGGACAACATTTGGGTAAATAACTTGAGCAACAATTAGACGTAGCAATGACTAATGTGGTTGGGAAAATGCATAAGGTGTGCTTTGACTAGGATACAATTTGCTTGAAGGGGGATAGGTGTTGGAGGAATTGTTCCCCCCTGGGGTGTTACTCGGATTAATCCCTCTTTCGGACAGGAGCGATCTCCCTATTACTCCAACAAGTAATAAGAAACAAACAAAAAAAAAATGGTTCTTTCCTTAACCTATAACTAAAACATGAAACATGTAGTATGCGAAAGATCACTTACCTATTAATGAAGTGCTTGTAGAAGTCCTTTCAATGCTTTTCCACAACCAAATTTTCCTCAATGCTTTCCAGTCTCTCCAAATTCTTTCCGCAGCTTCTCTATGACGTGCCAAAGGAGATCTGCATAGATAGAAAAATTCAAAGGGATCAAAGCATCTTGCATATAAAAGCAAAATTAAATGAAATCTTTAATCTATCATACAACATATAAATGAATCAATAATTAGTTATAAACCATGTGAGTGATCAAGGAATCCCACAAATAACATTGAAATAGATGCAATTAGGAAAGAACAATTACTTTGTATTAAAATAAAAAGGTAAAATAAACATACAACCTGGTGCCTTGGTGTCACAAGCCTCTTCCAATGGTCTCCTTTCCTTCCCTGATGACAAGATATTCAGACCTAAAACCAAAAAAATGAGTTTACCAATCCAAGTCTCTCCAAGTCTCTCATTCCTATGTTGAATTTATAGGAAGGATGAGGAGGTTTCTAGTTCCACTTCTCAAGGGATATGATCCTTAAGAAAAGGAATTTAGTTCCATATACCAAGGGATGAGGCGTAGGTATGTAGCAGTTCGAGGTTTCTAATTTGGATAAGATTCTTCAAACAAAGCTTCTAGAACTTACATTTTTATTTTTACATACGTGAACAAACCTACGCACTTTTTATTTAGGAAAATTATGCACAACTGCACAGTTTTTGTATAGAAAAACTGCGCATGCGCTGGTTTTGTTTGAGAAAACTGTGCAGGTGCTCAAAAATGGTTTTTAAGCAGTCAAAACCAAAATTCCTTCTTTCCCTGGTATTATTTTACTTCAAGATTCATAGGGGATTCACTTGAGACACTCCATCAGATGGAAATATATCTGAATCGATAGTTATGGTGAAAAATTTTAGTGTAACAGATTGCCCCCTAAAGTGCGAAGTCTAAGCATATGTTTGATGACTAAAGTGCTTTATCATGTCAAAGGTTTAGATTAGGAACCAATTTGTTGAAGACCTGAAACAAACAATCAAGGATTAACATATCATACTTTCATATAAACATCATTGAGGTAGGCATTCCCATACTCAGAGTAATCATAACTCGATGAACTAGTAGGGAAATATACAAAGATCCATGTCAATAGTAGACATAGTATGTGTTACACAATTTTTTGTTCATCTAACCTGTTACTATTAGATGGACCTAAGTACACCATGTAAGACCGATTTTACCCTAAGTAAAATTTCTTTCACTATGAAAAATAACATAGTAAAACACCTTTATAAGTTCTTTATGGTCTAAACAGGAAACCCCATGAGGAAATATTAAATAAATCCACATTCGTTTTATTTTCCTCAAGGAATAATTAGTTAAACAACAATTTAATTAAAATTCATGGTCATATTTAACCCAAAACAGGAAAATTAATTAGATAAATTATTATTTATCTTATTATTTTCTAGGAATAATTATTTAAACCTTATTTAAATAATATTCCTTGTTAAATTTGACTAAATCACTCATAAAATGGTAAATAAATCATTATTTATTTAATTATTATTCAACCACATCCTTACAATGATAAAGAATCATTTATTTATTTATTATTTACAAATAAAGGGATTTGACCCAAGTCAAATTCCTTTTCCCTCCAACAAAAATAATAAAATATTGCATAAAATTTGGATCTTGATTTGGTTAATAATATTTTAATTATGCACCAATATCTAGACTAACTCAATATTTTGTTATAAATAGAAGGTTTTTTCCATTCCTTCATCACCTTTTGTTTCCTAATGACCACTCTAGATCTATACTTTTGGTCTGACTTTGATCCACCATCATTGTCATATTTTTCTATATTTTTTCTTGAGAGCTCCCTTTGAGTTCCATTTTTTGTCTAGGTTTTATACACCATCAAGAGATAGGAATTTTAGATATGAAGTGTTGAGGACTTACAAGAACCCATCCCATTGAGGAGAAATAATAAAATTCTTCTATGTTTTCCTCCCAGGTGCCCTTAATATAAAATTCATTCAACATATTCTTGTCTTGTCTATTGGATGCATGGAGTAAATCTCGTTTTATTTACTGCTTAATGTCTGCTAATGCATAGATCTAGATTTTTGTTGCATTTATCTTGATCACCTAATTGCAGATCTGAAGATATTGGCAACCATATTTGTTGTTAGGGCTATTTGTTATGCATAGCTAAAGTGGTCCTTTTTAGTACACTTGCAATTAATATTCATACTAACAATATAGACACAGCCATAAATGGATCTATATTTACAATCATGAATTTTTAATAACTCCATGAAGCTTGGATGGATGAAAATAGATGCAGGGTCTTGATCTCCATCTCTATCGATGCACAAATTTGACCATGCGAGTGAATGTCTTGAAGTCAAACATGGTTGAAACCACTT
Organism: Pinus albicaulis; assembly: GCA_034641835.2. Taxonomy (NCBI): domain Eukaryota; kingdom Viridiplantae; phylum Streptophyta; class Pinopsida; order Pinales; family Pinaceae; genus Pinus; species Pinus albicaulis. The sequence goes on from CM076582.1 coordinate 1,115,122,393, forward strand.
GATTACAGGTTAATGATGAAAACCGTTAAAAAGTGTGAGAGAAACCATCAATAATGGAAACGACTCTCAAGGTAATCCAATATAGTCTATGAAGTACAATTAAATGTCTTGAAGTCGAACACTCATAGAATCATTCGATCGAAGGTCAGTGATGAGAACCTATTGCCAAAATCAAGAAATATACCATTAAGGCATGTAGGCTCGAAGGTACCAAAAGGTTTATATATCGACTTCCTAGATAGTGATATGAAGTCGATAGGAAGTGATCCATCGTAAAAGGACCTACGACATGAAACTCATGTCAAGTTTTGAAGAAAAAATTCAAGTAATTCAGGACTGACTCAGGGATGACCAATGTGATTGAAGGTTATGAATAGCAAGGAAATTTTTATTGAGGTTGGAATTCTCTTAAACATATTGGTGACGCGACATGTGATTTGGCAACATTTGACTCAATGATAATACCTAAAACCAGCTAAAGAATTTCAATGAGGTTTGATTAATTATGAGGAAAATGGATTTCCCAACCCAGACATAGATGTGATGGAGTGTCATGTTCAAGAGCGACATATTGCCTTTCATAATACCAAAAATAATGTTCTCTCCCAAATTTTCCCCACCATTACTGTCAAGTACCACTCCTTATTCTATAACTGAAACATGAAACATGTATGCGAAAGATCACTTACCTATTAACGAAGTGCTTGTAGAAGTCCTTTTAACTCTTTTCAAGGACCAAATTTTCCTAAATGCTTTAGAATCTCTCTAAATACTTTCCATAACATCTCCATTATGCGCCAAAAGAGATCTACATAGACAAAAACATTCAAAGGGATCAAAGCATCTTGCATATAAAAAAAAAAGTAAATGAAATCTTTAATCTATCATACAATATATAAATGAATCAATAATCAGTTATAAACCATGTGAGTGATCAAGGAATCCCAAAAATAACATCGAAATAGACGCAATTAGGAAATAATTGTATTAAAATAAAAAGGGAAAAGAAGCTTACATCCTAGTGCCTTGATGTCACAAGCCTCTTCTAATGGTCTCCTTCCCTTCCCTTGATGACAAACTCTTTAGACCCAAAACCAATAACATGAGTTTACATGAAACATGCAACATTTAGTATGTGAAAGAACACTTACCTATTAACGAAGTGCTTTTAGAATTCCTTTCAATGCTTTTCCACAACCAACTTTTCCTCAATGCTTTACAGTCTCTCCAAATGATTTCCACAACTTCTCTATGATGCGCCAAAAGAGACCTGCATAGACGAAAACATTTAAAGGGATCAGAGCATCTCGCATATAAAAACAAAAGTAAATGACACTTTTAATCTATAATAAAACATATAAATGAATCAATAATCAGTTATAAACCATGTGAGTGATCAAGGAATCCCACAAATAACATCGAAATAGACATAATGTAATATTCGCTTTTTTTGTGTCACCTATGACAGGGCTAGCATGGACTTCCAGAATTAGGAGAAAACCGGTCACAGGTATAGGTTGGTGTCATATGCGGGCACAGGGGAATTTTGGAGGATTTTTTAGGAGTTTATATGTAGTCAGGTGGCATTCGCTTGATATATTCCATCATCTGAGTAGTTTGGCTTTCATTCTGGTGCATTCTAATAATTTTCAAAAATTTGAGTTATTTGTGGGCTTAACTCAGCTGATTATGCTCAAGGTGGCATTCCATGAGGAATACATGGTGGAACACCTTAGTGTAATAGATCATTGGAACCAGGATGAGGATACCTATATGATGGGATGGTTGGAAATGAATTTCAGTGACCAAAAGAGGCATGGTAGCCGATTTACCCTTTTCTGCATTAAAAAGGAATATTTTAATAAGAGGGAAAAGTGCTCCATGAATAAAATAATATTAAAATAAGGCTCTAGAAGGCTCTAAGAGATATATAAAATAAAGGGAGGAGGCCATTGAGAGATATCTCTAGATCATATTATTTTCTTGTGTGAGAGGTTTGAGACGTGGCTCTCTACTTCAGCCGTAGCCCGAGGGTAGAAACCCTCGGGTGATTTTTGAGTGTTGGACAGAAACCCAAATCTCTTAAGGAGACTTCATTCAGAAGTTTCATGGAGCTTTAGGGATTGGTGTGAGGATCATTCATATCTTCAACTTGTGCTTCATTATCTTCAACGGGTGCAGTGACAGTTGTTACTAGAGGGAGAGTGCAACAGTTTAGTTTTGAGGCCAGCGTAGTGCAACAACTCATCTTGGTGGCCAGTTCTCCATCTTAGCTCTTTATTTGGGTAAAATTTATTTGTAACCCCAGTTATTATCTATAATAAAAATGTTGAGATTATTTCTATTTGATGTGTTGATATATTATAGTGCTTATGTGTTGTATTTTACATGACAATCTTCTATTTATTAATTCAAAAATTTTATGGTAATATGTTGGGTTAGTGTGATTTATGCAAATTTATTAAAATATCCCATTTGGGGATATTACAGTGGTATCAAAGCACTAGTTTTGGCTCAGCCTGTGGGTCAAATATGAATCAACTTCAGAGGTTTTCAGACAAGCAACTGAGTCCACCATTTTGCAGCTAAAATATTGCAAAGCCAACTATCATTTTATTTTCGCCAAAATTTACAAGCTAAAAATTGAAATCGTTTCGAGAGCCCTAGTGAAAATTTCATTGAAGTGATTAAAGTGGTCGACTGCATGAGTATATGGTAAATTCGAGAGTTTTATCCTCGCATCCTAGTCACAGTCAAAGTACTCTATATGGCAACAGAAATTTAGAGAATGCGGGGACCTCCAGTCTGATCGACTAAATAAGTATTCGGAGCTGAGCGTGGACTGAAGTGTGGGGACTGTATAGAATTTTATTTGGAGGGTGTCGAATCTACGATTCATAATGGAGAACAACATAATACATAAAGCCACTACAGGTGGAGGAATATTGGCGTTGTCGACGCGCGTAGAAATTCAAAATAGTCGCCATAACCAAATTCCACGGGGGTCAAACGTTGTCAGAAACATTGCCCAACACTTGGACGAGGGAAAAATTCGCTATGAAGGCACGACCAATGCACGTAACACTGTCCAGTATCGATCGGGGTCAAGTCACCTTAGGGAGGCTTTGATCCAACTTAGCAAAGAGGAACGAGCGACCATCAAAGTGGGTGTCATGAAGGTTGGAAAGTAGCAGTGTGAATCCAACATCGATGGAAGACAAAATTGGAAGATGACAACGTGGTGTATCACGCGGAAAATGCCACTCATATTTTGATAAGTGCGTGAGTAATAATTCGCATTTTATAATGATTAAGGACCAATTTATTGCTTAATATAGGAGGTCAAGCTATGGGAAATAGGGAAAATTTTAGGGGCTAATATTCGCAGGTGGGCTAATTTTCCATGCTTTTTCCGAATTTTTTTTTGCTAATTTTCATTTTTTATGAGAATTATTCGCCCAAATTTTATAGTATAAAATTATTTCACCTTAAAAATATCCAAAATGTTATATAGAGACTATATAAAATTATTATAAATTTGAATATTTTTACAAAAATATTGTCAAACATTTTATAGATTTCATATTATGGGGTACAAGATTCGCCAAGGTTTCTAAACTTCAATATAAACTTCCATCCTTGAAAATTTCCCTGATGGGAAATAGTATTATAATTTCTATGGTAAGAGTTGATCGCTATGGTTTTAAGAGACAAAATTGTTTCTGTGGGACCAAGTATTCCAAGCTCATGAATAGCAGGGAAATAGTAGCAAGGAATTAAGCCCTTTCCAAACAGAAAAAAACTAATATTTTTTTTTTACTAGCCAGAGAACCACTAACCAGAGTTTCTCTTACAGTCATCCTAATTTCAAGGAACCGAGTGTGGTTGGGTATTCTTGTAATCATGAAATATATTACAGGAGGAAGAGGTTAGATTACCTCTGTGCATTTCCCTAAAGACTAATTTAAATATCCATTGCTGATATGAGCAGAGCCAAGGGTTGTTAAGTATGGTTTTCCTTTTGCTGAAGTGTACAGGTGTTGAAAGAGCCTATGAGTTTCTGTGTTTCTAGTTGGAGGTGGAGATAGGATTTTAGTGTCCATGTTCTCTTGTTGATTGAGGCTAAGCACCCTAATATAATTTTTGGCCATATATATCATTGGCTGAGTGTGAACTGTGGAGTATATGTGGCTGTAACAGTATTATAGGATAGAGAGATAAGATACATTGAGATGCTAATGTTGAAGAAATCTGAGAATCATATTGAAGACTCAACATTGTGTACTAGCCCAAATTTCACCACCCTATTTTCTCATTGTTTATTAATTTTTCGAATGAAGAGAAGGATAGTCTATGTTGTCTCAATATTCTCAGCTCAATGTTATTTTCTGAATAGTATGAAATTATTTTGAAGTCTGCTGGTTATATGTGGAATGCTATAAATGAATTTTTCTTTTGGAATATATATATATATATATATATATATATATATATATATATATATATATATATATATATATATATATATATATATATATATATATATATATATATATATATATATATATATATATATATATATATATATATATATATATATATATATATGATGTTAGTCACCTACATCAAGTTTGCTACTTAACAGTTCGATAATACTTCTCAAAGAAATTACACCAAATTCACTGAGAAAAATAGTGATCATATCATTGGCTGAACCATGGAGGGATTCCTAAATAGATTGAAAAAAATAAAAATAGAATTTGGGTCCTTTAACCACCATGCATCCAAAGAGAAGAAAATAAAAAAAAATATGCAGACCTCTTCAAGAGGGATTTATGCCATCCTTCAAAAAGGACAACCAAAATATTTGCAAGGAGAATTGGGGATTAGTCACAGAATTTTTGCACTTGGGAAAAATTTGAAACACATGAAGATGACATGGAGAGTTATGTCCAAACTAGATGATATTAATGAAATTATGTCCAAAATAAGGCAAGAAGAAGGGCATAAACTGATTTGGGCTCTAAAACTAGCTATGCTTGCTCTTATACAACCCAAATTCTTGGAGGAACCTTGTGAGGGGGTCAGACTTCTAATGCATCATGCCTCAACAACATCATGAAGTTGACCACACCTATAGCTCCATACAATGATGATATTATGAGGAGGATTATGAGATTGATAGTAGACACTTTTCAAGATTTGGACAATAGTGCAGGTTCTAGCTTTGGGAAGAAGCTTGAGATTCTATGGAGTATGGACACATTTGAGACATATGGCGTCGTGTTTGATATTGAGTGTGATGACGTGATTCTTCAGATGTTCCAATTCTTTTTCAGAATTAGGAGGCATCATCCTAACATCGTCATAACACACATGTAGTCCATCCTGTTGTCATGTATGAGATACCATGAGACCATTTTCCGAGAGTTGCAAACTAGGTTTTTGAGCATTTGGAGGAGAGAGAAGTCGGTCTCACCTATTTCTTGTGAGCTAACCCAAGCACTAGTTGAGAAAAATATTCGGTTGTTTAGGAGATAGTTGACCAGGGAGGAGCTGCTCCAGTTTGGTGGATCTTAGAGTAGAAATGAGCTCAAGAGGAAGGGAATTTGCTTCATCTACAAAAAACCTTGGGGGCATGATCACTCATGCTTGAGTGATGCAGATGATGAAGTGGAGGTAGAACAAAAGGGAATTCCTTCTGTATGCTAGGTTGAATACTATTCTTCAAGTTAGTCCATGGTCTCAGATGTAAATTCTTCTAGGGAGCGAGAGAAGTCGTGTAGAGTTGATGATAGTAGGTCAGAGTTGCATTCCAGTATGCCAGGTGAGCAGTCACGGGACTCTATGGGAGTTACTCTGGGTGATGAGTCACTTTTGATGATTTAGCCAGAGCAGCATATGATGGAGCCTAAGCCAGCAGAGGAGGATACTATGCACATCAGGCATGCTATTCCTTTGGGGGAGAGCCAGATGGAGGCTCACATTGAGTCTATGATGGATATGCAACTAACGTTGGTGTCAACCAGTGAGGAGGAGTAGTCAGATGGACATACACTGAGTATGGTGAGAGTAGTTGCAGATCCATATCCACTGGAGATGTTGGAGGTTAATGGGATAGTATTGCAGGGGGCTAGTGGATAGCATGAGAATTACATTCCCGATCAGGAGAGGGAGGAGTTGTTGGAGATGGTGGAGCATCCATCTTTGGGTCGACATATTGATGAGGTGCAGATAGATGCACATGAAGTCAGTAGAGCTACAGTAATTTTAGGAAGTAGCACCCTCCTGGAGTACAAAAATGGGGCTTGCAACATATCTTTCCCACTTTGGCCCATTATAGAGGGAGGGGCCTTCTTCTACAGGCAGATTTCGTCGGCAAACATAAAAAAGTAGCGTGAGTTAGTTATAAGCTGGCGACAACTCTCTAGGCATGTTCCATGCATGATTGACATTACATTGGCTTCTTATTCTAGGATATATTGGTGGGAGATCATGTGCTAGCACCCTCTTGATGGTATTATTTTCTTTGTAGGGAGCACAATAGAGAAGGGGCCCTTAAACATAGTAGATGTTATAGATTCCTGCTGGTAGTGGGGCACAGGTCATCATTTTTCAGCTCTCCATCCCGATTTCAAGTGAGCAGGATCAACATGGGATTGGGTCAAGACTTGGATTGGAGAGAGGTGATGAGTTGGTACATAGTTGGTGGGGCAACTTATACAGTTAGAGGTACAACACAGTAGGAGCCAGGGAGCATTGGTGCTTGTTGGCAGACTTCACTTCATGGTGCATCATCTATAGCCAGAGGTAGTGTGTAGTCCAAGCCTTGGGACTTGGGCGATGGTTGGACATGGTGGAATTGGGGTTTAGGAGGATTTGACAGGTATAGTGAGAGATCATTTTGGGATCTCGACATTGAGGGGTCTATTCTAAGTGGCTTGACACAGGTGCATAGCAGCACCCAGGGGTTTGTATGGGATTCAGGAATTGGGTCTCAGTTGCAACGGGCCAACAAAGTGGCCCACATATTTGGATTTCTTAAGGGCAAGCAATATTGGGGTGGAAGGTCTGTAATATTCCTTTTTTTTTTGTGTCACCTATGATAGGGCTAGGATGGACTTCTAGAGTTAGGAGAAAACTGGTCACAGGTACAGGTTGGTATCATCAGCGGGCCCAGGGGATTTTTGGAGGATTTTAGAGGAGGTTCTATGCATTCAAGTGGAACTTGATTGATATATTCCATCATCCAAGCAGTTTTGATTTTGTTCCGGTGTATTACGATAATTTTCAGAAATTTGAGTTATTTGTGGGCTTAACTTAGCTGATTATGCTCAAGGTGGCATTCCGAGATGAATACATGATGGAACACCTTAGTGTAATAGCTCATTGTAATTGGGATGAGGATACCTACATGATGGGATGGGTTGACACGAGTTTCAGTCACTAGAGGAGACGTGGTAGCTAATTTACCCTTTTATGCATTAAAAAGGAATATTTTAATAAGAGGAAAAAGTGCTCCATGAATAAAATAATATTAAAATAAGGCTATAGAAGGCTCAAATAGATATATAAAAGAAAGGGAGGAGGTCATTGAGAGATATCTTTGGATCATATCATTTTCTTGTGTGAGAGGTTTGAGACGTGGCTCTTCACTTCAGCTGTAGCCCCAGAACAGAAACCCTCGGGTGATTTGTGAGTGTTGGACGAAAATCCAACTCTCTTGAGGAGACTTCATTCAGAAGCTTCACAAAGCATCAAGGATAGGTGTGAGGATCATTTAGATATTCAACTTGTGCTTCATTATCTTCAGTAGGTTCAGTGATAGCTGTTTCCAGAGGGAGAGTGCAGTAGTTCAGTTTTGAGGCCAGCGTAGTGTAGCAGCTCATCTTGGTGGCTAGTTCTCCATCTCAGCTCTTTCTTTGGGTCAAATGTATATTTAACCCTAGTTATTATATATAATAAAAATGTTGAGATTCTTCCTATTTGATGTGTTGATATATTGCAGTGCTTATGTGTTGTATTTTACATGGAAATCTTCTCTTTATTAATTCATAAATTTTATGGTAATATGTTGGGTTAGTTTGATTTCTGCAAATTTAGTAAAATATCCCATTTGGGGTTATTACACACAATTAGGAAAGAAAAATTACTTTGTATTAAAATAAAAATGGAAAAGAAGCTTACAACTTGGTGCCTTGATGTCACGAGCCTCTTCCAATGGTCTCCTTCCCTTCCCTTGATGACAAGCTCTTCAGACCCAAAACCAACATAATGAGTTTACCAATCCAAGTCCCTCCAAGTCTCTCATTCCTATGCTGAATTTATAGGAATTGTGAGGAGGTTTCTAGTTCCACTTCTCAAGGGATATGATCCTTAAGAAAAGTAATTTAGTTCCATCTCCCTAGTACTCCAACTAGTAATTAGAAACAAACAGACAAAACAATGGCGCTTTCCTTCGCCTATAACTGAAACATGAAACATGTAGTATGTGAAAGATCGCTTACCTATTAATGAAGTGCTTGTAGAAGTCCTTTCAACACTTTTCCACAACCATATTTTCCTCAATGCTTTACAGTCTCTCCAAATGCTTTCCACAACTTCTCCATGATGCGCCAAAAGAGATCTTCCTAGATAGAAACACTCAAAGGGATCAAAGCATCTCGCATATAAAATAAAAAGTAAATGAAATCTTTAATCTATAATACACCATATAAATTAATAAATAATCATTTATAAACCATGTGAGTGATCAAGGAATCCCACAAATAACATCGAAATAGACTCAATTAGGAAAGAAAAATTACTTTGTATTAAAATAAAAAGGGAAAAGATTCTTACAACTAGGTGCCTTGATGTCACAAGCCTCTTGCAATTTTCTCCTTCCCTTCCCTTGATGACAAGCTCTTCAAACCAAAAACCTACAACATGAGTTTACCAATCCAAGTCCCTCCATGTCTCTCATTCCTATGCTGAATTTATAAGAAGGATGAGGAGGTTTCTAGTTCCACTTCTCAAGGGATGTGATCCTTAAGAAAAGGAATTTAGTTCCATCTCCCTAGTACTCCAATGAGTAACTAGAAACAAACAGACAAAAAAATGGCACTTTCCTTAGCCTATAACTGAAACATGAGACATGTAGTATGCAAAAGATTACTTACCTATTAATGCAGTTCTTGTAGAAGTCCTTTCAACGCTTTCCACAAACAAATTTTCCTCAATGCTTTATAGTATATCCAAATTCTTTCCACAGCTTCTCCATGATGCACCAAAAGAGATCTGCATAAACAAAAAAATTCAAAGTCATCAAAGCATCTCGCATATAAAAGCAACAGTAAATGAAATCTTTAATCTATCATACAACATATAAATGAATCAATAATCAGTTATAAATGATGCGAGTGATCAAGGAATCCCACAAATAACATCGAAATAGACTCAATTAGGAAAGAAAAATTACTTTGTATTAAAATAAAAAGGGAAAAGAAGCTTACAACCTGGTGCCTTGATGTCGCAAGCCTCTTCTAATGGTATCATTTCCTTCCCGTAATGACAATCTCTTCAGACCCAAAACCAGCTCCATGAGTTTACCAATCCAAGACCGTCTAAGTCTCTCATTCCTATTCTTAATTTATAGGAAGGATGAGGAGGTTTCTAGTTCCACTTCTCAAGGGATATGATCCTAAAGAAAAGGAATTTAGTTCCATATATCAAGGGATGAGGCACATGTATGTATCGGTTAGAGGTTTCTAATTTGGATAAGATTTCTCAAATAAAGCTTCTAGAACTTACTTTTTTATTTTTACGTGCATGAACGGACCTGCACACTTTTCGTTTAGGAAAATTGCACAGATCTACACAGTTTTTGTACAGAAAAACTATGCATGTGTGGGTTTTGTTTAGGAAAACCACGTAGGTGTTCAAAAATGGGTTTTAATGAGTTAAAAAAAAAAATCCTTTTGTCCTTGGTATTATTTTACTTCAGGCTTCATAGGGGATTCACTTAAGACACTCCATCGAATGGAAATATAATCAAATCGACAAACATGGTGACAAATTTTAGTGTAATATATTGGCCCCTAAAGTGAGAAGTATGAGAATATATTTGATGACTAAAGTGCTTTATCATGTCAAAGGTTTGGATCAGAGACCAATTGGTTGAAGGCCTGAAACAAAAAATGAAGGATTACCATATCATGCTTTCATATAAACATGACTAAGGTAGGCATTCTGATCCTCAAAGTAATCATAACTCGATGAACTAGTAGGGAAATACACAAAGATCCATGTCAATAGTAGACATAGTATGGACGCAACCATCAATGGATATATATGTACAATCATGAATATTTAATAAATCCATGTAGCTTGGATGGATGAACTAGATCCAGGGTTTTGATCTCCATCTCTAATGATGCACGAATATGACCATACGAGTTAATGTCTTCAAGTCAAACATGGTAGAAACCACTTGATTACCGGTCAATGATGAAAACCATCAACAAGTGCGAGAGAAACCATCAATAATGACAATGGCTCTAGAGGTACTCTAGTACAATCTATGAAGTGTGATTAAATGTCTTGAAGTCGAAAACCCATAGAATCATTCGTTCGAAGGTCAATGTTTAGAACCTATCATCGAAAGCGAGAAACCCGCCATTGAGGCATGCAGGCTCCAAGGTACCAAAAGGTTTCTAAACCAACTTCCTAGATAGTGATCTGAAGTCGATAGGAAGTGATCTGTCATAGGAGGGCCTATGACATGAAACTCATGTCAAGTTTTCAAGAAAAAAATAAATTAATTTAGGATTGACTCAGGGATGAATGAGGTGATTGAAGGTTATGAATAGCAAGGAAATTTTTACCGAGGTTGGACTTCACTTGAACATATTGGTGACACAATACGTGACTTGGAAACATTTTACTTAATGATAATACCCAAAACCAATTAAATACTTTCAATGATGTTTGATTAACTATGAGGAAAATGGATTTCCCAGCCCAGACATAGATGTGATGGAGTGTAATGTTCAAGAGTGGCATACTTCCTTTAATAATATAAAAAATAATGTTCTTTCCCAATTCGCCCCTACCATTACTCACAAGTACCTCTTTATTTTTGTCCAGCTTGAGGAGGATAACATTTTCCTGTCATAAAAGCTCATCCTTTAGACGAGTCCTCTGAAGTATTTTTAACGAACCCTAGAAAGGAGTGGTTCGGTCCCATTGTAATCAACGGGTCCTACACTTTTTAAGTTTTACGAGTCCAATGTAGAGTTAACTCGATGTTATTTTCATGTTTAAAGAGTCTTAAAATGCACAAAAAGAAAACTCATTCATCTCTTTGAGTAAAAATCAGTGTTTTACATTTTTAGCGAGTTGGGAGAAAAACATAAGTAAACTCCACAATGTTCTTTTTTGTAAATTTAGTCTCTCAAACTCTAAAAAGGATAAAATAATGTAGGAGAGAACTCTATTGACCAAGCTTAGTCAATGTATACCTTTTCGTAAATCACCTAATTTAGTGTGGAAAAGGGGTAAACTTATACTGAATAGAATATTGTTCATTTACTTTTACGAGTTCGAATTGTCAAGTGATCAGTGATGTTTTCATGTTTAAAGAGTCTAAAAATAGCTTAAAAGAGAAATCTATGGTTTTGATTTTTTCGTAAGTTTTAACAATTTCAAAAAAGTGATAAGAAGTGTACTCATGTGGTTGACTTTCAATTTAATTTACAAGAAGAAATAGCCAGGAAACAACTTCACGAAGATTTTCATGTGTTTGTGAAAGGAGCTCTCGATTGTATTAATCAAGAAGAAGCTTAGTTGGGTGCCTTGATGTCACAAGCCTCTTCTAAGGTCTCCTTTCATTCCCTTGATGACAAGCTCTTCAGACCCAAAACCAATAGCATGATTTTACCAATCCAAGTCTCATATAGCCTCCCATTCCTATGTTGAATTTATAGGAAGAATGGGGAGGTTTCTAGTTCCACTTCTCAAGGTGTATGATCCTTAAGAAAAGGATTTTAGTTCCATATACCAAGGGATGAGATGAAGGTATGTATCAGTTTGAGGTTTCTAATTTGGATAAGATTCATCTACCAAAGCTTCTAGAACTTACTTTTTAATTTTCATGTACGTGAATGGACCTGCACACATTTTTGGAAACTGTGTGATACGCACAATTTTTTTGTATAGAACAACAACACATGCAACTGTTTCCATCTCCAAATTCTTCGCGGTGCTCAATAATGGTTCTAAGTAGTCAAAACCCAAAATTACTTTCATCCATAGTATTATTCTGCTTCAAGCTTCATGGGGATTAACTTGAGGCCTCCATGGATGAAATATATGAACTCAGAAATTCACAGCAGTGACAAATTTTAGTGTAACAGATTTCCCCCTAAAGTGCAAAGCTAGAAAATATGTTTGATGACTGAAGCACTTTATCATGTCAAAGGTTCGGATCAGAGATAAATTGGTTGAAGACTTGAAACAAACAATCAAGGATTACAATATCATGATTTCATATAAATATCACTGAGGTAGTCATTCCCATACTCAGAGTAAACATAACTCGGTGAACTAGTAGGTAAATACAAAAAGATCCATGTCAACAGTAGACATAGTATGGATGCAACCATCAATGGATCTATATTTACAATCATGAATATTTAATAACTCAATGTAGCCTGGATGGATGAAACTATATCTAGGGTCTTGATCTCCATCTCTCAATCCATAGTACGAATCTAACCATGCGAGTGAATGTCTTCAAGTTGAACATCGCAGAAACCACTTGATTACTGATCAATGATGAAAACTATTAACAAATACAGAGAAACATCCCATAATGACAATGGCTCTCAGTGTCCAGGTACACAATCCTCAGAAGTGTGATTAAATTTCTTGAAGTCGAACGCTCCTTAGAATCATTCAGTTGAAGTTCAACAGTGAGAATGGATCATTGAAAGAGAAATATGCCGGCGAGGCATACGGGCTCGAGGAGGGAAAGAGGTTTCTCGATCATTTCCTAGATAGTGATACGTTCGATAGGAAGTGATTCATCGCAGGAGACACTATGACTACAAAACTCATGTCAAGTTTTGAAGAACAAATTATAGTAATTCAGGACTGACTCAGGGATGACCGATGCGATTGAAGGTTATGAATAGCAAGGCAATTTTGACTGAGGTTGGATTTCTCTTGAACATATTTTCAACATGACACGTGACTTGGGATCATTTGACTCAACGATAATACCCAAAACCAACTGAAGACTTTCAATGAGGTTTGATTAACTATGAGGCAAATGGATTTCCCAACTCGGACATAGATGTGACAGAGTGTCATGTTCAAGAGCGACATACTGCCTTTAATAATACAAAAAAAGAATGTTATTTCCCAATTCCCCCCCACCATTACTGGAAAGTACCTATTTATTTTTGTCAATCTTAAGGAGGATAATGTTTTCTTTTCATATAAGCTCATCCTTCTGACGAGTACTCCAAAGTATTTTGAACGAACCCTAGGAAGGAGTGGTTTAGTCCCGTTGTAATCGATAGGTCCTACACTTTTTAAGTTTTATGAGTCCAGTGTAGGGATAACTCGATGTTATTTTCATGTTTAAAGAGTCTAAAAACAAACAAAAATAAAACTCATTCAACTCTTTCAATTTAAATTTTTAACGATCCTCGAGAAATTAAAAATCGATGCTTTTAATTTTTAGGGAGTCAGGAGAAAAACATAAATAAACTCCAAAATGTTATTTTTCATAAATTAAGCCTCTCAAACTTGAAAAAAGGATAAAATAATGTAGGAGAGAACTATATTTACCATGCTTAGTCAACATATAATTTTTTCATAAATAGTCTAATTTAGTCCGGAAAAGGGGTAAACTTATACTAAATATGTGACTGTTCATTTAATTTTACGAGTTTGAATAATTGATACTCAACAATGACACCATGTTTAAGTCTAAAAATATAGCTTAAAAGGGAACTCCATGGTTTCAATTTTTCGTAATTTTCAAGAGGCCGAAAAAGTGATAAAAGTATACTCAGTTGGCCGACTTTCAATTTAATTTACGAGCAGGAAAAGACGGAAATAAATTGACATTTTGATGTGTTTTACGAGAATAAAAGATAGAAAAATAATCTCGGGATTTTCATGAGTTTAATGAGTCTTGAAAATAATAACCAAAATGGACTCAAGATAGGTTTCATTTTTATACAATAAGCAGAAAAAACATGCTTGAGTAAGTTCATTTATAGAACATGACAGTGTGTATTTTTGTCATCTAACTATTGTTATTATATGGACCCAAGTACACCATGTAAGACCAATTTTACCCTAAGTAAAATTTATTTCACTATGAAAAATAACTTAGTAAACCACCTTTATTAAGTTGTTTATGGTCTAAAAAGGAAACCCCATGAGGAAATATTAAATAAATCTACATTTGTTTGATTCTCCTCAAGGAATAATTAGTTAAACAACAATTTAATTAATATTCATGGTTATATTTAACCCAAAACAGGGAAATTAATTAGATAAATCATTATTTATCTTATTATTTCCTAAGAATAATTATTTAAACCTTATTTAAATAATATTCTTTGTTGAATATGACTAAATCACCCTTAAATAATTAAATAAATCGTTATTTATTTGATTATTACTCAACCACATCCTTAAAATGATAAATAAATCATTTATTTATTTATTATTTACAAATAAAGGGATTTGACCCAAGTCAAATTCCTTTTCCCTCCAACAAATATAATAAAATATTCCATTAAAGTTGGATCTTGATTTGGTTAATAATATTTTAACTATGCACCAATATCTAGACTAACTCAATATTTTGTTATAAATAGAAGGGTTTTCCCATTCATTTACCACCTTTTGTTGCCTAAAGATCACTCTGGGTCTATACTTTTGGTCTGACTATCGATCCACCATCATATTCATATTTTGCTACCATTTTTGTCTAGGTTTTCTACACCATCAAGAGAGAGGAATTTTAGATCTCAAGTGCTGAGGACTTACAAGAACCCATCCCATTGAGGAGAACAGGGAACACCCTCTTGTGTTTTCCTCCCAGGTGCCATTAATACAAATTCACTCAACATATTATTTTCTTGTCTATTGGATGCATGGAGTAAATCTTGTTTTTTCTACTGCTTAATGTCTTCTAATGCATAGATCTAGATTTTTGCAACATTTATCTTGATCACCTTGTTGGGGTTCCTATGATTTGGCAGATTTGGCAATACCAAATTATAAAACAACATCAAACCACTTTGGGACCTTAGGATCTAGCCCTCCTAGGTCCATAGAGGGATCTCTCTATAAAGGAAAATAAATATATATCTTTGAAGTTTCAAGTTTGAGATATTAGGCTAGTTATGAGGCACAATGGTTGTTGGTAAACATGAAAGAAGGGTTCAATGTAAGGTAAATAAGTGAGAAAACAAATATTTTAGGCAATGGGGAGATAATTCAAGGAACACTTGAGACCATTGGGCAATGGAGTCATAAAAGGGTTTACTTGCAATTCAATATCCAAGGCTATCAAATGGGCTAGTCATCTAAAACAAAGGATCTTTAAAGATGATAGTGTGGAATGAAATGATAAGGAATGAAGGTGAATGACAAGGAAACCTTCCAAGGTGACCACCTAGGAGATGATCTAGGGACAGGACATGCCTTAACCGTCTATGACCAAATTCCTAAAGAGGCTAACTCTTCAGATAAGGGAAAACATTAAAGATTTAACACAAAGGTGAAGCCTGAGATCAAAGAAAGGCTTTGAACTTTCAATGATTTGACATTCAACTTAAAGGAGCTTAGAAAGGTTTAACAGTTAGAAAAGGAACCTAGTGAGACGGTATCAAATCTAATCTCCCAGTATCCCAATTCTTTCAGTTAAAACTAGACAAGAATATCTAAGAATAGATCCTAAATTCACGCATCAGTAAGTAGGGAAAACCAACTACTATACTGGCTAAATTACCTTGAATTAGTTCTAAGATTTCACAATTAGTAGAAAACATCAAATATAATAAGAGAAGGAAGCATTAGGGTACCATGCAAGGGTATATCCTAAGCCAGATTATTGATTTCTTATCGGAGAAAAGAAATATGATGAATTAGAAAAGGATAATAGAGAGAAAGATAGAACAAATCACCACTGCTTTAAATCAGGATCCATTGAAACATGCTTGTCATATTAAAGAGCAACACCAGTAATATACAACATTTTCCAATAGCTTGATATTTAGTCTGAAATCATCTCCTCAGCCTATTTCACAACTAATACACAGAACTCTATCTCAAGAGAATACCTTACAATCCACACTTATTCGATCAACAACCTTTATAATGTATTTTCATAAGTTTTATAGCTGAAAGAGAGGCAGAGGAGGTAGATAGAACTTTAAATGAAACATTTAAAATAGAGGAAGAAGTGAACTCGAGGCCCATTCTGTTCTAATATCTATGCATTGAATTTAGTACTCTTTGGATGAAAGAGTGGTCTTCGACAGACTGATATTAATTCCAGGTATGTTCTTTGAGGTACTTTTCGGCTGTTTTTTCTCTGTAGTACTCTGGGACAAGTAAGGAAATTAAATGACTTTCAGTCCTGCCATGCTATGTAATAAATGCTCTGGCTATCTTAGGACTACTGTTAGGGTGGTGATCTTCTCAGGAACGTGGATGGAGAATAAAATATTATGGGAACTATCCTTTCTTGGGAAAGAACCTTCTGCTGATGTGAAACATTGATGTGGTTTGTTTTATGTGCTTTAGGCCTTATTAGGCTTTATGTGTCATTCATAAGGTCTTCAATCTGTATATTTCGCCCTCTAACTCTGGATTAAAGATTTAAATCTTCAATAATATCCTCTAAATCACTTTAAACCTTCACTGATACTCTTTGCCACTACTATTGACTGTCACTATCTGTGGAAAAGTAGTTTTAATGGCGTTGGAGGTTTGACAGAGTTAAACACTAGTATTTTAATGAAATATTTCATTCAAAACCTTCCCAGAAGTTTCCTCTGCAATCTCTGGCTCGGAATAAGCTTTCTCTGTGCTATGTGTTACTGTGACGGTGACTGTGAACAATAAAGACTTTCACCATGTGTAACCCTACAAAACACAAAAACATGTTAAGAAATCTAGGCGGGAGGGAGGATGGATGTTGTGGAAGATTGTGGTAATGGCAGGGCAACAGTGATGGATGTGGTGGAAAATGGCCGAAAAATGCTGTGGAATGGTGAAATTGTGATCTGATGAAGGTTTGGTGAAGAAATGGTTCTGGACCGTTGGATTAGATCGAGTAGTGGTGATCTACGGTCGAGATTCACTGGTGGAGTGGCTCTTAGAAGGTTAGGCGGAAAAATAAACTTTTAATGTAAAACATGAAAGTTTAGACTTTGGGAAAAATATAAAGGAAAATGGTTAAATGGAATTAAATCGAGCTTTGAATGGTGGGACCGGAGGGGGGAGGGTGATTTGAGTGTGGACTGTTAGATCTCAGGAGGTGATCAACAGTGGAGATTCTCTGACAAAACCATTGGATGTTTCGATGATCACAATATGAATGAAAAATGTGATGGAATGAGGGCCGTAGATCTAGATCAGATCAACGGTAGAGATCTTCAGGAAGAGCTTTCGGAGGCAGAAGGGGGGAAGTGGTTTCTGGGGAAGACAACTGTTTTTGCGTGACTTTAAAGTGGTTTTGAAATTTTGCTGAAAAAACACAATATGCTCTGCCGCCCGACACGTGTCCCTCCCAAAACCACTTTCATCGCGTAATTTTGAAGTGTTAACTTATGGGCACAGAAAAAACGCAATATGCACCTCATCCGTTGGATGTGGGACCGAGAGATTTGACTGTGCAAGATGGAGCGCGATATGGATAGATGCGTGGTTGGTAAGGTGGGGCAGGGTCAGCGGTGCTTTTAATATGGGCCGTCAGATCAGCATGATGGATGGTGGAGATTTCATAGAGAGAGTGGAGGAAAAGGGTCAATGTGAGTGGGCGAGGAGAAGGAGGATCGTTGGATCAGAGGGAATGAACAGCGGGGATTAAATCACAATCGAAGAAGGCAGGGACCAAAACTTCGATGGTTTTGAACTTGCGATTACACGCGGACCGTTGGGTTAGCGGAAGATCAACGATGGAGATTGTTTGGGAGGGGAAACGATGGATGGCACAAGGGCAGTGTATGATTGAATCCTGGCCATTGGTTCTTGTGGATTCAACGGCTAGGATTAAATCAGAGATTGGCCAATCGGGGAAAAGGAAAAGTGGATTGATTGGGTCGGCACAAAGTGATTTTGCGCCAGCCGTTGGATCTCAAGAGGAGATCAACAGTCAATGTTCAATCGGGAGGGAAATGGAATGAGGTAATGGGCGCAGTGAAACCAAAGCGTTGGCCATTAGATCTATACAGATCAACGGCTCAGATCGAGCTCGTGGTTGATAGAACAAAAACTTCATCGCATCGGGAAATTTCAAGTAACAAAGGAAATGCGCGCATAACAAAATCCCGATTGTGATTGGCTCTCAAGGGCTTTAGTGCTTGGTCTTGGCGCCAGTTATATGCAGAGAAGGGATGAGGGCCAGGCTGAAAGGGGCTTAGGCCTGTCCTAAGGTAAAAAGTGGGTTTTAGGCCAAAACAATAGAGTTTTTAAGGCTAACAGTGGGTTTCGGTATAGGAACAAAGGGATTTTTTCACCAAATGAAGGGATCCACAAGGTTTTAAAGGGGAATTTGGTGATTTGGATGACTTGGAAAGGGATTTTGAGGCTTTTTATGGAAATTTGGAGGAGGGAAAAAAGGGGTGAAAATGGGGAATTTGCAAGGATAAAATGGGGTAAATGGAGGCTTTCTCGAGCACAATTCTTTCACAAAAAGTGAGGCTTTTTGAATGGAAACAATAGTGAAGATATTTTCAAAAGAAAAAGACACATGGAGGCTTCAAGAGTGATATCTTTTTAGAGGAAATGTATCTCTTGAAGACTCAGAAACATTATTTAGACACCTGTTTTCTCTGCCAAAAATTTATAGGTGGCTAACAGTGGCTCCACATGGGGTGGCATGTTCTTGAAGGTGTCAAGAATCTCAGAAAATAATATTTGGAGTAGGCCAGATGCCTGATCTTTTAACCATATTTTCTTCTTGATTTAGCTGCTACAAACATGATGGATATTAAGTCAGTAGAAAATATTCCCCAAACCATCTACCTACCCATCCTACAGCCCTAAATTTTTTTCTTCAAGGTGCATTTAAATTTGCAGACCTTCTTCATCATTCATTTTTTATTGAAATCAGGAAAAACTAATCTATTTCTACCCTTATTCCTCCATGAGACCAGATTAGACAGTTGGCCACATAGCTTCTCTACCTACACTAATATCTGCTAGGATTAAACTGTCTAGCAGGTTTATTTCTCTACATTCTAAAACAGAAATTTAAAAATAGTCAAACCAGGATTAGACTGTCCAGTTTGCTATGGGTCCATGGCATAAAGACAGCTGCACATGAACTAAATTTTTCAGGAAATTGAGATCAAAATTGTGAAGGCTTTGAAATTCTAAAACTTTGAAGCATCCTTCTTTCTTCTGTGACTCAGGTTTTGAGCTTATGAGAGTCACTTTTCTTCTTCATTTCAGCTCTGGTTTTGGGCTTGTTAGAGCTGATTTCTTCTTTATTTTTTTGCTGGTTCAGATTTTGGGCATATTAGAACTAGCCTTTCCCTTTCTTTGGCTCAGGTTTTAAGCTTGTTTGAGCCAATCTTTGGAACTCCAGAGGTTCAAGTTTTGAGCTGATTTGAACCTTCCTTTTCTCTCTTTTTGAAACATTTTTCTCTTTTTCTTTAAAACAAAACACTTCAATGGTATTTACAATGGAAATGAAAACTTTAAACTGGAAATCAGTAGTATTAATGCTTCAGCATCCTGCCATTGACAAGACCCCCAAACAGATCTATACCATCTATATCTAGTAGAAAAAAGGCATTTGGTCCAGTGGTGGATTGGATGATGTAAGGACCCTGCCACAAACTGTCAAATTTGCCATGCTTTCCTTTGTCTTCTCTCCTAGAGTCCCACTTAAGTACCTTATCTCCAATTTTGAAGTCACAAGCCTTTTTTCTCTTATAAAATAACTTCTTGATGTTTTCTTGCACTTTCAGAGATCTGTTGTAGACTTCTTCTCTTTTCTGTTGGAGATGTATGGTTTGATTTATCCTCCTTACCATGTTTTCCTCTTCTGTCTATATTTCTTGGAGCAATTTAATCATTGGTACCCCTAGGATGGTAGGAAACACTGACTCTGTTCCATTGACTAACTGATATGGGGACATTCCAATGGATTTCTTTGTAGTTAACCTGTTAGCCCATAAAGCATGCACTAACTTGTTATGCCACGATTTCTTATTCTCCTCAAGCAGCTTTTTTATGATGGTCACCAAAATTTTATTTGATGATTCTACTAGCCCATTACCTTGTGGTTAATAAGCAGTAGAATGACCAAGAGAAATATGATATCTGTGACAAAAATCAATCATCTTTTTGGATCTGAAAGTAGTAGCATTATCAGTGATAATATTCCTAGGGCAGCTAAATCTTGATAGGATATGGTATTCAAGGAACTTAATGATAACAGAATCTGTGGCATTCCTAGAAGGGATGGCCTCTATCCATTTTGTGAAATAGTTTGTGGCTGTGAGAATCGATTTGTGTTGGGTTGATGAAGCATGATGGATCTCCCCTATGAAATCTAGGCCCCACTGTTGAAAGGGAGATTTGACAGTTATAGGTTGTAATGGTAAAGGGAGGAGTTTTCTTTTGCCCTCAAAGATCTGGTACTTATGGTAGACAACTATCATTTTATGGATATCAGTGAAAAGGGTAGGCAAGTAATAGCCAACCCTGAGCATTTTGTTAGCAGTGGCTTTCCAGTTTAGATGGCCTCCACACTCTCCTATGTGGAACTCATGTTTAATCCTCTCTGCTTCATTTTCAGGAAAACATTTAAGCAACAAACCATTTTCATTTTTCCAATACAAAAATTCATTTAAAATGCAATAGTTTCTAGCTTTTAACTTTAGAAATCTGGCCTTAGTCTTTGATAAATCAGGAGGAGCATTCAAGTTTGTAAGCACATACAGGATGTGAAAATACCAAGGGGAGTTTTGAAATTTTTCTTCAACAGTAGGATCAGGCAATGCTTCATGTTCATCCAAGGCATCTACCATGTTTATGTTAAGGGCTTGCAAGTTGGATTCGGCCATTAGTTGAGCCAAGCCTTGACCCTTGATGAGTTTTGTGGGTTTGATCTCCAGATCATAGTCTAGTATTACAGCAATCCATTTTCCCCTCTTTCCATATGGATCTTGGGACAAAATGTCTTTAACCACTATGTTAGGCACGTAGGAAATGATGTGAGAATGCATAATATACACCCTGAAGTCTTTCAAGGCCTTTACCAAGGCATAGGCCTATTTTTACATTATGTTATATTTCAAGGGTGCATCCCTCAGCGCCTTGTTGAAGAAAGCAATAGGCTATTTCTAGCCCTCTGGATTTTTCTGCAACAGGACTGTAGCCACTGGATGCTCGGAGGCAAAGGAAAATATAAGGAAATATTTTGAAAAGTGAGGGCTGATTAGGACTGGTGCCTGGGTAAGTGCAAGTTTAACTAACTCAAAAGATTTGTTGGCCTCTAGAGTCCATTTGACCGCTACTTCCTTTTTCAGCATGTTTGTCATATCTCTGAGGAGCTCTGCTAAGTTGGGAATAAACCTCCTTAAGAAGTTGATTTTCCCAATATAGGACTACAATTATTTTATGTTTCTCGGCTGGGTAATCTACAATATTCCCTCAACTCTTTTCGGGTCTATTTTAATCCCCTTCTCTGATATAATATGGCCAAGAATCTTACATTGTTGAAGCCCGAATATAGTTTTCTTGGGATTTAAAGATAGACTGAACCTTCTACATTTCTCAAACACTCTTCTAAGATGTTTAAGGTGCTCTTCATCAGTCTTGGAATAGACCGTTATTTCATCAAGATAGATGACAATGAAGTGCCCTATCTCCTTTGAAAAGGCTATGTCCATAGCTCTTTGGAAGGTTTCACCAGCATTCATTAGTCCAAAAGGCATTTTCACATACATGAACGTGCCCCATGGAGTGGTGAAAGCTATCTTAAGCTGATATTTTGGGAGTACTAAAACTTGGTTTTACCCTAAAATTCCATCTAATAGGGGGATCCTTTTTGAGCTAACTACCCTCTGCAGGATGTGTTCTATCTTGGGTAAGGGGTAATTGTCCTTAAGTGAAGCTCTATAAAGGTTTCTAAAATCAATGCACAGTCTGATCTCACCTGTCTTTTTCCTCACAGCTACAATGCTGGAAACCAAATTGGAAAACCTCACAGGCACTATGATTCCTGCCTCATACATTTTCTTGATTTCCTTTTCAACTAGAGGCAGTTGTACTGGGTTAATTCTATGCAGTTTCTGTCTGAAGGGTTTTGGGTTTTCTTTCAGTGGGATCTTGTGCTGGATGATTTCTGTATTGTAGGCCTTTAAGTCTTCATAGCTCCAAGAAAACACGTCAACGAACTCTTTAAATAAATCAATGTATTTATTTTTCATGTCTGCTGGCAAGGATTTAGCTAATTTAATCATCTTAGGCTTATCTTCAGTGCCTATGTTGCATTCCTCAACTTCAGGCTCTGTGTGTTCTATAGTGGGTTTCTTTGCTACATTGTTAAAATCAAAAAGGTCCTCTAGGGGTTCCAGTCCTCTAGGTATGTTCTTGTCTTTTGACTATAGTACCTCGATGTCTTATTTTTCTATGTTCTTGTACTCTTCAGTTTGAGTTCCAAGTTCTTCGGTTAACATGTTTATTTCTACATTATGGGGTGATTTCCCTTCATCATGGGGCTCTTCATTCAGGCAGTTTTCATCGGATTTAGAGTTTGAATCAGAGAATTCAAAATCATTCTTGCCAATCAGGAAATCCTCTATTTGCTTGGCACCCTCAAAGACTTGCCAATATTTCTCATTATCGGGCACTACAGATCTATATTTTGTTTGAATGATGATCTGCTTGTCACTAGGTGATTTTTGATATGAACTAGCTACGCAGGCTAATCCATTTGCAATTATGTTCTGACTTCTAGGAACAAACAAAAGCTCATATTCTACAAAGGTTTTCAGTAAAACCATGGCATCATTCCTAATGCCCTCAATCTAGGATGCTTTGCAGTGTACTCTCCATTCACTTGTTTGATGACTAACTCAGAGTCTCCATAGACAGCTATCCTTTAGGCTCCTAGTTTTTTCAATAGATTCAGGCCTAGGATGAGAGCCTCATACTTTGCGATATTGTTTGTACATTTAAAATCTAGCTTGAAGGCATGACTCTCAGCATAGTCACTCTCAGTATTATGTAACCACACTCTAGCCCCTGCATTCTTCCTAGTGCAAGACCCATCAAAGTTCATTCTGCATAAGGGGTTGTTTTCAGGTTTATCATCATTTTCATCCCTAATGCTGGGTTCATCATTATGTTGTATTATGGGGTCTTCACCATGGTGCAGAATGTTTTTTTCTTCATGATGTGCATGGAGTTCAGAGTGATGGGTAATCTGCAGTTTGCAGTATTTGTTTTGTTCACTCCGAGTTTCTAATTCAGTGCACTGTTCTAATGTTTCTCCCTTGTTTTCCTCTATATCTAGAGTGGCCATTATGTTGAGATCTGTGGGCCCTACTCTATTGTTTCAATCTCTGTCTTCTAGTTCTGGCTCACTATGGACTCATTATTGAAAAAGGATAAAACATTCTAGATCTATGTGGACAGAGTATAGAGGTAAATTTTCAGGTTTTTCAGGGCTGCTAACCATAAGCTTCATTTGTGCCTCTCTATACAGTCTTCTAAGTTGGCTAAAGATAGGGATTGTGGCATATCACCCGTCCATTTGCATTGTACCTTGCAGCTTAGCACCCCATGACCTTGACAACAACATGCCATACCTAGGTGGCACATTTACCACTACAACATCCATCACCATGCACTTGGCTGGGATTTGAATCAGATTCACACAAAGATATTTGATTAGGCAAAGGCACTTCCCCCTGCTAGAGTTAAAGGAATATAAGTCCTTATATGGTCTGGTTATTTCTAGGCCTAACTTTTCCATAATTACCTTAGGCATAACGTTGTGTGAAGCCCCAGAGTCATGCATTGCGTTGTGAAGGACTTTTTCATGGATATTGAGGCTGATATAAAAAGGAGGTACTACCCCATCCTGAAACTTTCCTTTTATCTTTGGAACAAACAGAAGGGTTGGTTGATCATCACTTAGATTGACATTGTCACTATTTTCTCCTAGATTTAAAGCTTTCAAAATTTGACCTTTGTATGCATCTTGGGTGGCCAACTCAGTGAGAGGCACTAAAATTTTGATCTTGGCTATCTCACTTTCCAGATTGAAAGGAGATTGACTCTTTGAAAGGCTCAACTCTGTTTTATTGGCCACCATTTTATTGATAGAATCAGATTGCTGATTCTCACCATGTACAATGCTTGAAGCTTCTTTTTTAGGAGCATTAGCTGCAATGCTAGTGCTACTAGTTTCTTGACTTTGTTTATCAGTATTTTGGTTGTCCTTCTCTTTGTTCTTCCCAGAACTCTCAGCAGCCGACTTGTTACTTTCAGCAGCCACTTTAGGAGTTTTCTCAGGTCTCTTCTTAATGGTAATCTCAGAAGCTTTTGGTTTGGAATTGTCTAAGCTCTTCTTGCTTCTAAGTTCATACTATTCTAATCGAGTTGTCTACTTCCACCGTGTTTATTGTGGTTCCTTTGGACTCTTCTATTATCCCCTCATCCTCATCAAGAAAATTCTCTTGAAATTGGGGTATGACTTGTTGATCAGAGTCTCTATGTCTGTTTGGGGGATTGTTTCTCCTGAAGTTCTGGTTCTAGTTTTGATTTTGGTTTTTGTTCTGATTACTGACTGTGACAACCATTTTCTCCATCATTTTCTCTAGCCTTTCCACATTTTTGGATAGACTATCATACTTGGGATCAAATGTGGAAGCTGATGTGTCATCCCTATAGGTTACCTTATTCTCATCTATCATTCTAGCTCTTTTCTCAATAAGGTTTTCTTCTACACTCAATGCTCCTTTTTTCATGTCTTCCATTGTGTTATAATCTCTCTCCCTAAGCTGATAGGCCCTGTCAGCATCAAATCCTCAAGGTATTTCACTAGGGCCATTCCTTGGGGAGGTTTCATATGTGGTGGAAGAGCATTGTAGACACTGTTAAATCTGGTAGAATAGTCATGGACACTCTCTCCCTGATTTCTTTTCAGATTTTTGTATTCTGCTAATATTTGGAGAGGGTTTCTTTTCACTTCCCACTTGTTTATGAAATTTTGGTGCAGGGAGGGAAGGTCATTGATGCTATTAGGAGGTAGGCCTTTAAACCACTTCTTCACTTCTCCTCCTAAACTCTGAGCAAAGATCCTCATCTCAGTGGTTTCATCTTCAATTTCCATATAGTCAAAGGCATCTTCCATCCTATCTACATGATGTTGAGTTGTGGTAGACTCTTTCCCAATTAAGTGAGGGATTTTAGACTAATAGTCATTTGGTAGTGGAGCCAAAGGCTGTGGTAACACTAGAGGTGCATACCAGGCTGCCATGATGGTGTTTTGTGGAGGTAAAGGATTGGCTTGTGCAGCAGGTATATGGATGAAATAAATTATAGGACCAACAACAAATTGTTGAGATGATTTAGGGTGATAGAGGCTTAAGTTTTGAATGAAATGAATATGAGGTGTAGATGGAGGGGTCTCTCTATCCCTAATGTGCTGACCACTGTGAGATGGTGAATTTGGAGGCTCAAGTTCTGTCTGATCTAAAGCACTGAATGACTTAGTTCTTGGTAAGCCGCTTGGTAGGTATAAGTCAAAATGAGTGTCTGATAGAGTTGTAAAGTGTTTTGGTGTAGAATCAGCTCTATAAATGGATCTGATAATAGTTGGCTTTCTAGGGGTGGGAGACTTCCTAAGAATGTTCTCTGGGTTGTCAACTATTTCAGGTGGGTTTGGGACAGGATAAGCTCTTGTGTGAATGGTTCTTGAAGCCAGTATGTTTGTCTCCAAACAAAAAATATTAATCATATGTGTTTCTTCTAATATGGCTGATGTTGTAATGAAAGCTGGTCTCCCAGTGGAGTCTTGTGAAAACCAAGATAATTAGTAGGGCTACTAATCACCAATGGAGTCTTTAGTCATTAAGGAACTGTGGAGTTGCTATGTGGATGGTTTAGAATGTTTCAAGGAGATTTACTGTCAACCATAGTGATTAACTTGGCAAATCTAGGCTGATTGGTCTAGCTTCCCCAGTGGAGTCGCCATTATGTTGGGGTTCCTATGATTTGGAAGATTTGGAAATACCAAATGATAAGACAACATCAAACCACTTTGGGACCTCAGGATCTAGCGCTCCTGGGTCCAGAGAAGGATATCTCTATAAAGGCAAAGAAATATATATCTTTGAAGTTTCAAGTTTGAGATATTAGGCTAGTTATAAGGCACAAGGGTTGTTGTTTTGTTTTGTTTGTTTGTTTGGTTTTTTGGAAACATGAAAGAAGGGTTCAATGTAAGGTAAAGAAGTGAGAAAAGAAGGATTTTAGGCAATGGGGAGATAATTCAAAGAACACTTGAGACCATTGGGCAATGGAGTCATAAAAGGGTTTATTTGCAATTCAATATCCAAGGCTTTCAAATGGGCTAGTCATCTAAAACAGAGGATCTTTAAAGATGATAGTGTGGAATGAAATGATAAGGAATGAAGGTGAATGACAAGGAAACCTTCCAATGTGACCACCTAGGAGCTGATCTAGGGATAGGACATGCCTTAACCATCTATGACCAAATTCCTAAAGAGGCTAACTCTTCAGACAAGGGAAAACATTAAAGATTTAACACGAAGGTGAAGCCTGAGATCAGAGAAAGGCTTTGAACTTTCAATGCTTTGAAATTCAAGTTAAGGGAACTTAGAAAGGTTTAACAGTTAGAAAAGAACCCTAGTGATATAGCATGAAATCTAATCTCCCAGTATCCCAATTATTTCAGTTAAAACTAGATAAGAACATCTAAGAACATATCCTAAATTCACGCATCAGTAAGCAGGGAAAACCAACTACTATACTGGCTAAATTACCTTGAATTAGTTCTCAAATTGCACAATTAGTAGAAAACATCAAAGATAAGAAGAGCGGGAAGCATTAGGGTACCATGCAAGGGTATATCCTAAGCCAGATTACTGATTTCTTATCGGAGAAACGAAATATGATGAATTACAGAAGGAGAACAGAGACAAAGATATAACACATCACCGCTGCTTTAAATAAGGATCTAATGAAACATGCTTGTCATATTAAAGGGAAACACCAGTCATATACAACATTGTCCAACAACTTGATATTCAGTCTGAAATCATCTCCTCAGCCTATTTCACAACTAATACACAGAACTCTATCTCAAGAGAACATCTTACAATCCACACTTATCCAATCAACAACCTTTAAAATGTATTTTCATGAGTTTTATAGCTGAAAGAGAGGCAGAGGAGGTAGATAGAACTTTAAATGAAACATTTAAAACAGAGGAAGAAGTGAGCTTGAGGCCCATTATGTTTTAATATCTCTACATTGACTTCAGTACTCTTTGGATGAAAGAGTGGTCTTCGACGGGCTGATATTAACTCCAGGTATGTTCTTTGAGGTACTTTTCGGCTGTTTGTACTCTGTAGTACTCTGGGACAAGTAAGGTAGTTAAATGACTTTCAGGCATGCCATGTTGTGTAACAAATGCTCTGGCTATCTTAGGACTATTTTCAGGGTGGTGATCTTCTCAAGAACGTGGATGGAGAATAAAATATTATGGGATCCTTTCTTGGGAAAGAACCTTCTACTGATGTGAAACATTGATGTGCTCTGTTTTATGTGCTTTAGGCCTTATTAGGCTTTCTGTGTCATTCATAAGGTCTTCAATCTGTATATTTCGCTCTCTAACACTGGATTAAAGCTTTAAATCTAAAATAATAGGCTCTAAATCACTTTAAACCTTCACTGATACTCTTTGCCACTTCTGTTGATTGTCACGGTCTTTGGAAAAGAAGTTTTAATGGCGTTGGAGGTTTGACAGAGTTAAACACTGGTATTTTAATGAAACATTTCGTTCAAAACCTTCCCAGGTGTTTCCTCTACAATATCTGGCTTGGAATAAGCTTTCTCTGCGCTCTGTGTCACTGTGACGGTCACTATGAGCAATAACAGTTTTCACCGTCTGTAACCCTTCAAAACACAAAAACATGTTAAGAAATCCAGGCGGGAGGGAGGATGGATGTTGTGGAATATTGTGGGAATGGCAACGCAGCAATGATGGATGTGGTGGAAAATGGCTGAAAATTTCTGTGGAATGGTGAAAACGTGATTTGATGAAGGTCTGGTGAAGAAATGGTTCTGGACCGTTGGATTAGTTCGAGTAGTGGTGATCTATGGTCGAGATTCACTGGTGGAGTGGCTCTTAGAAGGTTAGGTGGAAAAATAAAATTTTAATGTAAAACATGAAAGTTTAGACTTTGGGTGAAATAAAAAGATAAATGGTTAAATGGAATGAAATCAGGCTTTGAATGGTGGGACCGGAGGACGGAGGGTGATTTGAGTGTGGACCGTTAGATCTCAGGAGGAGATCAACGGTGGAGATTCTTTGACGAAACCATTGGATGTTTCGATGATCATAATATGAATGAAAAACACGATGGAATGACGGTCATAGATCTAGATCAGATCAATGGTCGGGATCTTCGGGAAGAGATTTCGGAGGCAGAAGGGGGGAAGTGGTTTGTTGGGGAAAACAACTGTTTTCGTGTGACTTCAAAGTGGTTTTGAAATTTTGCTGAAAAAAACGCGATATGATCTACTGCCCAACACATGTCCCTCCCAAAACCATTTTCATCACGTAATTTTGAAGTGTTAACTTCCAGGCACAGGAAAAATGCGATATGCACTTCAGCCGTTGGATGTGGGACCGGGAGATCTGACGGTGCAGGATGGAGCATGATATGGACAAATGTGTGGTCGGTAAGGTGGGGCAGGGTTAGCGGTGGTTTTAATATGGGCTTCAGATCAGCATGATGGACAGTGGAGATTTCACAGAGAGAGTGAAGGAAAAGGGTCAATGTGAGTGGGTGGGGGGAAGGAGGACCATTGGATAAGAGGGAACGAACGACGGGGATTAAATCACAATCGGAGAAGGCAGGGACCTGTTGTGACCAGCAACAACCCCCCTTTTTTATTTAATATTAGTAATAATGCTAAATAAATGGGGACCCTTAGTTAAAAAATCCAAAAAATTAGTTGGGATTTGTTTTCCTTTTCAAATTAAACTTTCTATCATAAACTTAGAGAAATCCCTTAGAAATAACATTAAGAAACACTTAAGTTTATGATATATTACAATAAAATTGTTCTTTAAACAAAATAGCGCATCCATCGCAAAATGGTATATATCTTTTATAAAACTGAAAATGCGATTTTGCGCTTTTGCAATAATGCGATCCCAAAAAGCCTATACAATAAACATATTGGTCGCAGATCGCATAGCGCAGAAAACATAAATGTTAAATGAATACCTTTTGCGCTATTTACAATTTTTCTCTTTTGCGAGATTTGCGATGTGCGCTTTTGCACTATTTCGCAATTTGTGCTTTTGCACTATGTTTAAAATTGCGATGGTTTCATTTTGCGATATTGAGATATGGCGACATTGCGATATTGTGCAGCAAATCGCAGATCGCAATGTTGCAGATTCATAAAAGCGCGTTGTTCAAAGAAAATCTTCCCACATATCAATATCTGTTATGTGCTTTAATGATTGGATTAAATGAATGGATTGTCAATTAATGGTAATTGAGATTTTGTTTTGATTGAAAGTCGTTTCACGATAAAATAATATATTTCATCCGCCTTCGCATTTAAAACAATCTCATCACCTTTCTCATTCCATTACTCTCATTTAACTCGTAAAACGCAGGCACGAAGGAGCAAACGTTTATACAAAGCTTTCACAAAACATTATGGTAAGAAGGAGAAGAGCTCGAATTCTGAAAACGGAGAAATGGCTTCACTGTATGCAGAGACCACTTGCAATAAGGATGCCGGTATATCCACTTGGGAAGGAATATATAATTTGTTAGAAGAAGAAAATCCTGTGGTGATGAAAGTTGCGGCTACAGTAGGTTCTAGTAAGACATCTGAAGCAACCCTCAAAGAACTAGCTTGTTCATTTTTGCATAGGATAGCGGCAAGGCCAAGGATTCTCCCATATACGGACATGGTGAAATGGGTGCTGGGCAACATCGATATTTCAGACAGACAATTCAGAACTCCAGCTCAAGAGCTAACCGGGTCATTCACCACAGAAGATTTGAGACTAATGTATAAGTTGCCGGAACCTCAGGCGACTTACAATAAACAATTCATGGAAGATTTTGCCAGAGAACATGCAAATTTGTCGGAATGCACACAGGAGTGGACCAAAAGAGATGAACCGTTGAAGAAAAACAAACACGGATGGACAGTACCAAAAAAGAATGTTTTAGACACTGTTCACAAAGTTCAATATCCAAGTGGGCAATTTGACACAGTTTCTACCACAAGATAGGGTATGTGAGTTTGCCAAATTATCCCCTATAGAGCTTTTAGAAGTGACTGAAAAAGCTGTTGAATATCAGGAGCTCTCAGGGAAACATAAAGCTCTTATTAAGAAAAGTATGGAGTTGAAGAGACTAGAAATAACTGTAAAGAAAAATGAAGAAACATTGACCAAAATCAAGGCACTTAATGCTGAGCAAGAAAAAGATGTGGAGCGTGTTCGGCAAAGAGAAAAATTACTGCGAAAGATCGAATCTATAAAGAAGAAACTCCCTTGGCCGAAGTATTATAAAAAAGAAACAAAAGGAAAAAGGAGAAAATGGCAAAGCGAAGTTGAGATGAAATTGCGAAATAAATAACGGAGCAAAAATCTCCAATAGAGGAGAATGCACAAATCAGAAGAGAAGAGGAGGCGGCTACAGCGGCAAACACTCTTACGGATTGTGTAAATGATAATTTACACAAAGCTAATTTGATTTCAGAAACTGTTCCATGATATCTCCCACAGGCACATCAACTGCAAACAGAATGGAGGCAAAAGGCAGAAGAAAGAGAAAAATCAATCCAAGGGCTGACAAGATTAAATTGGGACTCATACTAGACGTACTTGGTGAAGCCACACAGTCAGCACAGTGCGCTTAATTGTATCATCAATTCTACAGAGAAGATTGCGCCTACACTTGCCGACTCTGTCTTTTCAGGACAGTTGAATTCTGAAGTCGGTCAACCACATCTTCTCAAAACTATGCTAGATGCCTGCAAGTTTAAATATCAAGTTCATAGATAGTTAGATTTAGTTTTAATTTTATTGTATTTTAGCCTAGGAAAAGGACGGTCATTGAACCGAATCCTTAATTTTTGTAATAGACTATTTTTAGATTTAGCTAAGTAGTATTTAAACCCTTCTCATGCATTTAGAGAGGGGTCCTGGATCTTAATATTTTTGACTTGGAGATTACATTTCTGTACTCCACTGTCTTATATATTTTTAAAAGGATCACATCTGGTGATTTTTATGCGGAATTATCTTTGAAGTGTTGCAATTCTGTACCTTGGAATTTGATTTTGCATCAGAGTTACTGGATTAGAGTATCAGATTTCATTTGAAAGTCTTCAAGATGAATAAGGTATTTCTATCTATTCACTGTTGATTTCTTTTTTCTTATGATATTCGCTTTAAAATTTGCTACCATTTATATATATTTGGTTTTCACAACGTTTCTTTTTATATATCATTTCTGAGTATAATTGAATCGTTATCTTTCATAAATATATATAGATGGTATACAATGATGAATGCAATATGCTAATACAACTCTGTTTAATTTCTTAAATAGAGTTATCTTTATTTGTTTCTGCACATTTCAATTTATGTAATAATACATTTTTATGGTTATTGTTAAATTGGAACAATCTTAAATTGTATTCACATATAATTACCCGGGTTAGTGTTAGAATTTCTTTATCAGTATTTAGCTTAAATTAGATAGTTTTATTTCAGTCAATTTAGTCTCATTTCCACTCATCCAAATCAACCTGTCACCAACCCATTTAGTTATAAGGAAACTGGTCCTTTAAATCTAGCCGGAGCCACCATACCAAATGGAAAAGGAGCTGTCCTAAGGTCCCGACCGGGTGGTTTTCCCCAATGTTTGAAGCAGAGATTTTCTAGGCTTCAACATTTTTGGCGCTAGAAGGAGGGCTGAGCTATGAATGGAAAGTAAATCTTTACCCACAAGCCATTCTGAGAGCAAAACACCCTCATCAACTTCTTCAATTTCTTCTGAAATACAAAATCCTATAGAAGAAATTGCGAAGAATATTCATACACCCACTACCAAAATCTCAAAACATTCAGACAATCAAAATCCTGAGTCTCCTAAAGTTTAAGATTTAATTCATAAATTGAAAGGATTCTCATTATCTCTAGAAGAGTCTGAAATATCTGAAGGTAGTGTAACTTCAAAATTTGTTTCTTCGAAACCTCTTACTAGGCTTCAAAGTGAAAAACTTGGTATTTCTCCGAAAGAATTCCCTTTACCTAGTAGATTCAAGACAATAAAAACTCAATCAGAATCAGTAAGTGATATAAGTTCAACATCTAATATTCAATTACCTGTTTCTGAAATCCCAGCTCAACAAAGTACAGTTGTTTCCACATCATCTCCTCAATCATCATCTGCTCAATCATCATCAATATCAACATCATCTATTCCAACAACTTCTATTCAAACACCACTAGTTTCTACTACTCCTCCAATAGTTGTTCCAATAATGGCTAGACCATGGGCTACTCCAGGGGCAGTCAACATGGATGCACCTTTACATGATTTACCAAACAATCCTAGAAAATGGCTTCCAAAATTTAGTCCAGATCTTAACATTCAAGCTGAAGAACATATCAATAACTTTATGCTGGCTATAAATTTGAATGGAGTCACACATGAAGATGTTGTAGTCAGACTATTCCCTTATACTCTTCAAGGAGCGGCAGGATCATGGTACTTTTCATTACCTTCAGGATCCATAACAAGTAGGGCCATTTTTGCAGATCATTCTTTAACAAAATTTGGAGATGACAGATCAATAACTACTTTAATCAACGATCTCTCAAATTTGAAAGCAGAACCCAAGGAACCCATTAAAGAATTCAACGCTAGATTCAACAAACTTTTGAACAAAATTCACACAGATTCAAGGCACACAAACAAGGCAATTAACATGATGGTACCTGTCAAACGCTTGTACCCTGCGAGCATAACAGCGATTTTGTAGATGGAAGCTGCAAAACCATTAGCAGGGAATGTGAAGAGGAAGCTATTGCGATGAAGAGAAATGATTATTTCTCTAGAAGGGAAAATACTATTGAGGGAAAGGAAATCAAAGAAATTTAAATAACTGGCAAAGATGATTAGAAAAATAAAGATCCATACGACACTGGAATGTTTACAAAAGGAAAATTCTTGATACATCAAATGAAATGGTTGAAATTAAAAAACAAGTAGGCTAAAAACTTCTGCAAAAAACCATTAGGGAAATTTTGAAGAAACCAAGTTGAATCTAAACACTCCTAATACGATCTCCTAATGCGGGAATCGAGGAAGAAGGAGGAAGAAGAAGAAGATACATCTCTAGTATCAGATGAAGAAGATGAGAATGAAGAAATAGCTGAATTGAATGGAATGTGGGATTTTATTCTCCCTAATTCTGATAGTGAAGAAGCTATGCCTGTAAGTACTAGGAGTAAATCTATATCGGAACCAGTGCAAACAGTTCCTAAAAAGAAAATTACAACTCCAAGCACCAAAGACAAATCCCCTGTAAAGAAAAATTCTCCATTACCTACTCAAAATCAGCCATCTGCTTCTAATCCTCCTACATCAACAACAAATACTTTAGTGGTGTCAGATCCTATGGAATACAACATTGTCGAAGACATGAAAAAGATAAAAGCCAACATTTCCTTAAATGAACTCAGCAAACTAAAATACCAGAAAAAGTTTCTATTGAAAGAATTAAACGCTACACCAATTGCTCATTTACCAAGTGGTATAGTTGCAAAAGCAGCTAGGGGAGCTGGTAAGCCACCAGATAAGGTAGATGCTACTGATACTATGCTTATTGGAGAAAAGTCCCACTGCCCTCTATCCCTCATGATATTTTGTAAGTCGCTGCCAAGATATCCATGCCCTTTATGCTCTAACAAGGGAAGTCATCCGTTCGCTACTCAATACCCCCCATTTCATCATCATCCTTGGTGTCAATCTGTTAGTCGCTCTACTATTTTCTCTCGTGCCTTAGTTGAGGATCCCATATTGCCTCACCTATGGCCGACCTCCTTCTGTCGACATCTACTCATTCATTCCAGAAGACAGGTCTAGAGGGAAGTGTACCTTGGTTCTAGATTCCACTCTTGTTCAGTGCCTTGGATAAAAAAAAGGGACTCCTTATTTCCCTTTGAATTGATTGTTTCTCAACTCTAACTCCTTTTAGCATGATCGAGATCCATATACTTGATGTTTTAGTGATGCAACAACTGACATCGGCGAGTCCTGGATGTGTGTGAGATTTCTCAACCCTCATGAGGGGGTGGCCCTACAGGTAGCCCCCCACATGCCCAGATGACCTTTGCATTACAACCTTTCGATGCAGCGCCATAGATTTGATGATGTTTCCCTCAGTCGCTTGCAGCGCCTTTTTGATTGCATGTATCAGTCATATTATCAGATCCCTTTCCTATTTATAGGGGCATCTGGGTTGTATTTATATCTCATATACTCAGATATTATTGTACAAGTCCTAGCTGTTATCCCAGGCACAATATGTATGTGGGATTCATTATCGTGTTGTTTAACTGGCTTATGTTTATGCCAGCATGTACTATATTGGCCAGTCCTGTGGTTTTTCGGATGCCTTATTGTTTGTACTTTTCCTTGGCGGGCATAGCTATGCCTCCCCTACCACCTATAGCATAGGTACTCAATCATCAAAGAGACTTGTCACACTTGTAAGTCTCGCCTCCTTAGAGTCTGGTTCTTTCAGCACTTTGGTCTACCTTATACTTCTCTCTCTTTGACTTCCCCTTCGATGTCTAGTGATTGAGTTCTTACAACGTACTTTGGTCATATGATTAGCTCCTAACGCTCACACACTGTGGGGAAATCCGTTACACCATTTTTTTGTCATCTAACCTATTGTTATTATATGGACCCAAGTACACCATGTAAGACCAATTTTACCCTAAGTAAAATTGCATTCACTATGAAAAATAGCTTAGTAAACCACCTTTATTATGTTGTTTATGGTCTAAACAGGAAACCCCATGAGGAAATATTAAATAAATCTACATTTGTTTGATTCACCTTAGGGAATAATTAGTTAAACATCAATTTAATTAATATTCCTGGTTATATTTAACCAAAAACAGGGAAATTAATTAGATAAATCATTATCTATCTTATTATTTCCTAAGAATAATTATTCAAACCTTATTTAAATAATATTCTTTGTTAAATATGACTAAATCACCCTTAAATAATTAAATAAATCATTATTTATTTGATTATCACTCAACCACATCCTTAAAATGATAAATAAATCATTTATTTATTTATTATTTACAAATAAAGGGATTTGACCCAAGTCAAATTCCTTTTCCCTCCAACTAATATAATAAAATATTCCATAAAAATTGGATCTTGATTTGGTTACTAATATTTTAATTATGCACCAATATCTATACTAACTCAATATTTTGTTATAAATAGAAGGGTTTTCCAATTCATTTACCACCTTTTGTTGCCTAAAGATCACTCTGTATCTATACTTTTGGTCTGACTATTGATCCACCATCATAGTCATATTTTTTTACCATTTTTGTTTGGGTTTTCTACACCATAAAGAGAGAGGAATTTTAGATCTGAAGTGCTGAGGACTTACAAGAACCCATCCCATTGAGGAGAACAGGGAACACCCTCTTGTGTTTTCCTCCCAGGTGCCATTAATACAAAATTCATTTAACATATTCTTGTCTTGTCTATTGGATACATGGAGTAAATCTTGTTTTTTCTTCTACTTAATGTCTTCTAATGCATAGATCTAGATTTTCGCAAGATTTATATTGATCACCTAACTGCAGATCTGAGGATATTAGGAGCCATCTTTGTTGTTAGGGTTGATTGTTATGCGCAGCTAAAGTGGTATTTTTTCGTACGCTTGGAATTAAGATTCATACTAACACAAGGGAAAACTTTGCTTGAAAGTAGTTTCATTTTTACACAAGCACGAAATAGAGAAAAAATTTCTTGAGATAGGTTTGTTTCATTTTTATAGACGCTTGAAACAAAGGAAAAATCATGCTTGAGATAAGTTTCAATTGCCCTCAAGCATAACCTGCAAGGGAACATGCCCCCGAAGCATAACCTACAATGGAACATGCCCCCCAAGCTTCATTTGATTCACCTACGTAGACTATTGGTTACTAATAGGTGGATGGAATGAAGGTTCATTTACGAGATCATATGAAAGACTCAACTTAATTAGGAGAGGGTTTTTTTCATTTTTTAACGATCTTGACACAGGAAAATAACTAAGCTCATGGAACCTTGTTTCATTTTTAAACAAGCTTGACACAAGAAAAGGAATTATGCTCATAAAGAAATGTTTCATTTTTTTAACGAGGTTGACACAGTAAAAGGAACTATCCTCATGGGAACCTGTTTAATTTTTTATTGAGGTTGACAAAGAAAAAGAACTCTCCTCATGGGAACCTGTTTCATTTTTTAATGAGGTTGACACAAGAAAAGAACTCTCCTCATGGGAACTTGTTTCATTTTTTAATGACGTTGACATAGGAAAAGAACTCTCCTCATGAGAACATGTTTTATTTTTTAATGAGGTTGACACAGAAAAATACCTCTTTCCATGACCTGATTCATTTTTTAACTAGGCTAGCACAGTAAAAGGAACTCTCCTCATTGTATTAAAATAAAAAGGGAAAATAAACTTACAATCTAGTGCCTTGATGTCACAAGCCTCTTCCAAT
This sequence comes from Pinus albicaulis, assembly GCA_034641835.2. Classification (NCBI taxonomy): domain Eukaryota; kingdom Viridiplantae; phylum Streptophyta; class Pinopsida; order Pinales; family Pinaceae; genus Pinus; species Pinus albicaulis. The sequence continues at coordinate 1,115,159,696 of CM076582.1, forward strand.
GGTTTCCTTTCCTTCCCTTGATGAAAATCTCTTCAGACACAAAACCAATAGCATGAGTTTACCAATCTAAGTCCCTCCAAATATCTCTTTCCTATGCTAATTTTATAGGAAGGATGAGGAGGTTTCTAGTTCCACTTCTCAAGGGATATGATCCTTAAGAAAAGGATTTTAGTTCCATATACCAAGCGATGAGGCACAAGTATGTAGTGGTTTGAGGTTTCTAATTCGGATAACATTCCTCAAAAAAATATTCTAGAACATAATTTTTTATTTTTACGTGTGTGAATGCACTTGCACTTTTTGTTCAGCAAAACTATGCAGATCTCCGCAATTTTTGTACAGAAAACTTGCGCATGCACAGGTTTTGTTCAGGAAAACTGCGCAGGTGCTCAAAAATTGTTTTTAAGCAGTTAAAATCAAAATTCATTTTTTCCCTGGTATTATTTTACTTCAAGATTCATAGGGGATTCGCTTGAGACACTCCATCAGATGGAAATATATTTGAATTGACAGTCACAGTGAAAAATTTTAGTGTAACAAATTTCCCCCTAAAGTGCGAAGTCTGAGAACATGTTTGATGACTGAAGTGCTTTATCATGTCAAAGGTTTGGATAAAAGACAAATTTTTTGAAGACCTAAAACAAACAATCAAGGATTACCATATCATGCTTTCATATAAACATGACTGAGGTAGGCATTCCCATACACAGAGTAATCATAACTCAATCAAGTAGTAGGGAAATATGCAAAGATCCATGTCAATAGTAGACATAGTATGGATGCAATAATAATGGATCTATATTTACAATCATGAATATTTAATAACTCCACGCAATCTAGATGGATGAAACTAGATCCAAGGTCTTGATCTCCATCTCTATCAATGCACGAATCTGACCATGCGACTGAATGTCTTGAAGTCAAACATGGTAGAAACCACTTGATTACTGGTCAATGATGAAAATTGTTAACAAGTGCGAGAGAAGCCATCAATAATGAAAATGGCTCTCAAGGTAATCTAGTACAGTCTATGAAGTGTGATTAAATGTCTTGAAGTCATACACTCATAGAATCATTCGATCGAATGTCAATGATGAGAACCTATCGTCGAAAGCGAGAAACCTGCCATTGAGGCATGTAGGCTCCAAGGTACCAATAGGTTTCTAGATAAACTTCCTAGATAGTGATATGAAGTCGATAAGAAGTGATACGTCGCACGAGGGCCTACGACACGAAACTCATGTCAAGTTTTGAAGAACAAATTCAAGTAATTCAGGATTGACTTAGGGATGACCGACACAATTGAAGGTTATGAATAGCAAGACAATTTTTACTGAGGTTTGGATTTCTCTTCAACATATTGGCGACATGACATGTGACTTGGCAACATTTGACTCAACAATAATACACAAAACCAGCAGAAGACTTTCAATGAGGTTTGATTAACTGTAACAAAAATGGATTTCCAAACCCGGACATGGATGTGACAGAGTGTCATGTTCAAAAGTGACATATTGCCTTTAATAATAATGGTTTTCAAGCTTCTGTGGTTATCGCTTATTGAAGAAATCTCGGGATTTTCCACAGTGTTATAAAACAATTGTCGATGTTTCGAATCCCAACAGGGATCCATCTTCAGGACGAGAGATGAATTGAAGATTGAAAGAAGGGCGAAAGGACAAGGTTTATATATAGTGAAAAATGTGAGGAAAAGAGCCGACAAGAACTTGATTAATTAATTCTATTAAATTATTCAATTTATTTAATAAATTTTGTTTTTTAAATTATGTTTTAATAAATATATTTTATAATAAATTTTAATAAATTTATTTTATTAATTATAATAAATATAATAAATTATAATAAATTACTTTATTATATTTATTCTTAATAAATCTATTTATAAATTTTTTAAAGTTATAAAAAAATAACCTCTATTTATTAGTTTAATAATAATAACAATTTATTTAATTAATGAATAAATGTTAATAAAAACTAATAAAATTAGATAGTTTTTTAAATAAAATTTTTTACTTGCTTATTTTAAGTGAATTACTAATTCTTTTATTTATTTAAAATATAGAGTCATTAACAAAATAAATAAATGTTAATTCATAAAATTAATAATTAATAAAAATAAAAATAAATAATTTAATGAATATTAACATTTATTTATATAATCAATATATGTTAATACAAATCACTTATTATTTATAATTATTATATATTAATTTTAATAATCAATATTTATTTAATTAATTATTATTAGAAATTTTTTCAATCAATCCTAATTATCCTAATATTAACAATGATCATTATTGAATATAAATATTTTAATTTTTAAGTCATTTTAATTACAAATTTAGATACTAATGATAATTATTAATTAATTAATTCTTATTTTAAAAAATAAAAACTAATTAATAAAGATAATTATTAAAAGTAAATAACCTAATTAGTTGTTGCAGCTACCGAACCCTAAATTGTTTTTGGAAGAGAAAAAAACCTGTGATGCTATATATGGGAAGAAGATGAACTGTAGGGGCACATTTGTCAAATTAGAGGCCGCCAACTATCACTAATCTCGAATCCTCCATCCCTATTAATGTTATGCGAGTGCTTCATAATCTCGAGCACTTCTCTAATTTTTCTTCTTCGATAGTGTTCTTCCCTGGCAATGATCTTAACATCTTCAAGCCGTAAGTGATGTTTAGTTTTCGAGGAATGATCAACAAGGGCCGAGGTACGAGATCGTTCATGTTTAATATCGGCACCATTCTCCTTAAGAGGTTATTGAAGAGAGCGACCAATTTCACCAATATAACTCGTCCCGCATGAAGAGTCAATCTTGTAAACACCTTTAAGCTACTCATGACTAATACTATCCTTAACAAACCTCATTTTTTGTCTTATGGTTCCTGCTGCTAAAAATTGCATAAAAATGCCATTTCTTCCTAAAACCTTGGCTATCTCATCTATCACACCTTTAATGTATGGTAGAAAAACCCTGCCGCAACTATATTGAGGTCCTTTGCGCTTATTGGATATGACCAAACCTTCAGCTCTTTTTATGGCTTTCCTAATCTCTCTCTCTTTATATCCCAAACCCTTAAAGGCAGATGTCAGGTGAGTGATTTCCTCTTTCAAATTTTCCTTATAGGATATCCTTAGGGCTCTTACAATAAAAGTCTTAATGACACCAAATTTCTGAGCAGGATGATGGTAAGACTCAAAATGAAGGTAGCTATCAGTATGACTTTTCTTCCTAAACACCTGATGCCCGAACGTTCTTTCCTAATTTTCTTAATAATACAAAAAAGAATGTTCTTTCCCAATTTTCACCCACCATTACTGGCAAGTATCTCTTTATTTTTGTCGAGCTTGAGGAGGATAACGTTTTCTTGTCATATAAGCTCATCCTTCGGACAAGTCCTCCGAAGTATTTTTAATGAACCCTAGGAAGGAGTGGTTTGGTCTCATTGTAATCGACGGGTCCTACACTGTTTACGTTTTATGAGTCTGGTGTAGGGTCAATTCGATATTATTTTCATGTTTAAAGAGTCTGAAAACACATAAATAGAAAACTCATTCATCTCTTTCAACATATATTTTTAACGAGCCTAAAGAAAGTAAAACTCGGTGTTTTTCAGTTTTAGGGAGTTAGGAGAAAAACATAAGTAAACTCCCCAATGTTATTTTTCATAAATTTAGTCTCTCAAACCCAAAAAAGGATAAACTAATGTAGGAGAGAACTCTATTGAAAATGCTTAGTCAACGTATACCTTTTTCGTAAATAGTCTAATTCAGTCTGGAAAAGGGGTAAACTTATATTGAATAGATGACTGTTCATTTACATTTAAGAGTTCAAATAGTCAAGTGCTCGACAATATTTTCATGTTTAAAGTGTAAAAAGGGATTAAAAGAGAACTCCATAGTTTCTCCTTTTCATAAGTTTTAACAAGTTCGAAAAAGTCATAAAAAGTGTACTCATGTGGCCAACTTTAAATTTAATTTACCAGTAGGAAAAGACAAAAAGAACTTATCATTTTCATGTGTTTTACGAGAATGAAAGATAAAAAAATAATCTCAGGATTTTCACGAGTTTAATGAGTCTTGAAAATAATAATAACCAAAATGGATTGGAGATAGGTTTCTTTTTTATACAAGCTTGAAACAAAGGAAAACTATGTTTGAAAGTAGTTTCATTTTTACACAAGCTTGAAATAGAGAAAATTATGCTTGAGATAGGTTTGTTTCATTTTTATAGAAGCTTGAAACAAAGGAAAAATTATGCTTGAGATAAGTTTGAGTGCCCCCCAAGCGTAACCTGCAAGGGAACATGCCCCCCAAGCTTAATTTCATTCACTTAAGTAGACTATTGGTTACTAATAGGTCGATGGAATGAAGGTTCATTTACGAGATCATATGAAAGACTCGACTTAATTAGGAGAGGATTTGTTTCATATTTTACCGAGCTTGACACAGGAAAATAAATATGCTCATGGAAACTTGTTTCATTTTTAAACGATCTTGACACAAGAAAAGGAACTATGCTCATAAATAAATGTTTCATTTCTTAACGAGGTTGACACAGTAAAAGGAACTACCCTCATGGGAACCTATTTTATTTTTTAATGAGGTTGACACAGGAAAATAACTCTCCTCACGGGAACTTGTTTCATTTTTTAATGAGGTTGACACAGGAAAATGACTCTCCTCATGAGAATCTATTTCATTTTTTAATGAGGTTGACAAATGAAAAGAACTCTCCTCATGAGAACCTTTTTCATTTTTTAATTAGGTTGACATAGGGAAATAACTCTCCTCATTACCTAATTCATTTTTTAACAAGGCCGACACAGTAAAAGGAACTCTCCTCATTGCATTAAAATAAAAAAGGGAAAATAAGATTACAACTTGGTGCTTTGATGTCACAAGCCTCTTCCAATGGTCTCCTTTCCTTCCCTTGATGACAAGCTCTTCAGACCCAAAACCAATAGCATGATTTTACCAATCCAAGTCCCTACAAGTCTCTCATTCCTATGCTAAATTTATAGGAAGGACGAGGAGGTTTCTAGTTTCACTTCTCAATGGATATGATCCTTAAGAAAAATGAATTTAGTTCCATATACCAAGGGATGAGGCACAGGTATATAATGGTTTGAGGTTTCTAATTTGGATAATATTCCTCAAACAAAGCCTCTAGAACTTACTTCTTTTATTTTGACGTGCGTGACGGACCTGTGCACTTTTTGTTCAGGAAAAATGCGCAGATATGCTTAGTTTTTGTAAAGAAAAACTGTGAATGTGGGGGTTTTTTAAGGAAAACCACATAGGTGCTCAAATATGGTTTTTAAGCAGTCAAAACAAAATTCATTTTATCCCTGGTATTATTTTACTTCAAGTTTCATAGGGGATTCACTTGAGACACTCCATCGGGTGGAAATATATCTGAATCGACAGTCATGGTGACAAATTTTAGTTAACATGGGGGTAACCATAACTCATGTGAAGAGGAGCATATGGATGTGAAAGAGATCCAATGATATTATCAGTGACATGATATGCCCCCGATGCATTTCCACCACTAGGTCTAGGAATATATGGTAATACGGTATAAACATAACTAGATTGGGTGTAGATCAAGTCATATTTTAATGTAACCTGGAGAGCTTCTTCCTCTGACTTAAGAAAATGAGATGCGACATATTTACTGATGGGGGCTAATAGCGTTCAAAGAAACAAATCCATAGATACATGATCATCAAATATAGGAGCTCTACACAAGCTCCTTCTTCTACACTATTCTCGGATATGGTTAGAAAAGCGAGTGGTAGAATATTGATGGAATTCGGTCAACGACTCGGTACCAGTATCGTAATGGAGGGGTAACTAGAAATATGACAAAAACACTTTAGGAAGAGTCAAAAAAGTGGTATGAGATGCGACATGCCAGTATACATACCACCTTGCGGCTTCTCTAGTGAGTGTACGTTGGAACAACCGAAGGCGAATGGAGTCATCGGTGATGTAATTAGATGAACACCATATATGAAAGGAGTGGACATGATTAGTGGGGTACTCTCCAGTGTTTCCTTCAAACTTAGGAATTTCGAAAGGAAGCTTAGTTAGCATAGTTGGCTAGCCTGCATTGTGGAGTATGGGGTCATTGATTAACTAGCTAAAATCGGGAAGGCTTAAACCTGCCATAAGAGGTAACAAAGGAGTAGCCAAGACAGTTCTAGTAGTGGTTACAATAGTAGTGGCTACAACATTAGGGCTATGGAAACCACCGTCTTGAGGACCTGCACCTACATTGGTGCCTGACATGGTGACAGTATGAGGGTGAGGATAACTGAGGTCAGAATCAAAGGAAGAACCCAATGAACTAGAATCAGAGTTTTTATGGGGACTTGGGGGGGAGACTAACTTGGACCCTAAGGGGTGGAGTAAGAAATCATAGCGGAAATTGAGGGTGAAGACCTTAGAGTCTCCATGATAAACATCTTGGAGAGCAATGATGGCAAGTCACAAATGACATGAAAAGGTTGAAGAGTAATAAACAAAGGATCTGCGAGGAATACTGATTAATTATGATGTTTATGTCTTGGCCTAGCGGTGTAAACCAAGTGCTCATCACTTTAGGTGTGAATGTGTGCAAGCCATGTGTTATCACTCAGAAAAAATGAAGCATCATTTTACAAAGTCATAGAGGTTCATGTGTGAAAGTTAGGGTTATAGGATTCATTTTTCATTACTTGGTCAAGGACATTTTTTAATTTTTCTTATTAAACCTATCGTAAGGTCCAACCCTACCTTCTTTCAAATCCCATCATGTCACATCAATCATAATTTTTTGAAAATTTTCATTTCCCAAGGCTTTAGCACTGAAATGGTCGTTTTAGCCAAGAAACCACACTTTTGTAGTGAAATGCACATAGAAATTACACGTTTCTCTACGAAACTGCCAATACTTTCGTAGCGAAAATGCTTATAAATACACTAAGAATACTACAAAACTAAGGTTTCTTGTCTATCATGTCAAATTAGCTATTAGGTGTCAAAAAATGATTTGAAAAGGATAAGTTAGATTCCATTCGAGTCAGTTAGGGTAAATATCAAGGTACATAGTTAGGGTTGAATTCATCATCACCATTTTAAGCATGTATTAGTCATCATTAGGATATGAGTGGTCATATAACTTCAAAATCTTTCCAAATTGAGTCATTTGGCATTCTTCATTTCTTCTTTGTGTGTTATTGAGCTCTAGAGAGCTATTTCATTAAGGCCAAGCTGTGGCTAGTTTCTTTCAAAGGATTGCAAATACCACTTATCAAGTGAGGCAGAAAATTATCAAGCAAGGAAGAGAATTATCAAGCGAGGCAGAGAAGACTTCAAAAAACTATGGCTACAAAAAGGAAGACAAATAAAGGTGGCCAATGTCTCAGATATGAGTCATCATATATGAACCTGATTAATTAAGACCTGACACCTATAGAAATCTTCAAAAGGATAGGATGTTTACAGTTTTGTGAAATATTACAAGGCTGCCATGTATAGGTTTCCAAAGAATTTTCCCTAAACTTCAGTGTAAAAAATACTAAAGTGGGGAAGCTGAATTAATGGCCAAAGTGTCCTCAGACACATAATTTTATTAATCACAAAAAAAAATTACATTGGAATTATGCAAGAGTTTACACCCGAACAACACAATCACTCTTGCAATGAGCTATTTATAAGCTCAATGTCCTAAATTCCACTAATTTTGGATCACTTATTAAATAACAAGTGTCCAATTACATTAAATGAGCTTCTAACTATTCTACTAACTTTACTCGTAACTTAGAGCCTAGGAAATGACTCTTTTCTAGAATCCTATTTTTTAATAACAAATTTCTATTTCTAAGTATCTCAAAGATTTATTAAATATTCTAGAATAATAATTATTAATTTAATATCTTAAATTAATAACTATTTTATTCAAACATTATAACCTATGATAAAATTTATTTTGGATCATCTAACATTCCCCCCTATGATCCAAAGATACATTACAACAAATACCAAGTTCATCCCTAAACTTAGTAAATTTTATTCTACCAAGAGGTTTCGTGAAAATGTCGGAGGTCTGATCTTCTGAAGGGAAAAACACTGGCTTGATGACGTCCTTTTCAATGAGAGATATAATATGATGATACTTGGTGTCCACATGCTTTGTCTTTGAATGAAAAACTAGAATCTTGGCAAGCTTTATTGCTGGTTGATTATCCATGAATAATGAAGTAGCTTCTGCTGGAGGAATTCCCAAGTCCTGTAAAACTTGACGTAAAAGAGTTTATCAAGCGAGAAAGTAGTGAAGTTGACCTTACAAATGTTATTCTAAGGAGTTGCATGAACGAAAATTTCTCTAAGCTACTGCTCATTATCCAGAAATATTTCACATGTGAAGGAAGATATCATAAAGTCTATTCTTACCACCTCAAGCTTCTCCTTGACTTTGTTTGTAAGATATCTCTTGGCCTTCCTATCTATTTACATAGAAGCCTAGAAAAAATGGCAGATAAAGTTCAAGCAAAATCTGAGGGAAGTGAAACATCACTTTTTCATCATGGCTTAATAAAATTGCTAGTTTTAGATGAGTTACAAAGACTAGGCAGAGACTGCTCTTCATTAATGTTTGTTACTGGTTTTGAAATGGGTACTCTTACCCCTAAAAGATATCCAAAACCTATAGGGTTACCATTAGCTTTAATGGTAGAAAAAAGCGAACTAGTAGGGGCAAAGAAAATTGAACCAGTCATGATGGAAACAAAGCAGTTGCAGAGATTTGATATACACACTGTTCCACCTGCAAAAAAAAAATCAATAATGATTAAACCTGCAAAACAAGAGCAAGCTATGAGTAAAAACAGTGGAAAAAGGATAAAAAGGAGCCAAACAGTGGCTAAATGAAATTTAGAAGACATAATACATGCCATTGATATTGAAGAGACTCCTATAGTCTAGGCTGAGGATATAGATGAAGGTGGAAAAAAACTCAAGAAAGCTAAATCTGAAAAGAAGCTAGAGTTTGAAGGTGAGGATGCAGGTTTTATGTTTCAGGCTAGGAATCCCATGACAAGGCATGCTAGAAAATGTTTGGAGAGAAACAAAGAAGTTCATCCAGCCACTGACATTGTCCTGCCACCACAAGAAATTTTTGATCTCTCATCACCTGTAGAAAAAGATCCAGTAAGAAATCCAAGGAAAGGAAAGGAAAAAGTAATTGAAAAAACAGATTTTGAATTCCTTGAAGAATAGTTGAGGTTAGATAACAATGAAATTTCACTTATGAAGGAGGCAAGGAAAAAAAATATCCAAAAGTTTCAGTTTGAAAATATGAAAGAGGTTTGGGAAGAGAACGTTGACACTGTATCAAAGACCTTAGACAACACACAATAGTTAATCAAATGGACAATGTAATTGAGAAAAGAGGTGAAACATGTCAAAATAATGAACTTTCAATTGAAATCTACCAACAGGAAGCTAAGGATCAAGTTAAATACCTCCAAGAACAACTGGAACTAATCCATAAGGAGCTGGAGAAGAAGGGCCTAAAAATGACAGTAGTTGAGGAGCCAATAGCTCAACTCATCATCAATGAGGAAGAAAAAACTCAAGGTTCTTAGTTTGGGCTAGTTTATATTTTGTAAGGTAAATGAGATGTTCAAAACCAAATTATTATAGCTAGAAGGTATATTTTTGAAGCTAGGCATAAATTTGGAATTTACACAGTTTTCAGTGGTTTCGTAGTGTTTCCTAGGCCTGAAGCCAGGAAAATGCTATGAAACCAATTGTGGCTTTATTTTTGCATAAAAACCCACTTTTGGTAACTTCCAAGAGCATGAAATGATAAGAAGGATGATGTGTTAGAACATGCTTAAGACCATGCAAGAGAAAAGAAGCAGAAATTCTGATGGCAAAGGTCATTCTTTGTACGCTATGAAACTATCATACTTTCGTAGCATGTTGTTTTGAAGGTTTATGAGCAATTTTTTGGGTGGTTTTGGATAGGTGGATATTTTCAAAGGGTCAAGGGGATTTTCCAATAGTCATCCAAGTCTTAAAGACCATGAGATGAAGACAACTCAACAACCAAACAATTTGTTGAAGATAAGGACACGTTTTCCTGAAAAATAGGGTTTGTTTCCAGATTTGGAGGAGGGTAATCAAAATGTCATGAAGTGATGAGATCCATAATATCTCATTCGAACATGTGAGTCATTAGTTTTCAAATGTATAATTGTTTCAAGAGATAAGGTAGTTTATGTAATAACTAGGTGTTTGAGTCCTATTAGGAAAATGATTCTTTAATAGAATAGTTGTCATTTTCTCATTAAAATATATGTTTTCTTGTTATGAAAGGTGTCATTAGGAAAAGTTAGATGAATCTAGCCAAGAGGCAGATCATCTCTCATGTAACAAGTCTATTAAAGGGTAGATATTCGAATTTGTAAGGGGTTGGAGATTTTTTGGCAATACTGCAGCTTTATGTAATTTGAATGTCTTTAGTAATACAAAGGACTTTTACTTGATCAACCTAAGAGTCTCATGGAGTTTTTAGTACTTATTTGATCTATAATTTCTATGTGTACTATTTGCAGTGGTTTTCATATTTAATACTCAGAATTCATAGGGGTATGCTCTGACTTCCTTTATTGATGAATTGGCTGTGTTATTTCATGTTTCATGAGTGATATACATTTGCTAAAAACTCTTACTTGGCTCAATTTCCAGGTCAAGGGAACTTACCACTGAACTACTAAATTTTTTAACTACATAAGCCAATTATTGTAGGATTATACTCTTTTCAACCTACACACATCACAAGCAAGTTATTTTCCAAGTAGAGTTAGCCATCTAGTTTCATCATAATCAAATATCATTAACCCTTTTTGAGAGAGCCCTCTCAGACTGAAGAGGCTAAGCTTCAGTTACAAGTTGGTTTGAAACATTTACATGAAGTTGTAAGATTAGCAGCCAATCAAGTGAAATTTTTTGATAACACCGTGTGTTTATTCTGATTAAGCTTAGATGGTTCTTAAAAGAAATTTTTTTTGAAGAGCTGTAAATGAAACTGAAATGCTAGTAAAATAAATAGCTAATCATGCATAAATCCCAACCCAAATAAGGCTCTAAAACAACCAGACAAAAAGGGGGTGAAATTGATTCAACACACACTAAAATGGCCAAGAAATCTAATGTTGAAGGGACAAGAATTCCATTAGAGAAATTTTGAGGTCTAAAATGGGCTTCCTAAGAAAATTGTATAATCAAAATAAACTTTATAAGAATTTTTAGGATTCAAGATGATGATGTTGGGAGATTATTCACCATTTTTGAGGTAAAAAAGTGAAAAGATTAAAAAATAATAAAATAATAAAACTACCTTTTCAACTTATATCCATAAGGTTTACTCAAATTTCTAGCAAAAGTACTTGTTGGATGCAAAATGTAATTCCTCATCCAAAGAGTACCTATGTTGTATACTTTTGATGGACCCTACTACATGAAAAATGAGAAATACATGAAAAAACATGATTGTAATCACATTTTTCATGTATTTCTAATTTTTCATGTAGCAAGATCCATCGAAAGTATGCAACATGGGTTCTCCTTGGATGGGGAATAAAATTATTCATCCAAGGAGTGTTCTCGCTCAGAATTTAAGTAAATCGATAAGGTGATAAGTTAAAGATACTAGTTAAAAAAGTAGTTTTTTTCATTTTTCCCTCCAGAATTTGATGATGTAATATAATTTTATTTGATTATTTCCACTATTGTTTTATAATTTCCTTAGGAGGCCCATTTTAGACTTAAAGACTCCCCTAATGAATGACTCTGTACTGCTAGAAATGATGCGGAAAACAACAAGAAACCAAAGGGGAAAGTTGTTGCAAAAGATAAGGTTAAAGGTGAAAAACCTAGGGAAAACAAAGAGAACCTAAGGCAAAGGGAAAAAAACTCAAGAGAGAGTTTTGGATGTAACAATAACCTATCAAAATGATCTGTAAAAAGGATAGATTAGACCCTGAAACGATGGATGAAATTTCTATAAATCTCAGGCTACCTACTTAGTTGAACCCCTCATTAAAAGGTGGAAGTGTATTGAAACCCTTGGGGGCTTGGTTCTACTTCAAGGAGACAAATCAACCATATCCAGGCCTAAGACAAGCTGAAATAAAGGTCAGACAACCCAAAACAATGCTCTTGGTAAACCTTGACAATTTAAAAAAAAAAACTCAGAAAAATATTCGATATCGGAGTTACTGACATGTGAAGAGGTTAGCTCACACTTTTCGACTAGATAAGTGCGATTTCAGGGGGAAATCACACTATTCGGGGTGAAAACTTCGATTTTGGCTTCTTGGTCCTCGAGCAGTAGCTTGTGGAAAAAAATTTCGTCTCTGGTGCGACTGATACCCGTTACTTGCGGAAAACACCAGAAAACATCCGAAAGTTAGAATTTTGGCTGAATTAGGGAAAAAAAGTTAGAAAAAAACATCAGGAGACTAAAAGGAACTAAAGAAAAACCCTTGTCACTGAAGTTGTTGGTTACACATGAATCTGAATCACAATAATGGAGTCGCCATTTGTTAGTGTAAAATATTATCCCAAGCGTATGAAAAGATCCTAATTTAGCTATGTATAATGAATATATCTAACAACATAAATGCCTACTTAACCCTTTAGATCTATAATATAAAGTTAGAAAAAATCTTGTAAAAACCCAGATCTTTGTAGTAAAAGTAGCTAAACAGTAAAAGAAAATAGTAACTAATGTAAAGTTAACTCCAAGTATCCAAAAAACAAGACAGGACTAAAAGAATTATTTTATATTTTATAACACCTGGTGAAGAAAACAATTAAATGTTATGAGAGCCCCTCAATGGGATGGGTTCTTGGTTGTCCCCAATTCTTCAACTTCAGAAGTTTCTCTCTCTGAAAGGTGTAGAAAACCCAAAGCATGTGTTGAAATCAAGTGGGTGCTCAAATGGAAAAATAAAATAAGAGTGACAATGAGACTAATCAAAATGAATAATGAGTGGAAAATCCCTCCTATTTATAACAAAATATTGAGTTACCCTCAATAATGGCGAATAATAAAATATTATTAACCAAGATCTAGATCTAACCACTTGGAATATTTAATTTTATTTTGTTGAAGGGAAAAGGTATTTAAATTAGTTAAATACCTTTATTGATAAATAATAAACAAATAAATGAATTATTTATCATTTGAGGAATGTGGTTAAAGAATAATAAAAAAACAATGATTTGTTTAATTATTCCCAAATGATTTAGTCAAATTTAACAAGGAATAATAACTAAATAATGATTTAATTAATTATTCTTAGAGAAAAATAAGAAAAATAATGATTTATCTAATTATTTCTCATAATTGGGTTAAATATGACCAGGAATATTATTTAAACAATGGCTTAATTAATTATTCCTAGAGGAAAAGCAATTAAATAAGGATTTATTTATTTATTCCTCTTGGGGTTTCTCGTTTTAACCAGAAAGAACTTATTAAAATATGGTTTACTAAATTATTTCCTATAGTGAAAGCAATTTTACTATGGTAAAATTGGTCCTACATGGTGTACTTCGATCCATATAATTAGAAATGGTTAGATTGACCAATATTTGCTGATAACATCATGTGTAATATATGTTTGATTGAGACAAGCTTGTTAGAGCGAGTGAATGAAGAAATTTAGTGTAATGATGATTGCCTAAGTTGTGAAGGATATAGTGAGGACGTTGATTAGATTTTTCGTAAGAAAATCAATAGAATGAAAATTTCAAAAGAAAATGTTCAAGTGATGTGGCCATAATTATGAGGGGGAATATCACAACTTATCTCTTGCTATTTTGAATGTTCTCCTTGTGTTTTGAAAAGTTTTTTGTATGTTAATAAATAAATAACATAGGAATGCTAGAACTATAAGCCATAAATGCATATGGACTAGTAGGAATTAGGAAAATGATATGTTAGGAGCATGTAGACATGATAAATGCATACAATAATGAATAAGCTAATATATATCATGGATGAATACTTATAATAGTATGTTGTTATAAGATAATTATGATGGTTTAATAAATTTAATGATAAACATGTAATTATTGGTGACCCAAAGTCACACTCAGTGGTTCTACAATGTAGAGCCTGAGAAAATTTTAATATGATTATTGATTTTATATTTTAAGTGTTTTGTTTTCTTTTGGGTAATTATGTATGAAAATACTAGGAATTTATAAAGAGATTTCTAAGTATTTTTTCTACATATTTTCAGGTTGGAGCTTCCATACACTTTGGGTTTGACGTAAGGGTTTAATGAGATAAACTGAAAGCAAAAAAAACATATATCAATAAAATAAGGTGGGAAATTAAGAGTCCATTCCTAGATTACTGGAATCAAAGGAACAATTGGGAAATTAAGAATTTAACAATAGAATACACAATAATTTGAATTTATGCCTTTTAATTTCAAGCCATGTGAGAATTTTCCAAAATAAACAAAGATACTCCATTCAACCTTGATAAAATCCACATAAATTAAATAAACAATCTTACAAATCCCTGGTTTCATTTATTTCACACAATTGCAGTCAGGTTCCATACAAGCATCAAGTGTATAAACATGATTTTGCATTAATAACTCTGTAATTGTATTATTATCATGTACAATTAAAATCACAAGAGGGTTTTTAGAATTACATGTGAACAAAATATCATTGATAGTCCAAAATGTACTTCAAAATTATCCCCTTACATTTTCTTCAACATATCCCAACACTTTTCCAATTTTTGTTTCGAAAATTTTCAGTACATTAAAATGTTTTTCTCAATTGCAACAAAATGAGGCTTATTTATAAGCTCTCTAGACCCAACAAGTTGGCCTAAAACCACTAGTGATATTTAGTAACCACTAGCAATATTTTATAAATAGCTAGTAACTCATAACTAATTTCTTCTAGAAGTTTCCAATTGTAGGGTGCTAGAAGTTTCAAGCTCTGGGTTGGGTTCCACCCTGCATAGGATGTCCAAAATTGGTTGCATTAAACTATTTTCCAAAATTGCATGGGTGCTAGTTGAAAGGAGGGTGCATTACTTTGGATGTGGTGTTGTTAGGGTCCACCTTCGCTGAGCTAGCATCTATGGTTCTGGTTGTGCCTGTTGTTGTAGGGGTGGCCTGGAGTTGGAGCCTGACTCCATTGGGGATGTCTGTGGTACTATTCTTCCAACTTGTGACTGTGCAAGTGCTCTTTGAGTGATCTATATTTGAAATTCCATCATTACATTCCATTCTTTCCAAAATGGGATGTCACACATTTGTGCATCCAAAATGGCTCCATCCAGATTAGTGACTATATCATAATCCACTTGGCCTTCTTCCTTGAAAATTCTTCTTAAAATAAATATAATTTAAAAATTATTTGCTTATAGGTTGAAATTTTCTCTTCCTTGTAGGGCATTACCTTCTTTTCCAAAGCCTTTCTAATAATTTCTAGTTTCCAATAAACTATTCAGGAGACAATCGTTGGGATACAAGTCTCAATTTCCATCAAAGAATGGTGGGAATTTGTTTTTGGATATAATATCACATTTATACTTGAAGCTCTATATTTCTTTTGTGATTTCTCCCGCCTTCTTATCCACCACTATCGCCAAATTTTTCTTCCTCTTAATCTAATTTACTCTTGACATTGTCTTAGATATATCAATATTTCATTTTGTGATATGTTCCTTAGACATGTGGTTGAGGAAATCTATTATTATTTTAGCTTTGGTGGTGAATTATAAAATGATGTTCTTTATTGCATTCATCTCTCCCTTAGCCCATATGACGGTATCTATATTCTCCTGAAGTAGCTCCATTTGATCCCAATTTTTGTCTACCGTCTTTATAATTTTATCCCATATTATTGCTTTTGCAGCCTTGAACAAGGATTTTTTTAGGTTCTTCCTTTTCATTACATCTAGCTCTACTTCGATATGTTAATAATAATATTGCTTCTGGTAAATTTCTATTTTTGTGCTATAGTACAATTCCTCTGATTTATTATTTAATTATGTCTCTAAAATAGAGATCAAAATCTGTAGTTTCTAGGCACCATCTAACACCACCATTGATTCAAACTCTCCTTTCATATTATCAAGGGTGTGGTGGGACTAATATGTCTCACTTGACATTTCTTCCATCCTTGAAATTTTGCCTCAAATAACACAATCTATTCCTTGTACTCTTTATTCTCTATTCTCATGTCATATAGCTTATCCTTTAGCTATTGATTCTCATGTTCTGCCTGTACTAGCTCATTCTTTTGCACATGGTGTGCATCTAGGATATTTAGTTGCTTCTTTAGGGAAAATATATCCCTTTCCTTATCATCCAACATAGTTTTTAATTTCTTGAAGTCACAAAAGTATGTATCCAAATGAGTGATATTATCCTCCAAATTATTTATCCTCGTCTTTCTAGATTTTCTCACCATTCTCTCATCCTTTAGCTGACCATTTTCATTATTGTACATCACTTGCAACTTTATTTTTGTGGCATTAGTCCTAGGCATTTGGCTATGGATCACATGTTTCACCTCTATGTAGAGTGCCATGAGATTTGTGGATGGAACATGGTCAACTAGTAGGGACATATGGTGGATCTCAAAATCCTCCATGGACTTGGCTATATATGTTTTAGATTGAAAAATTTCTAGTATGAAAATCAATTTCTCATGATTCAAAGAAATTTTGACTTGCATTCTAGGGAGTGGATAATTTTCTTCTGTTATTCTATCCCTTTTACCTTCTTTTTATAATTATTTTCCCATTTCTTGTAATTGTTCCACAACTAACATTTGTCCAGGCTTGGTGACCTCACTTGACTCTGCTAGCTAAGATATTGACATAACAGAGGTTACATGCTCAATGGTGATATTTGGCTTTGATTGGCTTTCCAAATGGCTATTATACAACATAGAATCTTTGGATTATGTATCTTCGTCATATTATTCATCTTCATCATCTCCCTCTGATTCATTTCATTGGGCCTGCTTAGAGCTAGGAACCTCTCCTTGGTATATATCCATGGGATTTGATGTGCTTATTTTCTTTCCTAAAAGGCAGGATGTGCTTCTTTTATTTCCAAAGAGATAGGATGTGATTTATATTATATGATGTATAATGGCCTTGATCTCCTCCCATGTGGATTTATTTTCACATTTTTCTACTATGGGGTTGGGGTAATTCTTATGTCCTTTTTTCTTATCCTTTCTTATTTCATATATGATATTGCAAGGATCATATTTCCACACACCTAATTGTGGGAAATTGAAAATTTTGAAGATATTCTCCACCAAATATAGGATGTTCCTTGCATTTACCATGAATGGTCCCATCTCATGAGGGTGGTTGAATGTCACAGATACTCTTCTATAAGTGAAGTGTAAGTTGTCACTATTGAATAATTACATTATATACTCCAACTCAAAGATGTAGGGAGTAAAAAATGTTGGGAACTGGTATGTTCTTTCTTCAAATCTATATACTCTTATGACTACGTACTAATCAAAGAGGTACCATTCATCCACTCTGGTTTTAGAACTAGACTGCCATATTTCCTTAAGATACTTAGGGGTTTTATCACTGGAAAATTGGACAACCAAAAGACATCATGAAATGTCAAGCAGAAGTATTTACAGGGTTGAAAAACATTAGAGAATCTGGAAAATTTAACTTTCTCTAAGGTCAACAGGAAAAATTATCAAATTGCACACAAAATACACATGAAAAGTATGCCCAGCATGCATTTTTCTTCGATAGTAGCGATGGTCTCTCCGGCTTTCCCTCAATAAGCCACACGGTCTTGAGTATGGTGGAAGGTCACCATTTGGGACCACTTGGCCCACTTCAGGAAGAAGATTATCCACTTGAGGCTGCTCAAGGGCAATCGCCTAGAGTGACCTTGAGACCTTAAGTGAGCACACAATGGAATCAACCACCACTCTTGGGTCACTATCCATAATTGTGCCAAGAGAGGGAAGAATATTTTAATTTTTACTATAAAATGACACCATGAGAAGAAAAATTTAGAACACATTATTATGTTGGCCAAATTTCCCATGAGAAAACTAGCATTATGTTGTCCAAGTAGCAAGAGATTGAAGGGATTCATTTGTTGGCCATCCAACATCTCAATCCCAAAGGATAATTGCACCAAGTGTCCAATATCTAATCACTCGTTTGAGGAGAAGAGAGAGGCCTGCACACAACTTAAGGGGATAGCCCTTCTTTCTTTCAGTATTAGAGCTCCATAGCTCTAAGGACTCACTACAATTGTTTCAGAGTTCTACCTCCTTTTTACCACCAGCGGCTAGTAAAAGGGGATTCGTTCTTCATTAGTATTATTAGTTTGTTTACTTGATTGAGCTTGTGTTTATGTGTATTTGTTGTTTCTTGTGTCCTCTTCTTTTTGTAGCATGCTATGTTCCATAAAATAGTTTTTCTACATGTTATGATGCTTCACTAACCATCTAACAACTCATTTTTTCCATGTGAACATTTCTTTTAGGTTAGAAATCACTCCCATCAAGCACTAGTGTTTTTCATACACATGTGTACTAAACACACCAATACAGGATTGGCGACTCCACTTATTCTCATCTTAAGCTAAGTGGTTGTGTTTTTGTAGAACCTCTTTTCTTCTCAGGATTGTTGTAGGACCAGATCTCCTCCTTCTTAGCTTCTTACATTCACCCTTTGTGAAGAGATTCAGTTCAGGAGGCTCAGAAATTTTGTGTGCAAGAAAATTGTGGGTGTTCAGCATAGGCAGATGCATTGGTCCACGTGTGTTTAGCTCAGACAGATACACAGAGTCGCGTGCCTGTGTAGAAAATTCCGTGCGGAAACTAGTGAACCATTTTTTCACTAGTTTTCTTCAATTTTGGCAAGTGTAAAGTTACTAGCAGCCCAGAATAAATCTGTTAACATTGTGTTTTTATGTCCCTTAACTGTTAGGACATGTTTTTAGTTTCACTTTATCTTATCTATTTTCATAGTTCTAATTTTTAGTTTATTGTCACAAAGTCACATGGTTTAATTAGGAGGCAAGTAAGTGGCTAAAATCCACCCATGCTATTTGAATGAACTTATTTAGTGATGATAGAAACCAAACACATAGGTGATTATAAAAGATGAAGTGGCCCATATCCACACATGCTTAGCTAGTGTTGTGGAGGTAAATCCCCTCTATGGACAGAGGCGATCCCTACTAGCCCAGACCGGGTCTAGCAAAAATCATTCACGCTATAGCGCAAGTTCCTAATTGCAAATAAACCAACTAGCGATGAAGGCTTACCCGAAATCCAACGATGTTTCTTGTAGAAGAGGTAGCGCTCCCGTTCCTTAGCCCTAGCAGATCACGATCCCCACGATATCCGTGATGGACACCTGCACATGCGAGAAAAAAAACAAACGAAAGCGTAAAATCCAGTAGATGCAACTATATGTTAGTCAGAAAGGTCATAACTCATAATCATAAACAAAAACAAGAGTGGAACCATAACCAATAGTCATTTATCATTAATCAATCAAAGGAAAATTACAACCAAGTTCTGACGTTGAATTCTCCTTCGGAGGGTTGCTAGCAGAACACGTCTCGAAAAGCCTGTCAAGGATGGGAAAAACCTCTCTCTTAGGATCTTGAAAATATTCTCCTTGCTTGAATTTGGCCTTAGGGGAATAATCGAGGCTCTTGCAGCATAAGGCTCTTGAGAATTTGGGAACTTGAAGACTTGAAGACTAGCTTGCCATGGAGATGGGTAAGCTTTTATAGATGGAGGAAGGGGAGTTGGGATCCCTATAATCATGGGATTGGTCCTATCATCAAGGAAGCTTCCATGAGAGGTGGAAAACCACTTCCTCTCTATGGAAATCCGTAGCCAAACCTCCCAACTCAAGATAGATAGCAGTCCAGTAATTTGTTAGGACGAAACTTCCGCCATTTATTTTTTAAAAAACACTCCTTAAATTGGCTGGTGCGAGCGTGACTCTGGGATAGAGCGCCAATTTGTGCGACCTCTTTGAAGTATTTTCCCCATTGGCGCGGGTACTGAATTGGCCACCCGCACCAATGCAAAAAGGGCCATTTTTTGGGTTTTCCACAAGGAGATGTCTTTAGGGGGATGAAAGTACATGTTCAGGGTAATGCCATGAAAGTATTTTCAAGTTATGTCACTGCTCACAGGTCACAAAATGATCCCTCCAATGTGCGAGATGGGGATTGCAGGGACGGTGAAAAATTACTGTGTAACAGATGCCCCTTAAAGCATGAGGCCCGAGAGAGAGAGAGGGGTGAAATGCTTTACGAGAACGTGTCCAACTGAAAACTCCACCATCGGAAAACCTGCGTGAATAAGTACAACTAATGTCTCAAATACATGATATATATGTGGTATGGGCGCAGCCATCCATAATAGAGTATACAATAACTCGGATCCAAGGAATGGACGCAGCCATCCAGTAAGGATCGATAAATAGACTCAGGTATGGTCGCAGCCATCCAGTGAATGATTCATGTAACCAATCATAATAATCCACAAAATCGCAACCTGGATTCCAATAGACAAAACCCATGGTCTTGCGCTCCATCTCGACCCAAACAATGTACAATTTCAAGCATGCGAATATGTGATCTAAAGTCGAACATGCAAGAACATCGCCTGATTACCAGCCAATGATGAAAGCTGTTAACAGACGCGAGAGGTACCACCAATAATGACAATGGCCCTCAAGGTACTACAGGTACAATCTATGGCATGTGAATTAATGAGTTGGTGTCAAACACCCATAGAATCACTCGATCGGAGGCCAATGATCAAAACCTCACGTCGAATGCGAAGAACCTGCCATTGAGGCATGCAAGCTCCAAGGTACCAGAAGGAGTCTCTAGATCAGCTTCCTGGATAATGAGATGAAGTCGACAGGAAGTGACCTTGATCGAAGGTGGGCCATATTGTTTCCCACATCATCGATGCGAGACAGAGGAACATAATTTCTTTGTGAATCACAATCAGATGAGAATCAGAGGAAGGTTGGTGCTTGTAGAGGTCAACTTCTCTTGAACATATGAACGGAACGACAGTGGACTTGGCAGTATTTGACATCAAAATATCAGAGTTCATAGTGACGAGGCAAAGAGCAGATGAGAGGTCAAAAGGGATTACCCAAACCCACGGAGGCAAGTGAAAAACGAGATGAGATGTCCCCAACCCGACACGAATGCAAACAAGTGCCATGTTCAAGAGAGACATACTGCCAACATGACAATGATGTTGGTTCCATTTTCCTCACCATTTCTGGCGAGTACCTCTTTATTTTTACACAATCTTGAAGAGGATGCCATATGCTTGTCATATAAATTCGTCCTTCGAACAAATCCATCCTAGTACATTTAACGAGCCCTAGGAAGGAGGAACTCGAATAACGTCATGATTGACAATTTCCGATGTCATTTAGGTTTAATGAGTCTAACAAAGGAAGAACCCGGTGTCTTTTCATGTTTAGATAATTTGAAAAGACAGCAGAAAAGTAAACTCCAACGGTCCCTTTTCGTAAATAGTTCCTTAAAGTTGAAAAGGTAGAAAACAAAATCTGAGAAAACCTCCTAGTCGCGATAGGCTAGGGTATTCCTTTTTCATAAGTAATCCATCCCAGCCCGAAAAAGGGGTAAACGTATACTGGGTAGATGTCGTTTCACAACCACTTTAACGAGATCAAAACGACAAGCGACTCGGCAATCTTTTCATGTTTAGGGAGTCAGCAAAGAGCTAAAAGTTGACTCCTCCTGAAGGAACAAGTGGTATAAAGGAAAGCAACTGGTTCTGGTAATGGTGGAACTTCTCTGAACAAGTAAAGGTTAAGAGGTTGGCTGACAAGACCACTCATTGCAATAGCTCCTCAGGAACGGGTAAAAAAACCAAGTGAAGGCATATAATTGGCCAAGAAGATAATGACGATGGAGTGAGAAAACCAAGGTTCATCTGGCAAAAACAAGCTGATAAAATGGCGATCACAAGAGGTAAAACGGTAATGGTTTCATTTTTACACAAGCTTGAAATCAGAAAACTCTGCTTGAAGTTGGTTTCATTTTTACCCAAGCTTGAAACAAAGATAAACTATGCTTGAAACCGGTTTCATTTTTTACACAAGCTTGAAATGAAAATAAACTATGCTTGAAAAATTTAAGCATGCCCCCAGCATGGTGACTCAATTCGAGGTACATTCCCCCCAAGCTTCAATCCATATGAAAGGCAGATGAAGTGAAGGTTCAAGTTACGAGATCAAGAGATAGACTCGACTAGGATTTTACGAGAACTTATCAAAGACTCAAATTGAACAGGAACGTGTTTCATTGTTTTACCGAGGTTGACACATTAAAAGAACTATTTTTAGAACACCTTGTTTCATTTTTTAATGAGCTTGACACAAGAAAACGAACTCTGCTCCAACAACCTTGTTTCATTTTTTAAGGAGCTTGACACAGGAAAAGAACCATGCTCTGAAAA
The DNA here is from genome assembly GCA_034641835.2 of Pinus albicaulis. Taxonomy (NCBI): domain Eukaryota; kingdom Viridiplantae; phylum Streptophyta; class Pinopsida; order Pinales; family Pinaceae; genus Pinus; species Pinus albicaulis. Next base: position 1,115,182,310 of record CM076582.1, read on the forward strand.
CCTTGCTTCATTTTTTAAGGAGCTTGACACAAGACAAGGAACTTTGATCCGACAACCTTGTTTCATTTTTTAAGGAGTTTGACACAAGACAAGGAACTCTGCTCTGACCGACCTCATCATAATGAACAAGAAGTCATCGCTTCCAAGAGTTCCACTCCCGATGGAAGGAAAACATCCTGGAAGTCAGGACCCAATGCCCCCAGCACTTGATGCACGACGACACTATCACTAAGCACAGGCACGGGGTAGGTAGCCACATAGTTTACCTGCGGTGGGGCAGATACAACGGGTGGATAAAAACCAGGAAGGGATGATGGCGGGCCAACAACCACATTAGGACCAAAGAACGAAAGATGATCAATGGTCACGATCCGTCCTTCATGTGGAAAAAAGACCACACGAAAAAGGGAGGAGACAAGTGCTCCCATGGCATAGGTGTAATCGCGCCCCAAGAGCAGATTGAAATCCAAAGGGCCTGGAACAACCATCATGTCCATATGGACGGTTTTACCTCCCAAAGTAACAGGTAACCTTGGAAGGATCCCTAACGGTTGACTCATTCTTCTGTTAAATGCCAACAGATTCTGCGTAACAGGTGCAAGAGGCGGTGAACCGAAAGCTTTCCAAGTAGTTGAGGATAGAACACTAACAGACGCACCTTCATCTATAATGGTGCTGGGTACGACCAGACCAAAAGCTTGTACTGTGATCTCGAAAGGCACATAAGACGGAAGGCGGTATCCTGCAAATCGATTCCAATCAAAGGAAGCGACCAAACTACTCGTAGGAGCTACCATCGACCCAAGATGGTTTTCCCCTAGTGTTACGAAAGAAGAAGGAGCATCCTCCACAACCTCCATCTCGAAGGCGGGAGGAGTATCCTCTGGGACCTCCATCACGGGAGGCGGAGGAGCAACTTCTTGAGGTATAGGGACAGGAGAATCTTTCTCCAAATCCAAGGAATTTGAAGAAACAAGAAGAACCTGTGGGATTTGAGGTCCACTCTCAACGGAAAAGAGCTGGTGCACCGCAGACGGGGCTAGTTCAACCGATCCCACGACCAATGGTTGGTCGGGAATGGATTCCTGAATTTGAATTTCCAAGGGAGCGGGATCGACCAAGGATGACTCTTGACCAATCGTGGCATCAGCAGGTGGAGGACTCAAAGACAACTTTTGGTAACCAGGCGGAAGGCGCTGTGCAGAAGCAGTTGCGTTGTCCAAGACTCTTTTGGCTTTATCCATATATGGAAAAAGGTGAATGGCATGGTGCCCTTGACACAACTTACAAGGATTGGTGAGCTTACCCTATTTCTTAGGAGTCTTATCAACGTGCCCCCAACCTGACTCCCGGAGGCCAACGACAACAGTGGGCGATCATCGAACCATTCTTCGAGGACCTTGGGAATGCCTGGGCAGTCTCGAAGAAGATGGTCTCCTGTGCACAACATACAAGGGAACTTGACTTTCCATGGAGGGTTGGGAGGTTTATCAAGAGGAGGCATCATTGTTTTAGAAACAGTAGTGGCAGCTTTAGCCTCTCTTTTATCGGACTTCTTCTTCTTTGTCTTATTCTTCTTCTTCTTCTTAGCCACCTGGTTACTCAAATCCAGACTTTCGCCAAGCGAAGAACAAGAGGAGGACACAGAAACAAGCGAAGAAGGGGAGAGGTCCACCTTGGAATCAAAATGGCATTGTTCAGGTGGAGGAACTGATTGACCAGTAGCCGAGACATTCGGGACCACAGAGGTTGAAAAAAACCAAACAAGCAACCCAACAGTTAACCCAGGAAGGGACAACGTTTCCATATAAGGAGCACCAACATTTCCCAAAGGAGGAAAAGGACCAGGAGTCCCTTCGGAGAGGATTCCTTGGTTGGTGAACTCCGGAAAAGTTGCCATCAGAAACGATTTTCAGAACAACACCCTAAGGAAACTAACTTTAACCAAAATATTTTGTGGGCAGTTAATTTTTAAAACATTGAAACAAAACTCTACCGTTTCATCTTTTAAGAGTCAAGAAACAGGCAAAAGGTGACTCTATCACTTTCAGATTGGAAACAAGCGTGAAAGGACAAGCACTTGATGACCTTTTCAAATTTATGAAGTCAGAAAAGATTGAAATGACTGCTCAGGAATACTAGGCAAAGGGTGTACCAAATAACCATGAACTGCAATATACACCTTGGTTCCAAAATGAAGGAGAAATCAACCAAGGACTTAACGTACGTGCAGGCAATCTCCTCTAATGCTGTGTTCGGTGTATCACGGGTATAGGGCGGCGGAATCAGCTTCTTATGGATAAAGGATAGGAACCTAGTGGGGTCTCCCTTTATATACGTGACGGTATGGGGAGCACAAGTCCGTACTAGCGTTGTCTAAAGCCAAGAGGCAAACGACAACTACTAGGTTTAACGACACCGGAACACGTCTCTAACCTAGACCTCTAAATATTCATTAATGTTTCAATGCTTCCTTAGGTAAATTGAGTAAATTTTATGGTTGATCTTCAATTATGTTTTGGTTTCAAGGCCCTACCGTATGTCATATGACAATCTCCTGTATGCAGCTCTATGAGAAAATAAATCTTTCAATTCGATGAATGCTATCTAGTTAAGGGAAGAACTTCAAACAATGATGCAACAAACAAAAACACTGCAAACGAAATCCTTCCAAACTAGATGACTTTCACTATCCAAAAGTATTCTAAAACATTCAACGATGTGAATAATGCAATGTAATCTATGCAAAATCCTCTTTTTCGAAAACTATGCAATTGTAATATATGCACAATTTCCTTTTCCTTTTCAAATGATAAGAATGCACTCAATGCATTTTTTGATGAAATGAGAATCTACATAATGCATGATTTTAATGAAGAAGAATGCACTCAAAGCGACTTTTAGCTTTCAGTCATTAAACAATGTAATCTAAGTCCAATGATAAATCTCAAAAAATACTTTTCGATGCAATGTGATCTAATGCATTTAAACGAAAAGAAAACTTTGAGACGAAAACTAAATAAACGCAAATCTTCTTAATGAAGGATGAATGCAAAAGAGATGCAAACAAACACTAAGAATGCAATCATTGTTTCAAACACTTTGTAACGAAGTCCCTCAAAAGGCGACAAGACATATGAGGTCAAACACAAAGAGGACTTCCAAAGAAAGAGATCAAGACAAGGCATTCATTCCCTTTTACATCAAGCAATCATGGAAAGAAGACATTTCAAACAATGAGCAATGTAATCTATGCTCATATAGAGGAAAGACCGGAAGGGAAAGACACATTGGTGAAGGATTCAGGGAAAAAATATCAATTTTCACACACCCTGAAATTGGCTCGACTTTTTCATTGACAACTAGCGCCAACTGGCGCGACTTGCTCACTGACAACAAGCGCCAATGCCTGAAAATGAAAAAACAAAGAATTTCTCCCAACCAAGACCAGACTCACCACTTCAAGAAGAATATAAAACAAACCCAGAAGCAAAGTACTGACCAAAAGAAACTTCTGAACAAGGGTAAACCCTAGCACCTACAGGAGATGGTGCGACTGTCTGGCTGTAATCCGCACCAGACAGGGGATGGCGCGAGTGATGAACTGGAAACCTGCGCCAATTGGCACGGCTGTCAGGGTGGAAACCGCGCCAATCAAGCCAACCATGAAAGGATGAAAACTAGGAAAAACAGAGGTCAGATCTGATCCTCTGGGGCTGAACCAAAATCCAAACACTCAGAAAAGAGCCAGCCAAAAGCTGATCAAGCAAGCAGAATCAAGAATCAACCGAAGAGACAAGACAATGCTCCAAGTGTTCAGTTTACAAATTAAACCAGAGATTTACTGAAGCAACTTTGATCTACTTCGCAATTACAGAGCAAAAGCGTTTCGAAGGCTATCTGGCCAACTTCATGCTCCGTTTATAGCTCATAAAACGAACGACAACAAGCTAACGATCCCCAATGGAGTCGCCAATTTGTTGTGGAGGTAAATCCCCTCTACGGATAGAGGTGATCCCTACTAGCCTAGACCGGGTCCAGCAACAATCATTCACGCTATAGCGCAGGTTCCTAATTGCAAATAAACCAACTAGCGATGAAGGCTTACCCGAAATCCAGCGTCATTGCTTCTAGAAGAGGTAGCGCTCCCATTCCTTAGCCCTGGCAGATCACGATCCCCACGATATCCATGATGGACACCTGCACATGCGAGAAACAAAACAAAAGCAAGCTTAAAATCCAGTAGATACAACTATATGTCAGTCAGAAAGGACATAACTCATCATCATAAACAACAATAAGAGTGGAACCATAACCAATAGTCATTTATCATTAATCAATCAAAGGAAAATTACAACCAAGTTCTGACACTGAATTCTCCTTCGGAGGGTCGCCAGCAAAACACGTCTCGAAAAGCCTGTCAAGGATGGGAAAAACCTCTCTCTTTAGATCTTGAAAATAGTCTCCTTGCTTGAATTTGGCCTTAGGGGAATAATCGAGGCTCTTGCAGCATAAGGCTCTTGAGAATTTGGGAACTTGAAGACTTGAAGACTAGCTTGCCATGGAGATGGGTAAGCTTTTATAGATGGAGGAAGGGGAGTTGGGATCCCTATAATCATTAGATTGGCCCTATCATCAAGGAAGCTTCCATGAGAGGTGGCAAACAACTTCCTCTCTATGGAAATCCGTAGCCAAACCTCCCAACTCAAGATAGATAGCAGTCCAGGAATTTGTTAGGACGAAACTTCCGCCATTTATTTAAAAAAAAAACTCCTTAAATTGGTTGGCACGAGTGCAACTCTGGGACAGAGCGCCAATTGGCACGACCTCTTTGAAGGATTTTCCCCATTGGTACGGGTACTGAACTGGCCACCCGCACTAATGCAAAAAGGGCCATTTTTTGGGTTTTCCACAAGGAGATGTCTTCAGGGGGATGAAAGTACATGTTTAGGGTAATGCCATGAAAGTATTTTCAAGTTATGTCACTACTCATAGGTCACAAAATGAGCCCTCCAATGTGCGAGACGGGGATTGCAGGGACGGTGACAAATTACTATGTAACAGCTAGTTTCCAATTTTTTTTTCCAAATTATTGCATTAAGTTTAGTTTAAATTTTGCATTAGGAACTGGGACTAGGATCAAATTATTTAAGAAGGCAAGTAATCTTTGTTGCCCTTGCACCTCTTGGTGACCCTAGGCATGCATATGAACACTTTATTTTGATAGTTTTCCATCTCCCTTTAGTGCAATATCTAGTCTAAATAGGAAAAATTGTAAGCAACCCATTATCTGCGCATCATTTGATTTTTAAAAGGAACAATCAAAACATAGTTTAATTAGGAGGGAGTGTAAAGGATCATCACATATCCGCATCCTAAAAACATTGTGACTGTACTCTTTCTCACACACATTGCCACACCATAAGAAAATTAAGCCACCTTAAAACTAACTATTAATTGAACTCATTAAATTGCCCCACAGGGGCCACAAGATAATTAATAGTTCAAGTTAGGACGTTTAGGGGTAGGCATCCAATAAGCTGCCAAGTTTAGTTTACATTCTTCAAACATAGAAGTTGAATTTATAGGTAGCTTTAAACGTGTCCATCTTCCCACTAAAAATAATTCCTGAGCACCATAGAGACCCGATTCAGAGGGGGTTAAGCTTAGGCCCAGTGCATGTAGTACCATTTAGGGCTACATGACCCATCTAGTGCTTAGTACTGGTAGCTGAATACCAAGAATCTCAAGACTTGAACACTCACTTGGGAAAATGACACATAGTGGCAAAATCTAGGGCATCCTTCCCTATAGGTGACGGTGCAGACAACACTAGATCCTATTTCCATTACCTTGGTCGATTCTTCAGCTACTGGAAAGCGTCGCTAGTTCTTTTGGGATGTTGGCCCTAGCACCCAACAGAAGATATCTTTCCAATTCCCAGTTACAATTGAGAGTGTGAGGATGATTAGGTCTTTTAGGATTTCTGAGTACACACCTAAAACAACAAAAACCATTTTTTATTGACTGATCACATAGGATTAATCTAAAGGGAAATTAACATTTTATTTTCTCTTTGTTTTATGTATGTGATCGATTTTTGATTTGATATATAATATCTCTCCTCTAATAAAACTAAAAAATATTTCCAAAATCAAACCTATTCAACACCATAATGGACCCAACTGGGCCTCATCGATCTAGACGTTTTTTGGACCTCCCCCCATTATAGGGTGGACTTCCGAGTATTTTTCCATTTAGGTGTCAGAGAAAGAACACAACCACCCTTATCAGTTCATCCTTTATCAGGGCGTCTTTATTTGGGAATCCCCAAGGGTCACCCAACGACACACCGGTGGAAAAACCCTCAGGGTCACCACACACCACTCCTCCCACAACCCCTTGAGGGCAAAGGAACGATACCCATTCGGGGAGCCAACATAACACACAACCAGGTATATCATAGACAAACCCAATACACAACCAGAACCTTCTGTTTTCATAGTCTACAATGGCACTCAATACTCATATGGAAGTGACCTTTCTTAGCATATTTAAACTTACTTGATCTATCAAAGTTAGCAAATGCCCCATTTCACACAATCCCATTTGGCCCCCCATGCCTAGAAAGCTGCCTTCAAACATTCCAAAGTTTGAATGGAAGCAAGCGGAAGACCCTAGAAACCATGTAATGAATTTCCACCTATGGTATTTTTCAAACATTATTATTAATGGTACTATTCGATTAAGACTATTTCTGCACACCTTAACTGGACCAGCTATGAAATTTTATGTGGAGCAACCTTCCGCTTCACATGGAACCTTTACCACCCTCACTAATTCATTCCTCACATATTTACAATTACCCATCCACCACAATTCAGGAATGGAGTTACTAACACATTTTAGACAAACGTCAGTCGTCCATATCTCAGACCATATCCATGATTGGCAAAGATGTCGAAGTTTGTGTAAAGCCAAAATCGATGATTGCATTTTACTGGACCTATTCATGAAAAATCTCATGGAATATATTTCAAAGGATGTGGAAACTCAAGGACCTACTTCTGAAGAAGATGAAATTAGCAAAGTGTAGAAACTCGAGCTAATATGCGCCCAGTCAGGATACATCTATAACATCCTGCCTAATGTCCCGTGCCTACAAACTTATAAATAATTTCCAGGTGCATCGAACACTGCAGACGGATTGATAGGGTCACTAACATAAATTCACTTAGGCAGTAGTGCCCCATAACCTAGTTATGAGTATGATCCTAACCAGAACATCCCATAACCAGGATGTCATCAGAGTCATCATGCACCTCTGTAGAACATGACCAATAGGGCACTGTCGTACCATCATCAGCAAGGACATTCATACCCTCCCACATAAGGGACCCTATATTCATCTAGGAACACTGAAAAAAGATATCGCCCCCAACAACCATATAAAAAATAGGGACTGGGACCTCAATATTCCCACTCCCCACCACAGAACTCACCGATGAAAAACAACACACCAGTGAAATTTTTGCAACCTTCCCAAGCCGAACTGCACTAGCCATATGACTAGGAGAATCATAGTCATCATCCTAACGCGTCAAAAAAAAAAAAAATAAATAAACAAAAGGGAGAGCCTAGACAAGGGGCCAATAACCAACAGTGCCCTCTACGATCTCAGACTGGGGAGAAACACAACCAAAATCAAAACTAGGAGCCAAAAAAATCCCAAGGGAAGAACAAGAGGGCTAATATTCGGACCAACAACTATTTCACAGTTTTTGGTGAGTATGGCCATTACACTCATCACCGTCCCGAACTACCCGAGCTGAAGAAGCTTCAAGGTAACTGAGGACAAGGGGGGCCTACATAGAAAACAGCTATAATGCAGGAGCTCTTCCCCCACCAAGGGGTGGTTAGTAACCAACAGCAACAACCACCTCCCAATGATTCTAGAAAAACAACCATGAAATCTATATGACTAGCAAGGAAATGTTCTTTAAAACATGGAATCAAAGTTATGATACCTCGTGTTATCACTATTAAAATTCTCTAAATTTAGTCAGTTCATACTTGTTCCTAATTCATGGTATTAGATAGGGTTTGAGTCATTTTTATGTTTTATAGGGTCTAAGTTATAGGTTACAAGTCTCATTTCATCACCAAATGAAGTTCATAAACCTTGCTTTACTCCTTAGAAGTCTCATGCCACATTTTGAAAACCATATTTTAAGTCTTTTTCAAAAAAATTTTGAATAAGCCATGAAAAAATGTTTTCATAGCGCACTCAGTGTAAAAAATTGCTTCTGCACTACCAAAATGTTGGTCTTATCATAGCGCAAATTCTGAAATCACACTACCAACACTACAAAATCGGGGTTTTGGAATTTTTGGTTTAGCTATCACATCCATCAACTTGGGGTTAAATTTTCATGATTATGGTGTCATTCCACGATTATGTGTCAGTCCACGAATTCTCCTTCACGCATGCCACCATCCAAAGAAGTTATGAAATCATTATGAGATTCATTAGTGGTCATTTTTCATTGGTCCTTTGCAAATTTGAAAAGGGGATTGGTTATCATTGATTTTATCTCATGCAAAGAAAACAATACATGCATATCTATTTTTGAAAGAGAAGCTCGTGATGAGAAAACAGAGCTCTCTTTAAAGTTTTCAAGCAAGGCTGAATTTCCAACGAAGCAAGGAAAAATTTTAAATCAAGCGAGGCTGAACCCAATTTAATGTTATGAAACAGGGGGTTTATAATCAAGCAAGGTAGAAATTCAATCAAGCGAGGCTAAAACAAATTTTCAAGCTAGCCAGTTCATCCAACAAAGAGATTGATTACAGATTTGTTGAAGACACATGGTTTTAAGGAAGAAGATGACAGAAGAAAAAAGAAATCACCAGTTTGGTCACTGCCTGAGGACAGAACCCGAAGGTTTAGAAACTCTCACAAGAGATAAATCTATTGAAGAAGCCTTCAAGAAGGTAGGGTGTTGGAGGTTCTGTGAAAAGCTTCAAGGAGGGCATAATTAGGTTACCAAATAATTTTCTACCAACTTCACAGGGTCAAACACAAAGGTTGGTTTTCTCAATTTTCCAATTTCTCCTGAAGTTATATCAGCAGTCATAGAAATTCCAAGAGGGGAGGAGAGATGCTTTAAGAATTTTAGGTTTGAAATGCAACCCTCCAAAATATTTTTGAAAGAAAAGGTTATGGATACTGATTTGAACAAAGCTATGCCAAGAAGTTATGTCAAGGATGCATTTTCCAATCTACTTTACAATATCCAAAGGTACTTCACCTGCGAAGGGAGATACCACAAGGTGTACACTTACCACTTTAAGCTCTTATTGCATTTCACAGGAATAATAGCTCTAGACTTACCTTTCTTTCTATTTCGAAGTTTGGCCAAGATGGCAGAAAAAGTACAGATGAAAACTCAGGCATGTGAAACCTCTTTATTTCATCATGGTCTAGTCAAGTTAATAGTTTTGCATGAGATTCAGAAAGTGAAAATAGAATGGTATGCATTTCTCTTTTTGAGTGCAATAGGGGTTGAAGGAAAAGGTGCTAGCCCTCAAGTCAAAGAAACATCTTCATCAAAGACTACTGAACCTGTAGAATCAAAATCAAGGAGGTTTTTCAAGCTTAAGCCCAGGAAATAGGTTAAGGAACCTATGATAAAGAAATCACTGAATATTCAAAGGACTCCTCAATCTGCACAGAAGAAGAGAAATCAGGTCAAAAAGACAATTCAGGAATAGTCAACTAGTAAAACAGCTCAGAAGAAGTTGACTAGGAGTCAAAGATCAAAGGAGAAGGGTAAGGTTGTGGTCACAAATGAAAATTTGCAATTAAGAGGTGAATTGAATGATATATTACAAGCTATTGACATTGAAGAGTCTCCCCTGGTAGAGGCAGAGTTCATAAAGCTGGATACAGGTGGAAAATCAAAGAAATTGAAAACATCCAAAAAATTATATTTTGGGGATGAAGTGTCAGAGTTTGTCTTTAAGCCTAGAAAACCCTTGACTAGGTAGTCTAAGAAATTACAGCAGCCAGACATGGAGATAGAACAAACAGGAGGTGAGGATGCAAATTTTTTTGAAGAACCCATAAATATATCATCTCAAATACTTGAAGAAGACAGAAACAGAGTTTTTAATACTCAGAGAGAAAAGAGTAGTTATGAAGAGGTTAAAGACAAAATTAGACTTGCAAACATTGAAATTGATAAATTAAAGAAGAAACTGAGAATGCATGCTGTATAAAGGTCAAACTTTGAGAGGATGAAAGGTCTGTGGGAGCTAGAAAAGGTTTCAAACATTGAGTCAATCAGCAGTTAGGATCAATTCTTCATATGGACCATCCCTGCAATCAAGGAAGAAAAGTTCATAAGGATGGTTAATACCAAACTAAGAGAAAATAATAGAAGGCTTAAAAGGTAGGTTCAATACCTTGAGATACAGCTAGCAAAGCCTAAAGATCAACCGCAGCCCAAATGAGTGTAAACAGTAAGTGACATCTCCTAACACATTTTTGAGGTTATGTGGAAAGATTTCATTTTTTATTCAATTCAGAGTTGGTTTTTGTTGATTATGAAAGCCTATATATAACTGGAATCATAGAAGTAAAGGTATGAAGCTTTAAATTTTGGAAACAAGATGTGAAAAGATATACATAACATTTTCGTAGGGTGCTACAAAACTGCTATAGGTGTCATGCACAGCAGTTTCGTAGCGCACTACAAACCTGTTGTAGGATGCATTTTGATCGATTTTGAAAGTTTTCAAAGGGTGAAAGGGTATGTTTATTAAACCTTGATGCTGCTAAAGGATGTATAATGACCATCAGTGAAGATCCAATAGCAAAAAAAAGGAAATTGAAGATTCCAAGTAAGGTTTTCAAAGGTGAAGTTCTACACTACGAAAACAGCAGGCAATTTCGTAGCGCAGCAATGTTAACAGTTTTTGGCATTTCTTCACATGTTTGGTTTGGGCATAGCTAGAAGGATAAAGTCACAAGAGCTTAATAATACTTTGCCACATGTTTTGAGCACAATTTTGTTAGTAGATGATTTGAAGAAACATAAATGAAACACCATAGCTATTTTGCAGGGATCATATTCCTATTTTTCAGGGTAGATAAGAGGCAAATCAATACAGTCAAGCAGTAAGGAGATGGACATCATAAAGATCAAATTTTAGAAGGAGCAGCTATCATATAGAAGATTTAATGCTTAGATAAGGTTGTTAAGTTATAATAAAGAGTTTTAATCCTAGTTTTTTTATGACTGTAGAACAGACAGTTTAACTATCAGAGGTAATTAAATTTTGTTTTAGCAATTGATAGGTGTCAAGCTAACAAATTCAAATTTTCTCAAGTGTTTGGAGAGAATCCAAGAAATGCAATGATGACTCTATAAGAGACAAGAATTTGAATTTCATATGGTTGGAAATTTTCATAAACAAGCATACTGTTGTTGTAGCAGAAACTGTGTTTTTTATATTAACACAGAGATATTGGTTTCATCACTCAAGATTCAGAAAGGGTTATGGTTGTGTGATATTCTCTTAGTTTTCCTCTTTCAATTACTTGCAGTGGCATGAATGTATGTTACTTAGAATTCACTAAAGGTGCTCTAACTTCCTTCATATGTTCATGAACTGTGTTTTATTTTTTGTCCTACTGTTCTTTGATGCATCTAAACCCTAAAATGGCATGACTTCCAAATGAAATCAATATTCATGTTTTGTGAAAACACACTTGACTCCATAATCCCAATATATGTTTGTTGATTAGTAGTACAACCAATTATCCATTTTTATCCATTTTACTCATAGAGTTATCCATCTAATCATTATTTGAAAATCATAAACCTATTGAGAGAGCCCTCTCGGGTTGAGGAGGATAAGCCTCAACTTAAAGTCTGGTTTGAAATAGTTATTCAGAGTCTTCTTGATCAATGGATTATCAGAGTCTCATTTTGAGATAAAATTTTGGTGTGTCTGCCAGGAGCCTAAATATTATTCATTCCCAAAATCAAAAAGCTAAACTTTTGAAGGTAGCAGGAGCTCAAAACGTTTTTTGAGGCTGCAATCTACCTTGGTGACTCCATACAATTTTCAAAGTTTAAAGGTGGCTTCGAGAAGGAGATACACATGGAGAAATCCTGATCCCAATCCACCTACCGCTGTGGACAATCCAAACACTATTTCAAAAAGCCAAATAATTTCATAAATATCAGGTACTCCATCTCATTCGAAATATTTTTCCTATGAAATATTAATAAGTCCTAAAGATAATAAAGTTGATGATAAGATTCGTGAAGTGTTGTTTAGATCAGAAAGTGAAAAAGAACTCATTGATGTTATCTTAGACTTGCAAAAGAGAGGAATTGACACTTCAGCCTTAGTGACACAAGAATACAAGGAAGAGTTTTTGGAATTTCTTACCTCTGAACTACTGCTAGAAAAAGATTCTTTAGATAAACCCAAAGAAACTGATCCTTTCGAAGTCTTGCTGAAATATAAATCTGGTTTAACCCTTACAAATTGGAGTTCTATTGTCAGTGGCTTACAAAAACAAAGCAATCCTCCTCATATTAGTTCTTAATCTTCTTTTTCTGCCCCTCCTACAACTATTGTTCATCCTCCAGTCATGGCTGCTCCTGCTAGGTAGCACCACTTTCACTTCTTGCTATTTTGCATGACCTTCCTAGTAAATATATTGATAGGATTCCTACTTCGTGTAGTAATGAGGAAATTTCATCAGAGGAATTTGTAGATAGATTTAATTATTATATAGATGGGGAAAAAGTTGATGATGAGGATGTGAAGTTAAGGTTATTTGCACAGAGTTTTTTTTATGAAGTTATAAAATGGTTTAAGGCCCTTGCACCGGGTAGCATTAGAACTTGGAATGATTTTGAAGACAAAATATTAAGAAAATGGGGTAATAGAACCAATCCAATCCAAGCACTCACTGAATATAACAGCCTTAGAAGGGCAGTTGATGAATCTATCCAAAAATTTTCAAAGAGATTTAATAAATTTTTTGACTCAATTTCAGCTCATTTCAAACCTCCTGAAGCTTTAGCACAAATGAGATATGCTGAAGCATTTGATTATGAATTTTCTATCTTGTTGAGAGAGAGAGAATCACCTTCACTTGCTAAAATTAAAAGTGATGTAGTTAAGGTTGAGGTAAACATGATAGCTACTAAAAAGTTAAAAATGGGAAAAAATAAACTGAAAGAAGAAGAGAAACCATCCGCCTCAACTTCTGAAGAAAAATTTGATTCAATGATGAAAACTATGGAGAAATTGATGGATAGGTTAGATCTTGGTAACAATTCTTCTCCTCCTGTGCAATATGAACCTCAATTTAGAAATCCACAATTTACGAGACCTCAAAATCAGCAAAGGCCAAGAGAGAACAAAAATCAGCAAGATGACCCTCCAATGAGACCTCCTTTTCAGCAAAATTTGGTAGATGAAGAAGATGAGCCCAAGATTCCTGAAGAATCCATCCATTGTATTGATGAAGAAATGTAATGAATCTTCTTGACTAAAGAAGAGCATGATGAGTCATATTTGGCTAATCAAGGAGAAGAACCATCAGATTATTTTAAAGGGTATCAACATGCTATTTTAGGGATGCAAAAGCAATATAATATCATAAATAGAAATTTGCCTATCATTGCAAGCAAAGCTCAACCCAAGAAAGATGCTCCAAAGGATTCTGAAGCTAATAATGATACCCAAAATATGGATAAAGGTAAAAAGGATATTCCACTTGGTAAGAAATAAATTCAACTTCCTCCTCTTGTCAAAGATGCTGAAAAAAACTTTTTTTTGTTTTCAACCTTGAGAATGACATTTCAAAGATTAAAATATCAGTCCCTTTCAGTGAGATTATCAAGGTGAATGAATATAGAAGAAATATAGTTAAGATGTTGAATTCACAACCAGGGGCTGCTGATATCTTGAATGTCGAAGAAAATAAACATACTATATATTTGGGTCCAAGGTTAGAAGATGATCAAAATGAAGAGTTTCCTCCTTTTTATGTAAGCATTAGTATTCATGATATGACTTTGCATAATGCTATGTTAGATTTAGGAGCTTCTCATAACCTCATTCCCAAGGTTATCATGGAGAGAATGGGATTGCAAATCACAAGACCGTATAAGGATTTGTTTTCTTTTGGTTCTAAGAGGGTTCAATGTATTGGTCTAGTGAAGGATGTTGTTGTTGGCCTCACGCATATTCCAGCAAAAACAGTTGTTATGGATATTGTTGTGGCTAATGATCCTCCATAGTCTGGTATGCTATTTCCAAGATCATGGGTAGCAAAAATCAAAGGCACAATGCGGATGGATCTTACCTACGCTACTATTCTAGTTTTTGGTGAACAAAGGTGATTGTATCGGGAGACTAGAATGGATTACATGGTAAGTAGCAAAGATAAGTCTCAGAATTTTTATATTTATGCCTTTGATACTGAACTTTGATCTGCCATTCTTTTCAATGAATCTGTTGATAGTGTTGAGGAAGAAATAAGAGCAGAAAATCAACATTTAGAAAATCAACACTTAGAAAACAGCATGTAGAAAATTGACAAGTAAATGACGAAGAGATGGAGGAATGTTGGTCATTGTACTTTGATGGATCAACAGGAAAATAATGGGCAGGAGCAGGGATTTGGATTACAAATCCAAATGATGAGAGTAATTTTTACTCTTACAAACTGAATTTTGATTGCACAACCAACATAGCTGAATATGAATCTTTGATTTTGGGTCTAGATGTTTTGAAAAAGATGAAGGCTCGAAATATTTCTATTTTTGGAGATTCTGAATTGGTTATTAGACAAGTTGAAGGTGTCTATCAAATGAAGGATGTAAGAATGGGGGCTTACAAAAATTTAGTTTTAGACTTGTTGGAAAAATTTTGGTCTTATTCCTTCATAGTCAAAACTAGAAATCAAAATTCTATTGTTGATTCCCTTGCTATTTCTGCAAGTCTTTTCATTATTCCTATGCATTCAAATGAAAAATATGAGATTGAAGTTCATCATAGGCTAGCTATACTGGACAACATCATAAATTGGAAAGTTTTTGAAGATGATCAACAGGTAAAGAATTTTATTGAGCCGAAAGAGGAATTTGAAAATACACATGTCGATCAACAAAATATGCTTGTTGAGCCTAAAGAAAATTCTAAATTTTTGAAATTAAAGAATAATTCAATGCCAAAATGTATTATTCCTCTTGAGAAACATTTTGATCAAAATGATGTTTTTAAAGCACCAAAATTGCAAGTTGACGAAGAGGAAGTAGAGAGCTGTAATCTTGGTACATTAGCTTTGCCTAAAATGGTAAGAATTTCAAAGCTTCTTTCAGCTGATGTGAAATTCAAATATATTGAGATGATGAGAAGGTTTTTGGATGTTTTTTCTTGGAGTTATGCTGATTTAAAGCAATATGATCCTTCCATTATTCAGCATACGATTCTTATCAAGGAAAATGAGAAGCCTTTCAAGCAAAAATTGAGGAGAATTAATCCTCTTCTCATGCCATTGATTGAAAAGGAGGTTAAGAAACTCTTTGATGCAAAGACAATTGTTCCAATCATATTTTCAAATTGGCTTGCAAACTTAGTTCTGGTAAGAAATAAGAGTGGAGAAATTAGAATTTGTATTGACCTCAGAAATTTGAATAAGGCTTCACTAAAGGATAACTATATTCTTCCTAAGATGGATTTAATTCTGAAAAATATTGTTGGTTCACAAAGGATGTCTATGCTTTATTGTTTTTTACGTTACAATCATATTCTTGTGTAACCAAATGATAAATAAAAAACAGCCTTCACAACACCATGGGGTACATTCATGTATGCTAAAATTCCCTTTGGTCTCATGAATACGGGAGCCACTTTCCAAAGAGCAATGGACATTGATTTTTCTGAAGAAAAGGATAAGTCGGTAGATGTTTATCTTGATGATATCATAGTTTACTCAAAGAAAGAAGGAGATCATTTGAAACACCTAGAAAAAATTATGCTGAAATGTAGAAGGTTTGGTATCTCTCTTAATCCTACTAAAAGCATATTTTCTTTAACATCAGAAAAATTACTTGGTCATATTATTTCTGAAGAAGGAATTAGGATTGATCCTAGTAGATTTAATGCAATTCAAAAGGTATATTTTCCAATAATTATGAAAGAGATTCAATCTTTTATTGGGAAAGTGAATTTTGTTAGGTGTTTCATCCCTAACTTTGCTGAGATTGTCAAAGATATAACAAGGATGTTAAATAAAGGAGTTGACATTAAATGGATAGCTGAATCAAGGAAATATTTTGAAGAAATCAAAAGGGCACTCACACAAGCACTGGTACTCATCAGTCCATATTTTTCCAAAGAATTTCTAGTTTTTACATTTTCTTCTGAAAACACAATTGCTGGATTTTTGCTACAAAAAATAAAGCAAGGTATTGAACAACCTATTTCCTTCTTTAGTAGGACTTTAGTGAATGCTGAAATGAAGTATAATATTCTAGAGAAGTAGGCCTATGCCTTGGTGAAATCTATAAAAGATTTCAGAATTTATGTTTTTCATTCACACATCATAGCATATGTTACAAGTGTTGTGGTAAAATACATTCTAAGTCAGGCAAATCCAGATGGAAAGAGGGGAAAGTGGATCGCCAAATTGCTGGAATATGATATAGACATCAAACCAACGAAGTTGGTGAAGGGAAAAGGCTTGGAAAAAATAATGACTTAGTCAAATATGGACTGTCTTGACATAAATATAAATGCAGAAAAATCAGAAATTTCTGAAAATGAAGAAGAATTGGTCCAAATTGATGAGAAATTTCTTACTTCAGAGTGGTATAAGGATGTGGTTTTCATTCTACAGCATAATAATGCTCCCACTGATCAATCAATGTCCAAAGCAAGGTTTGTTAAGCTGAAATCATTGCGATATTTTGTTTATGATAGAAATCTGTTTTGGAAAGATGCAGGAGGAATTTTGCTGAATTGTCTACTTGAAGAAGAGGCTGAAAATATCATTGAAGAATTCCATAAAGATGATTGCGGGGGACATCATTATTGGAAAGCTACAGCAAAAAAGATCCTAAGAGCTGGATATTTTTGGCCAATGATGTTTAAAGACATTTACAAAAATATCGCTACATGTCATGAGTGCCAAATTTTTGAAGGAAGAAGAAAGCTTGTGCCTCTACCTTTGGTTCCTATATATGTTGAAGCTCCTTTTCAGCAATGGGGGTTAGACTTTATTGGAGAGATACATCAATCTTCATCAGGGCAGCATTGCTATATTCTTACAACAACAGACTACTTCACCAAATGTATATAAGTGATACCAACCAAGCAAGCTAATGACTATGTAATTATTTCTTTCTTAGAGAATAATATATTGTCAAGATTTGGTTGTCCCATGAAGATTATAACAGATAATTCTAAAGCATTTAAGTCTAAGAAGATGATAAATTTTTGTCATCAATATCACATCACTCTTGGACACTCTACAACATACTATCCACAAGGTAATGGTCTTGTTGAATCATCAAACAAGAGCATTATAAGAATCATCAAAAAGGTATTGAAGGAGAACAAGAACGCTTGGCATTTAAAGCTGAAGTATGACTTATGGGATAATAGGATTTGTATAAAGAGATCAATTGAAACTTCGCCATATGAATTAGTCTATGGGGCTGAAGCTGTTTTCCCAACATCACTTGGGGTACCGGTTATGAAGTTAGTTCAAGGACTTGAAGAAGAACCAAATGCCATCGAAAGGAGGATAAACTAGTTGAAAGCCTTACAAGAAAAGAGAAATGAAGTTTATGAGAGTCATCAACATGTTCAAAATAGAATTAAGAATACATTTGATAGGAGGAACAAAGAGGATAGTTTTCAGATTCATGACAAAGTGTTGAAATGGGAGGCCAAAATTGAAGAAAAGGGAAAGCATGGTAAGTTTGAGAATTTATGGAAGGGTATTTTTCAGATTGCTGGTTTTCATGGAAACAACACTTACATATTGCAGGAAATTGATGGAGGATCATATGCTGGAGGGCCTATTAATGGCAGGTTCCTAAAGCATTATGTTTGTTGAAGTATTATAAATCACTCATGACATTGTATATATCCATGTTTTTCATTTTTTGCTAATAAATGACAAGATGAAACAAAAATCTTAAGCCCAAGGTGAAGGCCCAACAATTTGAAGAACATGCTTGTCAACAAAATTTCTATTTTTATCCAAAAATGGATAGCACTAGAGCTGCAAGTTCTTAGTGTACCATAGGGGCACACTATCCCAAGTGGATCCACTGTTATCACTATTAAAATTCTCTAAATTCAGTCAGTTCATACTTGTTCCTAAGTCATGGTATTAGATAGGGTTTGAGTCATTTTTATATTTTATAGGGTCTAATTTATAGGTTACAAGTCTCATTTCATCACCAAATGAAGTTCATAAACCTTGCTTTACTCCTTATAAGTCTCATGGCACGTTTTTAAAACCATATTTTAAGTCTTTTTCAAAAACAAATTGAATAAGCCATGAAACCACATTTTCGTAGCGCGCTTAGTGTAAAAAATTGCTTCTGCGCTACAAAAATTTTGGTCTTTTCGTAGCGCAAAATCCCGAAATCACACAACTAGCGCTATGAAATCGGGTTTTCGAAATTTTCGGTTTAGCTATCACATCCATCAACTTGTGGTTAAATTTTCATGATTATGGTGTCAATCCATGATTATGGTGTTAGTCCATGAATCCTCCTTCACACATGCAACCATCCAAAGCAATTATGAAATCATTATGAGATTCATTAGCGGTCATTTTTTATTGATCCTTTGCAAATTTGAAAAGGGGATTGGCTATCATTGATTTTATCTCATGCAAAAAAAACAATACATGCATATTTATTGTCAAAAGAGAAGCTCATGATGAGAAACCAAAGATCTCTTTAATGTTTTCAAGCGAGGATGAATTTCCAATCAAGCAAGGCGAAATTTTAAATCAAGTGAGGCTGAACCCAATTGAATGTTATGTCAGCAGTTTCGATTTCCAATCAAGTAAGTTTAAAAATAATTGCTGGCTAAAACAAGGTTTCTAATCAAGCGAGGCTAAAACAAATTTTCAAGCTATCCAGTTCATCCAACAAAAATATTGATTACAGATTTGCTAAAGACATAGGGTTTTAAGGAAGAATATGACTGAAGAAAAAAGAAATCACCGGTCTGGTCACTGCCTGAGGACAGAACATGAAGGTTTAGAAACTCTCGCAATACATAAATCTGTTGAAGAAGCATTCAAGAAGGTAGGATGTTGGAGGTTCTGTGAAAAGCTTCAAGGAGGGCATAATCAGGTTAGCAAAGAATTTGCTACCAACTTCACAGGGTCAAATAAAAAGGTTGGTTTTCTCAATTTTCCAAATTTTCCTGAAGTTATATCAGCAGTGATAGAAATTCCAAGAGGGGAGGAGAGATGGTTTAATAATTTTAGGTTTGAAATGCAACCCTGCAAAATATTTTTGAAACTAGAGTTTTTGGATACTGATTTGAACAAATCTGTGCCAAGAAGTTATGTCAAGGATGCATTTTCCAATATGCTTTAAAATATCCAAAGTTACTTCACCTGCGAAGGGAGATACCACAAGGTGTACACTTACCACTTTAAGCTCTTATTGCATTTCACAGGAATAATATCTATAGACTTACCTTTCTTTCTATTTCGAATTCTAGCCAAGATGGAAGACAAAGTACAGATGAAAACTCAGGCATGTGAAACCTCTTTATTTCATCATGGTCTAGTTGAGTTAATAGTTCTTCATGAGCTTTAGAAAGTGAAAAGAGAATGGTCTGCATTTCTCTTATTGAGTGGAATAGGAGTTGAAGGAATAGGTGCTAGCCCTCAAGTCAAAGAAACATCTTCATCAAAGACTACTGAACCTGCAAAATCAAAATCAGGGAGTTTTGTCAAGATTAAGCCCATGAAACAGGTTAAGGAACCCGTGATAAATACATCACTGAATATCCAAAGGACTCTTCAATCTGGAAAAAAGAAGAGAACTCAGGTCGAAAAGACAATTCAGAAACAATCAATTAGTAAAACAACTCAGAAGAAGTTGACTAGGAGTCAAAGATCAAAGGAGAAGGGTAAGGCTGTGGTCACAAATGAAAATTTGCAATTAAGAGGTGACTTGAATGATATATTACAAGCTATTGACATTGAAGACTCTCCCCTGGTTTAAGCAGAGTTCATTAAGTTGGATACAGGTGGAAAATCAAAGAAATTGAAAACATCCAAAAAATTAGATTTTGGGGATGAAGTGTCAGAGTTTGTCTTTAAGCCTAGAAAACCCTTGACTAGGTAGTCTAAGAAATTACACCAGCTAGACATGGATATAGACCAAACAGGAGGTGAGGATGCAAATGTTTTTGAAGAACCCATAAATATATCATCTCAAATACTTGAAGAAGACAGAAATAGAGTTTTTAATACTCAGAGAGAAAAGAGTAGTTATGAAGAGGTTAAAGACAAACTCAGACTTGCAAACATTGAAATTGATAAATTAAAGAAGAAAGTGAGAATGCATGGTGTATAAAGGTCAAACTTTAAGAGGATGAAAGGTTTGTGGGAGCTAGAAAAGGTTTCAAACATTGAGTCAATCAGCAGTCAGGATCAATTCTTCATATGGACCGTCCCTGCAATCAAGGAAGCAAAGTTCATAAGGATGGTTAATAGCAAACTAAGAGAAAATAATAGAAGGCTTAAAACGCAGGTTCAATACCTTGAGATACAGCTAGCAAAGCCTAAATATCAACCACAGCCAAAATGAGTGTAAACAGTAAGTGACATCTCCTAACACATTTTTTAGGTTATGTGGAAAGATTTCATTTTTTATGCAATTCAGAGTTGGTTTTTGTTGATTATGAAAGCCTATATATAACTGGAAGGATGGAAGTAAAGGTCTGAAGCTTTAAATTTTGGAAACAAGCTGTGAAAAGATATACATAGCAGTTTCGTAGGGCGCTACGAAACTGCTATAGGTGTCATGCACAACAGTTTCGTAGCGTGTCACAAACCTACTGTAGGATGCAGTTTGATCGATTTTGAAAGTTTTCAAAGGGTGAAAGGGTATGTTTATTAAACCTTGATGATGCTGAAGGATGTATAATGACCATCAGTGAAGATCCAATAGCAAAACAAAGTAAATTTAAGATTCCAAGTAAGGTTTTCAAAGGTGAAGTTCTGCGCTACGAAAACATCAGACAGTTTCATAGCGCAACAATGTTAACAGTTTTTGGCATTTCTTCAAAGGTTTGGTTTGGGAACAGCTGGAAGGATGAAGTCACAAGAGCTTAGTAAGACTTTGCCACATGTTTTGAGCATAATTTGGTTAGTAGATGATTTGAAGAAACATAAATGAAACACCATAGCTATTTTGCAGGGAGCATATTCCTATTTTTTAGGGCAGATAAGAGGAAAATCAATACAGTCAAACAACAAGTAGATGGACATCATCAAGGTTGAATTTTAGGAGGAGAAACTATCAAATGGAAGATTTAATGCTTAGATAAGGTTGTTAAGTTATAATAAAAAGTTTTAATCCTAGTTGTCTTAGGACTCTAGAACAGACAGTTTAATTGTTAGATGTAATTAAAGTTTGTTTTAGCAGTTGATGGGTGTCAAGCTAACAAATTCAAATTTTCTCAAGTTTTTGGAGAGAATCCAAGAAATGAAATGATGACTCTATAAGAGACAAGAAGTTTAATTTCATATGGTCGGCAATTTTCATAAACAAGCATACTGTTGTTGTAGCAAAAACTATGATTTTCATATTAATACAGAGATATTGGTTTCATCACTCAAGATTCAGAAAGGGTTATGGTTGTGTCATATTCTCATAGTTTTCCTCTTTCAACTACTTGCAATGGCATGAATGTATGTTACTTAGAATTCACTGAAGGTGCTCTAACTTCCTTCATATGTTCATGAACTATGCTTATTTTTTGTCCTATTGTTCTTTGATGCATCTAAACCCTAAAATGCCTTCACTTCCAAATGAAACTGATATTCATGTTTTATGAAAACACACTTGACTCCATAAGCCCAATAGATGTTTTTTGATTAGTAGTACAACAAATTATCCATTTTTAACCATTTTACTGATAGAGTTAGCCATCTAATCCTTATTTGAAAATCATAAACCTATTGAGAGATCCCTCTCAGGTTGAGGAGGCTAAGCCTCAACTAAAATTATGGTTTGAAATAGTTATTTAGAGTCTTCTTGATCAGCAGCCTATCATTGTCTGATTTTGAAATAGCACTTTGGTGCGTCTGCTGGGAGCCTGAAGATTATTGATTCCTGAAATCAAGAAGCTGAACTTCTGGAGGTAGCAGGAGCTCAGAAATTTTTTCGAGGCTACAATCCACCTTGGTGACTCCATACATTTTTCAAAGTTTAAAGGTGGTTTCGAGAAGGAGATAGACACAAAGAAATCTTGATCCCAATCCACCTACCACTATGGAAAATTCAAACACTTTTTCAAAAAGACAAAGAATTTCAGAAATATCAGGTACTCCACCTCATTCGAAATATTTGTCCTATGAAATATTAAGAAGTCCTGAAGATAAGAAAGTTGATGATAAGATTCATGAAGTGTTGTTTAGATCAGAAAGTGAAAAAGAACTCATTGATGTTATCTTAGACTTGAAAAAGAGAGGAATTGACACTTCAGTCTTAGTGACACAAGAAGACAAGGAAGAGTTTTCGGAAGTTGTTACCTCTGAACTACTATTAGAAAAAGAGTCTTTAGATAAACTCAAAGAAAATGATCCTTTCGAAGTCTTGCTAAAATCTAAAGCTGGTTTACCCCTTCCAAATTGGAGTTCTATTTTCAGTGGCTTACAAAAACCAAGCAGTCCTCCTCATATCAATTCTTCATATTCCTTTTTTCCCCTCCTACAACTATTGTTCATCCTCCAGTCATGGTTCCTCCTGCTAGGTATGCACCACTTGCACTTCTTGTTGTTTTGCATGACCTTCCTACTAAATATGTTGATAGGATTCCTACTCGGGTTAGTGATGAGGAAATTTCAGCAGAGGAATTTGTAGATAGATTTAATGACTTTATAGACAGGGAAGAAGTTGATGATGAGGATGTGAAGTTAAGGTTATTTGCACAAAGTTCTATTGATGAAGTTATAAAATGGTTTAAGGCCCTTGCACCGGGCAACATTATAACTTGGAATGATTTTGAAGACAAATTCTTAAGAAAATGGGGTAATAGAACCAATCCAGTCCAAGCACTCACTAAATACAATAGCCTTAGAAGGGCAGTTGATGAATCTATCCAAAAGTTTTCAAAGAGATTTAATAAATTTTTTGACTCAATTCCAGCTCATTTCAAACCTCCTAAAGCTTTAGCACAAATGAGATATGCTGAAGCATTTGATTATGACTTTTCTATCTTGTTGAGAGAGAGAGAATCACCTTCACTTGCTAAAATGCAAAGTGATGTAGTTAAGGTTGAGGTAAACATGATAGCTGCTAAAAAGTCAAAAATGGGAAAAACTAAACTGAAAGAAGAAGAGAAACCGTCCGCCTCAACTTCTGAAGACAAATTTGATTCAATGATGAAAACTATGGAGAAATTGATGGATAGGTTAGCTCTTGGTAGCAATTTTTCTCCTCCTATGCAATATGAACCTCAATTCATAAATCCACAATTTAGGAGACCTCAAAATCAGCAAAGGCCAAGAGAGAATAGAAATCAGCAAGATGACCCTCTAATGAACCTCCCTTTCAGCAAAATTTGGTAGATGAAGAAGATGAGCCCGAGATTCCTGAAGAATCCATCCATTGTCTTGACGAAGAAATGTAAGGAATATTCTTGACTAAAGAAGAGCATGATGAGTCAGATTTGGCTAATCAAGGAGAAGAACCATCAGATTATTTTAAAGGGTATCAACATGTTATTTTCGAGATGCAAAATAAATATAATATCAGAAATAGAAATGTGCCTATCATTGCAAGAAAAGCGCAGCCCAAGAAACATGCTCCGAAGGTTGCTGAAGCTAAGAATGATACCCCAAAGATAGCTGAAGGTGAAAAGGATATTCTACTTGGTAAGAAAGACATTCAACTTCATCCTCTTGTCAAAGATGTTGAAAAATCTGTTTTTGTTTTCAACCTTGAGAATGACATTTCAAAGATTAAAATATCAGTCCCTTTCAGTGAGATTTTCAAGGTGAATGAATATAGAAGCAAGATAGTTAAGATATTGAATTCACAACCAGGGGCTGCTGATATCTTGAATGTCCAAGAATATAATCCTACTATATATTTGGCTCCAAGGATAGAAGATGATCAAAATGAAGAGTTTCCTCCCTTTTCTGTAAGCATTAGTATTCATGATATGACTTTGCATAATGCTATGTTAGATTCAGGAGCTTCTCATAACCTCATGCCCAAGGTTATCATGGAGAGAATGGAATTGAAAAATCAAAATACCGTATAAGGATTTGTTTTATTTTGATTCTAAGAGGGTTCAATGTATTGGTCTAATCAAGTATGTTGTTGTTGGCCTCACGCAAATTCTAGCGAAAACAGTTGTTATGGATATTGTTGTGGCTGATTTTCCTCCAAATTTTGATATGCTATTGTCAATATCTGTTGTGTAACCAGCTCCAAAAATAGAGGAAAAGATATATCAACGCCTTAGAAATAAGCCACTTCGAGGGGGCAACCTCCAATACATTACATAAATGAACAGATCTTGGATGATACAATTTACAAAACCTCCTTTCTATATATAGGAGTCCATGGGGCCATAATGTAATCCTAGTGGGACAATGTAATCCTAGCCGACCTAACAATAATAATTTAAGGGCATAATAATAACAAAATGGGGGTTACAAGGGTTCAATAATAACAATAAGGGGGTTAGACTAACAATAATAAGGGACTATACTAGTGATACAGGGACCTAACATGCCCCTCTCCTTCAAAAAAGTGTTGTCCTCAATGCTTGAGTAGCTCCGGGTGCTTCTGTATAAAATTCTCATCCTCCCATGTAGAATCTTCAGTGGGTAAGTTCTTCCACTTGATGAGATACTCTTAAATTGGTCGATTCCATAGCCGTCGAGTTCTTGTTTCCATCACCACTTCAGGTTCCAATATGATTTTTCCTTCCTCATCAAGTTCTGGCAATATTGTTTGAACTGGAAGATTTTCACCTATAACCTTCTTTAAGCATGAAACATGGAAAACTGGATGTACTCGCGAAGAAGCAGGAAGCTCCAATTTGTATGCCATAGTACCAATCTTTTGAAACACCTTGTAAGGACCATAGTACTTTGGTGATAATTTATTATCCTTCTTTGCTTGCTTGAGGGACATTTGTTTGTATGGTTGTAGCCGTAAAAATACCCAATCTCCTACATCAAAACTTCTCTCGCTACGATGTTGATCTGCCTGTTGTTTCATTCGATTTTGTGCCAAATTCAGGTTCTCCTTTAAGAGTTGGAGAACTTCTTGATGATGCTCGATGTGATCTTCCACTGCTTGAACCTTCGAATTTTCCCTTAAAGATGATGTGATGGATGGTGGATGATATCCATAAAGTGCCATAAATGGGGTCATTTTTGCTGCAGTATGGAAGGAAGTGTTATACCACCATTCGGCAAGAGGTAACCACTTGACCCATTGTGTTTGTTTATCAGATACAAAGCAACGAAGATATCCTTCCAAACATTTATTTACTATCTCAGTTTGACCATCTGATTGAGGATGATAAGATGAGCTATGAGCTAATTAAGTACCCAAACAAGAAAATAACTCCGTCCAAAAATTTCCAATAAAAATGGGATCTCTGTCGCTCACAATAACCCTTGGGCTTCCATGTAGCTTTTGAATTCTGTCCATAAATGTAGTAGCAACTGTACTTGCTTTAAATGGATGAGATAATGCACACAAGTGTGCATACTTGGTAAGTCTATCAACTACCACCATGATGACACTCTTTCCTTCGGAATTAGGTAAACCTGTGATAAAATCCATTGAAATCTCCTCCCAACGTTGACTTGGAATGGATAAAGGTTGTAGAAGTCCCAGGGTCTTAATTGTTTCCACTTTATTCTGCTGGAAAACCAAACATTCCACCACAAACTTTTGAATATCGGATTTAAGGCCATCCCAAAAAAATTCTTTCTTCACCCTGTGGTAAGTTTTTAAAAATCCTGAGTGTCCTCCTAAAGGAGAAGTGTGCAATTCGAGAAGAATCTTTTGTTTTAGTTGGGAATTCTTACAAAGATATAAGCGATCTTTGTACCATAAGGAATCATTTTTCCAACTAAATGTATCGGATGTACTAGGATCTTGCTGCAACTTTTGAATGAGTGTCCATACATCTTTGTCCTTCTTCCATTCATCTCTTGCTTCAGTTATCCAATCTGGTTGGATAATAGAAATAGCACAAAGAAATGCTTCCACCTCTTCATTCTTTCTTGAGAGTGCATCTGCAACAACATTAAGCTTTCCTTTTTTGTAGATTATTTCAAAGTCATAACCCAACATCTTTGTGACCCATTTTTGTTGCTCTTCTAACGATAGTATTTGTTCCAAAAAGTGTTTAAGACTATCATGATCAGTTTTTACCTTGAAGTGTCTTCCCATTAGGTAAGTTCGCCATTTCTTTAGTGCATGCGGTATTGCTAACATTTCCTTCTCATAAATAGGTTTCTGTAAATACTTTCCTTTGATTGGACGACTTTCAAAAGCAATGGGTCTTCCTTCCTGCATTAAAACTGCACCAATTCCATTTCCTGAGGCATCACATTCCACAATAAAGGTTTTGTGAAGTCTGGCGTAGCTAAGACCGGTGCTAGGCACATTGCCTCTTTAAGATGTTCAAAGGCCTTAGTTGCTTCAGGAGTCCATGAAAATGCATCTTTCTTCAATAATGTTGTTATAGGTGCCGCTATTCTCCCATAATTCTTAACAAACTTGCGATAATACCCTGTTAACCCGAGAAATCCTCGCAACTGCTTTATGGTTGTGGGAACTTTCCATTCCTTAATGGCTTTAATTTTGTTAGGGTCCACTTTAACACCCTCGTGAGATACGATATGACCCAGATATTCCACCTCTTGTACTCCAAAGAAACATTTGGACTTTTTTGCATATAATTGTTTCTCCTGCAATAGTTTGAGCACCCTGTCAACATATTCAACATGATCCTTCCAAGACCTGCTGTAGATTAGTATATCATCAAAAAATACTAGCACAAATTTTCTAAGGAAGGGTTTGAAAATGGAATTCATCAGCCCTTGAAATGTAGAAGGTGCATTGGTAAGACCAAAAGGCATGACCAAAATTTCATAATGACCCTCATGAGTTCGAAATGATGTTTTTCGAATATCTTCAGTCTTCATTCTAATTTGATGATATCCTGAACGAAGATCCAACTTAGTAAAATAAATTGCTCCATGTAATTCATCCAATAATTCATCAATCACAGGAATGGGAAATTTGTCTTTAATGGTGAGCTTATTGAGCATCCGGACACATTCGCCATGATCCATCCTTCTTGTGTACCAAAACTACAAGAGCAGAGAAAGAACTTTGACTAGGTTGAATTATACCCGCCTCTAACACTTCTGCAATCATACGTTCAATTTCGGTCTTTTGGAAGTAAGGATATCTATAAGGCCTGATGTTTGGAGGAACACTTCCTGGAATCAAATGAATAGCATGATCATGAGCACGAATAGGTGGGAGTCCTTTGGGAGTTTCAAACACCTTGGAATGATTGTCCAAGACTTGTTGGAGATCTGCAGAAATAGATGATTTTGATGTTGGAACTTCTAGTGATCATAATTGTGCAATTACGCCTCGCTGTTCTTTCTTTAGAAGCTTTGTCATGAAATTAGAGCTTATTATCCTTCTTGGCTTCCCCGCAATACCCCGTAATTCGACTTCCTTTCCTTCTGAAAAAAATTTCAAGAAAAGTTCTTGAAAATTAAAAGCTACCGTCCCCAAAGATTGTAACCATTGTACTCCTAGTACAACATCATCACCTCCCATAGGAATGGAAAGCATTGGACTAGTCGATACATATTCCCCCATGGTTAGCTTGATATTATGGCATTTTCCAGAGCAATTTATAGTTCCTCCATTTGCAACCATCACTTGACATTCTGGTGCTGGGTATAGGAAACAATTTAATTCCTTAGCTACCTTACAATGAATAAAATTATGGGTGCTACCTGAATCAATCAACACTATTACCTTTTTCTTCTTGATTTGTCCTTGTATATTGAGAGTTTGAGGAGTGGTAATTCCTGCCAGTGCATTACACGATATGGTCGGATTCATTTCTTCCTCTTCTAGGGTTGGTTCCTAGTGTATATCCTCTTCTTGTTCATTTTCTTCTTCCTCTTCACAATCTATGTAAAATAATTTCTTCTTAGCACACTTATGAACTTTAGTGTATTTGCTATCAAAATTATAGCAAAGCCCTTTTGCTCTTTTTTCTTCCAATTGTTGTGGTGTCAACCTTGTAGGTTGTGGAAATCTAGACGTAGCAACACTTCCTTCTTTATAGAATTGAGTGGTAGGTTTCCTTGTCGCCATTATTTTAAATTCAACTTTTCTTGCCAACCTGAATGCCTTCTCCAATGAATCCGGTTCCAAAACATGAACTTCATGTTGGATGTTATCCTTTAAAGTGCCTATGAAGAGATTGATCCTGTGTTCCTCTGGAATATCAGTTACCCTTATATTCAATTTTTGGAAGTCCTCAATGTGCTGCCCCACTAAACCCTTTTGTTTGAGATTTATCGATTGGCTAAAGAAGGTGTTTCTCTTTGTATCCTCATAATGTGCTATCATTTCCTCCGTAAAAATTGACGAAGTGACACTTTTTTTACGGGAGCAAAGCCATCGATACCATACAAATGTATTTTGTTCTAAATGTAAAGTTGCAATGCGTACCTTTTGTGTGTTTTGCACATTATGGAGATCAAAATATTGCTCCATCTATAGTATCCATGTTACAAGATCCTTTCCATCGAACTTCCTCATATCCATTTTTGGAATATGGTGGTTCTTCCCGCCAACATTAGAGTTTATGAAATCACGATTAACATTTATTTTGTTCTCATCATGAGTTTCCTCTACTATCTTTTCACCATTAGGAAACATTTCTTGTATCAACTTTCCCAAACCTTCGATGTCTACTTTTAGATCTTTCTTCATGTTTTCCATGTTGTCTTTCATTTTTTCATCGATCTTAGCTTCCATGTCATCCATCTTAGCTTCCATGCCCACTTCCATGCCATCCATCTTAGATTCCAAACCACTCATCTTAGCTTCCACGCCTTTCTTCAAACCATCCATCTTATTTTCCACGCCCTTCTTCAAAACTTCCATTTCATTTTTTGTTGTTCTTTGCGAGAGCGAAATTTGTTGCACTTGCTCTTGTAATTTTGATATGTCATGTTGCCATTCTTCGTCTTCATGAGTCATAGTAGAGCCTTCTAAGGGCTTAATGGGTGTTGAATTCTTTTTAGGGGCCATTTTAGACTCCAATATTGATATCTATTCTACAATAGGCCCTTGCAATCAATTCAACTTGATTCTTCAAACAAGACTTATGCAATTCGGAAAAAAAAATACACACCTTTTACTTGCTTTGAGGAGCTCGATATTGAAATTGTATTATCTCTGTGCTTGCAGATCTTCAATATCTGAAATTCAGCAGTAAAGTATCCCTCTGAATTCTCTTTTTAATGTCACAGGTCTGACCTGATTTGAATTCTCCAAGACAAAGTTGTGTCCAATCTCCCACAATGACCTCATTAAGGACTGGTTCAGTAGAGCGAACTTGTACGAATTGCCATGTGTCACTATTTTGTCCTTTGTCTATGAAATTGATAGAAAAGAAACTAAAGTCTATGTACTTGCGACCAATTTTTACGGCACTCCAATCTAATGCCCAGAGAGAGAGTTATTGAAATTTTCCCACTTTCACCTCTTTGAGATGAAATTCAGAAGGCTGAAAAAGCACTACCTTCCACAGATCATATCTCAAAAAATATTGCGAACCAATATTTGAAATGTTTTGATGACTTTCCCCAGGATTTCAGCTTCACACCATACGAATTTCAGATTCCGAACCTTGGTAGAAAAAAGTATATAGCACAAATTCCATGATGACCTGTTTAGGAGCCTGAAAAAAGACCTAACTTCCACAGATCATATCTCCGAAATTATTGCGAACCAAGCTCTGAAAGTTTTAGAAAATCTTCCTCAGGATTTCAGCTTCGTACCCTAAAAATTTCAGCTTCTGAAACTTCGTAGAAAAAATGTTATAGCGAAAATGCCACGATGACCTATTTGGAGCAGCGAAACCCTAGAATCCAAACCTCTGATACCAAATGTTGTGTAACCAACTCCAAAAATAGAAGAAAAGAGATATAAACGCCTTAGAAATAAGCCACTTCGAGGGGGAAACCTCCAATACATTACATAAATGAACATATCTTGGATGATACAATTTACAAAACCTCCTTTCTATATATAGGAGTCCATGGGGCCATAATGTAATCCTAGTGGGCCACAATGTAATCCTAGCCGACCTAACAATAATAATTTAAGGGCACAATAATAACAAAATGGGAGTTACAAGGGTTCAATAATAACAATAAGGGGGTTAGAATAACAATAATAAGGGACTATACTAGTGATATAGGGACATAACAAGATCATGGGCAGTGAAAATCAAAGGCACAATGCAGATGGATCTTACCTATGCTACTATTCCAGTTTTTGGTGAACAAAGGAGATTGTATCGGGAGAATAGAATGAATTTCATGGTAAGTAGAAAATATAAGCCTTAGAATTTTCCTATTTATGCCTTTGATACTGAACTTGTATCTACCATTCTTTTCAATGAATCTGATGATAGTGTTGAGGAAGAAATAAGAGCAGAAAATCAACATTTAGAAAATCACCACTCAGAAAATCGGCATGCAGAAAATCGACAAGTAAATGACGAAGAGATGGAGAAATGCTGGGCATTGTACTTTGATGGATCGGCAAGAAAAGAAGGGGCAGGAGCAAGGATTTGGATTAAAAATCCAAACGATGAGAGTAAGTTTTACTCTTACAAATTGAATTTTGATTGCACAAACAACATGGCTGAATACAAATCTTTGATTTTGGGTCTAGATGTTTTGAAAAAGAGGAGAGCTCGAAATATTTCTGTTTTTGGAGATTCTAAATTGTTTATTAGACAAGTTGAAGGTTTCTATCAAACAAAGTATGTAAGAATGAGGGCTCATAGAAATTTAGTTTTAGACTTGTTGGAAAACTTTCAGTCGTATTCCTTCATAGTCAAAACTAGAGATTAGAATTCTATTGTTGATTCCCTTGCTATTTCCACAAGTCTTTTCATTATTACTATGCATTCAAATGAAAAATATGAGATTGAAGTTCGTCATAGGCCATCTATACCAGACAATATCATAAATTGGCAAGTTTTTGAAGATGGTCAACAGGTAAAGAATTTTATTGAGCTGAAAGAGGAATCTGAAAATACACATGTAGATCAACAAAATATGCTTGTTGAGCCTAAATAAAATTCTGAATTTTTACAATTGAAGAATAATTCAATACCAAAAGGTCTTATTCCTCTTGAGAAATTTTTTGATCAAAATGATGTTTTTAAAGCACCAAAATTGCAAGCTGATGAAGAGGAAGTAGATAGCTGTAATCTTGGTACATTAGCTTTTCCTAAAATGATAAAAATTTCAAAGCTTCTTTCCGCTGATGTGAAATTCAAATATATTGAGATGATGAGAAGGTTTTTGGATGTTTTTTCTTGGAGTTATGTTGATTTAAAGAAATATGATCCTTCCATTATTCAACATACTATTCCTATCAAGGAAAATGAGAAGCCTTTCAAGTAGAAACTAAGGAGAATTAATGCTCTTCTCATGCCATTGATTGAAAAGGAGGTTAGGAAACTCTTTGATGAAAAGATCATTATTCCAATTAGATTTTCAAACTGGCTTGAAAACTTAGTTCTGGTAAGAAAGAAGAGTGGAGAAATTAGAATTTGTATTGCCTTCATAAATTTGAACAAGGCTTCACTAAAGGATAACTATCCTCTTCCTAAGATGGATTCAATTCTACAAAATATTGTTGGTTCATAAAGGATGTCTATGCTTGATGGTTTTTCAGGTTACAATTAGATGATCAAGAAAAAATAGCCTTCACAACACCATGGGGTACATTCATGTATGCTAAAATGCCCTTTGGTCTCATGAATGTGGGAGCCACTTTCCAAAGAGCAATGGACATTGTTTTTTCTAAAGAAAAGGATACATCAGTAGTTGTTTATCTTGATGATATCACAATTTATTCAAAGAAAGCAGAAGATGATTTGAAACACCTAGAAAAAGTTCTGCTAAAATGTAGAAGGATTGGTATCTCTCTTAATCCTACTAAAAGCATCTTTGGTTTAACATCAAAAAAATTAATTAGTCCTTTTATTTCTAAAGAAGGAATTAGGATTGATCCTAATAGAGTTAATGCAATTCAAAAGGGAGATTTGGCAAGAAGTAGGAAAGAGATTCAATATTTTCTTGGGAAAATGAATTTTGTTAGGCGTTTCATTTCTAACTTTGCTGAGATTGTCAAAGATACAACAAGGATGTTAAAGAAAGGAGTTGAAATTAAATGGACAGCTGAAGCAAGGAAATATTTTGAAGAAAAGAAAACGACACTCACATAAGCACTGGTACTCATCAGTCCAGATTGTTCCAAAAAATTTATGGTTTTTACATTTTCTTTTGAAAACACAATTGTCGGAGTTTTTCTACAAAAAAGGAAAGCAAGGTATTGAACAACCTATTTCTTTCTTTAGTAGGACATTAGCGAATGTTGAACTAAAGTATAATATTCTAGAGAAGTAGGCCTATGATTTGGTGAAAGCTATAAAAGATTTCATAATTTATGTTTTGCATTCGCACATCATAGCATATGTTCCAAGTGCTGTGGTAACAAACATTCTAACTCAGGCAGATCTAAATGGCAAGAGGGGAAAATGGATCGCCAAATTGCTGGAATATGATATAGACATCAAACCAACGAAATTGGTGAAGGGACAAGGCTTGGCAAAACTAATGACTTAGTCAAATCTGGACTGTCCTGACATAAATCTGAATGCAGAAATATCAGAAATTTCTGAAAATGAAGAAGAATTGGTCCAAATTGATGAGAAATTTCTTACTCCAGAGTGGTATAAGGATGTGGTTTTTGTTCTACAACATAAAAAATCTCCTACTGATCTATCAAAGTCCAAAGCAAGGTTTGTTAAGATGAAATCATTGCGATATTTTTTTTATGATATAAATATGTTTTGGAAAGATGCAGGAGGAATTTTGCTGAATTGTCTACTTAAAGAAGAGGATGAAAAGATCATTTAAGAATTCCATAAAGGTGATTGGGGAGGACATCATTATTTAAAGCTACATCAAACAAGATCCTAAGAGCTGGATATTTTTGGCCAATGATGTTTAAATAAATTTACAAAAATATCGTTGCATGTCATGAGTGCCAAATTTTTGAAGGAAGAAGAAAGCTTGTGCCTCTACCTTTGGTTCCTATATATGTTGAAGCTCCTTTTCAGCAATGGGGGTTAGACTTTATTGGAGAGATACATCCATCTTCATTAGGGCAGCATCACTAGCTTCTTACAGCAACAGATTACTTCACCAAATGGATAGAAGCGATACCAACCAAGCAAGCTAATGACTCTGTAATTATTTCTTTATTAGAGAATAATATATTGTCAAGATTTGGTTGTCCCATGAAGATTATAACAAATAATGCTAAAGCATTTAAGTCCAAGAAGATGATAAATTTTTTGTCATCAATATCACATCACTCTTGGACACTCTACAGCATACTATCCACAAGGTAATGGTCTTGTTGAATCATCAAACAAGAGCATTATAAGAATCATAAAAAATGTACTGAAGGAGAACAAGAAAGCTTGGCATTTAAAGCTAAAGTATGACTTATGGGCTAATAGGATTTGTACAAAGAGATCAATTGAAAATTTGCCATATGAATTAGTCTATGGGGCTGAAGCTATTTTCCAAACATCACTTGGGGTACCGGTTATGAAGTTAGATCAAGGACTTGAAGAAGAAACAAATGCCATCCAAAGGAGGATAAACCAATTGAAAGCCTTGCAAGAAAAGAGAAATGAAGTTTATGAGAGTCATCAACATGTTCAAAACAAAATCAAGAATACATTTGATAGGAGGATCAAAGAGGACAGTTTTTAGATTCATGGCAAAGTGTTGAAATGGGAGGCCAAAATTGAGGAAAAGGGCAAGCATGGTAAGTTTGAGAAGTTATTGAAGGGTCCTTTTCAGATTGCTAGTTTTCATGGAAACAACACTTACATATTGCAGGAAATTGATGGAGGATCATATGCTCGAGGGCCTGTTAATGGTAGGTTCCTAAAGAATTATGTTTTTTGAAGTATTATAAATCACTCATGACATTTTATATATTCATATTTGTCAGTTTTTGATAATAAATGACAAGCTGAAATAGAAATATTAAGCTTGAGGTGGAGGCCCAACAATTTGAAGAACATGCTTGTCAACAAAATCTCTATTTTTATCAAAAATGGATAGCACTAGAGCTGCAAGTTCTTAGTGTACCATAGGCACACACTATCCCAAGTGGATAAACTGTTATCACTATTAAAATTCTCTAAATTCAGTCAGTTCATACTTGTTCCTAAGTCATGGTATTAGATAGGGTTTGAGTCATTTTTATGTTTTATAGGGTCTAAGTTATAGGTTACAAGTCTTATTTCATCACCAAATGAAGTTCATAAACCTTGCTTTACTCCTTAGAAGTCTCATGGCACGTTTTGAAAACCATATTTTAAGTATTTTTCAAAAAAAATCGAATAAGCCATGAAACCACATTTTCATAGCGTGCTCAGTGTAAAAAACTGCTTTTGCGCTACAAAAACACTGGTCTTTTCATAGCGCAAAATCCTGAAATCACACTACCATCGCTACGATATTGGGGTTTCAGAATTTTTGGTTTAGCTGTCACATCCATCAACTTGGGATTAAATTTTCATGATTATGGTGTTAGTCCATGAATCCTCCTTCACCCATGCAACCATCCAAAACAGTTATGAAATCATTATGAGATTCATTAGCAGTCATTTGTCATTGGTCCTTTGAA
Source organism: Pinus albicaulis (assembly GCA_034641835.2). Lineage (NCBI taxonomy): Eukaryota > Viridiplantae > Streptophyta > Pinopsida > Pinales > Pinaceae > Pinus > Pinus albicaulis. The sequence continues at coordinate 1,115,217,652 of CM076582.1, forward strand.
AATTTGAAAAGGGGATTGGTTATCATTTATTTTATCTCATGCAAAGAAAAAAATACATGCATATCTATTGTTGAAAGAGAAGCTCCTGATGAGAAACCAGAGCTCTCTTTAAAGTTTTCAAGCAAAGCTGAATTTCCAATCAAGCTAGGAAAAAGTTTAAATCAAGCGAGGCTTAACCCAATTGAATGTTATTTCAGCAGTTTCAATTGCCAATCAAGTATGTTTAAAAAGAATTGCTGGCTGAATCAGGGTTTCTAATCAAGCTAGGCAAAACTTAAATCAAGCGAGGCTGAAACAAATTTTCAAGCTAGCCAGTTCATCCAACAAATAGATTGATTATAGATTTTTTGAAGACACAGGGACTTAATGAAGAATATGACAGAAGAAAAATGAAATCCTTGGTCTGGTCACTGTCTGAGGATAGAACCTGAAGGTTTAGAAACTCTCGCAAGAGATAAATCTGTTAAGAAGCCTTCAAGAAGGTAGGGTGCTGGAGGTTCTATGAAAAGCTTCAAGGAGGGCATAATCAGGTTACCAAAGAATTTTCTACCAACTTCACAGGGTCAAACACAAAGGTTGGTTTTATCAATTTTTAAATTTCTCCTTAAGTTATATCAGCAGTCACAAAAATTCGAAGAGGGGAGAAGAGATGGTTTAATAATTTTAGGTTTGAAATGCAACCCTCCAAAATATTTTTGAAACCAGAGTTTATGGATACTGATTTGAACAAAGTTGTGCCAAGAAGTTATGTCAAGGATGCATTTTCCAATCTGCTTTACAATATCCAAAGGTACTTCACCTGCGAAGGGAGATACCACAAGGTGTACACTTACCACTTTAAGCTCTTATTGCATTTCATAGAAATAATCTCTCTAGACTTACCTTTATTTCTATTTCGAAGTCTGGCCAAGATGGAAGACAAAGTACAGATGAAAACTCAGACATGTGAAACCTCTTTATTTCATCATGGTCTAGTCAAGTTGATAGTTTTGCATGAGCTTTAGAAAGTGAAAAGAGAATGGTCTGCATTTCTCATTTTGAGTGGAATAGGGGTTGAAGGAACAGGTGCTAGCCCTCAAGTCAAAGAAACATCTTCATCAAAGACTACTGAACCTGCAAAATAAAAATCAAGGAGGTTTGTCAAGCTTAAGCCTGGGAAACAGGTTAAGGAACCTATGATAAAGACATCACTGAATATCCAAAGGACTCCTCAATCTGCATAGAAGAAGATAACTCATGTCAAAAATACAATTCAGGAACAGTCAACTAGTAAAACATCTCAAAAGAAGTTGACTAGGAGTCAAAGATCAAAGGATAAGGGTAAGGCTTTGGTCAGAAATGAAAATTTTCAATTAAGAGGTGACTCGAATGATATATTAAGAGCTATTGACATTGAATATTCTCCCCTAGTTCAAGCAGAGTTCATAAAGCTGGATACAGGTGGCAAATCAAAGAAATTGAAAACATCCAAAAAATAAGATTTTTTGGATGAAGTGTTAGAGTTTGTATTTAAGCCTAGAAAACCCTTGACTAGGAGGTCTAATAAATTGCAGTAGCTAGACATGGATATAGAACAAACATGAGGTGAGGATGAAAATGTTTTTGAAGAACCCATAAATATATCATCTCAAATACTTGAAGAAGACAGAAACAAAGTTTTTAATACTCAGAGAGAAAAGAGTAGTTATGAAGAGATTAAAGACAAACTCAGACTTGCAAACGTTGAAATTGATAAATTGAAGAAGAAAGTGAGAATGCATGTTGTATAAAGGTCAAACTTTGAGAGGATGAAAGGTCTGTGGGAGCTAGAAAAGGTTTCAAACATTGAGTCAATCATCTGTCAGGATCAATTCTTAATATGGACCATCCCTGCAATCAAGGAAGCAAAGTTCATAAGGATGTTTAATACCAAACTAAGAGAAAATAATAGAAGGCTTAAAAGGTAGTTTGAAGACCTTGAGATATAGCTAGCAAAGCCTAAATATCAGCCAAAGCCAAAATGAGTGTAAACAGTAAGTGACATCTCCTAACACATTTTTGAGGTTATGTGGAAATATTTCATTTTTTATGCAGTTCAGAGTTGGTTTTTGTTGATTATGAAAGCCTATATATAACTGGAAGGATGGTAGTAAAGGTCTGAAGCTTTAAATTTTGGAAACAAGATGTGAAAAGATAGACACAGCAGTTTTGTAGCACACTATGAAACTGTTGTAGGTGTCATGCACAATAGTTTCGTAGCACGCTACGAAACTATTGTAGGATGCAGTTTGATCGATTTTGAAAGTTTTCAAAGGGTGAAAAGGTATGTATATTAAACCTTGATGCTACTGAAGGATGTATAATGACCATAAGTGAATATCCAATAGAAAAACAAAGGAAATTGAAGATTCCAAGTAAGGTTTTCAAAGGTGAAGTTCTGTGCTACGAAAACAGCAGACAATTTCGTAGCGCAACAATGTTAACAGTTTTTGGCATTTCTTCAAAGGTTTGGTTTGGGCACAGCTGGAATGATGAAGTCACATGAGCTTAATAAGACTTTTCCACATGTTCTGAGCACAATTTGGTCAACAGATGATTTTAAGAAACATAAATGAAACACCATAGCTATTTTGCAGGGAGCATATTCCTATTTTTCAGGGTAGATAAGAGGCAAATCAATACAGTCAAACAGCAAGGAGATGCACATCATCAAGGTCGAATTTTAGGAGGAGAAACTGCCAAATAGAAAATTTAATTCTTAGATAAGGTTGTTAAGCTATAATAAAGAGTTTTAATCCTAGTTGTTTTAGGACTCTAGAACAGACAGTTTAAGTGTCAGATGTAATTAAAGTTTGTTTTAGCAGTTGATAGGTGTCAAGCTAACAAATTCGAATTTTCTCAAGTGTTTGGAGAGAATCCAAGAAATGCAATGATGAATCTATAAGAGACAAGAAGTCGAATTTCATATGGTTGGAAATTTTCATAAACAAGCATACTGTTGTTGTAGCAGAAACTGTATTTTTTATATTAATACAGAGATATTGGTTTCATCACTCAGGATTCAGAAAGGGTTATGGCTGTGTGATATTATCATAGTTTTCCTCCTTCAATTACTTGCAGTGGCATGAATGTATGTTACTTAGAATTCAATGAAGGTGATCTAACTTCTTTCATATGTTCATGAACTGCGTTTATTTTCTGTCCTACTGTTCTTTGATGTATCTAAAGCATGAAATTCCCTAACTTCCAAATGAAACTGATATTCATGTTTTGTGAAAAAAAACTTGATTCCATAAGCCCAATAGATGTTTGTTGATTATTAGTACAACCAATTATCCATTTTTATCCATTTTACTCATAGATTTAGCCATCTAATCCTTATGTGAAAATCATAAACCTATTGAGAGAGCCCTCTTAGGATGAGGAGGCTAAGCCTCAACTAAAAGTTTGGTTTGAAATAGTTACTCAGAGTCTTCTTATTTAGTAGCCTATCAGGGTATAATTTTGAGATAACACCTCACTAGACACCAGTACATCAGAGGCTACCACAAGTGCACCAACAACACTATTGACTATATGAAAAATGCCTATTGAACCTTTTCCAAAAATGGCTAAGGGTCCAACAAGGCAGGCAAGACACCACTCCAAAGAGGTCCATAATTATAGCATCGTGGATGACTTATCACAGTTCCCCAATGCCATGTCACCTTTAGAATGCCTGCAATATTTCCCAAAGAAGAGGAAGCCTTACTTTCCGCGAGAGGTGTAATTGACCCTGCCGATTCATGCCTAATGGCTTTTGACTTAGATAAAGCCACCCATAGGATTCCCTTATTGGTCGCGTTGCATATATCGGTGTCAGTCTAGAACATCACTATCCACTGATGTATTGTTGACAAGGATGCATCTACATGCATCATGTCAAAAAGTGGTTGGTAGAAGTTGGGATCCCTCAAACTAAAGCCATCATACATGACACTTAGAGCGTATGACAGGCACCCTTCTACTCCCATCAGTCTCTATCAAAATTTCCCGGTCTTCTTGACCAGTAAGACGGTTCTTATATAAATTGAGGTCTTGGATTCTCAGCTAGATCACAACATATTCCTTGGATGGACTTATATGTACGCCATGTCTATTGTAGCTTCCTCTGTATTCTAGATCATGATGTTCCCCCACGAAGATCACATCATCATCATGGACTAGTTAACATACCATGACAAGCAACCCATGAAGAATGTTGATTTCATTCTACCTTATATAGACACATCTCTAGAATCGCTCACATGGTACCAAGAATATGGCCCTGGCCAATTCAAACCATCTTCTATGCTTTAATCATTCCTATGAGATCCCCGTGTCATACCAGAATCATTCACTGATATCACAGGGGCCCCTGTGTGCATGATGTCATAATCAAGAATCGAGAGTAGCCAGGAGATAGATACCAGTTGTAACAAAACTGAGTCCACTAACACGACGACTTCTATATCCTACGCCATCTCCCAAAATTCTTTTCTATACTCACCACCTCGTTTTGTGACACAACAATTTTTAGCAATGGTAGTGTTGGAAAACATATATCTTGCAATACCAGTTTGGTACTTGGTCCCACCTACAATGACGGGAGGCATGGGCATCACTGCTATAGGATTAACCTCTATCATTCCTGAGGACACTCCACCTATTAAGGAAAACCACATAGCCATACTGATAAATAAAATATCGTCGCAAAGTAGGTAAAAACGACCAGGAAAACCCCTAAAAAAGGGAAAAATATACAAAACCCCATAATGCCAAGGGAATTACAACCTTTTGGATTGTGTGATATTATAGGCCACCATACCAATATCTACCTAGAGTTGGATGAATTAAAATCGCTCCTCAACTACAATAAAAATATCGCAATGAAAAGTACCCGTAAAAGGGAACTAGCCACAAAAAACCAAGGCAAAACATTGGCACCAACCACGCATGCACTATCTTTAATAACTATAGGCATTACACTCATAATTTTCTAGAAATACTAGGATATAGGGATGCCTTTCATGCCCTATAACAGTCATATCAAGAGTTTCCCTCCATGCAGTGAAGTGGGGAAGAACCTCAGGTCATATTATACTTCCAGGATGCACGAAAGTCACCAGAACACATCCCGTTCATCCTTGTCCAACGATGTGAACTCTGTGATGAATGCAACCATTTCATCAACGATTGCGTAGTCCTGGAGCTGTTCCAAAGATGGTATCCGGTTGACCATGTGTACTATGTTGGCCTACGAGAAACCAAATATTAGTGTCATATATGTTATTGCAACCACCCATTACATCATTTCCAATATATCCCTCGATTTCGTTTAGTGTTAAACAGTTTACGCATGACCATCATGCACCTCTCCCTAGAAGATGACTTAGATACAGAATCCATGGAAAGTTCAAGAACGCAAGAGGAGGTGACAAGCATATCCTGCCTCTTTTTGTCGGTATAAAAGAGGTGGGTTGGGGGCACATAGTCACCCCCATCCGCCCTCCATGGAGAATACCAACCTATACATTATGAAACGTAGACAAACATTTGGTCGCCAAATGCCTAGACCAAGAATCGCTATGTAGATGGTACCCAATCACCTCACCAACTTTGAGGGAAGGGAATACCCAAGAAAGACATTATTGTCTAGTATGTCAGGGAAAACATCATGCTTAGCAATGTACTTATATCCCTCGAATGTGCCCACTAATTGACATCATTCATTCATTGGAAACACACTGTTGGGATATGGTCAATCTTAGGTTTGGAAAATCTAATGTAAGGTAGATTTCCCATAGGCAATCTATCCCATATCAATACCAAAACATTTGACAAGTGGGAGAGACACACCGGCTTAACAAGACCCATGTCTAGCCTAGGGCGGCATGTGTCCTATGTGACAAAATTTACCACCAGGTAAATTAGTGTAAGGAACTAAAGAACCTCACGAAATTTTTTTGCATGGTCTCCCTTATCCCTCAGAATAACCTCTCTAACCAAGAGAAGATCACACACTGCTATTACAAGATTTGCTCACGTTTTCACCATACAATGAATTGTGAACACCTCCCAAGGCCATGAGAAGTAAGAGCACTGCTAATTCTACACTACCCAAGAGAGCTAGATCTCCCAAAGGAGGCTTCACACATTCACACCTCCAAAAAAATAATTTTCTCAGTTCCGACAAGTGTGCCCTCTCTTATATTTTTTTGATTCAACACATTTATCAATATATTTGAATGAAAAATATATTTTCACTTAGGGTATTTGTTGTAGGTATTATACAGAAAGATAAACAACCTATTTCCCAATTCACTGAAGGTTCCAGAGCAGGTATCATTCTACCCTCAGCATGATAGATTCCCAGAGAAACTTTTCATATCTTGGCATCATTTTTCCACAAACCATAGGTTCCAAACACCTAACCATGTTTATCATCTCCCCACATTGCACATGATAAGCATCCTCGTTGGTCGGTAGAGCCTCCCCCTCCATGGCATCCATCACTCAAGGTAGACCATGCTTCAAAAAATATGACGCCATGTCCATATCACCTCAGTCTAGGAAGCATTTCATGATCATTAATCCATCATGCATCAAGTCAAGTTTTACCATATCCAGATAAAAGCCCCTTCCCAAACTAACATTTTTGCAAGTAGATCGAACACACACCACCATGTCTCGCATTTGGCCTACCATACCTCCATCAACATAACCTATCTATGATATTTTCCATCCTCTTCATCACCCTGCACTGAGACTAACTAATGCCCCGCCCCCCCCCCTCCCTCGGCAAAAAAACTTCCTCACATCATTAGTGAGTAATAATTTTCATGTTGTTGGGGCACCCGTCTCCATGTTTGTACAAACCCAACCCATTTTATATTCCTTTGGAAAGGGTACAAATATTTTTTTAGGAGAACATCCCCAGCCCATACACCCACTTTTTTCTCCCATGCCAGAAGTCCCTAATTACCCTTGGTTGGAGCTTCACACCTTTCATACAAATCCACCATGACATTCACAACCAATATATACCCACCCCAGACATCCTACTAGCTCCAGGGCATTTTTTCTCGTCAGAAATCATTATGACTACTGCCAAAATACTTTTTTCAAGTTCCGAACTTGGGCCACTAAACTCCCATCATCAATTTTCATCCAGTTCTCGCCATCATGACTATGTTAACCTATCATATTAGAGACCCTGATCCCTTGCATCAGTATTTCTCTCGACTGGTTGAGGCTTCCTTCTTGTTGACTTCAACAACCATTTTCCAAAAAGGAAGCAGTACCTTGGATGGATCCCCACCTTAATAGGGGCGTCCTTGGATGGCACTGTGGGAATCATCGTTGCCCATAGAGGTCATCAATGCTCCTTACATTTGACTACAAAACAAGCTTTCATGTCAAGAAGGTATCGTACTCCACAACCATTTCACTTTTTCAAAATTTTCCAAAGACCCGTGCCATTATAAGCATCTCTTTCAACAATGATTACACGAGAAGGTCTCAGCCATACACCCATGCATACAATGAGAATTTATTCTAAAATATGCCTTACCAGGATTATGCATGTGGGCACTACATTCAACTTATCATCCAGGAAAAAACACCCCTGAGGGCGTCGATAATTGTTGCCACCAACCAAATCAGTGGATCACTACCATATAAGTGACACAAACAGAAGCTTTATCTATTAGATAGGCTTTTAACTAGCCAAAGAATCATGAGCATGGGACATGCCCACCTCATTGAAATATTGAATTTATTGTATTATACTATCTTGTGCAGGTCTCCGACAGAACATGGTACCTCTTTTACTTATAGTAAGGGGTCTCCAACATTAGGCTACACGTAGGTCTCTCTTCCTAGAACTCACACAGTTGTTGGAAATTGTTATCACTGGAAAATTAGACAAGAAAAAGACATCATGAAATGCTAAGTAGAAGAAATTACAGGGTTGAAAAAAATTAGAGAATCTAGAAAATTTAACTTTCTCTAAGGTCAAGAGGAAAAATTATCAAATGGCACAAAAAAGACACAGGAAAAGTGCACCCCACACGCATTTTTTTTATATAGTAACATTATTCTCCGCAAATTTCCCTCAATAAGCCATGTGGTCCTGAGCATGGAAGAAGGTGACCATCTGGGACCACTTGGCACACTTCAGGAAGAAGATTCTCCAGTTGAGGCCGCCCAAGGACATCTTCCTAGAGACACCTTGAGACCTCAAGTGAGCAAAAAATAGAGTCAACCACCACTCTTGGGTCACTATCTACAATTGTGCTAAGAGAGGGAAGAAGATTTGGTTTTTTCCTATAAAATGCCACCATGAGAAGAACAACTTAGAACACATTGTTATGCTGGCCAAATTTTCCATGCACAAACCAATAGTGTGTTGTCCAAGCAGCAAGAGAGTTAAGGGATTCATTTTTTGGCCATCCAACATGTCAATCCGAAAGGAGAAGTGCACCAAGTGTCCAATATCTGATCACTCATTCAAGGAGAAGAGAGAGGCCTACAGACAGCTTAAGGGGAGATCCCTCCTTGGTTTAAGTATTAGAGCTCCATATTCTAAGGACTAACTGCAAGTGTTTTAGCATTCTACCTATATTTTACTACCAACGGCTAATAAAAGGGGATTCGTTCTCCATTATTATAATTAGCTCATTTACTCGATTGAGCTTGTGTTTATGTGTATTTGTTGTTTCTTGTGTCCTCTTCTTCTTGTAGCATGCTATGTTCCATAAAATAGTTTTTCTACATATTATGATGCTTCACTAACCATCTAAAAACTCATTTTTTCCCTGTGAACATTGATTGTAGGCTAGCAATTAATCCTATCAAGCACCAATGTTTTTCATCAATGTTGGCTTGAAGGATCCTAACCTAGGTTCAGATTTAAGGTTTGCGAAAAAACCCCTATACTACTGGCTTGTTGGCGAAAAATAAGGTCTCGCGGGCAAGACCCAGGTTCACAGGGTTGTGGCCAACAAGGGTCCGGTGTAGTCTAGTAACACGCCGACATTTTCACCCTGTTCGGGAAGAACAGAGCGTCTCACCCGAGGCGTGCCGCGACCACATGGGAAAGGGGAAGAAATCACAGACGAGGAATAAACCCGCAACCATAGAAAGAAAGAGAATCCGTTATATATACCAGAATATTCATGCGAGATCACCAATCAAGTATATTGACAGTCGCAACTTAAAAATTTTAAAGCATGGTGAACACATCATAACACATAAACATAAAGACAGCAATCCTTCTTTTCATTAGTCTTCAGCCAAATACAAGATTACACAGCTTCCTTCTCTGACAACCCATATATCAGATACAGATGAATCTAAGAACAGAGAATACAAAACATAGAGAGTAGAAACCAATGGAGAGAACAAGTCTGATTTCTCCGCGGCTGCTTCCGCATTCAATCATCCTGTGACAGATCGACCAACCTCCTAACCCTCCTCTTAACGATAGGGTGATTTCCTTTTATTCACCCATTCCTTGCATGACGGCGACTTCTGCGCGTCTTTGCTACGCTTTCAGGCTTCTCTTACGATATCATGTTCTTCTTCTGTTCTCTCTTCAACATCTCTTTCATCATGCTGCTCATTTGTTCCCTCCGGTTATCGAGTGCTTCCGCATCGCCTTGTTAGCTCGCAGCTCTGATCGCCTTTGGTCTGGTCGCGTTAGGCAATGTGTGTATTCCTCACTTAACTCAAAAAGAGTCCAAGTTCAAAATTCAAAGCCCAAGCAAAAACAAGGGCCCCAACGAGGCCCAGGCCACGATCCTTTGACTCGTCGCGAGTCAATCGCAAATGACGAGTCTCTACCTCCATACCTTATCTTGCCTGCGGCCTTACCTTTCTTATCTCTTTCTAACGCCCTTTCTGCCTCTATCGCCACTGCTTGATTCAAGTCTGAAAAGACTCAGGACAGACGAGGTCTTGCATCTCGAAGCTCTATGAAAGTGGCAACTGCTTGCTGCCATTCCTGCATAAGCAGGTCAGCATCTTGAACAATGCGGTTGGCTGTAGCTTCGTCAATGGGCGTCGGTGCATCCCCGAACAGTGCGGTGAGTTGGGACTCGGCAGTGGCGTCCAGCTGATGCATTGCCTCGGCATGGCTGCGAAGGGGTGGCCGCATCTCCCGGATGATGTGCTTAGTTGCGGCTGATGCGGCCTCTGTCGTCTGCATTTGAAGTTCCAACTCGTCCGTCTGAGCGTAGAGCTGGTCCAATCGGGCCTGGTCCGTGGTCGCCCGAATTTGGGTGGCGAGTTGTTGCAGTTGAGCAGCAATGGGCTGCGTTTTGACTGTCAGTGCGAGGGAGCACTCCTGCAAGCTGCGTAAAAGGGCCGAAGCCGCTGCTGTCATGGAATGGAGAGTCTCTTGTAGATTGACTGCCTGTGCCTGTTTGGCAGTGACCGGTCCTGAATAATCAACGGGTGGATCTGGTAGGGTAGGCCGTGCGGCCAACGCCGCTTGTAGTTCCTGGTTCTCTCTGCAAATGGTGGTGAAGATATCCCCGAGCTGGCGAGCCTGTAAGGCTATGCTGTCCTGTTCGATGCGAGCAGGGAGTAGAGCATGGTGAGCCCGTGCCTCCGGCCAGACGCTGGAAAGCGCCTGATTCACCATGTCGGCCTGTTCCTGGAGGTAGGTCTTCTCCTGCACTAGCTGATTGCGCTGTTCAGTAAGCGCCGTGATTTGGTTCCCTTGCTCAGTGCATCGCCGCTGTAGCTCTGCATGAATCTGCTCGGCCTGGCCGGCCGCCCGCTGAATGAGCAGAAATAACTGGGCTGGACTCAGTTGTGCTGCAGTCGTTGTGCGCGGGGCATCCTGCTGAGGCGTTGGTTCCTGTAACAACGGTCCTTCGGCCGCTGCTCGGCCTGCAGTCTCTGGAAGGTGGACCGGCGTCTGTTGTTGTACCGAAGTGGCCATATCAGGCTCTGGCCGGTCCTGCTGCGTTGTTGGCGCTATGGAAGGGCTGATTGAATCAACCCCAACTCTGTCTTGCTGAACAAATATAGTGGCAATGGGCTCCTGGGACGTGGCCACGGGGTCAACAGGCGGTACCACCGCGGCAGTACTGGAGGTGACCTCCGCCCCGTGGTCACCGCCGAAGAGGTCCCGGATCAAGGAATCGAACACAGTGGCTGAGGAAGTGGACGGATTGGAGGAAGTGGCATGTGGTCTGCTGGTGGAGGGGGCGGTGGATGGAGTTACCGAGGAGGGAGGGAAACGAAGGTTGAGGAAATCCGCTGGGTCAATCAGCGGTTCCTCCGGGATCAAGGTAGCTGTGGGCGGCGTGACTGGCGGATCATCCTCCGTAAGGTCCACCACGGGCTCTGCAGTACGGGCCCGCTTTGATGGAGGTGGCCCAGAGGAATCGGGTTCGGGCCCCGGTTCACCCATTGTCGTGATGATGGGGGCGGCAGAAGTGAACAGGGAAGTGGGAATAGGGGAAGTGAGGGAAGTAGTGTTGGAGAGACCAAGTGACCGGTTAAGAAGAAATTCATTAAACGAAGGAAATATAGGGGCGCTACTAGAAACAACCTGGGTGGCCACGTTGAGTCGTCGGACTTGGTCATTCATATGCTCCACAATGGGGACCAGTGCTTCGGGCAGGGTCGCTGCGCTCCCTGCCGCCTCTGTGGTTATCGCTACCGCGACTGTGGAAGATCCGCCGGCACTGGTCGCGGCAGGCTGCTGGGCAGCCCGCATCCCATCAAAGTTATATCGGATGACTCCATCCTGAACGTGCCGAACGACCCCTGGCCACGATAGAACCTCTCTGTGGAAGATACTGTCGGTCAGCTGAAACCGCAAGGGCGCCATGTGAAATGTGTGGTGCGGGACACAAGCCGGCTGGATGAAAGTGTGATTATGGCTGATGCCAAACCACACTTGTTCGCTGTATTCATCCAGCAGGTTCCGGGGTACCCGCTGCGTAGAGGCCACCACAGCGACCATCATCCCGTACCCTTCGCGGAACGCCTCCGCGTTCACCTGCTTGCTGCTGGGGGCCGTGGACACCTGCCAGGGGGAGTATCGCATCGCGAACGGTTGGCCCCCGTTGAGTTCCGCTGGTGTCCGTATCGGAGGAACGTGCCATTTCCACATGGCGAAGGCTAGGAGCAAGTAGCCGTAGATAAAACTGGTGGTCCGTCTGTAATTGTCTTCGCAGGCCGCGAAGAGTTCCTTCAGCACGAATGCGCTCCAATTAAATCGGGCCCCCTTGACGCAGTGCTCCGCAATAGAAATGGTGTCCAATGTGCACTCGCCCTTGGTGTAATGGCGCATGGTCTTGCTCGCTATCAGATAGCAAGCAAACCGGATTTCTGGTACATTGATCAAGTCGATCTTGGCACCCTTTCCACCTCGGCGAGTACCATATTTGGTGTATAGGTCTGCCTCGGCTGATTTCCGGGCGCGCTTGGAGGCCGTCTGCCCTGCAGAGGAAACATCTGCCCCAAATTGACACAGCCCCGTAAGTCGACTAATATCTGCTGCATGGATTGGAATCTCCTCGTTCAACCATAGAGACCCGTTCTGCACCCGACTGAGGAGGAACTGGGTGCATTGCAGAACTGGTCCGGTGGTGCCGAAGACGGGGAGACTGCGTAAATTCATCAACGTCGACTGTTGAAGACCCCGGAATTCGTCCTTCATCCGACTGTTAGAGCTGCTCCCCGGTGTGTAGCGGTGTTCCATGAACGTTTGCCAATGCAGATGGGGAAACTCAGCCGGGTCGGACAAGTTAGCGTCCATGCAGGGCGCATTGTCGTACTTGCCGACCAGTGATGATTCGAGCCGGTGAATTCTGTGATCCAGCACCGGTTCCGGGACGGAGAGAACAGCTCTCGGCATCTTTGCGCGTCTCTGATAGACCTGGAGGATTCGTCTGGAGTTCCCTGCTAGGTTCTGAGTGCTCGGAGGCTGCAAGTGCTCGGGAGTCGCTGAAGTTTCCAAACTGAATTGGTCCGTCATCCCGGCGCCGATAGCCTTCATGCAAAATTGGGCCATCCGCTGGCACGCGCGGGGTTGATGAGACTCCATAACGGCATTTAATTTTTGCTATTATGCTTGCCTGCGATAATCGTGCGATCAATCGCAGGCCTGTGTGTAAACTGACAGTTGCTGACGGCGGCTTTGGACGATGGGCGTACCCGACGGCGGAGAGAACTGCGGCTGATGGGGAATGATTACGGTATGATTACTGTCCATTAAGGGAATTTATGACCAAAATCTGAGCTATCCTACGGACTGACAAAAGGACTGACGGTTATGACCTGGACTGACGCTGGCACGAGAACAGATCCTTCGTGCAGGACACGCTGGACTGGGAGCGGCGTCCTACTGGGATGGCGCGCCGCCACGCTGGACTGGCGTTGCGACACGCTAGACTGGCCCGCTCCGACCATGGTATGTTGCGGTATGGATGCCGCAACTGACGGTTTATTTGACTGACTGTAAAGAAATGGAAATGACTAACTATGCTCATCCCGGTTGCGGGAGAGTTATTCAACTACGCTACGCTACGGGTGCTCTCGGTTGCGAGAGTTATTGATGGAAAGAGAGAAGGTACCTACTCCTGGTAGGGCTTCAGGCGTGCGCCATTCACCCATCCGGGAAGAACTGAACCGTCCAATTGTGCCAATCGAACGGCTCCTGAGTCGCGGATCTCGATAACAAAGTACGGTCCCAGCCAATGCGTCTGGAGCTTGCCTGGAAACTTCTGGAACCGGCTGTCGTACAAAAGAACCTTGCCGCCAACTTGGAAAGTTTTAGTCTTGATGTGGCGGTCATGCCATGCTTTCTGTCTGGACTTCTGAACCTTCTGATGGAATTCCGCAAGAAACCGAGCTTCGTCTAGCTCCTGCAGCTCGTGGAGTCGTTCCTGCAGCGACTCATCCTCTGAGAAGTGAAGGGACGTTGCGATCAGAAGGCTGGGGACTGTGAACTCGGTGGGAATCACAGCTTCCCGGCCGTACACCAGCTGGAATGGCGTCTGGTTTGTCAAACGTTTTACCGTGGTCCGGTAAGCCCATAATGTCGCTGGTATCCGCTCATCCCAATCATCCCGCCGAGCGTTGCAGATTTTCGTCAAACCCTTCTCCAGAATCTTGTTGAAGGCTTCCACCGTGCCATTAGCCTGCGGGTGGTATGGACTGCTCTTATGATGTTGTATCATAAATGTCTCCAGGAGCGATTTGACCGTGGCATTAATGAAATGCGTGCCTTGATCACTGGTCAGGCTGCGTGGGCAGCCAAAGCGGCTGATGATGTTTTCAAAGATGAACCGAGAAGCGGTCTCAGCGGAGCAGTCGCGTACCGCTGCTGCTTCAGCCCATCTCGTGAGATAATCAGTTGCCGTAATGATGTACCGAGCTTTGGAATGGCGAGCAACTGGGACAATGGGCCCTACAAAATCGACAGCCCACTTCTCAAATGGCCGCAACACATGCACGGGGTGTAGCGGAAGCTCATCTCTGTGCGAAGGCCGTCCCGTCCTCTGACAAATATCGCAACGTTTCACATAGGCCTTACAATCTGCATGCACCGTCGGCCACCATAGACCAGCTTGAAGTACCTTCCTTGCGGTGGGTTTAGCCCCCACGTGTCCTCCCGCAACTCCGCTGTGACATTCCCACATCACCGCTTCCCGTTCATGGTCAAGAACACACTTGCGCAACACCTCATCCAGGCCCAGCTTGTACAGCTGCCCTGCGATCAATTGATAATCGGCCGCCCGGACAACCAAGTGACGTTTCTGAAGCGGCGTGTAATCCTCGGGGCACTGTCCTGTGGTCAGATATGTGGCAATGTCAGCCATGTAGTCTAGAATCGCTTCAACACGAAACAGATCAGCATCCGGAAGCTGATCATCCAACAGACCATCGTTTTCCCCCGACTCTAGTCTGGATAAATGATTAGGCCCGACATTTAGCCGGCCCGGTTTGACAATTACATCGAACGTAAACTCCTGAAAAAGGAGAAGCCACCGGCAAATCCTTCCTTCCAACACAGGTTTATTGACCAGATATTTTAAGGCCGAATGGTCCGTAAAAAATGTAAACTTCCCGCCCAGGAGGTAGTGACGAAACTTCTGGAGAGAGTACACCATTGCCAGCGCCTCCCGCTCGGTCGTGGTATAATTCTTCTCCGCATTAGATAGGCGTCGGCTGGCGAAGTATACCGGGTGGTCAACTGTGGTTTCCCCGGGTTGCGCTAATACGGCGCCAAGTGCAATCCCGGACGCATCAATGTGCACATGGAACTGCTTATCCCAATTTGGATGAACGAGAATGGGTGCCGTCGCCAATTTCTCTTTCAATGTGTCCAGTGCCTTCCTGCACTCTGCTGTCCATTCAAAAGATTCTGACTTCCGCAACAGTTTCTCCAGAGGGGCAGTGATTTTGGCGTAGTTGCGGATAAAACGCCTGTAGTATCCAGTGTGCCCGAGTAATGCCCGCAACTGCTTCACGTTCTCGGGGGCCTCCATGTGGACAATAATTGCGACCTTGGCGGGATCGACACAGACCCCTTCTTTACACACCACGTGACCCAAGAGCGTGCCGAATGGTACTGCAAAAATACATTTCTTCAAATTCAAGGAAATCTGCAGCTGGCGACACCGATCGAACATAACACGCAACAGGGAGGCGTGTTTCTTCAGCAAACTGTAAACGGTCCAATCATCCATATAGACTTCCAGGAATTTGTGAATATACTCCCGGAAAGCAGCAATAACAATCCGGGAAAACACGGCTGGTGCGTTCTTCAGTCCAAACGGCATGACATGGTATGCGAATGATCCCCACTCGGTGGTGAATGTTGTCTTTGCCTTGTCCTCTTCAGCGATGCGCACCTGATGGTAGCCCGAAAACCCATCCGTGAAAGAGTAAGCTTCATTTCCCGCGACATGATCTAGTACTTCGTCGCTGAAGGGAGTGGGAAACGGATCGTGAATACAAGCATTGTTCAAACTCCGATAATCTACGCAGACCCGAATCTCTGCTTTATCCTTCTTGTTCTGGATGACAATGGGACTTACCCACTCCGCTTCCTCTACCGGAAAGATGAGCCCTGTAGCCAGCATTTTATCGATCTCCATCTTTACTTTCTCTTTGATGCGTGGATTTAATCGGTAGGGTCGGTGCTTGACCGGCCTCGCTCCTGGTTTCAGGGTGATGCGCATCTCACCCAAATCCCCTTTGATCCCCTTCAGGTCCGCAACTGAAGACAGGAATAGGTCTTCATACTCCCGAAGGAGGCTGAAAATTTCCCTAGTCGTCTCCGCGTCCCAGTAATCTCCCACTGTTGCCAGTTTCGGTTTCTCCTCCGTTCCTATGTTCAGCTTCTTTGTCTTTAGGGGCTGCAAATGGACTCCTTCTGTCGTTGGCTCGTCACGGACACTCCGCTCGCCCTCCTTCTCGTCAAAATGGAGATGCCTCAGGTCCTCCAAACTGTCGTCCCCTGGTTCGCCGTCAACCCGTTGGCAAACCAACTCGCTCTTCACCCCTGAGCGTGACGCCACCGGTCCCTTATTGGGCTCGGGCTGGCGGAAAAATAGAACCTCCTTAACGGCTTGTAGGGCCTGAGATTCCTGTGCCGTCTCCCCTTCGAATGAGAAACTCTGGACGAACTTCTCCGCAACTGCTTGCCAAGAGCGGGTTCCCCGTCTCCGCTCTTCTGCTAGGTACCAGGCCTGGGGGATTGTACCCAGGGAGTGTATAAATCTGTGGACCCATAACTCCTCAGGGTACCTGGCGTTGCGCCACTGTTCCTCGCACGCCCGCAAGTGCTGTCGTGGGTCTGAATCGCCATGGTGTTTAAGTGTAATGCAGGGCCCTTCATCCTCTTTGAAGCGTGCCCGCAAGGCATCCGCCACCAGCTCCCATCGCAACAGAGTGTTGCGGTGATTGTTCCACCATCGTCCTGACGTTGACTTCAGAGCCACAGTCATCAGGGGTATCCGGCATTCTTCTGGGACCCGGTCCTCCACCTTGAGGATAAAAGTATTCACTGCTTGCATGTTTGACAAAGTGGGGTACCCGCGGATCTCGGTCCCCACCCACAGGACCTGCGCGATGGCGGCACATCGCCGCGTGGTGGTCTCGTATCCCCCTTGCTGCCAATCTTCCCACGCAAGCTCAGATCCGAGTTCCGAGCTCTGCACACTCCGCCAACTGATAGATCCTGTTGCGGTCGGGTTGATATAATCTTCCCGCCTGCCGGCGGTCATCTGATAGAGGTGGTCCATCATCTGAGCGTCCTCCCGACTATCCACCGGTTCTGTGTATTGCGGTCCCTGATACGGGTCGAGAGGCTGAGTCACCCGTACCTCCCCATCCTCGAAAATCATCAGCTCCTTCTTGAGATCGATGATCGCATAATTCTCAAAAGCCCAATCACTGCCAAGTAAAGCAGGATAGGGGTCCTTATCGCCCATGATATCAATAACTTCGAAGTCGGCATAGGTCTTTACCCCCGCAACATCAACCTCGACACCCTCGAGTCGGCCAATTGGCAAAATACAGTACTGGTTCGCCATTCTGAGTTGGATCGGGGAATAGGCGAGCCGGGGCTTTCCAAGAGCCTCCCATGTCTTTCGCGGCAATATGTTGACGTCGGACCCCAGGTCCAACATTGTATCGCTGATTTGGAATCCTGCGATTTGTGTGTTAAGTCGAAATTCTTTGCCCGTTCGCTGCTTGTTTCGCTTGAAACGCTGCACGTATTGAGGCGTAGTGTCCACCAAGTTTCTGGGTTCTGCCCGGTCCTGCAGCGCTCCGTCCAATACCTGTCTGAGCTGCTGCCGCAGCACGGTGTCATCAACAATCCTGAGAAACAGCCGGAGCCAGTCCGCAACTACAGCATCTGCGGCATTCTGATCCCCGGTTTTCGGCTGCTGGGGCTCCTCCAGCCCTCCTTCCTTTCGCAGCTGGGCGAATGCCTCAACCGCCTCCTGAAAGTACTTCTTCTGCACCTCGGGCCGAATCAACTTCTTCGGGGATGCCGGCCTCACCACTCGTACTGGCTCCTTTTCGTGGGCATCCTCACCGGTCTTCTTTCCGCCTCGCGTTATTATCGCAACATTCTGCATGTCAGGGGTTGCGACCCCTCGCGGTTCTGAGCCTATCAGATTCGTGGCCCTCTGCCGCGCCCGCTCTTCCCACTTTTTGATGAGTTCTGGGCAGTCTTCGGTGGCATGGGCATTGACCCGGCACTGGGAGCACCAGGGTCGTCGCGGAAGAGGACATTCTCGAGCCACATGACCCTCCTGGTCACAGTTGTAGCATTTTACCGGCCCGCGTCCTCCTGTTCGGCCTCCCCGCATGCCGCCACCTCTGCCCCTTGCGGCCTCGTTGACCCGGTACGAGGGCCGATCCAGTCGATCCGCAAGTGCGTCTAACGCCCTGCACTGCTCTGTGTTGTGCGTCGTGGACACACAAAATTCGCAATATACATTATTCGGCACCGTGGAGTACTTTTGTAATATCGAGCACATCCGAGGAGGATGTCCGATCGTTCGGCAGATTTCACAGTACTCTGGGTTGGAGGACCCCGGTTGCGGTGAAAACCCCGCAAAGGCCTGTTGCGTCTGGTATACCCCCTGCGGATTCATTGCCGTGCCACCCCCTGGTGGTGGCCCCCCCTGGATAGCCGCAACTGAGGGTCCAACTCCCGCGCCGCGCAACCGAGGACATTCGGTTGCGACGTGCCCCTCGACCAGGCAATGAGTACACCAAACATTTGGTCGCGCCGGTCTTGCTGGCTGAATTTCCTTGAGCTTTTCCGTCAAACTGGCGATCTGGTGTTGCAACCCTATCAGCGAAGGGTCTTGCGGCGCCAACCCTCCCCTGTATTCCTGGGGGTATCCCGCCATGGCTTCAATATTCATGGCCTGCTCCAGAGCATCCTGCAGATTATCAATCTTCTGCTGAGTGAGAGGGGTTCGCGTCAAGGGAAGTAGAGCCTTGATGAACCAGTCCCTCTGGTGGTTTGGATCGATCGGGTAGCTCAGTTTCCCGATCGTGTCCTTGAATCGCCGCATCAACTCCCATGCGGTCTCGCCTTCCTTCTGCTTAATTTCCCATAGCTCAGACAGACCCTGCTGGTCCGTCTGGGGAAGCTTGAATTCACGGACAAAATCCCGCTTTACGTCCGCAATTACAGGATTAGGGTGCGCTTCAGACCACTTGATGAACCACCGCAGAGCTCTCTCTCTGAGCGTGGTTTGAAACTCTCTCAACTTCCCTGCATCCGGTGTCTGTCGAGCCCTCCAGATGGCTTCGCACAGATACCAGTGTTGTTCTACATCGTCGTTTCCCCGGCCAGAGAACTCTGGGTACCGAGTGAAAGATCCAGCCATGTATACCGGCGGTGAATTAACCAAGATAAAACCTCCAGGTCCTGGTTGCGTAACGGTCCCGCTAGGGAAACAATTACTACTCGTAACGCTGCTGCTACTGGGCGTTGCCGGCGCCGCTGAACTTCTAGATAACTGACTTAAAGCTTGTAACTGAACAAAAATATTTCTTAAAGGTTGATAAAGTACCAGGGGAAGGTCGGGATCCTGGCCATGCGGAAGGTGGGATGTAGGGCTGCCTGGAGGGGTGGTTGCCGTCTGATCCTGAAACATCTGCTGCATCACGTCGTACCATTCATCATCGGAACTTTCTTCGGGCTGCATCTTTTCCTTATCCGTGTTAATCGTTACTGCTCTTTCTCGCATCCTCGGGCTCCCATGCACCCGCTGTACGTCTGCTGCTGTCCCGTCCCCTGTCCGGGTATCCAATCCCATGGTTCCTGTCCTCTGAGGCGCCTCCTTCTGGTTCTTCTTCTCACTCTCCCTTCTCTTCAAATCTCTCATTACCCTTCTTCGCCACCTATCGGCGATTTGTGCCCGCCGATGTGCACGTAACTCCCGCAACTTGCATGCGGCCTCAACGTCCATCCCTCGTTCCCTACTCCTACAGTCTACACAGCATCGGTCCCCTCAATCCTTCCCCCAGCACGGGTGGTTTACGCTTCCATACTCGTTTTGTGGAATTCAATCAACCCTTCGTCCACCATTAGGGCTTTGATCCACAGCGGAATTTCCTTCAGCAGTTTTCCCCTCAGCCCTGAGTGAAACACAACCTCAGCCTTTGAGAAAGATTGGTAGCACTCAGCGGCAAACTCCACAACGTATCCTTCCAACGTGGTCTTTACCCAAAACTCCACTGCGCGGGATAGTTCGGTATCTACCCGGTGTAGCGCCACCAAGTCTTCGTGCGCCCACCTGCGGTTTATCTTCCGCAAGCCTTCTTGGGCCGCCTTCGTTTGTAACCTCCGCAACCAGTTGTAAAGATCCGTGGGAAACCTTCCCCAGAAAATTTCGTACGTATCGCTAGCTGAGTCAGAGGAAAGAACAAGCTCCCTGACCGCCGCCTCCTTTTTCTTAATCAGCTCCGCCTGCTGAGTAATAAAATGGTCAAGATGATCATCCCACCATCGCCGTATTGCTCCTTCAAAGATCCTCGAGACCATGATCTAGATCCCCCCAGAACATGCGGGTCCCGGCAACGGAACCATTTGTTGGCGAAAAATAAGGTCTCGCGGGCAAGACCCAGGTTCACAGGGTTGTGGCCAACAAGGGTCCGGTGTAGTCTAGTAACACGCCGGCATTTTCACCCTGTTCGGGAAGAACAGAGCATCTCACCCGAGGCGTGCCGCGACCACATGGGAAAGGGGAAGAAATCACAGACGAGGAATAAACCCGCAACCATAGAAATAAAGAGAATCCGTTACATATACCAAAATATTCATGCGAGATCACCAATCAAATATATTGACAGTCGCAACTTAAAAATTTTAAAGCATGGTAAACGCATCATAACACATAAACATAAAGACAACAATCCTTCTTTTCAGTAGTCTTCAGCCAAATACAAGATTACACAGCTTCCTTCTCTGATAACCCATATATCAGATACAGATGGATCTAAGAACAGAGAATACAAAACATAGAGAGTAGAAACCAATGGAGGAACAAGTACGATTTCTCCGGCAGTACCTTCCGCATTCAGTAAATCCCACTTATGACAACTTAGATCGACCAACCTCCTAACCCTCCTCTTACTACGGGTGATTGCCTTTTATTCACCCGCTTGCCGCGACTGGCGGCTTCTCTGCGTCTTTGCTCTGGCTTTTCCCGACTTCTCTTCTGATATCTGCATGTTCTACTTCCTGTTCTCTGCTGTATCTCTTTCATCTGTACTTATCGCTGTTCTACCTCCAGTTATCAAGTGCTTCCGCATCGCCTTGTTAGCTCCGCAACTCCTGGTCGTGCGGTGCGGTCGCGTTAGCTGTGTGTATTCCCTCCGCAACTCAAAAAGAGTCCAAGTTCAAAATTCAAAACTTAAACAAAAACAAGGGCCCCAACATGGCCCTTTCGGTAATGACCCACTTTTGCTAGCCAAGGTCTCACCCGAAGTAGTATGGGTGGGTACCGGAACTAGGTTTCTGCATTGTAGGAGAAAGTGGGTAATTAAGGCAGTCTTGTTGAGATCTGTTAGGTTCTCAAAGAAACAAGATTATTGCTAAGTCCTTAACAGTATACCCATCAGATAAACATAAGAAAAGCTACTATTATTAAGTATATCTTAGGAATACCTTCGCATCCACGTGTGCATTAGTAATTATCATCACAGAATAACACAATCGCAGCTAATTTATATATCACAGACACAATCATAGCTAACACAGAGGTGCTTCAATAGTAAATGCAACCAATTCAGATAACATGGAGTTACTTCAGTAGATTCGTTGGACGGATAAGTCGTTCTTGCGGAAAAGATAGACCTCCCAAGTGTCCTATGGACAGCTAGCAAAAAACGGACAAACAAAACTATCTTTCTCTATATATATTGAGATTCATAATTAAATGCTATAAAGGTTTAACGATCTTACCTTCGATCCAACGCTTGTTTGTAGTAGTAGTCCTTCAGTCACCCGAAAGAGTTTTCTTTGAAGATAACTTTGTCTGCCTTGATGTCATACAGGTCTTCCTGGGGTCCAGAACAGGCGTTTCCTTTAATTTTATTAGCCTTGCACTCTTACAACCAAAACACATACAGGTATGTAATCTTTCCCACATGAAATCTCAGCTAAAAGGGTCTAAGTTTCAACAACACTTCGCCTCCAACAATACTAAAACTTCAACTCATCAATTGTAACCCTTTTAGGCTACCCTATGCCTCTTTTTATAGTGCAATAGAGGAGGTTACAGCTCCATACAAGAAGGGATAGAATCCTCCTTCAAAGGGATTAGTTCCTTACATCAAGGGGTTAGCTCCTTATTGGATGGGATGCATGAACATGAAAGCAGCGAACTTTCCACCACATGAATGTTTCTAGAAGCTTCCAAAAATGACTTAAACTGAGCTTCTAGATTTTACTTGCGCCTTTTCTAACCTTTTACAGGGGTCCAAATTTTCAATAAACATAAAGTGCATTTGGCTACACATTATTTATAGCCAAAATGTGCGGGACCACAGGAAAAACTAGGAGAAAGTGTGGTACCAAAGTTTTAAGGCTTTTATGAGCTTTTCTCTTAGTTTCAAGGCTTGACTTTAGGAACTTTGATATTGTAGACTTCCAAGGGAGTCCTAAAATGTCATGCTGACAAATTTTAGTGTAACAAATTGCCCCCTAAAGTGTGAAATCTGAGAATATTCAAAGAGTGATGTGCTTTATCATTTCAAGGATCGGCCTATCAACACCTCAGTCGAAACCCTGTAAAAACATTCAACACAACACATATACATATATATCATCGCTGAGGTAGGCATTCCCATACTTAGATCAAAACTAACTAAACTTGTTATGATACAGAAATGATTTTAATATTACATCAATAGCATAGACATAGCATGGGCATAGCCATCTGTAATGAATCGTCTACTGCATAATGAATAATAAAACTCCTTGCATCTTGGATGGTGGAAACTAGATCCAGGGTCTTGATTTATGCTTCTTGAACTAGTACGATTCTATCCATGCGATTAAATGTGTTGAATTCAAACATGGTAGAAACCACTTGACTACCAGTAAATGATGTGAACTGTTAACAAGTGTGAGAGAAACCACCAATAATGACAATGGCCCTCAAAGTACTTAGTACAATCCACGAAATGTGAATAAGTGATATGAAGTCGAACATTTCACGGAATCGTTCGAGCAAAGTTCAATGATGTAACATGTGGTCAAAGGTGAGAAACGTGCCATTAAGGCATGCAGATTCCAAGGTACTGAAGAATTCTAGATCAACTTCCTAGATGATGAGTTGTTGTCGATAGAAAGCGATCCGTCGTAAGCAAGCTCACAACATGAAACCATAGATCAATTTTTGAAGAAATTTTTTCAAGCACTGACTCAGGGATGGTCAACACGAATGGAGACAAGTGTTTGTAGATCAATGGTTTGTTTGATTGTACTCTTGAACACATAACGACACTGCAAATGGTTTGGTGACAGTTGCCCTAAGCTAATACCTAGAAACTGGCTGAAGACTTTCAATGTGGTTTGATTAACTAATAGGCAAAGGATTTCCCAACCCATGTAGAAGTGCGACAAAAAGTATCGTGTTTAAGAGTGGTGTAATGTTTTTTACAAATCAAAATGTAACAAACGAATCTGTTTTTCTCTCCTTTCCCCCACCATTTCTAGAAAGTACCTATTTATTTTTGACAAGCTTGAAAAGGCTAATATTTTCTTATTTATAAGCTCATCCTTCAGATGAGTCCAACTTAGTTTAAAATCGAACCCTAAGAAGGAGTGGTCTGTTCCTATTTGTAATCGACAAGTCCTTTACTGTTAAATTTTAATGAGTCCAGTATAGGAGAAACTCGGTGTTTTTCATTTTTAGGGAATCAGAAAAAAAAAAAACTTAAGAAAACTCCATGGGTGTTATTTTTCATAAATTTAGTCCCTCAGGCCCGAAAAAGGATAAAATAATGCAAGAGAGAACTCTATTGACCATGATTAGTCAATGTATACCTTTTTCCTAAATAGTCCATTTCAGTTCGAAAAAGGGGTAAAATTATACTGAAGGGATGACTGTTCATTTCCTTTAACGAGTTGAAATAGTCAAGTACTCAGCAATCTTTTCATTTTTAGAGAGTCTGAAAAGGGCTTAAAAGAGGACTCCATGGTTTCACTTTTTTCTAAATTTTAAAGAGCCCGAAAAAGTGATAAAAGTATACTCTTTTTGTTTTACTTTTTCGTAAGTTTTAATGAGTTTGAAAAAGTGATAAAAAATGTACTCATATGGCCGAATTTCAATTTAATTTACGAGTAGGAAAAGAAGGAAAGAACTCGGCATTTTCATGTGTTTTACAAGAATGAAAGATAGCAAAAGAAGCTCGGGATTTTCATGAGTTTAACGAGTCTTGAAAATAATAACCGAAATGGACTCGAGATAGGTTTCATTTTTATACAATCTTGAAACATAGGAAAAAGTATGCTTGAAAAAGGGTTTGTTTCATTTTTACACAAGCTTGAAACGTAGGAAAACTATGCTTAAAAATGTTGTGTTTCATTTTTACACAAGCTTGAAACAAAGAAAATTGTGCTTGAGATTGGTTTTTTTCATTTTTACACAAGCTTGAAACAAAGTAAAAATCATGCTTGAGATAAGTTTTTAATGCCCCCCAAGTGTAACTTCTAGAGTGCATGCCCCCCCAGCTTCATTTCATTCAACTAAATAGACTACTGGTAATTAATATCTCGATGGAATGAAGGTTCATTTACGAGATCATATGAAAGACCCAACCTAAAACTGTAAGAAAGTTATACAAAAACTGAAATAACTAATCTAAATATACGACTTAACATTTACGAGATCTAGTTAAAGACTCGACTCAATTAGGGGAGGATTTGTTTCATTTTTTAATGAGCTTGGCATAGGAAAATAATTATGCTCATGGCAATGTGTTTCATTTTTTAACGAGGTTGGCACAGTAACAAGAACTATCCTCACCTACATGTTTCATTTTTTACGAGGTTGACACAGTAAAAGAACTATCCTCAAATGTACTCTCTACAATCTACCTATATAACCTATTGATTCATTTTTTAATGAGGCTGACACAGGAAAAGAACTGTCCTCATGGCCCACTGATTCATTTTTTAACAAGGTTGACACAGTAAAAGGAACTTTCCTCTTAATCCACTGATTCATTTTTAACGAGGTTGACACAGTAAAAGGAACTTTCCTCATACCTGATTCATTTTTTTACGAGGTTGACTCAGTAAGAGGAACCATCCTCAGAAACTACTTATTTCTAATCTATCAATCTACTCTCTAAAATATACCTACTGATTCATTTTTTAATGAGGTTAAAATAGGAAAAGAACTATCCTCATACCTTATTCATTTTTTAACGAGGTTGACTCAGTAACAGGAACTATCCTCTGACCAACTGACTCATTTTTTAACAACGTTGACACAGTAAAAGAACTGTCCTCACAAGAATCTGTTTCATTCTTTAACAAGGTTGACACAGGAAAAGAACTTTCCTCTTGGAAGCTTGTTTCATTTTTTTAACGAGCTTGAGACAAGAAAAGGAACTATGCTCTCGACTAACTGATTCATTTTTTAATGAGGTTGACACATTAAAAGGAACTATCCTCACAGTGACTTGATCATGGCTTCCGAATGGAAGAAACACATGTCAATGGACACACCTTGATCATGGCTTCCAAGAGGTCTTCATCAGAAGGAAGAATAGTTCTATGGAAGGAACACATGTCAAGGGAATCAAAAGGGATAAGAACATTGCATTCAAATAATCCCATAGAGTTTTCAATTACCAGATCTAAGTGAAAGGAAGACGAGAAAATAGTGAGAGGCTCACTTGCATCGGGAACTGTAAACATGGGACTGGTTTCCACATAATTAACCCGTGGCAGGGTAGATACCACTTTCGTAAAAGGAACATTTAGGGGTGCCAGATCATTGGTAGTAAAATCAAGACTAGGGAATGAAATTTGTTCAACAGTCACAATGTTTCCATTGTGAGGGAAAGACATCGTGCGAAAGAGTGTCGATACGAAAACTTTCATTGCATAGACATATTCTCTCCCAAGGAGTAAATTGAAATCCAAGGGGGCCTCAAACTACCATAAGATCGATACAAACAGTTTTACCTTCCAAAGTAATAGAAAACTTAGGAAGGATCCCTAAAGACTCACTAATGGTTCCGTTAAAATATTTCATATTCTGCGTAACAGGCACAAGTTGAGGGGAACCCAAATATTTCCAAGCAATTGAGGATAAAATACTAACAGAAGCACCTTCATCTACAAGTGTGTGGTGTATGTTCATACCACCAGCCTTCACAATGATTTGGAAAGGGATGGAGGAAGGAATATGTGGTTCTATTAGACTATTCCAATCAAAGGAAAAGACCTGTTTACTTGGAGGGGGTTCTATATGAATAGGTGAAATGCCCCCTGGCATAGAAGAATCTGATGTAACAAGAAGAACCTGAGGGGTATGAAGTTCTCTCTCTTCAGGGAGAGTGGGATCGACTGAATGTGAAATTGAATCAACAACTTGATCAACTAAAGGATCATCAACCTGAGTGATAGGAGTTTCACTTTCCAATGGAAGAGTGTGATTTACTATACTTGGAATTAGATCAATCACTTCATCAGTTGATGGTATGTTGGGAGAAATTTTACGGCAAACAGTTGGAAGTTCTTGCTATGGAATAGTAAGGTTTTCCAACAATTTTGAGGCTTCATCCATGTGAGGGAAAATGTGAGTTTGATGACTCCCTTTGCATAAATTACAAGGAAACATAACTTTACCATTTTTCCCAGGAACCTGACTATCACTGGTTGATGGATCAACAGAAAGTTGATGAGATTGTTCTGACCATACTTCCAAGACCTTTGGAATACTAGGACAATTGATAAGGAAGTGGTCACCCTTACAAATCCTGCAAAGGTATTTGGGTTTACGATGCATGTTGGAGGTTTCTTCTACACTACTAACATTTACAGCCATGGTTGGTTGGTTGACTTCTTTCTTAGCTTGTTTCTTCTTCTTCTTCTTCCCTCTCTTCTTCTTCTTAGTCACCTAGTTACTAGCGTCAAGTCTTTTACCAAGCGAAGAGGAAGAAAGGGAGGAAGACATATTGGGCGAAGAAGGTAAAGGGTCAACTGAAGGTTGGTGATGTTGATATGGTGATCTCTGTTGAGGTGGAACAATTGGAGTATTCGGGGCCAACGAAGTTGAAAATAACCATACTGGTAAACCTATTGTAAATCCAGGTAATGACAATGTAGCCATATAAGGAGGACCAATATTTCCAAAGCAAGGAAAAGTACTAGGATTCTCATTAAGAGGGGTTCCTTGGTTGGTAAATTCTGGAACAATTTTCATTATATTCAACTTCAGTGAATTTTATTAACAATTTTAAACTAAAATTAACAATTCACAATTCACACCTATGGTCTCTAAAAGTAAAAACAAACAAAAGAATACGCACTATCAAATCTAGGAGTCAAACCACACACAAACAATAGATTCCTGCATTATGAACACTAGTTGGTGATGAAATCCAACATCACAGAATTTTAATGCAGAAATGGCGGCTGGAACAGTTACCCCGACAACCTGCTTAATGAAACAGACCAGTGCAATTTTCTCCACTATACCATCTCGAGTGAAGATAACTCTTTGGAGAGTCCAAGTGAGTCTAGCCGACATCTGTTCCAAGTACAGTGGGACCTTCCCTCCACCATCACCTTATGAAATAATCCTATATTTTATGGCCACTAAGGTTACCAACATAAACAAATATACCTGGGGGAACAGTCTACGATATGATACACATGCAAGGGTAGAGTAACAAAGCTCAATCCCCTTGAAGGCTCCTTGACATAATCCAAGGTTTACCAACAAGTGACCCCAAGCTCCTTGATAATGCTCAATCCGAGGTTTACCGTTGTTAATACGTGTATATCTTCTATCGTTCCCAATGAGGAAGGATTGATTACCTCACTGGTTCAGATATGATCTCGTGGTTGACTCCTTTAAGAGGAGCTTCCCAGAGCATAAATGTGACTATTGGAATTTCCCTACTGCAAGATCGACTACTTGTTTGTTTTACTATCTTGGAGAGTTAACTAAAACCTATTCCAAGACACTAGCCTAAGCTATGTTGGTGGAAAGTGTTGGGAAAAATACTGAGAGGGTGGGGGGGGGGGGGGGTGAATCAGTATTTAGAGCTGAATGAAAACTTTTTACTTTTTCTTTCTCTTAAACCCATACGCTACTTTACTGAACCCAACTTGCGTATACACGCAAATATCCTTAAGAAAACTTGCGTATGTTCAAAGATCTTATTATGCAGTTAATTCTTTACTTAGGTCATTGCATCATTCATTCATCAAATGTTTAGTAAGTAGTAAGCATGTGCAGTAATAACAAAATAAACCATCACACATAAGCAACACACATGAACACCAATATTTAAGGTGGAAACCAAATTCGGGAGAAAACCACCGCTACTGTCGTCTCTGTCTTCAATATTTATTATAAAGAAAACTTCTTACAATTTTCTACTAGAGCAGACTCATACCAGCACGCAGGCACCCACCTGCAAAAGGCTGCAACCTTCTCTCGTTTACGAGCCTCTCCTAGAAGGGAGCTACTACCCCCTGATCTCATTTACCAGCCTCTCCTGGAAGGGAGCTACTACCCCCTGCTCTCGTTTACCAGCCTCTCCTAGAAGGGAGCTACTACCCCCTACTCTCGTTTACCAGCTACCACTGGAAGGGAGCTACAACCCCCTCACTGAAGGCTTCGACCCTCAACACCACTGCGGACCACGTTTCATCAATTTTCATACTGAATGCAACAACTTCCACACAACATACCTTGTAGGCCACTTTTCATCAGATTTTTAGATTGGACCCACTCCACACATTTAAGCTCAACATACATCAAACTAAAACTTATAACCCCATCAATTCATTCATTGAATCATAAACCAATCAACCAACAACTTGATCCTTAATCAACATAATTAGCAACATAATCAACATTCAAACAACCCAGATCTATATGAATACATCATTGACATATAGCAGTAAAACAACAAAACAAATCAGAAATTTCATTCCACACACTTCAGAAAAACCCTAGATTCCATACGCGCTTTTACTTCACTGAACCTACATATATAAGTGCTTTCACAGAGACAAAACTGCGTATACATCTGCACATATTTCAGGACTGAGCTCATATTCCATACGTGCTTTTGCTGAAACCAACCCGCGTATTTACGTGCTTTCTTTGCCACGAACCTGTGTATAGATCTACAAACATTGTAGGGCTGCGCAACTCTTCATAATAGATAAATAGCTCAGATCTTATCCTTCACTTCAGAAAATATTCGCCACATCTCAGATCTAAACATTTCATAAACAGATCTAGAAGATACATAGTCATTTCAGATCTAGAGATCCCTCTTCATAATTTTCTTCATAGGTGCATTATTAATTCAGATCAATCACTAAGTTGTTACCCATTCGATGTAGATATACTTCAGAGTGAGGTATTCATTAAAACCTAGACCCATGCACATTCTTGCACTATGATCTTCTTCTCCTTATATAGATTTATCCTTTGTCAATACCATGAGTCAAAACCACTCAACCTCCGATGGTATTCTTGGACAGAATCAAAAAAACCATACAGCGCTCAATAATGTGTGCCAAAACCATGGTAATGCCCCTTGGTATTATAAATTTGAAGCGCAAAAGGGTATACGTGACTTGGTACGTAATTTTCCGCGTACATATGCTACTTTTCCTTTACAAACCCGCATATGCTTTGTGACATATCTTATTCATCATTACTCTGGTACTTAATGGAAATTCTTTCTTTGTTACTTCTGAAATAATCTATAGCTGCATCATCCTTACATATTTAACACATAGGTTGCTTATCATAGGCAACTCATCAAGTAGGTTTCCATCAAGGACAACTTCATCAAGTAGGTTGCCATCAAGGACAACACATTGTATCATATTGCCAACAATCTCCCCCTTTGGACTTGATGGCAACCATGATGGTGTTTGATCACCACAACAGATAGATACATTGATTATAACATTTATTCAAACACCATGATACTCTCCCCCTTTGACATCAAGGGAAAAGGGCGGATCGAAGCCAAAACAAGTTTTTTTTTCTCTTGTAGAAAGAAGAGCACTGTAGATCTGATGTGTACTAAAGTGACCATGCTCCCCCTGAGTTCACGTTGAATCTTCAAACATATTTTTCAATGAAGTGCATGACTCTATGACCTTTCCTATCACCAAGGACTCATACTTACATCAATGATCCAACCAAGTGGATTTACATATGTGACTCAAGTACCCAACCAAGTGGGTTTACACATTTTGATTCAACTACCCAACCAAGTGGGTTTACAAATTTGAAGAAGTCCTTACATGACTGAATATAACAACAAACATAACATTTTTATCAAATTACAAATATGACTTCTTATAACCAATACCAAATAGACCTCAAGAGAGAGATCATATTTCAGAACCATCATAATGCCAACAATGCATTACTCTCAGCAAGGCTAATGCACCCCCTGAAACTATGCTCTTGTCCTTGAGCTGACTCGCTGTTTTTCTTATCAGAAAAACATATGATTCTGTCTCCAACAGAACTCACGTGTATACGTGGCTTTAGTTCACGAAACCCGCTTATGGAAAATGAAATACAGAAAAATTTCACAATTCCATCTCCCCCTGAACTTATACCACTTGTACCTATCTTCTTCACATCATATGCACTGTTAGAAATATACACAACCAGAATTACCAAACCAACCATGGGAATCACCATCTATTTCTCCCCCTGTGATGATACATTACTAATCCCTATAATGTATCTCACATCACTCCTGCAGTCATTATGAGAAGTAGGCTTTAGAAGCAGAAGACTACAGTAGGATTATTATCCCCTACGTTTTTGACCTGTCCTCCTTCTTTTTCCAGTTTTTCTTGAAATTTCTTATTGTGTGCTGGAAATTATCCAATTTCTTAGATATATTCATCCTGCATTCCTTTTCTACATGTCCATACTTGTTACAAGCATAACATCTTACGTGACCAGAAAATTAAGCATAGGGATCATAATGTGTTTTTCTATTCTTTCTTCTATTGCAATCAGTTGCTTTATGACCATACTTGTTGCATGAAAAACAATATTCCTTAAAGAAACTTGAGTACCTGTTTGTTTGTGACTAAAACAATCTGCTTCTACAATCATGCCCATAATTATGACATTTAAAGCATTCAACATTATTTATCAAAGGAGGGAATGATTTCTTTTGAGAGTTCATGATTGTCGGTTGACTTTTTGTTTCTTTCAACACTTCAGGTTTTGCATTGATATCCTTTGAATCTTTAGCACTTTCTTGTGAACTAGATTCTCCTTTAATAGTTTCATGAAAACCAAGACCAAATTTAATATAAGGAGACCTTTGACTACTAATAATAGTGTCCAGAATCTTAGTATTGTCTTGAAACCTTAAGAGTTTATCTTTTTATTCTAATTTACCTTTTAAAATGTTTACCTCAACCTCTAATATTTGGCATTTCTTCTTCATACTTTCTTCGACCCTTCTTCCTTCTTCTACTTGATCATTCAATTTTAAAATCTCTTCTTTCAACCCATTTTCTTGTTCTTCAAATGTTTGTAGAAGTTCTTCATTCTTCTTATTTGATTTTTCCAGATCTTCTTTCAGAGAGATGATTTCTGCTTCAAGTCCTTCACTGTGATTGGTTACTTCATCGTACAACCTTTGATACTTGTTTATCTTTCCATTCATTCTAGAGATCATATCTTTGTAGATAGATTCTCTCTCATTAAATAATCTTTGTTGATTTTCAACTTTAATCTTGAGAACTTCTTCTAGATCCATAACATTACTTTCACTATCTTCACCATTGCATGCACAAGAAAGTGAATCACAAGAAAAACAATCAATACCTGTTTCATCTTCTTCATTTTCTACTGTACATGTTTTCTGAGATATATTCTTCCCTTGAGTAGCCTTCTTCTTTTTCTTCCTTGCCATGAGCACTTGCAGATCTTGGTCAGAATCTTCTTCATCCTCATTTGACACTTCATCATTATCTTCATTTGTATAATAACTCTTTCCATTTTCAAATTGTTTCCCTTTATCATGATTTTCTTCATAAGGACATTTAGCAGCATAATGTCACAAAATTTTCTTCTTCTTCTTCTAATATATAACTTGATTCCTTGAAAACTTCCTTTTCTTTTCCTTTTGCACATGCCTTAAAGGCAACTTCTTTGATTTGAGAGGGACCTTATTTTCTCATTTCAAAAGCAGTCAGGATACCATGTAGTTGAACAATAGTAAGAGTTTGTAGATCTTGCCTTTCTTCAACAACTGATAATTTTGACTCAAATTTTGAAGTCAAAGATCTTAAGACTTTTTCCACCAAAGTAGTATCGGTTCTGGTTTCACCCAAATTTCTCATACGATTTACAATATCATATAGACGTAAAAAGAAACTAGCAATACTCTCATCACTATGCATCCTTAACTTTTCATATTCAATTCTGAGAGTTTGGAGTTTTGCACTTTTTACCTTTGTATCTCCTTCATAGCTTAGGATGATTTTGTCCCATATTTCTTTTGCTGAATTTAGCTGCATCACTTTAACAAATTCTGATTCAGACATGCTTCCTAATAAAACATTGACTGCTTTGGCATTGATTTCATATTTCTTCCTTTTTGCTGCATCAGTAGGAACAATTTCTGGATACTAATAACCTTATTCCACGATTGCCCATACTTCTACACCAAGACTTTGCAAATATGCTTTTGTTCGTTTCTTCCAAAATAACAGATTACTTCCGTTGAATAGAGGTGGCCTTAGAGAAAATACTCCTTCATGACTTCCCATTGCGACAAATCTCCTTCAAGCAATCAAGCTTCTGCAGAAGGACTTGCTCTAAAACCAATTGTTGGGAAAAATACTGAAAGGGGGGGGGGTGAATCATTATTTAGAGCTGAGTGAATTTTTTTTACTTTTTATTTCTCTTAAACCCATACGCTACTTTACTGAACCCAACTCATGTATACATGTGGATATCCTTAAGAAAACTTGCGTATGTTTAAAGATCTTATTATGCAGTTAATTCTTTACTTAGATCATTGCATCATTCATTCATCAGATGTTTAGTAAGTAGTAAGCATGTGCAGTAATAACATAATAAACCATCACACATAAGAAACACACATGAACACTAGTATTTAAGGTGGAAACCCAATTTAGGAGAAAACCACCACTGATGTTGTCTCTGTCTTCAATATTTATTATAAAGAAAACTTCTTACAATTTTTTACTGGCGCAGACTCATACCAACACACAAGCACCCACCTATAGAAGGCTGAAACCTTCTCTCATTTACTAGCCTCTCCTAGAAGGGAGATACTACCCCCTGATCTCATTTACCAGCCTCTCCTGGAAGGGAGCAACTACCCCCTGCTCTCGTTTACCAGCCTCTCCTAGAAGGGAGCTACTACCCCCTTCTCTCGTTTACCAACTACCACTGGAAGGGAGATACAACCCTCTCACTAAAGACTTCGACCCTCAGCACCACTGCAGACCATGTTTCATCAATTTTCATACTCGATCCAACATCTTCCACACAACATACCTTGTAGGCCACTTTTCATTAGATTTTCAGACTGGACCCACTCCACACATTTAAGCTCAACATACATCAAACTGAAACTTATAACCCCATCAATTCATTCATTGAATCATCAACCAATCAACCAACAACTTGATCTTTAATCAACATAATCAGCAACATAATGAACATTAAAACAACTCAGATCTGTATGAATACATCATTTACAGATAGCAGTAAAATAGAAAAACAGATCAGACATTTCATTCCACACACTTTAGAAAAACCCTAGATTCCATACGCGCTTTTACTTCACTGAACCTGTGTATATACACGCTTTCACAGAGACAAACCTGCGTATACATCTGCACATATTTCAGGACTTACCTCATATTCCATACACGCGTTTGCTGAAACCAACCCGCGTATATACTCACTTTCTCTGCCATGAACCTGCGTATAGATCTGCAAACATTATAGGGCTGTGCAACTCTTCATAATAGATAAATAGCTCAGATCTTATCCTTCGCTTTAGAAAATATTCGCCACATCTCAGATCTTAACATTTCATAAACAAATCTAGAAGATACATAGTCATTTCAGATCTAGAGATCCCTCTTCATCATTTTCTTCATAGGTGCATTATTAATTCAGATCAATCAATAAGTTGTTACCCATTTGATGCAGAGATAATTCAGAGTGAGGTATTCATTAAAACCCAGACCCATGCGCATTCTTGCACTATGATCTTCTTCTCCTTATATATATTTAGGCTTTGTCAATACCATGAGTCAAAACCACTCAACCTTCGATGGTATTCTTGGACGGAATGAAATAAACCATACAACGCTCAATAATGTGTGCCAAAACCATGGTAATGCCCCTTGGTATTATAAATTTGGAGCGCAAAAGGGCATACGCGACTTGGTACGTACTTTTCCGCGTACATACGCTACTTTTCCTTTACAAACCCGCGTATGCTTTGTGACATATCTTATTCATCATTACTCTGGTACTTACTGGAATTTCTTTCTTTGTTACTTCTGAACTAATCTATAGCTGCATCATCCTTACATATTTAACACATAGGTTGATTATCATAGGCAACTCATCAAGTAGGCTTCCATCAAGGACAACACATTGCATCATATTTCCAACAGAAAGAGCCCTAAAAATGTAAAAATTTCTAGATGAATTTTATTAAGCACTATGTTATTTAAGTTGTTATTACTCAAAGGGTAAATGGATACGAAACCAATGGTATTATGAACCGACTCAAAACTAGATGCAATCGAATATGATAATGTAATCTTTTCAATTCGATGAATCCTAACTAAAGTAAGGAGAGAGTTTCCATTCACTGCCAACGATGCAAAAAATTGATAAATAAGATAAAATATAACAAATTCTCTAATGCACTAATTTCATCAAGAAAAACTAATGCTAATCAATTCCATATTTTTTTATTTTTGTGTTTTTAGAACAAGCATAAAACATGTAAATTCAAATTAAAGAAACTGATCTAAATCTACGATTGATTTTTCAGAATGTAAACTATGCAGTTGTAATCTATGCACAATTCACATGAAATGTATGCAAATGTCATATATGCACATTTTTCATTCATATTCTCAAAATGAGAATTCTAATTATGCAAATGTGATCTATGCAAGAGAATTATCAAATACAAGATGATTCTAATGTAATCTAAGAACCAATCAAGTGTAAGTGAAGAAAATTGGGTGAGAGTTCCAAAGATCAAAAAATAAAAACACTCAAAGGCTTTTTGAATGAATGAAACTCATAAACAAGGCTTTTTGACAAAAAAATACAGATCTGGGTAGATGCTAAGAATCCTAAATTAAATCTAGACTAAGCCTAAAAATGAAATTTTAAGTTTTCATAAAATTTTCCCAGGGTTCGCAGGCTCCAGAGTAAACAGGTGCTGTACTGCACTGGTTACTCAAGAAAATTGCGGAGATGACCGCACCGTGTGTGAATGCAAAGTGTGGAGATCAGAAAAATTCAAGAAAAAAAAAGTTTTCAAAACTTTTCAAAGTACAAAAAAATTAAACTAAGCCACCCAAATCAGTATACATCAATCGAGAACCAGAAAAATCATTTTCTCAAGTCAAAACAAAAGGAAACCAAAAATCCAATCATTCCCCAGTGGAGTCGCCAATTTGTTGGACGGATAAGTCATTCTTGCAGACAAGAAAGACCTCCCAAGTGTCCTATGGATAGCTAGCAACAAATGAACAAAAAAAACTATCTTTCTCTAGATATATTGTGATTCATAATTAAATTCTATAAAGGTTTAACGATCTTGCCTTCGACCCAACGCTTGTTTGTAGTAGTAGTCCTTCAGTCGCCCGAAAGAGTTGCCTTCGAAGATAACCGTGTCCGCCTTGATGTCATACAGGCCTTCTTGTGGTCTAGAACATGCGTTTCCTTTACTCTGATCAGCCTTGCACTCTTCCAACCGAGACATATACATGTATGTAATCTTTCCCACATGAAATCTCAACTAAAAGGGTCTAAGTTTCAACAGCACTTCGCCTCCAACAATGCTAAAACTTCAACTCATCAATTGTAACCCATTTAGGCTGCCCTATGCCTCTTTTTATAGTGCAAGAGAGGAGGTTACAGCTCCATACAAGAAGGGATAGAATCCTCCTTCAAAGGTATTAGTTCCTTACATCAAGGGGTTAGCTCCTTATTGGATGGGATGCATGAACATCAAAGGAGTGAACTTTTCACCACAGTAATGTTTCTAGAAACTTCCAAAAATGACTTAAACTAAGCTTCTAGATTTTACTTGTGCCTTTTCTAACCTTTTACAGGGGTATGCACTTTTAATAAACATAAAGTTTTCTTGGCTACGCATGATTTATAGCCAAAAGGTGCGGGACCGCAGGAAAAACTAGGAGAAAGTGGGGTACCAGATTTTTAAGGCTTTTATGAGCTTTTCTCTTAGTTTCAAGGCTTGAATTTTGGAACTTTGATATCGTAGACTTCCAAGGGAGTACTAAAATTTCATGGTGACAAATTTTAGTGGAACAGGATTCTGTGTTCATTAACGTCCAAAACCAAGTTACAAACCCAAGTCACAGCCCGTGCACACAGTCAGTGGGGTCTGCACACAGCGGGACTAAGGATCTCCATGCACACAGCCAACAGGAATCCTTACCCCAATACTACCCAAAATAGATCTCAATAGTTTGTATTTTGCATCAATATTTATTAATTAGCTCTAGACTCACACTATCTATCTATTTATATCATCATAGTTTGCGCTATCCTGTGGTCCGCAAACCATCGTTTGCGGACTATAGGTCAACCTTTGACCCATTACAATACATGGGGGGATTTCACCCGCCCCAAAGCTCCTGTGCTAGAATAATTACTAAAAATATATATATAAAAAAATGAAGCTAGGGGACCCCATTCCAACAAGCCCCCAATACAATCTTGTGACTCATCCTGAGTCACAACAGTTGTGGGGTTTGCATCTTTTCCTAGAGCTGCTTGATTTCATCAACTAGAGGGGGCAACACTCCTTTTCTCTGCGTGGCAGTGTTCTATGTAATTTCCACCAAATTCTTCGAATTTGTGCCTACAGTGGCAGCGGTGACACTCTGTAGAGTCTGATTCAGCTGTTTGAATGCAACATCCAAGTCCTAGGATATTTTGAGGGCTTCATTAGCCCATGGCTTGAGGTGGTCACTTGGAACATTCTTATTGTGGTGAAGCTCTTCCAAGTCATCTCTGAGTGCATGGATGGCTCGCAGACATGCCAGACATTGTGCTGGGATCAGAGTGGGCATTTTAGCCTCCATTTGCTCGAATTATTCTTCCTTCTTGCACAGTTCTTCTGTAAATTTGCACAGGAGAGGGTCACACTGCACCGTATGTTAGACTCCTATACCAATAGGTGTCATTTTTCATGATTGACTTGATTGAACTATGAAATATGTTCAAACCTTTTTCTTGACAAAAGGTGTTCCATATTCTTGAAAAGCCAAAAAATCAAAAAATTTAAAAAATGTAAAGAGGGTATACCCTAAAAGAAAAATCGAAGGGTAAGAAAAATAAATTGGTCAAAAAAGTGAAAGAAATGAACCCCAAACAAAAAATAGACCAAGGAAACTGTGCAAATCCAAGTGCCACTACTATTTCATGTTCTGTAATAAAGCAATTGTGTGCAGCTTGTCAAACTTTTGCCACAATTTATGAAGAGTCAAACTGTTTAAACTTGACTCATTCATTTTTCAATTTCATTTTGAATATTAGAGAAATAAATATCTGACCAAACAGTTTAATCTTGGCAGATAAGTAGATAGGTAGAGTTAATAAAAGGTGCTCAACAGTTTAATCTGAGCCCTTGGATATAATAAGGGTAGAATTAGATAGATTTACCATGTAAAAGAAAAGAAGATTGATAAGGGTTTGCAAGTCCAAATGCACCCTAATAAAGAAGAGAAAATGGTAGTGTAAAGTAGATAGGGTAGGTAGATGGTGTTGCCCAAGTTTCATGTGATGAATGATGGTGCTAAATGTATTTAATCTTTTACTTTCATCACAAATATTGAAGCAGAAAATGCACTAGAAAATTCACAGAAAGCAAAGTCAAAATCATTAACTTCCCACATCACTTTCTCCCTAATATTTTTACTAATTTCCCAAAAGTGCTAAGGTATTTGGAGATTAAAGGGGCTCAAGGCATTTCCTTGACTTTTGGAGGGACCGGACCCTCGGCCTAATGATCAAAAAGACCTAAGTACTTGAAGTTATTTATCATTATAATCATTCACTTTTATCATTTTCCTAAGTAAAATCCTATTTTACTTAGGAAAATCATGCAAATTTCCATAATAAACCCTCAAAATCACTTGCTATTCTATGTTTAAGTGTTGAAATTGAGATGATATAATTTACTTCAAAGATCTTCACTTTCTTAGTTGTGTAAAGTATTTTGAGTTTTCATTGTCCCTTTGTCATATTAACATCTTATTTATTTATTAAATTCCTTATTGAAAAACCTTATCCTATTATCTATAATTCCCTTTTACAATAATATCCCAAAAAACCCATTTATTCTAAGTTTTGGCCAAAGTTTATTTAATCCCTTTTAAAATAAAAATCCCCCAATAAAACCCTTTGGCTAAAATATACCCATATAAATTATTCCTTACCCTTATGGTTAATAAATGACATTTATTTATTACCGTATAATAAAATATCGAAAAAGGTTTTTAACATATAGTTTTATATGTTTAAAACGAAAAAAAATAAATAAACCCGAAGTTTTAATTTAAACTAAAACTTCGAAAATCCCCCGAGCCTCCGTGACCCATCCCTTTGGTATTTCAATTCCGCCCGACACCCTAACCATAGTTAAAATTCCCTAACCCCGCTGCAACTGTGATTAAACAATGGAATTAATTAATCACCCCGATTAATTAATAACCAGTTTTCCTCCAATCAAATGCCTCCCGGGATATTTAATTAAAGTTAATCATTTTAAAACCCCGTCGGGTCCGCACATTAAAACCCCCGCCAAATTCACATCCCATCCACCGTTAGATCACCCCTCCGAAAATCGATGGCCAACAATCATTCCGCTGGCCGTCTCACATCCGAAAGTTAATGCGCGGGATGGTAGTGGTTTTGGAATAGTGCACCAGCCACGTGTCGATCTCCAAATGGAATCGCTGCCTCCCCGCTAAATACCACCATCTCCCGAAAGCGGTGCGGAAATTACCGCTTACCACCCAGTCCCGGTGACGTATCCTCCCGTACCAAATGACGTCATCCTCGGAAAAGGAAAAATCCCCATTGACTTTGTAAATAAAACAAAAACCCGTGTATTTTCTGTCATTTTCACTGCTGAAACTGATTGCGTCCTCCACTGAAGAATTCAAAAATTCCGCTGATTAAGATGCCGCCAACCAAAATTGCTGAACGCCATTGTTAGACCAGTGCCCAAGCATCCATCCGCCATTGACCAGTACCTGTAAATTTCAAACTTCTCCATCAAACAGGTATTTATTCGATTTCTTGCTGGAACTTTTTGAAAAATCCACTTTCCTGTGTTAAAAATTCATGCCAGAGTCTGAAAAAGGGTTAATATTAGTCTATTCTAGTTCCTGCAAGTAAAATCAAAGCTCCCAGAATCAAAATTGCACCTGGTCTGTGAAGAAAACCCAGAAACTTCCATTTTGAATACACAAGAACCAAAATGAAAGCTCCGGCAGCTCTGAATGTATCCCCATTAAATGCCCCTCACAGAGAGTTAGAATACTTACCATTAGTGGATAAAGACTTTCAAATTAAAGACTTAGTTTTCGATGAAAGTCCCCTTCGAAGTTATTGTCGCTGTAGAGATGATTATTCGAAAGGTCTGGATGTCATTGGATTGTGGGAATCCAATTTCCCAAGATATCTCATCCCCTCAGTCCGTATTTTCCCAGAAATTATCCACTACTGTCACTCCAACTATGATTCAACTCAAAGGGCAGTGTTGTCTCCTGACCAGAGTATCCTTTTCCCCATCACTCCTCAAGCTATCAATACAATGCTCCCTTTTGAACCTGATCAAGATCTTACTCCCTTGTCTATGGAAGAACTGCTTGAAAAATCTACTCAACTATCCCAAGAAAAATTGAAATGCATTTGCCAGACCTTTATGTTACCTGAACATCAACCTAAGGGACCTCCTCCCTATGGTTTTGCTTATTTTACTAATTTAGGAAAGTTCATCCTGAATATGATATCCTTTGTCATGGGTTTCAATACAAGTGAGTATGTTGATGAAATAACCCTGGTATTGTTGTCTATCTTTACTCCTGGGCAACCTCTTGCAGTGAAATATGACTTTGCATCTTTCATTGCCAATAAAATCCATGACCAATTCATGAGGCTAGATAATGAGAAAGTGTTTAAATATTCCTCAGTCATTTACCATCTCATCATCTATTATCAATCAGAGAAGTTCCCTTTTCCTGTTAAAAATCTTGATGCCAAGGGAAACCCTAGATCTGTTATATTTTGGTCTGCCATAACTCACTCTTCCTATAATTCTCCCTATTCTTATGCTGAGTTCATCGATATTTTTGTATATCCTGCAACTACCTTGTTGATAAGAATTCCTCCTCCAAGGCTCAGTAATGAGATTAAGAAGACTTTGCAGCTTTCACGGACATATAAAGTTGGGGACTGGTATTTATACCAAAATCATTCAGTCATCAGAATATATGGATGTGAATTGTGTCCATTCAAGTTGCCAAAATATGTGCCTATGTGACTTTTTGCCTTAGAATATTTCAGGCAAATGAATAATTCTGATGTTATGCATTTTTGTAATGTTAAGAAGAAAGCACAACTCAGAATCAAAAGTCAGTTAGGTCCCTTTATATGTAATTCTAGGGATGCTGAACATGAAGCAGAAAATATATTGCAAAACCATTTCAAGTTACAAAAGAGTTTCCGTTGGATTCCTTATGATCCATTCAATTTTATCTGTGACAAAATAATGAAGAATAAATCATCACCCTACTTTCACCACAAGATTCCAGAAATAGAACAATATGCTAATCAAGATAAGTGGGTGGAAGGGACACTAGTTGAGCAAGATAGTGAAGAAGACAATATAAACAAAATTATGAAAGATTTTGAGAAAAAGTTTGACCTAGAATATTTTGTTCAAGTGCAGGTACCTCATATTGGCACTTCTTCAGCAAGAAATCTTCAACAGGGATTACAAGAAATCAGTCCATCAATTACAGTTGAGTCTAAAGGCAAAGGGAAAGAACCTGAAGTACAGGTCATTGAAACTTTCATCATGGCAGAGAAACCTCAAACCTCCAGGGCACTAGATCAAACACAGGTTTCTTCTACTCAAGTAAGTCATCCTGAAGTTTCAGAATTGCAAACTCCATCTAATATGGAAATAGGCAAGAAAAGATAGGTTCCAGATCCTACTCCTCCCAAAGAATCCTCAGAGCTACATCAAGCTAAAAAGTAGAAACTCAATCCACTCCCAGAAGTGGAAACTATAGATGAAATAATTGATGATGAAAGAGAATATAGTCAACTAACTGGCACAGTTAGTGAAACACACACATGCCACAAAGGAAAAGAATTGCAAAAACAGTTGAGTACTGAAGTTTCTTCCTTTAAACAGCCAAAAACAGATACAGGTGATATAAAGAGAACTTTCATTAATATAAAAGCAAATAATGATCCATTGAGAATGCAGGTATATGATCAGTATCTGAGAATGGCTCCACACAATCAGGAAAGGTTAATGTCAGCATTTGACATTCAACAAGGCAAAATGATGATGAGCCATTTCAAATCCAAGGTGCCAAAACCCAAGACAACATCTGATTATATTAGGACCAATTTTGAGGTCCTGGAAAAAGACATTCGTCCCTTGGACCAGATAGAGTTGCATAAACAAACTGGGGAAAT
The DNA here is from genome assembly GCA_034641835.2 of Pinus albicaulis. Lineage (NCBI taxonomy): Eukaryota > Viridiplantae > Streptophyta > Pinopsida > Pinales > Pinaceae > Pinus > Pinus albicaulis. Next base: position 1,115,259,894 of record CM076582.1, read on the forward strand.
GATATATTCCACCCTTACTGATAAGGCCATGGCAGCCCTTAGGCTGCAGGATTCTTTAAATAATACAAACACCCAGTTGCAAATTGAGAAGGCTTCTTCTCAGGAAAAAGATAACAGAATAATGTCTCTGGAAGAAATAATCATCAGTTTGGGTCACAATCCCAAAGATATCAAAATCATTGAGGCACTAATTAAAAAGAAAGATGATGATATTGCTGCACTGAGAAAGCAACTAAAATTACCAGCCTCAAGGCATCCCCAGACTCAAGAAATTTTGAAGGAAAATTCACAGGAAGAAATGATGGAGTTGCTCTTGAAAATGACTGAGCAACTGAGTGAAACAGAGAAAGAATTGGAACAGGCATTAAAAGAAAAATAGGCTATCATGCAAACATCTACAACGGAGATCACTACAGGTACCACAACAGCAAATCAACAAACAAAATCATCACAGGTAAACACTTCCGGTTTAAGTTCTGATGAATTGGTAAAACAAATGGAAATTTTAAAACTCAGAGTCACAGAACTTCAAACCACAAAATTACAACTAGTAAATTTGGAGCAGAAATATGATATGTCTAAAAAGACTGTTGCTGATAATACCAGGGAAATCAAAAGGCTGGAAAAATTGGTTAAGGCTTTAGAAAAAGATCTTTCATTAGAAAAGCCTTTGAGAGAAATAAACGAAATTCTTTGGGATAATATAGTTGAGTCGATAAAGAGTGTTTGGTCCTTTGTTCAAATAATCTTTGAACAAAATGATTTAGTCAAAGTAGCCATGGAAGAAATAGACAAAACAAGAGAAAAATTAAGAGGCAGGCCAGAGCAAGCCAATCAACTTATACAGTTTTTGAACACCCAGACCAGGCAACAACTTGCAGAGCTTGGAATTGATGACAGGACAGGTACTATTTTAGAAATAAAAAGATTTTTTACCAAAAGAACTCTTATGCGAAATTTGGAAAGGAAATGATCAGATATTCTAGAAGAAATTAATTCTTTCAAAGAAAAGTTTAAGGTTTTATTGGACAATGGGTTACCCAGTCCTATGCTCAGAGGAGAAAATAATGGACCTATAAACCTATGTTAATAAAATAGGTATACATGCTCATAACACAACTTCTCATTCTATCAGTTCGTCAGAAGCAACATTGCCAACAGGGAGGAATCTCTACGACAGGTTAAAGGATTTGTTTCATCTTGAGTATGAACTAAGGTATTTATTCCCAAACAAGCCTACTTTCTTCAGGTACACAGAGGCCGATGAAACATTAATAAAACTTAAAAGAACCATAATAGAAAAATATCAATGGTGGGAAGACTTATTGGAAATTTTGTGAAATTTATCTTCAGGTAGAGAATTTTGTCTTTTTACTATCATGTAAAGGATAAATAATGAGCACAGGTGAAAGAGTATCAGTAGAAACGAAAAGTATCAGACAAGAAAGGAAGTAAAAAAGAAATTACTCAGAATGGACAACATCGAACCTTATTATAGGACCTGCCTCCAGCACATCCACAAAGGGAAGAAACAACACACCAGCAGTTACTTTTTGTCCTATCTACGAGATCATCTGTCTCCTTTTTATTGTAACTTATTCATTAGTCACCCTAGATTATTTGCTAGGTTAGTGTGAGATATTTTCAATCATTTTTTGTATAAATAAACCCTCAAAGAAAGTATTGAGGGTGGATTCTACTACTTCACTGTGACATTGATGTTTTTGGAATAAAAGCTTTTTGGAGAAATTTATTTGTGGCTTACTGGATGACAATTTGAAGCTCAGGACTTTTTGCAGGATTCATGTGTCGGACTGCAGTTCAATAAGTCTTTCTATCCTATGTTTTGAGTTTTATATCTGTCTATAATATCATTGTGTCCATTTCTGAATACTTGACATAAAAGAATAACTCAGAATTTACTTAATTGTACTCTGAGTTCAGTTGTGATTATTCTAAATGTTTTCCTCTAAATTGGTTATAAGCAACGAATTCTTAATTTCTCTTGCTTCGCTAATTTAAACATATTGGTTACTATAGTAAAGAATTCTTCACTACTCTTTATTTGTAATCATTTCATTTCTTTCTTTTGAACATGGTGAAATATTCTTAACTGCCTTTCATCCCTTCAAACCCATTCCATCCACTTTAAATTTTAAGGATTGTTCTCTGTTTGGCTATCTTGCCCTGGAAATCCATCTTGTGCGTTGAATAGAAATCCAGCAAAGCCATCCTTTGACTCCATAGCCCAATGGCCTGAAAATATTCAACCTTTCCCTTAGTTGGCGAATTCCACCATTTTCAAACAAACTCTTGGATCTATAACTAGCCTAAAACCTTCTAAGAACAAAGATAAATTATAAAGAGAGAGCCCTCTTTGGATGCAGATTGGCTAGATTATGCATCTGAAGATTGGTTTGTGGTTACCTCGAGTATACTTTCCTTTTCCACAACTTCAAGGAAAACCTGAGTGATAACATAGTGGCGACCATACTGGGGAGCCTGAATCATTTTTATTGTTAATATTGTTCACTTATAAGCTATAGACAGAGTCTGAAGATCAGCCAGGTAGCCTTGGAAATGCTTTTGCCCTGCAACTGCATAGTAAATAAATGCTGCTTCAGTCTATCTCTGATTTAGCTTATACACTGAACCTTAGTTTCAAATGTTTAATCAGACTCTCTAGTTCAATAAATCTTTGAGAAAATTTTAATCACAAATCATTATTTCTTGAAGAATTTGTAGAAGTTGTACTTTTATTTCAATTAAAACCAAAAATCCAAAAACATATATCATCTAGGAAAACTGGCTTCAGAAAGGATTCGTCACACTAGGTCAAATCCTGACCCTAATCCACCACCGATATTTGAAAATCCAAATCTTATTCCTAGGATTCTTAGAAGACAAGGAAGTCAAGAAAGTTCTGAAAGAGGTAGTCAAGAGAGTTCTGGAAGTTCCAGACCTCTTTCTAGATCACATTCCTGTCCTGTGAAGATCATATATTTTGACGAAATTCCTTTTGATGAGCGATTTGAAACATCTTTGTTTGTGAATTTTTCTGAATCTGAATTGTCTAAGCTTGTTCCAGACCCACTGTTTCATGAAGATTTACAATTGAGATTCGTTTCATATCATCTTGACAGACAGTTACAAGACTCCATTCAATCTGAACAAACCTTTGAAGAAAGTTCAAACATTTCTGTAATTACTGAAGCTTCCCCAAGCTCAGCTACCTTTCCTCAAAGTTTTCAAACCCCAGTCACTCCTTCTACTCCTCCACCCAGACCACCACCACCTATTATTCCATTACACCTTCCAATGGCCAATAGATATGCTCCGTTACAGTTGCCAGCCAACCCTGCTGCTTTGCCCCAAGATTATTAGAGTAAGATCACACCTTTTGATGGATCAGGTACTTACACAGCTCAACAACATACCAAAAGGATGACTGATTACTTTGAGTTTTATGAAATTGACACTGATGATGTCCGAATGAGAATTTTTGTTCAAAGTCTTACTGGAGAAGTCAGGACATGGTTTAGGGCCCTTGCTCCAAACAATATTGCTGATTTACCAGCTTTGTATAGGTCATTTTTAAATAGATGGGAGAAGAAGAAAGACCCTCTTCAGATCCTATCTGACTTTGGAAAATTGAAAAGAGGACCTAATGAAACAGTACAAGATTACATCATCAGATTTAATGAAGCCTATAACGCTGTTCCTCAAAACCTTAGACCACCTCCAGACTCAATATTGGTTAAATTTCCTGATGGTTTTGACTCTGACATATCATATTCTCTTAGGGAAAGAGCCCCTCAGACCCTAGAAGAGATGCAAAGCATAGTGGTTAGCGTGGAAGCGAACCTCATAGAAAAACAAGCTAGAGTGAGGGCCGAAAGAAGAATTCCTATGACTGAAGAACCTTCAGCTTTTGAAAGAAAGTTGGATGCAATCATCAAAGGTATGGAAATATTAGGAGACAGAGTGGAGACAATCAAAAGAAAGTCTTCTAGTGATAATCAAAATGTTGTTTGAAACCCAAAATTTAGAAGAAATCAGAACCAAAATATTGGGAAGAATGTCCCTGACCAAAATATCAGGCCACCTTTCCAATAAAATTTTGTTGAAGGTTCAAATTCTGAAGAACCTACTGAGGATGTTGAAATAAATAACGTAAATGAGGACAAAAATGAACCAGAAGTTTTCCTATCTCAAGATGATCAAGAGAACCACATCCTTGAAACATTTCAAACTCATTCAGGAGAGACTTTTGATTTTAAAGAAGGCTATGACACAACAATTTATGAGGTTCATAAACAATATAATTTGAGAAGCAGACAGATTGATGTGCCAGAGAATAGCAAACAGAAAGCTGTAAAACAAAATTTCAAAGGTAAATTTAACATCCCTCATACACAAAACATTCCCCAAGTACAAATTCTGTCTAGGACAACTCCTAACCCCTCAAATCCAATAATTGAAGATGTGTTTGACAACCAACCAAAAAATAAACAACAATATAATACTTTTCCTCCTATAGGAAACATAGAAGAAACAGTAGAAGTTAGTTCAGAAACACCTTCAAATCATCATTCCACTCATGAAAAAGAGAAAAACGTTGAAGACCCAAAAAATAGAGAAAACCCAACTGCCCAGAACACTAGAGCTCAAACAGAAAAACCTTTCAATCTAGAGGCTGAAATAGGCAAGCTAAAGATAGATGTTCCTTTATCAGAATTGGCTAAACATGATATCTATAGAAGCCAAATCAACAAAACTCTTAACATTAACATTACTGGAATGGATGATTCAGTAAATATTCTTGATGATCAACCCAAACTACTTTTTGGCCCCGAGGTAAATGGCAAACCAGAAAGTGGAGGAACTCCTCCATTTTATGTAAGCCTGAACGTTCATGACAAAATACTCCACAATGCTATGCTTGATTCTGGAGCATCCCACAATTTGATGCCAAAAGATGTGATGGAAAGATTAAATTTAGACATTACCAGACCGTATAAAGATTTGTTTCCTTTTGATTCTAATTAGGTAAGATGTTTAGGCTTGATTAAAGATTTGTGTGTTACTTTGGTGCAATACCCTGCGAAGTCTGTTTTGATGGATATAGTAGTGGCTGATATTCCTCCTAAATATGGTATGTTGCTTTCCAGATCCTGGGGTGCTAAACTTGGAGGATCTATTCAACTAGACATGTCATATGCCACTATTTCAATATTTGGTCAACCTAAAAGATTATATAGAGAAACCTTGATGAAGTACTTCGTAAGTAGCCATGAGAAGCCTGAAAACTTCCCTATCTATTCAGTACATTCTGATATGGATTCTTTCATCCTTTATAATGCTGAAATGGACCTTCCAACTGAGCTAGAAGCACATGAAAAGGAAACTACAAATAAATCCACTGTTCAGATCGAAGAGATTTCAGAAAACCAAGAAACACCAGATAACCAAGAAATACCAGAAAAAGCTAAACAACTAGCTCCTGTTAAGAAACATGTTAAAACAGTCGATGAAGATTATGAACATGAAATTCTGTGGCATTTAGAATTTGATGGCTCAGTAAACAAGTTAGGAGCAGGGGCTGGAATTTGGTTACATAATGTTGAAAACGATCATGCTGAAGGTCATTCTTATAGATTGAATTTTAAATGCACTAACAACATGGCTGAGTACGAAGCCCTTTTGCTAGGGCTTAAACATGTCAAAAAGTTAGGATCAATTAGGGTATCAATCATAGGAGACTCTGAATTAATTATCCAACAGATTAATGGTGAATGCTCAACCAAAGATCCCAGATTGAAACAATACAGAGAAACAGTTGTGGAAATTCTCAACACTTTTCTACAAGCTCAACTTGCCAAGATTCCCAGGAAACAAAATTTGCATGCTCACAGTCTTGCAATGTTCGCTAGCACATGTAAATTTCCTTTTGGACCTAATCATCAGTTCACAGCTGAGATTAGACATAGACCTGCTATACCGACCAATATAATGAATTGGCAAGTATTTGTGAATAACAATCAGATCAATAGTTTTTTTACACTAGAAAATGAGTTTTCTAACAGTAATATAGATGAAGACATAACAATCAATAAATCTGATCAAGTAGATGAACAAGAAATAAATATTTCTGAAGAGATGGAAATTCATATGCTTCACCCAACCAAATTCACAGAAAAAGACATGCAGCATTTGAAACAAATGGAATTCGATGAGATCATAGAAGATGAAACTGAAATCATTAATTTGAAAGATAATCATTTACCCAAAGGATTAAATCCTTTGGAAGATCTTTTTGACTCAAATGACATTCCATTTAAACCCAAAATGGAACCTGTTGGGCAATTTATTTGAACAAATTGCTGCATTAAATTATCGACCAGGGAAACTCGTGAGCTTGTGATGGTGCCAGCAATATATATGCAAGAGTAGGCAACTAACTCTATGTCTAACTAAATTATTTATGATTCAATATAATATGCAAGGGAAGAGGCTCCTAACTAAGGAGGTCCTGGTTGTCCTTCGCTACAGTATCATAGAGAAATCATTCATAAAACCAGAAACTTGAAATAAAGACAAGAGAATGAACTTTAATTGTTGTTCAGATTCAAAGAGAGAGAAAGACTAACTTAGTCTTTTGATTGTCCTCTCATGTACTAATCCAAACTAAACTAAGATTCATTCATAAGCATAAAAAATGAAATGACTTGAAACATAAAAACAAAAGAATGAATTTCAATTATCATGCAAATCAAATAGAGAGAGAGCCTAACTTAGACCCTTGGATATCCTCTCACATGTTGATAAGATTCTAATTTAAAACTCATTCATCAATCACAAACAAATCCTTAAACATTTAAGCAATGAAATGAAACAAAATCTAATATGAAATAAAATGTTTCTCTCATCCTTTTAGAGTGAGCTCAATGCCCTTAAGAACAAGACAAATTATTCCATATACTACATTAAGGAAACTTATATCTAAAACTACATAAATTCATATTCTACATTAACACAATTTACATCTAAAACTACATAATGGAAATATATGAAAAATGAAGCTTTATTCTATTCCATCATTAATTGGATACAATGCTCTAAGAGTCCTCTTCTTGGAATGGAGGAGGTACTCCTATTTATACAATGAGATGAGATAACAAACTCATAATGATGATCCACTAATCTCTCTTTTAGTTCCATACATTTCTCAACCATCTAGACACATAACCCTATCCTCCATGATCTCCTCCATGATATTTTCCATGAGGCTTATCTTATCAAATTCGAATTTGATCATTCAAGGCCACATAAAGATGCCCTGGAAGCTTCCTTTGTGCCTACACATGTCAACAAACTCATGCTAATTGTTAGGTATAAGTTTAAGCATATTATTTTCTAAGTTTTAGCCATAAATTCACTTTAAAATGTTAAGAATTAATAAACTTTGGAAAAACATAGTTATGACCCAATAATGAGGTGAATGTAATGATATGGAGGTGGAATGGAGGTGACATGAAGGTAAAATGTGAAGATATTGATGAATAATGGAGTGAAAATAGGGACTATTTTGAGGCCCAACATACCCCCAAACTGAAGGTATTGCATTTCCTCATGCAATCTATTACATTAATTTTTGGTACTTGAGCTTTGGCTTAAACTCTGCATGAGATCATTTATTTAACTTTTGCAAAGCGTTATTTTGATGAACTACAACTTGGTTGGTTCTTGTGTTTCAACCATATTTTGTTTGTTGCGTTCATTGTATGATCTTTGCATAATGATAATGTGCTTTTTATGGCAGAGTATTTTTGTTGGAATGCATCATGGTTGGTTCTTGTGTAACAACCATGATTCTATTGGTATCCAATTAACTTTTAAATACTCTAGACAAAGCCATTTGTATGCTCATGTAATAGTAAATATATTTTGAAGGTAAGTGGGTTTAAAATGTGATATATAACTGTGGATATGAATGTGACAAAGCATGTATGTAAATGTATCCTTCCCATTAAACGGATGGCTTTGGCAATGAAAGGAAAGGAAGAGAAGTTTTTTTCCAAAAATTATTATTCTAACATTTCAAGGAATTTAATGGTTAAAAGTTAGAAAATAACATACCTTAACTTACCCTTCCAAAAATAGGTGAGATTCGTGCATGTGTGACTGCAAACTGTTGTGAAAATGGTGGATGAAAGATGGATCTGTATTGTCGTATCAGCTGCTAGATCCGCTGCTACTAGATGAAAAATCTGAGGAGTCTGCTGAACATGGCTGAAAGTTGTATCTGCTGCTGGATGATGAATCCGATGAGTTTGCTGAATATGGCTGAAAATATATAAGGCTTGGAAGGTATACAAAATATAGAAGTTACATTTTCCTCATACCCCCAAACTGAAGGTATTGCATGTCCTCATGCAATCTATTACATTACTTTTTGGTACTTGAGCTTTGGCTTAAACTCTGCATGAGATCATTTACTTAACTTTTGCAAAGCATTATTTTGATGAACTACAACTTGGTTGGTTCTTGTGTTTCAACCATATTTTGTTTGTTGCGTTCATTGTATGATCTTTGCATAATGATAATGTGCTTTTTATGGCAGAGTATTTTTGTTGGAATGCATCATGGTTGGTTCTTGTGTAACAACCATGATTCTATTGGCATCCAATTAACTTTTAAATACATTAGACAAAGCCATTTGTATGCTCATGTAATAGTAAATATATTTTGAAGGTAAGTGGGTTTAGAATGTGATATATAACTGTGGATATGAATGTGACAAAGCATGTATGTAAATGTATCCTTCCCATTAAACGGATGGCTTTGGCAATGAAAGGAAAGGAAGTGAAGTTTTTTCCAAAAATTATTATTCTAACATTTCAAGGAATTTAATGGTTAAAAGTTAGAAAATAGCATACCTTAACTTACCCTTCCAAAAATAGGTGAGAGTCGTGCATGTGTGACTGCAAACTGTTGTGAAAATGGTGGATGAAAGATGGATATGTATTGTCGTATCAGCTGCTGGATCCGCTGCTACTAGATGAAAAATCTGAGGAGTCTGCTGAACATGGCTGAAAGTTGTATCTGCTGCTGGATGATGAATCCGATGAGTTTGCTGAATATGGCTGAAAATCTATAAGGCTTGGAAGGTATACAAAATATAGAAGTTACATTTTCCTCACAGCCTTATTTATTGACTTGTCCTCAAGTGAAATACAATGAATACCATGAATGGAAATACAATGAATGGAAATTGGCTTCATCTGCTGCAAAATATGGGTCTTCAAGTCTTCAATGCTCGATGGCACAAATCTTGCTATGTGATTAAATGTGTCGATGTCGAACATAGCAAGAAGTTGTTGACTTAGTGGCCGTTAATGAATGCCCCTAGCCAACACAAGAGCTCCCACCATTGATTCCAATGGGAGTCAGGATGCCTAACACATCTTTGTAGGTACGAATAAATTTGTCGTGGTCGAGTCACCTACAAGATCCAATGAACAAGGGATATTAATGTACTCCCATTGTTCATTGGCAAGAGTACTTGCCATTAAGGCATGCAAGCCTCTAGGTGTTTTTACAAAGATAATTAGACTCTAGGACTTTGACTCAATGATATACATAGAAGCATTGTTTTATTAGCGGAAATGAAAAATGGTAGGAAAAGGGAAATGGAAATGGAAAATGGATTTTATTGATGGGTTAGGAATAGATGAAAGGAAATGCATGGTGAATGAACAATAACTCTTGCTGTGAAAAATGGACATGGAAATGGTATGCTTTATGGATTGACAATTGGTGGAATTCAAAATCTTTTGCAAAAAGGGAGGTGGAAGGTAATGGTTGTGGAGATGGATTTGTCTTGAGAATTTTTCATGAATTTAGTCTTTGGAAGACTAATTGTCGTCACAATGTAGTCTTCGTAATGATCGCTTTGTCGTCCTGTAACCTGTAAAAAAAACTTGGCAGAAAGAAACATAAGTGTGTTCAAGAAGGAATGCGCATTTCCTTCATGATTCTTACGCAAAAATTTTATACTAAATAAAACAAATTAAGGACAATCAAAGTGTTGAAATTAACTTAATCATGATATTAAAATCAATCCATTCTTAAAAATAACCATAAAAAATAATACTCCCTGTTTGTGTAAGTTGAAATATGCTCGGCAAAAATATTGGCATTAGAAAGATCTGTTGTGTTCTGCATATTGATATGTGATATAAAAGTATTCAACAGAAATATGTTATGAGTTTAATGCCAACTTGAAGCTATTGAAACAAAATAATCATCATCTTTAAAATCCTCCAAATAAATCGTTTCTCAAAATTTGTTTCCAATTGTTCCATTATTTATTTTCAAATCTGCGTGAATTTTGTGGAAAATGTTTTTTTTTTTTTCGAAGCAACACACAAAATATATATATATATATATTTTATAACAAATTAAAAAAACAATTATTTTTTTTTTTTTTTTAATCTATTATTATTATTATTATTTTTTAACAACAAAATTAAAAATAAAATTTTTAATTTGTTGATTTTTTTTTTTTCAAAAATAATAAATAAATAAAGAGATTTTTTTTTTTTTAATTTTTTTTTAATTTAATGATTTATGTTGATTTTTTTTAGAACATTTTTGAAATTTTTATTCCCTTTCATTTTATTTTTTATTTTTAAAAATAAAAGATTAAAAATCTAAAGTAAAACAAAATTATCTAAAGCTAAATCTAATTAAATTAAATTCTAAAGTATTAAAAAAATAAAAAATAAAAATCTAACAAAAAAAACAAAATGAAAATTGAACAAAAGTTCTAAAAGGCAATTTTTTTTTCTTTTTTCTTTCTTTTCTAAAATCTAAAAATGATAAAAAAAGAATTTCTAAAACGCATTAAAACATTTTTTTTTTACTTTATCTAAAAAAAGAAAAATGAATTTTTAAAACTCATTAAAATGGGCTCTCCCACAAAATCACACAAAATCTTTTAAAATCAATGAAAAATCTGGCTTTTTGTCTAGAAAATCAGGAGAAAATAATGCAAATGCCAAATCTCTCCAAGTCAAGTCAAATCCGATTTTTTAATCACTAAATTCAATATAGAGGATAGAGTTGTGATCATAGCTCTGCGTATTCGTTGGTGACACTTGCTATTGATGACATTATAATTACTGGTATCCCCTTCAAACCCTTGATTTCCTTTAGTCTCTTGACGAGATTGTACCTGTTAGTTCTGGCATGAAATAATCTGAACTTCACTGGATTAGTGCAAACAGAGGTTGTCGCGTGCTCTTTGTTTGTGCTCTCTGTTCGATAAAAAAAACTTGGCAGAATTTTCCTTTTCTTCTTTTGTTGCACAAATTAGAAACCCCTTTTGTTATATTGAAAACGAATTTCTCGTTCCACTCAGGATTACTGCCTGCATTGCTCTTTTCGTCATGCAGTAAGGGTTCTTTTTCTTGAGAAAATCGGTTTTGTGTAGGTCTCTGGCATTGACTAGAAACACCTCCAGCGTTCCGATCAGTGTCTTATTTTTTACAAAGCCGCGCGCATTCTTGGCAGTTGCTCGAAGAATGTGCTGATGATAAGCTGCTACAGCAGCGTCGCCCACCATAGGACCTACCCAGAACATCCATTGATCATCGCAGGAATGCTTGTGGCCATAGATCACAGCCGTTCCAAAACTTCTCGTTTGCTGCAACGTTAAGTTTGTGAAGTTGAAGACACAAAGATTGGCAACAAGAATCAGTCTTCATATTCAGCTTATAACTATGCAGCGTATTCTGGTAAATATCCTACAAGATATTGCGATAAATATTCAAATAGTATTCCTTCAGCTGCAAGCACCAGTGGTTCAAATTATTGTCACCTTGCAACATCCAGCACTGGGCCGATAGGACATGCAAAACATATGTGACTTCTGTGACATGGGACTACAGCACACTGGACCACAGCACTCTCTGTTGCAGCATGCTGGACCACCGCACTCTCGATTGCAGCGTGAATCATATAGGTACTTTCTGAAGGGAAGATGTACTTTTGGCGATCGCTGTAAATTTTCCCATGTTTTAAATTACAATTACAACCTGAGCAAAGAAAATCATCTACCACGGAGATAATTTATGGGTGTCACCAATTATCCAATTAAAGTTGCAGCCATCCGTCCTATGTCATTTGAGTTTTGTGCTAGCGTTAAAGGTGATTTCTGAACTGGTTCATATTGGAAGTCTACTTGATAATGCTGAGTTTTAAACGTGTACTTCCAATATATCTACCATGAGAATTTCACCTTTTTGTTTTTGTTTTTGTTTTTTTTTTTGTTTTATTTTTTATTTTTTTTCAAGTGTTTTTTCCTATTACAAATTTCCAAGGCTGGGGGAGCAACAATAATTCAATTGACAGGTTTTTTTTTAACATGTTGAATCGAATTTATCTCCTCAGGCTGAGTTCAGAGTTATGCAGGCGGAATAGTACTTTTATTAAGTAGGCCAAGTTCCAATTTTTTTTTTTTATATAGGCCTAGTATCATCTATTCCTGGAGGTCGAATTCATATTTTCTCTAGACTTCGAGTGCCTACTCTTTTCAGAAACCAAATTTATTGTGATCCAGGTCGCTGAGCTATTCATTGATTTGGCTAGTTGCTTATATTTTGGAGGTCGAGCTTCATACTTATTTGGAGTCCGAATTTTTTTTATTTTTTATTATTTTTTTTGGTTTGGTGTTTTTTTTTAAAATGATTTGTTTATTGTGAAAACAAAAAAAAAAATAAAAAATTTAAAGCTATTTTTTTAAAAAGATTTTTTTAATAATAATAATATATATGATATATATTATTATTATGTGGAATTTTTTTTTTTTTTTTTTTTTTTAAACAAAAATTTAAAAAAAAACTAAGTTTTTTTAAAATGTTTTTTTAAGATGATTTTTCACTAATTCACAAAATTCTTTATTGTTATATCGCAGATCAATTTTTTGCGACGAAGTTTTTTTATTTGAATAAATCAATTGATTTTCTGATCTTCCTGATCGCACGAAGCGCAGGAAGAGATCATACTCATCGCTTGATTTGTTTTTATTTATGCAGGGGGGTGTTTTTGAAATGACGAAATTTAAAACTAGCTAAACATTAAAACATCAGAAAATTCAAACTTAAACTCCTTGGTGAAGATCCTGCTGTCACCAGGGTTCACAAATTATTTTGTCTAAAGAAAAATGCTAGTACTAAATTAAATTTCTAATGCCTAATCCCTTAGCACCATGCCCGGCAACGGCGCCAAAATGTTGGGCAATTTATTTGAACAAATTGCTGCATAAAATTATCGACCAGGGAAACTCGTGAGCTTGTGAGGGTGCCAGCAATATATATGCAAGAGTAGGCAACTAACTCAATGTCTAACTAAATTATTTATGATTCAGTATAATATGCAAGGGAAGAGGCTCCTAACTAAGGAGGTCCTGGTTGTCCTTCCCTACAGTATCATAGAGAAATCATTCATAAAACCAGAAACTTGAAATAAAGATAAGAGAATGAACTTTAATTGTTGTTCAGATTCAAAGAGAGAGAAAGACTAACTTAGTCTTTTGATTGTCCTCTCATGTACTAATCCAAACTATACTAAGATCCATTCATAAGCATAAGAAATGAAATGACTTGAAACATAAAAGCAAAATAATGAATTTCAATTATCATGCAAATCAAATAGAGAGAGAGCCTAACTTAGACCCTTGGATATCCTCTCACATGTTGTTAAGATTCTAATTTAAAACTCATTCATCAATCACAAACAAATCCTTAAACATCTAAGTAATGAAATGAAACAAAATCTAATATGAAATAAAATGTTTCTCTAATCCTTTTAGAGTGAGCTCAATTCTCTTAAGAACAAGAAAAATTATTCCATATACTACATTAAGGAAACTTATATCTAAAACTACATAAATTCCATAAATTCATATTCTACATTAACACAATTTACATCTAAAACTACATAATGGAAATATATGAAAAATGAAGCTTTATTCTATTCCATCATTAATTGGATACAATGCTCTAAGAGTCCTCTCCTTGGAATGGAGGAGGTACTCTTATTTATACAATGAGATGAGATAACAAACTCATAATGATGATCCACTGATCTCTCTTTTAGTTCCATACATTTCTCAACCATCTTAGACACATAACTCTATCCTCCATGATCTCCTCCATGATCTTTTCCATGAGGCTTATCTTATCAAATTCGAATTTGATCATTCAAGGCCACATAAAGATGCCCTGGAAACTTCCTTTGTGCCTACACATGTCAACAAACTCATGCTAATTGTTAGGTATAAGTATAAGCATATTATTTTATAAGTTTTAGCCATAAATTCACTTTAAAATGTTAAGAATTAATAAACTTTGGAAAAACATAGTTATGACCCAATAATGAGGTGAATGTAATGATATGGAGGTGGAATGGAGGTGACATGAAGGTAAAATGTGAAAATATTGATGAATAATGGAGTGAAAATAGGGACTATTTTGAGGCCCAACAGAACCTGTTAAGGCTGATATTGAAGAATGCAACTTAGGAACCCCATAAAATCCCAAAATGGTTAAACTATCTAAATCTCTACCGGAAGATCAAAAGGTTAAATATGTTGAACTTTTAAAATAATTCCAGGATGTTTTTGCCTAGAGTTATGAAGATCTTAAATCATATGATACATCAATCATTCAACATACTATACCTTTGAAACCAGATCAGAAACCTTTCAAACAGAAACTTAGAAGGATCAATCCTGTTTTACTACCTTCAATTGAAAAAGAAATTAAAAGGATGTATGAAGCAGGAATTATAGCTCCTATTAGGTTCTCTGAATGGGTTTCTAATTTAGTACCAACAAGGAAAAAGACTGGGGAGATTAGACTATGTGTCGATTTGAGAAATTTGAATAAAGTTTCTTTAAAAGATAACTATCCTTTGCCTAAAATGGGCCATATCTTACAAAGGGTAGTGGGATCTTCAAGGATATCTCTCCTGGATGGATTTTCAGGGTATAACCAGATTCTGGTTCATCCTGATGATCAAGATAAAATAGCATTTACAAAACCATGGGGTACTTTTAAATATGTCAAGATGCCATTTGGACTCAAAAATGCAGGAGATACATTTTAGAGAGCAATGGACATTGCTTTTGCTAAAGAAATACATGATTTTCTGGTAATTTATCTAGATGATTTAACAGTTTTTTCCAAAACAGATCAGCAACATTTAGATCATCTAAGGCAAGTGTTTATAAAGTGCAGAAAATATGGTATTTCCTTAAATCCTAAAAAGTCATTGTTTGGTTTGGAAGAAGGAAAGCTCCTAGGTCACATTATTTCTAAAGATGGCATTCGAATTGACCCTGAAAGAATACAAGCAATTTTGCAGATACCTCATCCAAGAAATATAAAAGAACTTCAAGCTTTCATAGGAAAGATCAATTTCTTGAGAAGGTTTATTTCCAGTTTAGCTGAATTACTTAGATTGCTTACTAACATGCTTAAAAAATATTCAAGCATTCACTGGACTGTAGAAGCCAAGAAATCATTTGAAGAAATCAAAATGGCTTTAACAAGAACACCAGTTCTTACCAGTCCAAAGTTTGATAGAGATTTCATTATTTTTTCATTTGCTTCTGAACATACAATTGCAGTTGTTTTACTACAAAAGGATGATCAGGGATGTGAAAAACCAATTGCCTTTTTTAGTAAATCACTTAGGGATGCATCTTTGAAATACAATATCATGGAGAAACAGGCTTTTGCACTTGTAAAAGCAATTAAAGATTTCAGAGTTTATATATTATATTCTCATGTGATAGCTTATGTACCTAATGCTGTTGTTAAAGACATCTTGACTCAAGATGGTATTGAAGGCAAAAGAGGTAAGTGGATAGCTACCATATTAGAATATGATATTGAGATTAAACCAAAAAAACTCATAAAAGGTCAAGGTTTGGCTCAACTCATGACTGAAACTAATTGCCAAGCCTTGGACATCAACGAACTGGATGACGAACATGAGCTGGCGACCCCACACATCAGTCAAGCCTTTTTAGATTCACCCTGGTACACTGATATTATTTATGTTTTTTTAAACCTGCAAGCTCCTCTAGGGTTGTCCAGAACGAAACAAATATTTTTGAAAATGACATCTTTAAAATATTGTATTTTAGATAGTTCTCTTTTTTGGAAGAATCATGATGGAATCCTATTAAATTGTTTATTGAAAGATGAAACTGACAAGGTACTTAATGAATTTCATGCAGGAGATTGTGGTGGACACCTCTACTGGAAGTCAACTGCAGATAAAATTTTAAGGGCTGGTTTTTACTGGCCAACCTTGTTTTCAGATGTTAAGAAATTTGTAACTTCTTGTCGTAAATGTCAGATCTTTGAGGGTAAAAGAAAGTTGTTACCTTTACCATTAAAACCAATTTCCACAGAAAGACCCTTTCAACAATGGGGATTAGATTTTATTGGAGAAATCCATCCCTCTTCTTCTGGGAAACACAGATGGATTCTTACTGCCACAGATTACTTTACTAAATGGATTGAAGCTATCCTATGCAGACAAGCCAATGATTCTGTAATTATAGGGTTTTTAGAAACCAATATACTTTCAAGATTTGGCTGTCCAAAGAAAATTATAACAGATAATGCTGCCACATTTAAGTCTAAGAAAATGATTAGTTTCTGCAATAAATATCACATCACTTTAGGCCATTCAACAGCCTATTACCGTCAGGGTAATGGACTGGCAGAATCCTCCAATAAAAGCCTTATCAATATCATTAAAAAATTATTGGAGGAAAATAAAAAGAATTGGCATAAGAAACTAACCAATGCATTGTGGGAAGACAGACTTACAACTAAGAAATCAATTGGGACCAGTCCATATGAATTAGTTTATGGCATTGAAGCAAGATTCCCATCATCTTTGGGAATTCCTGTTATGAAGTTACTTTAGGAGGCTCAAGTGGAACCAAATGATGTTCAGAGAAGAATTAACCAAACAATTCACTTGCAGAAAACCAGAGAAGAAGTGTATCAACAATCCCAAGTCTTGCAGGAAAAGCTAAAGAAAATGTTTGACAAAAGAACTAAAGCAAAAGATTTTCAACTAGGAGACAAAGTCCTAAGATGGGATTCAAGAAGGGAAGATAAAGGGAAACATGGGAAATTTGATTTCTTATGGAAAGGACCTTACATCATTCATGCCTTACAGGGAAAAAACACATACTTTTTGAAGAATTTGGACAATTCAGAAGCTGAGGAAGGACCAGTCAATGGTCGAATGCTAAAGCACTATTTTGATCCTATTTACTAGGATGTTCTGATTTTTTCTAACTTGTACATAATATATCCTTTCTAGTGCATCAGTTTTGATTGGATGGTGACTTCTTGGAGTTGAAGCCCGAAGTGAAGGCCCTAAGCTTCAAAAGTTTTACTATCATATATACAATAAAGCTACCAGAAAACAAGATTACATGGTTCAGTTGAAGAAATTTTGAGGCATCTGACCTGCTGTTCTTGACTTTTCGCCAGGAAAAGCCATCCCCAAGTTGAGCTAGTGTTAGAATCCTATACCAATAGGTGTCATTTTTCATGATTGACTTGATTGAAATATGAAATATGTTCAAAACTTTTTCTTGAGCAAAGGTGTTCCATATTCTTGAAAAGCCAAAAAATCAAAAAATTTAAAAAATGTAAAGAGGGTATACTCTAAAAGAAAAATCGAAGGGTAAGAAAAATAAATTGGTCAAAAAAGTGAAAGAAATGAACCCCAAACAAAAAATAGACCAAGGAAAGTGTGCAAATCCAAGTGCCACTACTATTTCATGTTCTATAATAAAGCAATTGTGTGCAGCTTGTCAAAATTTTGCCAAAATTTATGAAGAGGCAAACTGTTTAAACTTGACTCATTCATTTTTCAATTTCATGTTGAAGATTAGAGAAATAAATATCTGACCAAACAGTTTAATCTTGGCAGATAAGTAGATAGGTAGAGTTAATAAAAGGTGCTCAACAGTTTAATATGAGCCCTTGGATGTAATAAGGGTAGAATTAGATAGATTTACCATGTAAAATAAAATAAGATTGATAAGGGTTTGCAAGTCCAAATGCACCCTAATAAAGAAGAGAAAATGGTAGTGTAAAGTAGATAGGGTAGGTAGATGGTGTTGCCCAAGTTTCATGTGATGAATGATGGTGCTAAATGTGTTTAATATTTTACTTTCATCACAAATATTGAAGCAGAAAATTCACAGAAAGCAAATTCAAAATCATTAACTTCCCACATCACTTTCTCCCTAAGATTTTTACTAATTTCCCCAAAGTGCTAAGGCATTTGGAGATTAAAGGGGCTCAAGGCATTTCCTTGACTTTCGGAGGGACCGGACCCTCGGCCTAATGATCAAAAAGACCTAAGTACTTGAAGTTATTTATCATTATAATCATTTACTTTTATCCTTTTCCTAAGTAAAATCCTATTTTACTTAGGAAAATCATGCAAATTTCCATAATAAACCCTCGAAAACACTTGCTATTCTATGTTTAAGTGTTGAAATTGAGATGATATAATTTACTTCAAAGATCTTCACTTTCTTAGTTGTGTAAAGTATTTTGAGTTTTCATTGTCCCTTTGTCATATTAACATCTTATTTATTTATTAAATTCCTTATTGAAAAACCTTATCCTATTATCTATAATTCCCTTTTACAATAATATCCCAAAAAAACCATTTATTCTAAGTTTTGGCCAAAGTTTATTTAATCCCTTTTAAAATAAAAATCCCCCAATAAAACCCTTTGGCTAAAATATACCCATATAAATTATTCCTTACCCCTATGGTTAATAAATGACATTTATTTATTACCATATAATAAAATATCGAAAAAGGTTTTTAACATATAGTTTTATATGTTTAAAATGAAAAAAAATAAATAAACCCGAAGTTTTAATTTAAACTAAAACTTCAAAAATCCCCCGAGCCTCCGTGACCCATCCCTTTGGTATTTCAATTCCGCCCGACACCCTAACCATAGTTAAAATTCCCTAACTCCGCTGCAACCGTGATTAAACAACGAAATTAATTAATCACCCGGATTAATTAATAACCAGTTTTCCTCCAATCAAATGCCTCCCGGGATATTTAATTAAATTTAATCATTTTAAAACCCCGTCAGGCCCGCACATTAAAACCCCCGCCAACTTCACATCCCATCCACCGTTAGATCACCCCTCCAAAAATCGACGGACAACAATCATTCTGTTGGCCGTCTCACGTCCGAAAGTTAATGCGCGGGATGGCAGTGGTTTTGGAATAGTGCACCAGCCACGTGTCGATCTCCGAATGGAATTGCTGCCTCCCCGCTAAATACCACCATCTCCCGAAAGCAGTGCGGAAATTACCGCTTACCGCCCAGTCCCGGTGACGTATCCTCCCGTACCAAATGACGTCATCCTCGAAAAGGGAAAAATCCCCATTGACTTTGTAAATAAAACAAAAACCCGTGTATTTTCTGTCATTTTCACTGCTGAAAACGAATGCATCCTCCACTGAAGAATTTAAAAATTTCGCTGATTAAGACGCCGACAACCAAAATTTCTGAACGCCATTGTTAGACCAGTGCCCAAGCATCCATCCGCCATTGACCAATACCTGTAAATTTCAAACTTCTCCATCAAACAAGTATTTATTCGATTTCTTGCTGGAAATCTTTGAAAAATCCACTTTCCTGTGTTAAAAATTCACGCCAGAGTCTGAAAAAGGGTTAATATCAATCTATTCTAGTTCCTACAAGTAAAATCAAAGCTCCCAGAATCAAAATTGCGCCCGGTCTGTGAAGAAAACCCAGAAAATTCCATTTTGAATACACAAGAACCAAAATGGAAGCTCCGGCAGCTCTGAATGTAACCCCATTAAATTCCCCTCACAGAGAGTTAGAATACCTACCATTAGTGGATAAAGACTTTTAAATTAAAGACTCAGTTTTCGATGAAAGTCCCCTTCGAAGTTATTGTCGCTGTAGAGACGATTATTCGAAAGGTCTGGATGTCATTGGATTGTGGGAATCCAATTTCCCGAGATATCTCATCCCCTCAGTCCGTATTTTCCCAGAAATTATCCACTACTGTCACTCCAACTATGATTCAACTCAAAGGGCAGTTTTGTCTCCTGACCAGAGTATCCTTTTCCCCATCACTCCTCAAGCTATCAATACCTTTTCCAGACCTTTATGTTACCTGAACATCAACCTAAGGGACCTCCTCCCTATGGTTTTGCTTATTTTACTAATTTAGGCAAGCTCATCTTGAATATTATATCCTTTGTCATGGGTTTCAATACAAGTGAGTATGTTGATGAAATAACCCTGGTATTGATGTCTATCTTTACTCCTGGGCAACCTCCTGCAGTGAAATATGAATTTGCATCTTTCATTGCCAATAAAATCCATGACCAGTTCATGAGGCTAGATAATGAGAAAGTATTTAAATATTCCTCAGTCATTTACCATCTCATCATCTATTATCAATCATAGAAGTTCCCTTTTCCTGTTAAAAAGCTTGATGCCAAGGGAAACCCTAGATCTGTTATATTTTGGTCTGTCATAACTCACTCTTCCTATAATTCTCCCTATTCTTATGCTGAGTTCATCGATCTTTTTGTATATCCTGCAACTACCTTGTTGACAGGAATTCCTCCTCCAAGGCTTAGTAATGAGATTAAGAAGACTTTGTAGCTTTCACGGACATATAAAGTTGGGGACTGGTATTTATACCAAAATCATTCAGTCATCAGAATATATGGATGTGAATTGTATCCATTCAAGTTGCCAAAATATGTGCCTATGAGACTTTTTTCCTTAGAATATTTCAGGCAAATGAATAATTCTGATGTTATGCATTTTTGTAATGTTAAGAAGAAAGCACAACTCAGAATCAAAAGTCAGTTAGGTCCCTTTATATGTAATTCTAGGGATGATGAACATGAAGCAGAAAATATATTGCAAAACCATTTCAAGTTACAAAAGAGTTTCCGTTGGATTCCTTATGATCCATTCAATTTTATCTGTGACAAAAGAATGAAGAAAAAATCATCACCCTACTTTCACCACAAGATTCCAGAAATAGAACAATATGCTAATCAAGATGAGTGGGTGGAAGGGACACTAGTTGAGCAAGATAGTGAAGAAGACAATATAAACAAAATTATGAAAGATCTTGAGAAAAATTTTGACCTAGAATCTTTTGGTCAAGTGCAGGTACCTCATATTGGCACTTCTTCAGCAGGAAATCTTCAACAGGGATTACAAGAAATCAGTCCATCAATTACAGTTGAGTCTAAAGGCAAAGGGAAAGAACCTGAAATACAGGTCATTGAAACTTTCATCATGGCAGAGAAACCTCAAACCTCTAGGGCACCAGATCAAACACAGGTTTCTCCTACTCAAGTAAATCATCCTGAAGTTTCAGAATTGCAAACTCCATCTAATATGGAAATAGGCAAGAAAAGATAGGTTTCAGATCCTACTCCTCTCAAAGAATCCTCAGAGCTACATCAAGCTAAAAAGCAGAAACTCAATCCACTCCCAGAAGTGGAAACTATAGATGAAATAATTGATGATGAAAGAGAAGATAGTCAACTAACTGGCACAGTTAGTGAAACACACACAGGTCACAAAGGAAAAGAATTGCAAAAAAAGTTGAGTACTGAAGTCTCTTCCTTTAAACAGCCAAAAACAGATACAGGTGATATAAAGAGAACTTTCATTAATATAAAAGCAAAGAATGATCCATTGAGAATGCAGGTATATGATTAGTATCTGAGAATGGCTCCACACAATCAGGAAAGGTTAATGTCAGAATTTGACATTCAACAAGGAAAAATGATGATGAGCCATTTCAAATCCAAGGTGCCAAAACCCAAGACAGAATCTGATTATATTAGGACCAATTTTGAGGTCCTGGCAAAAGACATTCATCCCTTGGACCAGATAGAGTTGCATAAAAAAACTGGGGAAATGATATATTCCACCCTTACTGATAAGGCCATGGCAGCCCTTAGGCTGCAGGATTCTTTAAATAATACAAACACCCAGTTGAAAATTGAGAAGGCTTCTTCTCAGGCAAAAGATAACAGAATAAAGTCTCTGGAAGAAATAATCATCAGTTTGGGTCACAATCCCAAAGATATCAAAAGCATTGAGGCACTAATTAAAAAGAAAGATGATGATATTGCTGCACTGAAAAAGAAACTAAAATTACCAGCCTCAAGGCATCCCCAGACTCAAGAAGTTTTGAAGGAAAATTCACAAGAAGAAATGATGGAGTTGCTTTTGAAAATGACTGAGCAACTGAGTGAAACAGAGAAAGAATTGGAACAGGCATTAAAAAAAAAACAGGCTATCGTGCAAACATCTACAATAGAGATCACTACAGGTACCACAACAACAGATCAACAAACAGAATCATCACAGGTAAACACTTCCGGTTTAAGTTCTGATGAATTGGTAAAACAAATGGAAAGTTTAAAACTCAGAGACACAGAACTTCAAACCACAAAATTACAGCTAGTAAATTTGGAGCAGAAATATGATATGTCTAAAAAGATTGTTGCTGATAATACCAGGGAAATCAAAAGGCTGGAAAAATTGGTTAAGGCTTTAGAAAAAGATCTTTCATTAGAAAAGCCTTTGAGAGAAATAAACGAAATTCTTTGGGATAATATAGTTGAGTCGATAAAGAGTGTTTGGTCCTTTGTTCAAATAATCTTTGAACAAAATGATTTAGTCAAAGTAGCCATGGAAGAAATAGACAAAACAAGAGAAGAATTAAGAGGTAGGCCAGAGCAAGCCAATCAACTTATACAGTTTTTGAACACCCAGACCAGGCAACAACTTGCAGAGCTTGGAATTGATGATAGGACATGTACTATTTTAGAAATAAAAAGAGTTTTTACCAAAAGAAATCTTATGCAAAATTTGGAAAGGAAATGATCAGATATTCTGGAAGAAATTAATGCTTTCAAAGAAAAGTTTAAGGTTTTATTGGACAATGGGTTACCCAGTCCTATGCTCTCAGAGGACAAAATAATGGACCTAGAAACCTATGTTAATAAAATAGGTATACATGCTCATAACACAACTTCTCATTCTATCAGTTCGTCAGAAGCAACATTGCCAACAGGGAGGAATCTCTACGACAAGTTAAAGGATTTGTTTAATCTTGAGTATGAAATAAGGTATTTACTCCCAAACAAGCCTACTTTCTTCAGGTACACAGAGGCCGATGAAACATTAAGAAAACTTACAAGAACCATAATGGCAAAAGATCAATGGTGGGAAGACTTATTGGAAATTTTGTGAAATTTATCTTCAGGTAGAGAATTTTGTCTTTTTACTATCATGTAAAGGATAAATAATGAGCACAGGTTAAAGAGTATCAGTTAGGCAGTTGAAAGAGTATCAGTAGAAACGAAGAGTATCAGACAAGCAAGGCAGTAAAAAGAAATTACTCAGAATGGACAACATCGAGCCTTATTATAGGACCTGCCTCCAGCACATCCACAAAGGGAGGAAACAACACACCAACAGTTACTTTTTGTCTTATCTACGAGACCATCTGTCTCCTTTTTATTGTAACTTATTCATTAGTCACCCTAGATTATTTGCTAGGTTAGTGTGAGATATTTTAAATCATTTTTTGTATAAATAAACCCTCAAAGAAAGTATTGAGGGTGGATTCTACTACTTCGTTGTGACATTGATGTTTTTGGAATAAAAGCATTTTGGAGAAATTTATTTGTGGCTTGCTGGATGACAATTTGAAGCTCAGGAATTTTTGCAGGATTCATGTGTCTGACTGCAGTTCAATAAGTCTTTCTATCCTATGTCTTAAGTTTTATATTTGTTTATAATATCATTGTGTCCATTTCTGAATACTTGACATAAAAGAATAACTCAGAATTTACTTAATTGTACTCTGAGTTCAGCTGTGATTATTCTAAATGTTTTCCTCTAAATTAGTTATAAGCAACGAATTCTTAATTTCTCTTGCTTCGCTAATTTAAACATTTTGATTACTATAGTAAAGAATTCTTCACTGCTCTTTATTTGTAATCATTTCATTTCTTTCTTTTGAACATGGTGAAAGATTCTTAACTGCCTTTCATCCCTTCAAACCCATTCCATCCACTTTAAATTTTAAGGATTGTTCTCTATTTGGCTATCTTGCCCTGCAAAGCCATCTTGTGTGTAGAATAGAAATCCAGTAAAGCCATCCTTTGACTCCATAGCCCAATGGCCTGAAAATATTCAACCTTGCCCTTAGTTGGTGAATTCCACCATTTTCAAACAAACTCTTGGATCTATAACTAGCCTAAAACCTTCTAAGAACAAAGATAAATTATAAAGAGAGAGCCCTCTCTGGATGCAGATTGGCTAGATTCTGCATCTGAAGGTTGGTTTGCGGTTACCTCGGGTATACTTTCCTTTTCCACAACTTCAAGGAAAACCTGAGTGATAACACCGTATACCACAGTCGCATAGGTGTCTCATGAAATTCGGTGCCCTGAGCAATCTGAGCTGTAATGGTGTTTGTATCTTCTTTGACCAATGCAGCTCTCTATGCGCATAACTTAGGAGGTGTTTCCGACTACAAATTAGCTTACAACGCAATAATCTATTGCTCCATCTCATTCTTAACATTCTGGATCTTGGTCTGAGAAGATTTCAGGGCTGTGATGACTCCCTCAATCTTAGACGGGGGGTGGTAGAGGCTAGACTGCCTTCGGCCACATCTGCACAGTTTGTTGATCAGGCACTCCAACTTGGTCTACTGCGTAGTGACAAGGATACACACGCCTGTGCCTGGGACACCTCACTAGTTTTTTCTACAATGGTTTACTCAGTTGTACTTGGATGCTGCTGCACCTGTCAGTCTCTGTGCTGGATTTGCTCAAAGAGGGATGTGTTGAGAACCTGTAGTGGCTCATGCGGAAGCCATACAAAGTCCAGATGTAATTCTGCGCAGTCCTGGACTTGTGCACATAAATCGGGCAGACTCAGAGTGATTGCTGCACCTGGCAGGGGGTAAAGGTGGCTCTCAGTCATGGATATCAACTCAATGTTGGTCAATTTAGGCAGCCTCGCTTGAACCATGCTCGTTTATAGGGTATCGAGTTTGATTCAAAGAGTTTGGAGCTCAGACTGTAATGTGGCGACTGCAGCTTTCTGCTGCTCTTCCAAGGCAAGCCACCTATCCTCTGAAGCAAGGGTGATCGCATCTGCAATTTTCTCCAAATATTCCTTGGTTAAAGTATCCTCAATCTCCCTACCAAGCCTCATATCCCACCATTTTATTTTATGACCTTTGAGAGGTTCAGTTTTTTATTTCATGCCACGCAGGGAACTAACACCCTACGCCTCCAGACCCTCAGTCCCCATGTCATGTTGCGATTCCTATTCCATGCCTTGTGCTTCATTTGGGGGACCCTCAATCCTGGTGGAGCCTTCTAGGACACAAAATTTTGAGTTCTTGGTGGTATCAGGTGGGGTGGTGCTCTTCAAAAATTTTCTTGTACCGGCAGTGTCAGTCATTGTCGATTTGAATCCCACTTTCCATTGTGGCGCTAAGTGGCGATGGGATGATCGATTTCCTCATCAACAACCATGTATGGCAGTGACCTCCAAGTGGGATCCTTATGGCCCCGATTTGCACGTTGTTCATTGTAACTTGGAATGCACTGATGCGCTTATAATTTGCATAGACCCTCAGTGACAGGCATGGCCGACAGTGAATTATTGTTGCAAGCGCACCTTGAAACAATACCCAAAATACTTTGTTTTCCTTAATACGCTCTACATCATTTAAACCCACAAGTTTGCCTATCGCACCCCTTCACACATGTTCGGCTCAATCTCAAGGGGGACCGATCCTTCAGGGGCTTCCCATGTGACCAATGAAATTAGGAGCAACAGCCAAGAGTAAGAGAATGCCTTCCCGTGATCCTAGGCCTCGAGCACATTTTCCAAAAACTCATTGCAAAGGAATGATGACTAGTTAAGGCAGACCCGCTTTTCACAGCAACCAGCAAGCTAAAATACATAGGCAGGGACAGTCGTGGCCTGGTACTTGCACATAACTTTACATGCCAGTATTAGGGTACCCATGCGCACTCTAGGGTCGACAATAGTGCTGATCAGGAACCCTCTTGTGTTTCACTCGACATGGTAGTCTTCTCGCACCTTGTCAGTGATCTGTTGCTCATAATTCTTGCTGACACACTCCATGGGATTCGGCCCCTCCATGGGGAGACCAGTAATGTGGTGAATTAGAGTGGAATCGATGGGGATACATTCCTGGATCCACAAGCTATTATCATGGATTAGGGCTAGCAGTTGTCACACAGCTTGGTCAGTTAAACTATATCAGCCAAAGTGAGGTATCCGCAACAAGTTTAGTAATCTTGGACCTGCTAACTTTTGGACCCATGACATTGGTACTACCCATAGCACTTCATCCTATAGTACCCTTTCAAGATATAGCTTAGGTGCCAATTCGGGAAGGCCTCCATGTTGGAAAGATTGTGATCGTCGAACTTAATTGAGGGGAGTTTGCCAAATGCTTCTCCAATTATGGGGACTTCATCTGGAGTCAGAAAAATTTGCAGATAGGATTGCACACCATCGAGATTCTTGGGGTGCGCACTGAGGGCCTTTGAGGCCGAACATAGGGTGGTAGCCAAGTTAGTGGGGTAGCGAGTAGAGATTCTTCCTGAGCAAACAAAGGTTTCTTTGTCGAGTTAGGTGAGCATGCCTTAGGCTTCATTAGGGGGATCGCACATTCTGAGGGGACGTTCGTGGCTTCCCCCCAGCCCATTTTGCAATTCTCCCCTGCCCTTGCTCTTGGCCTTTCCCCTTACTCTTATTTTTCTCCACGTGCTTCCCCTTGGTTGGTGTGGACACAACCTCTTTGACTTTAGGGGTGACCTCCAATACTTCATCAGATGCTCTCTTAGTAGAGGTCACGGTCTGCAATGATTCAGTGGGATTGGTCACAGTCATTCTCGCTCAAAAGACGAACTTGGGGTTGCTACTATCAGAGGGGGTAGCACGCCCAGAAATGAATAGAGCACAATAGTTATGGAAATTTTCAAGGCATAAGATTTTTAGGACATGCGAAACCCAATTTTGAGCTACCCTCCTCCATTTATAGCTTTGAAGAGTGAACAACGATTGGATGAAACTTAGCTGAAACTCACCATCAAGGAAACAGTGAAAAATCCTCAGAAATATCTGCATTAATTTCCTACTGCCCGCTCCTTCGAACGGTAAAGTTGGCTTTTTACCAAGCTGTACTATTGCAATGGCTAGCTTTCGCAGCTGTGTATTACCCCTGCATGCTCAGCGCACCTTCCTGGGCTCCCTGGCCTGTGGTCGACCCCTGCGTGTATAACGGGCCTGCTTGCGTTTTTCCTCTTGCCTACGCGTATCCATCCCAATACAACTACTTTGACCATATAGTCATTTTTTCTATGCCGAGTTGGTCTGGTATGGTTTGAGATGACTGCCATTAACATATCCTAGTAGGGGGTCCCTGCGTAGTGTAGCCAATCTCACCACACCGGCATTCATAATTTTTGTTCCGATATAAGGACCCAACCAATGTTGGCAGAATTTTCCAGGGTGGTGCGCAAACTAGCTGTCATATAATAATACTAGCTCATCTTTTGTGAACGACTTCTACCGGATATGCCTATCGTGCTAGGATTTTTCCCGGGACTATTGAAGTTGCTGATGAAAGTTAGCAATGAATTGATCTTCTTCCAAGGAGACTAGCTATGCTAAGTGTTCCTCCATGATATCAGGCTTCGCCATGTTCGTAAAGGCCACGATACGAAAGCCAGGAACGATATAATCCATGGGCATAATGGCCTCCTTTCCATAAACCATTCAAAATGGTGTTTTCTTAGTCAATTTTTTGCACGTGGTCTGATAGGCCCAAAGGACCGACGGGATGCACAGGTCGCAATCTCTTCGATCGAAATTACAGGCCTTGGTAAGCACCTGTTCCATAATTTTATTAAACTCTTCTACCGTTCCATTTTCCTGCGGGTGATAAGGGGTAATTTTTGCATGGTGGATTCAAAAATCCTCAGTAAAATCTTGTATTGTGTCATTAATGAAATACATACCTCTATTTCTCATCAAGATCTTCTGACAACCAAACCTAGTTAAAATATGCTCAAAAATAAAGTGTGCAGCGGTATCTGCAGTACAATCCTTCACAGCTTGTGCTTCTGCCTATCTGGTTACATAATCAGTCACAGTGAGGATGCAGTGGGCACCTGTCTTCTTACCTGGTGGATTGATGGGCCCAATGAAGTTTATTTCCCATTTATCGAATGCTTGTAGGGCCTTATATGGTTGTAAGGGAATTTCATTCCTGCGCGGTAGTATTCCTATCCTTTGGCATGTGTCGTAGGATTTTCAATAATCGTGAGAATCACTATGCAGTGTGGGCTACCACATCCCAACTCTTAAGATATTCTGCGCCATCGCTTTTCCTATGTAGTGACCTCCTGCTATGCCTCCATGGGCTTCTGCTAAAATGGTTTGTCACTCATGCTCCATTATGTATCTCCGTAGTACCTCATCAACTCCCAGCTTATTCAAGAGGCCCACGATGATGGTAAAGTCAGCTGCGCGAGTTACCAGTTCTTTCTTTTGTTGTACCAAATATTCTGTAGGTTCCATCCCCGTAGTTAAGAATTGAATGATATCAGCAAAGTCCTGATCAACCACCTTAATAGAAAATAGTTGTGCCGTGGGAAATCCTTCCTCTAGGTTGGTTGGTTCCTCACCACTCTGGATTCGAGACAAGTGGTCTAGTCCAACATTCAATTTCCCCGGCTTCACAATTATCTCAAAGTCATATTCCTGAAATAGTAGTAACCATCGGCAAATATTCCCCCCCAACACAAGGTTATTGACGAGGTACTTCAAAGCTGAGTGATCTGTGAACACCTTGAAGTGCCCTCCCAGTATATAATGCTAGTATTTCTGCAAGGCATACACCATTTCCAACCCTTCACATTCCGTAGTGGAGTATTTACACTCCACGCTAGAGAGTCCTCTACTATCAAATGCAAATAGGTGGTCAATGTCCCCCTCCTTGGGCTGCGTAAGGATAGCTCCTAGGGCTATCCCTAAAGTGTCCATGTGGACATGGAAAACCTTTTTCCAGTCTGGAAATATGAGGATAGGTGTAGAGACAATTTGTTCCTTGAGTGGCTCAAAACTCTTCTGATGCTCTACATCTCAAATAAATGATATGTCCTTCTTTAGTAGCTTTTCTATGGGTGTCATGATTAGTGTGTACCCCTGAATAAAATTCCTATAATATCCTGTGTGCTTGAGGATGGAGCACAATTGTTTCTTGGTTGTGGGGACTGTTAAAGTGATGATAACTGCAACTTTGGCGGGTTGAACCATTAGTCCCTGCTGATAGACTATATGGCCAAAAAATATTCCGAAAGGCACACAGAATATGCAATTCTTAATATTTAGGGAAATCTAGTGCTTTCTACAGGCGTCCAACATCATGCGCAGGTTCGAGATGTGATTCTTTACCAATCCAAATATTTTCCAATCATCAAAGTATACTTCCAAGAACTTGTGAATGATATCCTTGAATACTATGACCACTACCCATGAAAATATTACAAGGGAATTTCTGCACTCAAACGGCATGACGATATACTGGAATGATCCCCATTTGGTGGAGAACGTAGTTTTGCTGTGATCTTCAAGTGCGATCCTGATTTCATGGTAACTCGAAAAACCTGTCAGTGAATGAGTATGTTTCCTGTCCTCCTAGACTATCGAGGATCTCATCGGAAAATGGTGTAGGGAATGGATCATGTATGCAGGCATCATTCAGCTTACGCAAGTCGACGTAGATTCTTATTTCTCCTTTATTATTTTTCTCTTGGACCACCATAGGGCTTACACAATTTGACTGTTCTACTAGTTCGAAGATACCTGCGGCTAACATTTTGTTGATTCTTCCCTGACTTTCTGCTTATACTTTGGGTTCAATCAGTAAGGTTATTGTTTGACAGGGTGTTGTTGGAATAGGGTCTCCTACGAGCTACGAAACTGGTTCGATTTTGTATATTTTTTATTATAGTTAGTCTAGCGCGGGGGTTTTGGGGTGGGACAAAGCCCCAAAAGCATTGTAATGGGCTAAAGGGTAGACTCGGGGTCCTAAAACCATGATTTGCGGACCATAGGAAAGGTTAGGCTATATTGTTATAAATGAAGGAACGTTTCAAATTTTAAGGTAGAAAAAGAGGAGATATTGATGCGAATTGTGGTTCAGTAGATCTATTTGGGTTTTTGGGGAAGAAATCCTATTGGTTGTGTGCCCAAAGATCCAGAGTCCTGCAGTGTGCGGACCCTGCTACTGTGTGCACAGGTCGGGATGGGTATTATAAGAGGGAATTGATGAACTGATGAATAAGAAAGGATATTTGAGAACTGAATCTATGTGTATTTTTTATGCGAATCATTGGTAATTGTTGTATTATGCACATTCTGTATTCAGCTGCAAAAGTTCTGTGTAAGTGTTTTACTGCATCTAGATCTATTTTGTTCTGTTTTATGCAATAATGAGTTATTGTCTTAGGTGTATATGATTACTGAGTACCATTGTATAATTGACCTTGCGCACGTGGATGAGAAAATAGATGTATAAATCTTGCTCGAGAAGATCTAGAAATCTCGAGGTAGGACACAGCTTTGCTTGCCTTACCTATCCTTTCTCAGGGTCCAGAAACCTAGTTCCAGCACCCACCCTACTACTTCGGGTGAGACTTTGACATGCTCAAGTAGGTCACTACCAAAAGGGCCAGTATTATAGGGGTTTATTGGCAAACCTTGAACTCCAATCCTGGGTCAGGACCCCTTGAGCCAACAAATGGTTCCATTTCTAGGACCTGAAGCATTTTGAGAAAGGGATCAGGTAAGGACAAGAGAAGTATCAAAGTCCAAAAATGGAAAAAGAGCAGGTGTGATTGAATGAGTTCCACTCTGAACGAAAGTACAATGCAAAGCGATAAGTACTATCAAACCAATCAAGAAGGGAATAGATCTGTCTATAGCCTACCAGCTACAATGCTGTTAGAACCACGTAAGGATAAAGCCTCGCCCAAAACCTCTCCAGAAGAAGACATGGTAGCGCACTTGAAATTACCTACCTTTAAAGGTGTAGGAGATGAGGACATAGACTGATTTTGGTTTGTGGCAGACTCGGTATGGACTGCGCAAGGTGTGGCGAGACATAATGTGAAAAGGGCATAGCTATCCCTGGCCTTCGAAGAGAGGGTGATTTACTAGCATATGCGATACATCTCTCAGTATGGGAGTGCATCTATTCAAGATATTAAGGATGCTCTGAAGCAACAATTTCGAAAGTCAAAATCTGACTCTTAGTTGGTAGTAGAAGTGAAGGACTTCAAGCAAGGTGCGTCTGATTTTGTATGGGAGGTTGATCAGCGACTGAAGAAAGAAATTAGGGAAGGAGGATTTAAGTATGACGAAAGAAAACATACTGAATGGTTCATCTCTATGCTACTACCTCACTTGTGTGTACCTATGGGCCACCAAACCTTTGAATCACAGGAAAAATATTTTGAAGCTACCAAGAAACTAGAAGCCGCACCTAGAGAAGACACTTCAGTAGGAGTATAGCAAATTCAGGAGCAGCTCAGAGCTATGGACATAGAGGTTTAGAACCTGTGGAAGGAATGGGGAAAAGGAGCTAGTGTAGATCTATGGTGCATACGATGTCAGGCATCTAGACATACGAAGGATCAATGCCCACTACTGGAAGAATACGTGTAGGTAGCAGGCCCTAGTCCACTACGTCCGGGCTCAGGCAGATCTGTGTTGTGTTGCAATGACTGTCGGGTAGCAGGACTACATGATACAATCCATTGCCCTCAGCTAGGTGTGGGTGAACTAAAGCAACAATGGTGTAGATTATGTCGATCAGTAGGACATGATGAGTAGAACTGTTGAACTTACGAGCTGGTGATAGATTGAGGAAACTTGTATAGGGTACCGTCAGACCCTGCGTCGCCTAGATCTCCCACAAGCTTTGGTGGCTCTCCAGCAAGGGGCAGCGGAGGTCGGGGAGGAAGCGCGGGATGAGGACATGGGAAGCTAATCTGTTATAAATATGGGGAATTAGGACACCTTGTGAGGGATTTCATAAATCCTATAAGGCAATCCTACAAATATTGTCGGCAGCTGGACCATGAGATTGAAGACTTCCCACTCCTGATAGCAAAAATGCAAGAAAAATAGCCAACACCAACGTAGAATGTACAAAGAGTTAAGGCTGAACTACGGGACAGAAATCCAAGTGCAGATGTTGCAACACCCAGTGGGATGGCCACCAAGGAGCCTACGAAGGAGGTTGCAAGGGGCCCTCCAATCCAATAGGCACCTATCAACCAAGAAGGATTGGGCTACGAACCAGGACAAGAAACAATTACCGCATTCCACCAGGACATTACTAAGATAAGAGACTCTATTATACATATGCCTGCGCACCTCAAATTGGGGGACAAGATGAGACCACTCTTGCAGGCGTGTATAAAGCTATTACGCCACCCGCGGACCAAAGAAAACCTTCAGGCAATGATAGATAGATGCGTAAGGTAGTCCAACCTATCTCCAGAAGTTCGAGACGTGCACAAGTTAGGTAGATATAGGAAATTGACCACGCAGAAAGAAGATTGGGTTACGTTAGGTCTCCATAGTTTGCAAGATTGGCAAGAACAAACACTATAGATCCTACATCAAAACCACTTTGGAATCTTAGGATCTAGCCCTCCTAGATTCAGAGAGGGATCTCTCTATATAAGTGTTTTCAAGGATATTATCTTTAAGGCTTATGATATTAGGCTAGTTATGAAGTACAAGGGTTTTGTTTGTTTTGGTTAGGATGAACATCATCAAAATGAAGCAAGTCTTTTGAGGGGTAAATGTGTAAGTAGGTTGAAATAATGGTTCAACAGATAGGATAGGTAAGAAACAGTATCAATCCATTGGGCTATGAAGTCATAAAAGGATTTAATTGCACAACAGGTTTCAAGAGTGGTCTATGGGGCAAGTCATCTATGTCAAAAGTTCTCTTTAAGTTGATTTATGGTATGAAACATTAAAGTGTAGTGAAAGAAGAAAACATATAAGAAAACAAAGGGCAGCTTAAGATCAAGTAAGGACTTTTAACCTAGCCTGCTTTCAGCATACTCAAAAGGAAAACAAAGAATAGCCTAAGATCAAGTAAGGAATTTTAACCTATCCTGCTTTTAACATATTCTCAAAAGAAAACATTAAAGGAAAAAAAAGAATAACTTAAGATCAAGTAAGGACTTTTAACATAGCCTACTTTCAGTATATTCTTAAGAAAAACATTCAAGACAAACACAAAAAGTAGCCTAAGATCAGGTAAGGACTTTTAACCTAACTTGTTTTTGACATACTCTTAAGGGATATTTTCAAATCAACTGTTGGAGATAAACTAGAGGACAGGGCTAACCATTGTTGAAATTTTGAATAACTGATATATTATTCACCGAGATTCTCCTAATCACACACTATTTTAGCTTCATGCACAATACAGAATCTCTTCTACCATTGATCATTACATGTGGAAATAAAATCAATTGCATGCGCACATTAAAACCATAAACAATCACACATATGAACACAGTATTTCATGGGAAAGCTTAAAGCTGAAAACCCCCAACTATCTATATATTATATGTCATAGAGATCATGTAACAATCATTGTACAAAGCTCCTCACAAGCTCTTAGCACAACCTCCAATTGCTACACACTAATCAAGCTAGATCTAGCAAAACACATGCTCCAATCTCTGCCACCTGATAGCCAGCCTCTATTGCGTAATCAATGTTGTAGGATGGCTCATTAAATAACTTGAACCACCTGGCTTGTACTGCACAATCCTCATGGGCTCCTCCAATCACTGGTTGTTGCAAATATGCAATAGTATAGTCACAATTGATAGTTAACCTGCTCTTTCACCTATCTCTGCACTGGTCTCCACTGAAACTGTCCATGCACTGAAGTTAACTGATGTATTCTTTAGTTGATTAATGAGTTTATAATTAGTGAATTAATTAATAATTAATTCACACCACTCTTCACTAGTGTATTAATCATTTAGACTAAATACAACTAGTTCAACTATGTTTAGATTAGTTAAACTGAACACAACTCCATTAACTCCTCAATCAACTCCACCAAACTCTCTCACATGAGTTCTAACTACAGTAGCTCCACTTAACCCTCAAGAATAGCATAATTCCTTCTGTCATCTCCTGTTCCACATCTGTGCACTTAACTAGAGTGCTCCAAGAGAATAAGATAATGTTTATGGTCCAAATATTATTAAGAGCTAATAATATTCGACATATCTATTTTTAGACTGGCAATCTAAAAATAGATTCCGCCCAATATGTCTAAAAATAGAATTCCATCTATTTTTTCTGACTTGAACAACCATCCAAAAATAGCATCCTGCAACTCATAGAACATGATCCATATGTCTAAAAATAGACATAGTCTAAAAATAGACTTTGCGCCAAAAATAGCCTGTGGGCCCACTTAGTGAAGGTGACTCTTTTCACTAAGCTCATCATCTTGTTGAAATATCAACACTCCCTCTCAACAATATAAGGATTATCTGCCACCCCTATCCTGCCTCTGTGGTATTTGAATTTTCTCCTGGCGAGTGCCTTCGTCAAGATATCAACATCCTGATCCTCCGTGGGAATGTATGAAAGTAACATGATCTTCCACTACACACAATCTCTGATATGATGATACCTGATGTCAATGTGTTTAGATCTATCATGAAATACTAGATTAACCGAGAGTTTAATTCAACTCTGATTATCAAAATAAATCATAGTAGGATCTAAGTGTGAACCGAACAACCCGACCAGGATCTTCCTCATCCATATAGCTTCGCATGCAGCCAAAATCGCTGCCATATACTTCGCCTCTGCCGAACTGAGTGCCACAGATATCTGCTTCCTGCTGTACCAAGAAACTGGTTTCGACCCCATACTGAAATTACCTCCAGATGTGCTCTTTCTGTCCATTGGGCTCCCTGCCCAATCTGCATCCATGAAGCCACACAGCTTCACCTCATCCGACTGTCTGTACCATAATCCATATCCCAATGTGCCTCTGAGATATCTCAATACATGCTTGCCTGCCTTCCAAAAGAGCTTGGTAGGCTTAACCATAGCTTGTGAAAGCTGGTTAACAGCATAGCATATGCCAGGTTGTGTATTAACCAGATACATAAGAGACCCCACCAACTATCGATAAACAGTGGCAACCACTACCTCCGTCGAAGTAGCATCCTCCTTCCTCCAACCACTAGGAAGAGGAGTATCAACAGGCTTGCAGCCATACATGTTGAACTTCTCCAGTATCTCACGGGCATACTTGCCTTGAGAAACAAACAATCCATCACTATGTTGCCAAATTTTCAATCCAAGGAAATAATGACGGAGGCCCAAGTCCTTCATCTCAAACTCCTTTACAAGATCAGCCTTGCAGGAGTGTATCAATAGTTCATCACCTGTCAAAATCAAATCATCTATATAAAGTAAAATGGTCAACAACTTACCCTCCACCACAATCTAGTATAGGTTTAGATCTGCCTCACTCTTGGAGAATCCAAGTCCGATGAAATAACTGTCTATCCGTGTGTACCAAGCACGAGGTGCTTGTTTCAACCCATACAATGCTCTCTTGAGCCTGCACACATGCGACTCGCTGCAAAAGATCTCGAAACCTTTGGGATGATCTATGTACACCTCCTCCTCAAAGACTCTATTGAGGAATGCAGTCTTCACATCCATATGATGAATGTGCCACCCCATCTGCGCTGAGAGAGAAAGAATCGTCTATATGGAAGAATACCTTGCGACAGGTGCAAAGGTTTCGTCATAATCGATCCCCTCAATCTGTGAAAAGCCTCGGGCAACAAATCTTGCCTTGTACTTCTCCACACTCTCGTCAGCTGCCTGCTTCACTTTGTAGGTCCATCTCGAACCCACCACTGATTTCCCTTCAGGCCTCCGGATAATCTCCCATGCACTGTTTCTGACAATCGAATCATACTCTTCCACCATGGCATCTACCCATGCGGGATCCTCCATAGATTCCTTGAAAGAGGATGGCTCTGTCACGATACACTTGCTCATAAGAGACATGTATTCAGTATACCTATTAGGTGACTGTCTCTGTCTGCGCTGTGATGTAGGTGCTCCTACAACCCTCTCTGCATCTTGAGCCAGTCGCTCAGCTTCTGTAGTGTGCTTTCACCCTCTGATGGTTGGCGCTACATGAGTGGTCTCTTCCACTCCATGAACCTCCTCTTGTCGCTGATCGACATCCTTAGGCTCATCCTTAGGAACTAATAGCTCCTCATCTGCATGCAAGTGTGGCTCCCTCTCAAGTGAACACTTCATGGCTTTCTCCTCATGAAATTTGATATCCCGTCGCACAACAGTCTTGCGACTGTCTGGCAAATACACACGATAGTTGTGGGGTGTATCAGTGTACCCCACAAATATCCCAACCTATGTAGTCGGCTCTAGCTTCTTCCTGGAATCCTTCGTCACATGAATGTAAACAGGTGAACCAAAAATCCTCAAATGGGAAATATCAGGCTTCTTACTGGAAAACACCTCCTCGGGTGTACTCATGCCAAGTATCCTGTGAGGACAACGGTTCTGCACATATACTGCAGTATTGCATGCCTCAGCCCACAAGTGTATGGGAAGGCCTTGATCATGCAACATCACCCATGTAGCACCCACGATCGTTATGTTCTTCCGCTCAGCAACCACATTCTGTTGTGGGTTATGAGGTGCTATGAGCTCTCTTTGAATTCCTTCTGTGCTGCAAAATTCCTTGAACTCGCCAAAGATGAATTCACCACCATTGTCGCTCCTAAGAGCCTTCACCTGCTTCCCCGATTCTTTCTCAAATAGTGCCTTGAACTCATAGAACTTTGAGTATGTCTCACTCTTCTTTTGCATGAAGAAGATCCAGCACTTCCAAGAAAAATCATCAACAAATATCACATAGTACGTGTGCTTTGCTGTCGAAGCTACTAAGAAAGGTCCACACATGTCTATGTGAATTCTCTCAAGGATCGTCGTGGCATGACTATCCTTCTCATGAAAGGTGGCTTTCAAAAAATTTCCCAAGGAATATCCTTTGCACTGATCTGACTGCACAAGAGCACCCTTAGGAAGCATAGTAGAAATATGCTGCAGTATCTTCAAAGCTCCATGGTGAAGGTGGCCCAATCTTCGGTGCCACAGCTTGCCATCATCCCGGCTCACCACTCCTTTTGCCTTGCCTTCGATTGCTGTGCAACCATCTACCTACAATTGATAAAGGTTCTTAACTTGAACCCCTATCCTCTGGGTCTCACCAATTTCCTTACTGCGTAGGAAATCCTTTCCCTCACTAAAGACAACATCATATCCCTTGTCTTCTAACATCGCCACAGAGATCAGATTCTTCTTCAATCCTGGAACATGCATCACTTCCTTCAATACAAAGGTTTTACCAGACTCCCTCTCAAAGGAAATGGTACCGATACCGGTCACACTATATCTACCATCATCGCCCATCTCGATGTGCACTCAAAGATATTTCTCATCCAGATCAGTAAACAAATCTCGATCTCTTGTCATGTGAAAAGATGCACCACTGTCAAGAAACCACACCGAACCCATCACACTTGAGACCAAGCATGCGATCAGCAAAAAATCCAGCTCAAACTATGAGGCTAAAGCCTCTCCAGCTGCAGATCCAGCAGCCTGCTTATTTTTCTTCTTCTGTGGACAACTAGTGGCGTAATGTCTGTGTTGGTGACAGTGAAAGCACTTTGCCTTGGACATGTCCTGCTTCTTTCCTTTTGCACTGGATTGAGAAGCATGCTTCTTTCTCTTCCCCTTCTTTGATTTAGCAGCCAAAGCGCAATTTTCTTCATCTGAGTTCTTTGATGAAGATCCATCCCTGGTACTTTGCCTTATCTCCTCTTGCACAAGATCTGACCAAATTCGCTCCCATCCTGGCAATTTCTCCTGACCATTGACAGAGTCGTAATAGGAATGCCAACTCTTCGGAAGCCCAAGGAGAGCCAAGCTCACCAATTCCTTGTCATCAACAGTCACCCCCACACTTCCCGGTTCATCCCTGCATTGGATGAACTTCGTGAGGTACTTGGGCATACTATCGCCATTCTCCATTTTTATGTTTCTGAGATTATCCTTGAGCGCCAACTTCCTCTGGTCGCTCTTACTTTGAAATAAATCTTTCAAAGCTTTCCACATCAAGAATGGAGAAGCCTTACCATGAAGGATGGACACTATGTGATCCTTCACACCTTCCAACAAAACTTTTCAACACTTTTCTATCTTCTTTTTCCATGCGTCAAGTACGACAGCATCACTAGAAGTAGATTTTGGAATTTTTGCATCTATGAACTCCATCAACCCATTGTCGTCCAGCACCGCCTCCATCATGTCCTTCCATGAAATATAATTTGAGCTGCCCTCAAGGGCATACTCCAATCGCAATCCGTTGAAAGACATCTCAACTTTGACACCAAGAAAACACTACTGAAAATTTGAATTCCACCAGCACAAAACTCAACTGCTTCAATGTTTTGCAATTGCTCCAATGATCAATATCACTCTGATACCATGTAGATATTTTGAATAAATAATATATTATTCACCGAGATTCTCCTGATCACACACTATTTTAACTTCATGCACAATACAGAATCTCTTCTACCATTGATCATTACATGCGGAAATAAAATCAATTGCATGCACACATTCAAACCATAAAAAATCACACATATGAACACAGTATTTCATGGGAAAGCTTAAAGCTAAAAACCCCAAATATCTGTATATTATAGATCATGAAAAAAAAGCTCATATATATCATATAGATCATGTAACAATCATTATACAAATCTCCTCACAAGCTCTTAGTACAATCTCCAATTGCTACACACTAATCAAGCTGGATCTAGCAAAACACATGCTCCAATCTCTGCCACCTGATAGCCAACCTCTATTGCGTATTCAATGTTGTATAATGGCTCATAAATAACTTCGAACCACTTGGCTTGTACTGCGCAATCCTCATGGGCTCCTCCAATCACTGTTTGTTGCAAATATGCAGTAGTATAGTCACAACTGATAGTTAACCTGCTCTTTCACCTATCTCTGCACTGGTCTCCACTGAAAATGTCCATGCACTGAAGTTAACTGATGTATTCTTTAGTTGATTAATGAGTTTATAATTAGTGAATTAATTAATAATTGACACCACTCTTCACTAGTGTATTAATCATTTATACTAAATACAACTAGTTCAACTATGTTTAGATTAGTTAAACTGAACACAACTCCATTAACTCCTAAATCAACTCCACCAAACTCTCTCACATGAGTTCTAACTAAAGTATCCATGCAATAGCTCCGCTTAACCCTCAAGAATAGCATAATTCCTTTTGTCAGCTTCTGTGCCACATCTGTGCACTTAACTGAAGTGCTCCAAGAGAATAAGATAATGTTTATAGTCCAAATATTATTAAGAGCTAATAATATTCGACATATGTATTTTTAGACTGGTAATCTAAAAATAGATTCCACCCAATATGTCTAAAAATAGAAGTCCATCTATTTTTTCTGACTTGACCAACCATCCACAAATAGCATCCTGCAACTCATAGAACATGATCCATATGTCTGAAAATAGACATAGTCTAAAAATAGACTTTGCGCCAAAAATAGCCTGCGGGCCCACTTAGTGAAGGCGACTCTTTTCACTAAGCTCATCATCTTGTTGCAATCTCAACAACCATAAAATTCTCTAGTTTAACTTTAATTAGCATAATTTCAAGAACTTTCAAAGACAATATCTCAAGCTATACTCAGTAAACATGGGCTCACCAACACCTCACTGGTTATATTCTATTTAATTATCCTTAAAACACAATCAGAAGAAAACATAAGGATAAAGATTTATCAGTGAGAAATAGGGTACTTTGCAGTAACTCCTAATCTATATTTTTTGTTCTTTATTAGAGAAAATGGACAATATGGAAAGCATGAGAAAAATAACAATTACACTAAGAAAAACATCACCATTGACATAGACCAGGATCTCATAAATTAGCTTGTATATTTGATGTTCAAACTAGTTACAATCTTCAAGTCCAGCGGGTCTTTACAGCTT
Source organism: Pinus albicaulis (assembly GCA_034641835.2). Classification (NCBI taxonomy): domain Eukaryota; kingdom Viridiplantae; phylum Streptophyta; class Pinopsida; order Pinales; family Pinaceae; genus Pinus; species Pinus albicaulis. The sequence goes on from CM076582.1 coordinate 1,115,300,333, forward strand.
CAAAACTCTCTTCAGCCTATCTTTCTTCAGTTACAAAATAGAGCTTCAGAAGCCTCAATAGCTATTTATATTCAATGAGTATTCAAAGACCAACCCCAATACTAGGCTCCTCGTATGGTATTTATAGATGAATTGAGGATGTGGAGTGAAAGGAAGGTCTAATTGTTCAATAAATATAGAGTAAATGCTTCTCGACCTTTGGGAGGCCTTATGGAGAATATTTCAGACATTTTAACTCTGTTTTAATTAATTTTACATTAACTTTTATCTGCTTCAGTCACTCTAGTTGACTTTGAAGGCTTTTCTTAGGCTGGCAATTACTTTTGAGTTCTGTCTTTAGAAATATCTCTGACTGTGCAATTAATATGTATTCTTTTTAGGTGAAATCAGTTGGCATGTGGCATTTCTATCTCCTTGAGGATTTATTGCCTCACTGATGTAGCATTTGGAGGCTTCCTTTACTGATCTTCCTGTCTTAATACTTTAAAACATTGATTTAACTCTGATTTTGTGCTTTAAGGCTTATCATGCCTTCTTTATTCTTCTTCGATCTTCAATTGTCCTTTTGCTGACTGTTTAACTGATTTGCCTTTAGTCATTTGTATTTTTTCTTTTAAACTAAATTAGGCTTCGGTTTCGTGCTTTAGGCCTATTCCTTTAATCATCTTTAATTGTGCTTTATCCTTAACTGTCGGGTTAAGCTCCTTGATCTTCAATCTTTATGTATTAACCCTTTATCTTTAAATATTCGCTGACTTTCCCTTTAATCCTCTGTATTAAGATTTAAATAATTGGTTAAATATTCTAGTCTCCAGGTTTTTTCTCTAATCTGTTAACTTTAATATTCATTACCATTTCCCTTTTCTGTGGACAGGTGTATTTAGCGCGTGGGGGGTTTGATTTGAATAACCAATGTTTATACAACATTGACTAAAAACCCATATTTACACCCAGAAAGCTCTTTTTTCTGTGTTATTCGGGCTTTAGGTGTGATAATCTTCGGCCATGTCCCTTTACGGGCCGTGGAAAGCATTTCCACCTTTAAAAATGACATCAAACCCTGCATAAAACCAGTAAACACGTTATAAAAACCTGCGGGGTTGGAAAATACTGCTTTGGAGGCTGGCGGAGGCGGAGGAGCAGGATATGTAGGTGAAAGAGGAGATTTCATGGTGTAGAGGTAAAAACAAGTGAAAATAGGGTTTAAATGTGCATTTGGGTGCGAAATATCGATTGGCGGTTTTCATGCAACATTCAGACGGTAAGCAGTTTACATTCAATCGAACACGATTCCATACGTTGAACATCATGTGTCCTCCAGGAAACCAATTGTTTTCTCTGACTTTTGGTCATTAAACCCCAACAGCAAAAGTTGCACGAAATAGAATGTAGGCCATTGGATCTGGGGGTGAAGATCCAATGGTGAGGGAGGAGCGCGATAGGGAAAGGTGCATGGGTGAGGGTTTTAGTGGGAGCCAGGTGTTAAGTGGAGATTGGGAGATGGCTTCGTAGTGGGGGGTGGGACTGGTAGGTGACATCACCTATTCTGTTTGGTAGCGCGATGGTTGATCGGTGGTTGGAAAGGCTTGGGTGAATACAAGTCGTCGGATGAAAGCGATCAACGACTCAAAGGGGTTTGCGAGGATGAATGGATAGGTATGGTCGGATGATAAAAGGATGGGAGGGGAGGTGTGATGATCGTTGATCTCTATAGATCTACGGTGGGGATCGTTTCGCGGAGTCGTAAGGTGGGGAGAAAAAAGGAACAAAGGAATGTGGTTTAAGGGAAAAAGGAGAGGGTGGGGATGAACCAGCGTCGTTAGATCATATAGATCTATAGCCAGGATTTATGCGGATTTTTCCAAGTAAGGCGGGGGAGATACAAATAAAAAATGCATTTTACCATAGGCATGGGGATAAAGTAGAAGATAAGGGAAGGAGGGCTAGGGATAAGGTAAAAGTGTGGTCCTGTGGAGAAGTAGGGGACTAGGGGCGGAGGAAAAAAGGGGCTAGAGGGCTAAGGATTTTAGCGCCAGGTCGCGGGTGTTAGGTCATATGACAAAGAAGGAGCTGGGGGCTAAGCCATAAAGGGGATAAAGAGTTTTATGAATGGAAAAGGTCGAAAATAGGCCGAAAAAGGTGGGTTTTTAGGCCTAAAAAAAGGTTCCGATAAGAAAAATAAGGTAGTTGAAACCATAAAAAGGTGATTTTAATAGGTTTAGAAGGGATTTTTTAAGGTTTTTTAGGAAAATGAAGGGTAAATGAGAATGAGAAAAGGGGATTTTCAGAGGAAAATGGAGTATAAATAAAAGGGAAAAATTAATGAAATTGACTTAGTAAATGATGGAAAATGGCCTAAAAGAAACAGTCTCTTTTGATATCAACAAGGTTTCTTGGTGGATTTTCTGAGTGAAACAACAATGCAGATTAATTTTTTAGTTTAAAAAGCATCATAAGGCTTCAAGAATGAGTAATTTTTTATGAAAATAATCTCTTAAAGGCTCAAGACCTATTTTAGACGTCATTTGCTATGACAAAAAATTACTGATGGCTAATAGTGGCTCCACTTGGGGATGGCATCTCCTTGGAGGTGTCAAGAACTTCAGAAATTGATGTCTGGGATGTAAACCTGTGCCTTATCCATTGAAAACCTTTTCTTCCTTGATCATACTGCTTAAAAAGATGATCAATACTTTATATCAGCAAACAAATTTCTCCCAAACATTCTACCTACAAAGCCTACTTTTCCTAACATTTTTTCTTCATAAAGTGCACTTGGACTTGCAAACCTTTGTCATCAACATTTTATTCTTTTATTGAAATCGGGAAACTAATCTAAATCTATCCTTATTTCTTCCATGAGTTCAGATTAAATAGTTGAACTCTTAAATTCTCTACCTAATCTACTATCTGTCGGGATTAAACTGTCTCACAGAGCTTATTCTCTATTTTCTAAAATAGAAATTTAAACACAGCCAAATCAGGATTAGACTGTCTAATTTTCCATGGTGTCTATGGCTGGATGTACAAGCTACACATAGAATTTATTTTCAGAAATTTAAAACAAAACTGTGAAGGCTTAAGATCTGAAAAATAAAATACATCCTTCATTCTTTCTTTCAGCTCTGGTTTTAATCTATTTAGAGTTGTTCCTTTCATATTCTTTCTTGGTTCAGATTTTAAGCATGTTTGAACCATTCTTTTTCTTTTTCTTTGGCTTAGATTTTGGTCTGATTAGAGCCACTTCTTTCTATCCTAATCTAATATACTGATAAGCCAAGATTAAACAATTTGGAAAATCTGATTCACTAACCTATGAGCAGTAAATTGAAATATATCTAGTCATGATTAGGCTGTATGACTAAATAGTAGTGTTCATTTTGGTATTGGAATTTAAGCTTGCACACTTTCATATTTTTCCTTTATTTTTTGGTATGGGGTTGTACCTTTTTTGTTTTATTTCTACAATCTTTTCTCTTTTTCTATTATTTTTGTATTTTTTCCTTTTCAAATTTAAAAGCAGTGTTATATACAATGAACAAGAAGAACTCTGAAACTAAAATATCAGCTAACATAAATAATGTTTTAGCATCATGCCATTGACAGGACCTCCAAAAAAGTTAGCTCCATCCAACTCTTGTAGAAAGAATGCATTGTTTCCAACAACAGATTGAATAAGATAAGGGCCTTGCCATAAGTTATCAAATTTTCCATGTTTGCCCTTATCTTCTCTTCTTGAATCCCATTTTAAAACTTTATCATCGATTTTAAAATCACTTTCCTTGGTTATTTTATCAAACAACTTCTTGATTTTTTCCTGTAGTTGTTGTGCTCTAATGTATACTTCCTCTCTGGTTTGTTGTAGATGTATAGTCTGGTTTATTCTTCTTGTCATATCATCATCTTCAGACTATACTTCTTGGATTAGCTTCATGACTAGCACTCCTAAACTGGTTGGAAATATTTCATTTGTTCCATAAACTAGCTGGTAAGGAGACATCCCAATTGAATTTTTAATTGTCAATCTGTCTGCCCATAATGCATGTACTAGCTTAGTGTGCCATGATTTCTTATTATCTTCCAGCAACTTCTTGATAATGTTTACCAAAATTTTATTTGATGATTCTGCCAACCCATTACCTTGAGGGTAATACGCTATAGAATGACCCAATATAATCTGATATTTATGAGAGAATTCTACCATCTTTTTAGACCCAAATGCAGCAGCATTATCAGTTATGATCTTCCTAAGGTAGCGAAATCTAGACAGTATATGGTTTTCAAGGAATGAAATGATGACTGAGTCTATGGAATTTCTAGATGGGATGGCTTCTATCCATTTGGTAAATTAGTCTGTTGTTGTGAGGATCCGTCTATGTTGGGCAGATGAGGCAGGATGGATTTCCCTAATCAAGTCTAGACCCCACTGCTTAAAAGGAGCATCAATAGTGATTGGTTGCCGAGGTAAGGGAAGAAATTTTATTTTCCCTTCAAAAATTTGGCATTTGTGACAGGCAGTAATCATTTTGTGGATATCTTAAAAGAGGGTGGGCCAATAATAACCAGCTCTAAAGATTTTGTTAGCAGTTGACTTCTAGTAGAGGTGGCCTCCACATTCTCCTTCATGAAAATCATGCTTGATTTTATCTGCATCATTCTCAGGAAAAAATTTAAGCAATAATCCATTAGAATTTTTCCAATATAAACATTTATCCAAAATGCAGTAATTGATATCTTTCAACTTTAAAAATATTTCCTTTGTTTTAAACAAACCAGGAGGGGCATTAAGATTGAGCAAAACATACAAAATATCAGCATACCAAGATGAATTCAGAAAATGATCTTCAATAATTGGAGTTGTCAACTCCTTCTATTCATTTAATGCATTAAACATGTTTATATCAAGAGCTTGAAAGTTGGATTCAACCATAAGTTTTGCTAGTCCTTGACCTTTTATGAGCTTAGTGGGCTTGATTTCTAAGTCATATTCTAAAATTACAGCAATCCACTTTCCTCTTTTCCCATCTGGATCTTGGGTCAATATGTCTTTTACAAATGAATGAGGCACAAATTCTATAATGTGGGAGTGTAAAATGTAAACTCTAAAGTATTTTAAGGCTTTGACCAAATCAAAGGCTTGTTTTTCCATTATATTGTACTTCAAAGGTGCATCTCTTAATGCCTTGCTGAAAAATGCAATTGGCTACTCTTGTCCATTCAAGTTTTTCTATAATAGGACATCAACTACTGTGTGTTCTGATGCAAATGAAAAAATAAAGAAATAGTTTGTAAAATCAGGACTAATAAGAACTGGTGTTTTAGTAAGTGATTGTTTTACCATCTCAAATGATTTCTTTGCTTCTAAGGTCCATTTAACTCCTTCTTCTGTCTTTAGCATATTTGTCATGTTTCTAAGGAGTTCAGCTAGATTGGGTATGAATCTTCTCAAGAAATTAATTTTTCCAATGAAAGATTGAAGTTCCTTAATGTTTATAGGATGGTTGATTTGCAATATACCATAGATCCTCTTTTTTTCTATCCTTATTCCCTCCTCCAATATGATATGTCCAAGAATTTTACCTTCTTGGAGGCCAAACACTGTTTTCTTTGGATTTAAGGACAACCCATATTTTCTGCATTTCTCAAAGACTTTTCTCATGTGTATTAGGTGTTCTTCATCTGTTTTAGAAGAGACAGTGATTTCATATAAGTAAATCACTATGAAGTATCCTATTTCTTCTGAGAATGCAATATCCATGGCTCTCTGAAATGTGGCACCAACATTCATTAAACCAAAGGGCATTTTCAAATACATGAAAGTACCCCAAGGAGTAGTAAATGTTGTTTTAATTTGATCATCAGGATGTACCAATATTTGATTGTAACTTGAGAAGCCATCTAGCAAATAAATTCTTCTAGAACCAACTACCCTTTGTAAGATATGATCCATTTTGGGTAAGGGATAATTGTCCTTTAATGAGGCTTTGTTTAAGTTTCTAAAGTCAATGCAAAGCCTTATTTCTCATGTTTTCTTCCTAACATATACAAGATTACATACCCACTCTGAGTATCTAACAGGTACTATAATTCCAACATTATACATTTTTCTAATTTCTTTCTCTACCAAATGTAATTGAACAGGGTTAATTCTACACAATTTTTGTTTAAAAATCTTCTAGTTTTCTTTGAAGGGTATCCTATGTTAGTATGAATCCTTTGTCGAAGTGTACGAAAAAATACCACTTTAGCTACGCATAACTAATAGCCCTAACATCAAATATGGTTGCCAATATCTTCAGATCCGCAGTTAGTTGATCAAGACAAGAGCTACAAAAAACCAGATCTATGCATAGAAAGACATTAAGCAGTAAAAAGAAGGTTTTTCTCCATATATCCAATAGACAAGACAAGAAAAATTTTTGAAAGAATTTTTTGTATTAAGGGCACCTGGGAGGAAAACAATAAGATGTTTCCAATTCTCCTCAATAGGATGGGTTCTTGGAAGTCCTCAGCACTTCAGATCTAGCATTTCTCTCTCCTGTTGGTGTAGAAAACCCATAAAAATATAGAACTCAAAGGGAGCTCACACAACAAATAATGGAAAATATGACAATGATAATGGCTCAAAGTCATACCAAGAGTTTAGATCCAGAGTGATCTAATAGGCAACAAAAGGTGAAGAGTGGTAGGAAAAACCCTCCTATTTATAAAAAAATATTGGGTCATTCTAGATCTTGGTGCATGATTAAAATAACATTAACCAAATCTAGATCCACCTTTTATGGAATATTTTATTATATTTGTTGGAGGAAAAAGTATTTGACTTGGGTCAAATCCCTTTATTTGTGAATAATAAATAAATAAATGATTTATTTATCATTTTAAGGAAGTGGTTGAAAGATAATCAAATAAATAATGATTTATTTAATTATTTATAGGTGATTTAGTCATATTTAACAAGGAATATTATTTAAATAAGATTTAAATAATTATTCCTAGAAAATAATAAGATAAATAAAGATTTATCTAATTAATTTCTTTGTTTTGGGTTAAACATGACCAGGAAAATCAAACAAATATTGGTTTGTTTAATATTTCCTTTTGGGGTTTCCTGTTTAGACCATAAACAACCTAATAAATGTGTTTTATTAAGTTATTTTACATAGTGAAGGCAATTTTACTTAGGGTAAAATTGGTCTTACATGGTGTACTTGGGTCCATCTAATGATAGTAGGTTAGATGACCAAAAAATGGTGTAACAGATTGCCCCCCGGCGTGCGAGTGTTAGGAGCAAATCGTATGACCGAAGTACGTTGTAAGAACTCAATCACCAGACATCAAAAGGGAAGTCAGAGAGAGAGATGCAAGGTAGACTAATGTGCTGAAGAACTAGACCCTGAGGAGACGAGACTTGCAGGTGCAACAAGTCTCTTTTTATGAGAGGGTACCTGTGCTAAAGGCGGCGGGGGAGGCATACCTATGCCCGCCGAGACAAAGTACAAAAGAATAGTGTGTCCAGTAAACAAGGGACCGAACCATAAAGTACAACTGGCATAAACATGAGCCAGATAGAAATACAATGAAGGATCCCACATACATGCTGTGCCTGGGATAACAGCCAGGACTTATACAATAATATCTGAGTACATGAGATACAAATACAACCCAAATGCCCTCTGAAAATGGGGAAGGGATCGCAAAATCTGACTGATACATGCAAATCAAAAAGGCGTGCAAGCGGCGAAGGCCAACATCATCAAATATATGGAGCTGCATCAAAGACTATAATGAAAAGGTCATCCGGGCATGTGGGGGGATACCTACAGGGCCATCCCCTCATGAGGGCTGAGACATCTCACACATACCCGGGAATCACCAAGAGTTGCTGCTGCATCACTGAACCATCAAGTATACGGATCTCGATCATGTTGAAAGGAGCTGGAGCTGAGAAACAATCAAGTCAAAGGGTAAGGAGAAAGTCCTTTGCCTGATCCGAGGCACCGAACAAGAGTGGAAGCTGGAACCAAGGTACACCGCCCTCTAGACTGGCCTTCTGGAATGAATGATCTGATGTCGACAGAATGAGGTCCGCCATAGGTGAGGCAATGAGAGATCCTCAACTAAGGCGCGAGAGAAAATAGTAGAGTGACTGACAGACTAGTACCAATGATGATGATGGAATGGAGGGGACTGAGTAGCAAATGGACGACTTCCCTTGCTAGAGAATAAAAGGCATGAATGACATGGCAGCGACTGACACAGTATCATAAGGGATAGGGGACAGTGGGACTGAAGGCCATAATGTGCGACACAAGAGAGAGACCAAGCAATGAAGGATGGAGGACTATAGCGGGGTACAAAGGGACTCGGGATAGACTCCATGAATGTGATGATGACTCAGCTTGGATGCTCTAAACAAGGGCGACTCGATGGTGCTGCCACACAGTAAAGGTCCAACGGGGGACCATGAAAACATGAGTACAAGATGGGAACTCACGACGAACATCAACACGAGCATGGATAAGTATGGAGGCCAAATGGTGCCCCTAGTATGAGTGTTGCAAGTGAAGAAATTCGATTTTGAGGAGGGTTATGGTTGAGGGGCATAGGTGCCCCCAAGCATGGTGTGGTCATGCCAAAATGTATTTAAAAAAATGGGAATCTAAACACATTTTAATGATGTGGTGTGCCATTTGTTTTCGTTATGGTTATGCGGTTTGAGAAAGGAAATGGAGGATTACCAATCTCTTTTAGTACTGCATATATGAAGCAAATGGACTTTAAGTTTTCGGGTTGGCATACCTGGTGTCACTATCCCAAAGAGAGGATTTGGAGATAATGAATTGATGCTCTCCTAGAAAACCCATAGGTTGGTCAACAACAATGTCTAAGAGATTGGGTTGCTGATGGAAGATGAAGGAACGATAAGGGGTATCATACCTAGAGTGATCTGAAGTGATATGGGACTCTAGAGGTTCTTCTAAATGTGGAAGAATAATGGTACTAAAGTCGGCACGACCAGATACACTAGGAGAGTTGTGGAGAATTGCTTCTCTTGGTCTCTTAAATGTGGGTGCCCCCTTAACCAAACATTGGGTTTCAATGTAATGGCCACAAGGTGTATGTGGTGTGAACGCATGGGTTTGATGTAAGGGGGAAGAGATAAAGTCAGGGGTGGGGATTTCTTCCATAATGTCGTCATCGTGATAGAAGATGGGGTGATAGGTGGAAGAAAGACCACCTGACGCGGCAAAGCTACCTGACTCATCATCATGAGAAGAGAGGTCCACATGTGCATCATCACAAGGGGTGACAAAAGAGTAAGTAGATAAAGGATCTACCGATGTTGAGCCCAAGGTGATCGCTGAAGGAAGGTCAAGCAAAACAACAGGGGAGGATTCAGAGGGAATGTTCCCCGAGGGTCTCATGGATGATGATAGGTAGAAAATGCTGGATGAAGGCTCCGTCATCTCGACATCAGGAGGGGGAATGTCAATGGGAGAAGTCACGTCTGGTAGTTCTGCCAAAGAAAAATGCGCAAATAGGGGAGAGGTGGACTCATTGCGCTTGGCCTCGAATTGGCGGACCGCGGCGAGAGAGGTGCGAAAGTCCTCGAGGTGGGGACAAAGGTGGGTGTAATTTCCATGGAGATCACACAAAGCACAGGAGTGGTTGGTGTTAATAGTCTTAGGGTTCTTGGTCGCGGTCACAGAAGGAATAGAGGCTTCTGAGACCATGGACTCAAGGAATGTGACATTAACCATGGGCTTGAGATGAAGCAATTTAGGGCAGGTATGGGTGGCGTGACCGACAACATCACACAAAGCACATTGGATGGTATGCTTTGGAGGCCAAGGAGGGGCAGGGTTTGTCGGGGCAGCCTTGTCCTTTGATGCCCCCTTGAGAGCTTTGCCCTTCTTACCCGAAGCGGTCGCAACAGGAGGTGGTTCCTGTTGAGGTGACTAAGGCACTGTTGCAATGGGAGAAGTCATGGGGACCGGTTGAACCGGGGTCAAAGCAATATAAGGTTTGGGTTGACCAAGCAGGGTTGTGGCTGGAGGATCATGGTACCAAACGGGGATCCCAAGGGTCAGGTTAGGAAGAGAGAGGGTGGCCATGACAGGTACTGTGTACACTCCTGGTGGGGGAGCGAGGAAGGGTATTTGACCAGAGGAGTAATGGCCAGGGGGGACGGCTCCTAAATGGCTAAGGCTTGGAGGAACCATTCCAGGAGGGTAAAGAGGCTCATGAATACCAGCTGCAGGTGAAGGGCTAGGAGTAGGTTGTGGAGAGCGCGGTTGCTGACTAGCCGAAGCAGATTGCTGGAGAGCAGCCCGAGACGATTGCATCATGCAAACATTTGATGAGTTGGGGTTAGAGACAGGAGGAGGAGGAAGAATAGGGAAGGTTCCAAGCAAAGAGGAGTCTTTGTAGACACCAGGAGAGACACTGGTCAAAGAATCGACAGTTTTTTGATTGGCTACAGAAGAGATGGTTGACTCAGGGGAGGCCTGAGATTTTCGCTCATGATACGTCAACTGGTCAATGGTGACTATCTTTCCATTATAAGGGAAAAACATCTTGTGGTGGACCACGGATGGGACAACAGACATAGCATAAGTGTAGCTACGCCCCAAAATAATGTTATAATCAAGAGGGGCGTCCATGACTTCAACGTCAACACAAACAATCTTTCCCGCAAGAGTGATAGGGCAATTACAGAATAAGCCAATGGGCTGGGAGGCATGGCCATCCCATGCACGAAGGGTGATCGTGGAAGGGGCCAATTCAGGAGATCCGAGTTGTTTCCAAACCAAAGTGGACATCACACAGGTGGATGCCCCCTCATCAATGATACACCGAGAAACGTTAGCGTTCCGGATTTTGACTGGGATTTGGAAGGCTACAGAAGCAGGAAGAGGAGGATGCTCTGATTGATGGGTGTCGAAAACAATCAATTTGTCATCAGCAGGATCTACAGCGCCCATGGTAGATAGTAGAGCCTTCTTTTGGGAAGGGCACGACTGGAGGAGTTCCAATGTAGAAATGACAGTAGGAGACTGCGCCAAATCATCTACTATGCTATACGAATGAGCAGCTCGATCAGAAGCATCATTTCGGCGTAATGGTCCCTTAGGAATATGGGTATGAACCTTAACTTTGGGCTGAGGGATATGCAAGGGACCATTGGATGGAGAAAGAAGCTCTGTAGAACTTGAAGAAGGTGACTCGGGGACAGACGGAGAGGGAGGCTTGGGGTACTGAGGGGCCCAAGTTTGAAGGTTAAGGTCGACGGTTGGAGGTGGAGCAGAGTTCATCATGAGGATCTGGTAATTGGAGGAACCAGAGGGGGAAGGTTGAGTGGCCACCTGTCCTTCAGGTGGTTGGGTAGCCACGAAATCCTGCTGTGCCTCCACCGGCTCTTGAGGGGACGGTGACTGCTGTTGCAGGGGTTGAGAAGGCCAGGGAGGCGGAGGTGCTGATGCTGGAGGAGCTGGAGCACTAAACTGCGGATACGAATAATAAGGGGGTTGGGTAATAGTGTGGTGACCAGGAGGTTGGGCCAAAAGAGGAGGCATGCTGTATCCGGGGTACGTGCCACCGGGAGGGGAACAAGTGCGGGAGGTGCTGCCCCCTCCCCCAGAAAAAACATAACCCATGGGAGGTTGGGCATATGGATGAGAGAGAGTTCCAACGATACCGTCGGCGGCATGAGGTGCCCCCGGTGCATTGACACCACCGGGTCTGGGGAGATCAGGTAGAACGGTATAAACATAACCTGTTTGGGCATAGATCAAGTCATATTTTAACGCCAGTTGGAGGGCGGCTTCTTCGGTTTGGGGAAAATGCGATGCGACATCTTTCCCGATAGGAGGCAAGAGATATCTAAGGAACCAGTCCATGTAGACACAATCTTAGAAAGTAGGGGATTGACATAGGCTCTTTCTTCTCCGCCATTCTTGGACATGATCGGATAGGCGGGTCACAGATGATTAACAAAAAGAAATCAAAAGTTCGATACCAGTGTCATAACGAAGGGGAAGCTGGAAGTAAGATAAAAAATCTCGAGCAAGAGTCACAAACGTGGTATGAGAGGAAGGGGCCTGATCAACATACCACTTAGAAGCCGCGCCTGTAAGCGTTCGTTGGAACAACCAAAGACGGACAGAGTCATCGTGTTGTGTAACCAGCTTCAAAAATAGAAGAAAAGAGATATTAACGCCTTAGAAATAAGCCACTTCGAGGGGGCAACCTCCAATACATTACATAAATGCACAATTCTTGGATGATACAATTTACAAAACCTCCTTTCTATATATAGGAGTCCATGGGGCCATAATGTAATCCTAGTGGGTCACAATGTAATCCTAGCCGACCTAACAATAATAATTTAAGGGCACAATAATAACAAAATAGGGGTTACAAGGGTACAATAATAACAATAAGGGGTTTACACTAACAATAATAAGGGGCTATACTAGTGATATAGGGACCTAACATGCCCCTCTCCTTCTAAAAAGTGTTGTCCTCAACACTTGAGTAGCTCCGGGTGCTTCTGTATAAAATTCTCATCCTCCCATGTAGAATCTTCAGTGGGTAAGTTCTTCCACTTGATGAGATACTCTGAAATTGATCGATTCCGTAGTTGTCGAGTTCTTTTTTCCATGACTGCTTCAGGTTCCAATATGATTTTCCTTTCCCCATCAAGTTCTGGCAATACTGTTTGAACTGGAAGATTTTCACCTATAACCTTCTTTAAGCATGAAACATGGAAAACTGGATGTACTCGCGAAGAAGCGGGAAGCTCCAATTTGTATGCCATAGTACCAATATTTTGCAACACCTTGTAAGGACCATAGTACTTTGGCGATAATTTATTATCCTTCTTAGCTTGCTTGAGGGACATTTGTTTATATGGTTGTAGCCGTAAAAATACCCAATCTCCTATACCAAAACTTCTCTCGCTGCGATGTTGATCTGCCTGTTGTTTCATTCGATTTTGTGCCAAATTCGGGTTATCCTTTAAGAGTTGGAGAACTTCTTGCTGATGCTCGATGTGATCTTCCACTGCTTGAACCTTCGAATTTTCCCTTAAAGATGATGTGATGGATGGTGGATGATATCCATAAAGTGCCATAATTGGGGTCATTTTTGCTGCAGTATGGAAGGAAGTGTTATACCACCATTCAGCAAGAGGTAACCACTTGACCCATTGTGTTTGTTTATCAGATACAAAACAACGAAGATATCCTTCCAAACATTTATTTACTATCTCGGTTTGACCATCAGATTGAGGATGATAAGATGAGCTATGAGCTAATTGAGTACCCAAACAAGAAAATAACTCCGTCCAAAAATTTTCCGTAAAAATGGGATCTCTATCGCTCACAATAACCCTTGGGCTTCCATGTAGCTTTTGAATTCTGTCCACAAATGTAGTAGCAACTGTACTTGCTTTAAATGGATGAGATAATGCACAAAAGTGTGCATACTTGGTAAGTCTATCAACTACCACCATGATGACATTCTTTCCTTAGGACTTAGGTAAACCTGTGATAAAATCCATTGAAATCTCCTCCCAACATTGACTTGGAATGGATAAAGGTTGTAGAAGTCCCGGGGTCTTAATTGTTTCCACTTTATTCTGCTGGCAAACCAAACATTTCGCCACAAACTTTTGAATATCAGATTTAAGGCCATCCCAAAAAAAATCTTTCTTCACCCTGTGGTAAGTTTTTAAAAATCCTGAGTGTCCTCCTAAAGGAGAAGTGTGCAATTCCAGAAGAATCTTTTGTTTCAGTTGGGAATTCTTACAAAGATATAAGCGATCTTTGTACCATAAGGAATCATTTTTTCCAACTAAATGTATCAGATGTACTAGGATCTTGCTGCAACTTTTGAATGAGTGTCCATACATCTTTGTCCTTCTTCCATTCATCTCTTGCTTGGGTTATCCAATCTGGTTGGATAATAGAAATGGCACAAAGCAATGCTTCCACCTCTTCATTCTTTCTTGAGAGTGCATCTGCAACAACATTAAGCTTTCCTTTTTTGTAGATTATTTCAAAGTCATAACCAAACATCTTTGTGACCCATTTTTGCTGCTCTTACGAAGATAGTCTTTTTTCCAAAAAGTGTTTAAGACTATCATGATCAGTTTTTACCTTGAAGTGTCTTCCCATTAGGTAAGTTCACCATTTCTTTAGTGCATGCAGTATTGCTAACATTTCCTTCTCATAAATAGGTTTCTGTAAATACTTTCCTTTGATTGGACGACTTTCAAAAGCAATGGGTCTTCCTTCCTGCATTAAAGCTGCACCAATTCCATTTCCTGAGGCATCACATTCCACAATAAAGGTTTTTGTGAAGTCTGGTGTAGCTAAGACCGGTGCTAGGCACATTGCCTCTTTAAGACGTTCAAAGGCCTTAGTTGCTTGAGGAGTCCATGAAAATGCATCTTTCTTCAATAATGTTGTTAGAGGTGCTGCTATTCTCCCATAATTCTTAACAAACTTGCGATAATACCCTGTTAACCCGAGAAATCCTCGCAACTTCTTTATGGTTGTGGGGACTTTCCATTCCTTAATGGCTTTAATTTTGTTGGGGTCTACTTTAACACCCTCGTGAGATACAATATGACCCAGATATTCCACCTCTTGTACTCCAAAGAAACATTTGGATTTTTTTGCATATAATTGTTCCTCCTGCAATAGTTTGAGCACCCTGTCAACATGTTCAACATGATCCTTCCAAGACCTGCTGTAGATTAGTATATCATCAAAAAATACTAGCACAAATTTTCTAAGGAAGGGTTTGAAAATGGAATTCATCAACCCTTGAAATGTAGAAGGTGCATTGGTAAGGGCAAAAGGCATGACCAAAAATTCATAATGACCCTCATGAGTTCGAAATGTTGTTTTCGGAATATCTTCAGTCTTCATTCTAATTTGATGATATCCTGAACGAAGATCCAACTTGGTAAAATAATTGCTCCATGTAATTCATCCAATAATTCATCAATCACAGGAATGGGAAATTTATCTTTAATGGTGAGCTTATTGAGCTCCCTATAATCCGGACACATTCGCCATGATCCATCCTTCTTGTGTACCAATACTACGGGAGCAGAGAAAGAACTTTGACTAGGTTGAATTATACCTGCCTCTAACATTTCTGCAATCATGCGTTCAATTTCGCTCTTTTGGAAGTAAGGATATCTATAAGGCCGGATGTTGGGAGGAACACTTCCTGGAATCAAATGAATAGCATGATCATGATCACGAATAGGTGGGAGTCCTTTGGGAGTTTCAAACACCTTGGAATGATTGTCCAAGACTTGTTGGAGATCTGCAGAAATAGATGATTTTGATGTTGGAACTTCTAGTGAGCATAATTGTGCAATTACGCCTCGCTTTTATTTCTTTAGAAGCTTTGTCATGACATTAGGGCTTATTATCCTTCCTGGCTTCCCCACAATACCCCGTAATTCGACTTCCTTTCCTTCTGAAAAAAATTTCAAGAAAAGTTCTTGAAAATTAAAAGCTACCGTCCCCAAAGATTGTAACCATTGTACTCCTAGTACAACATCAGCACCTCCCATAGGAATGGAAAGCATTGGACTAGTCAATACATATTCCCCCATGGTTCGCTTGATATTATGGCATTTTCCAGAGCAATTTATAGTTCCTCCATTTGCAACCATCACTTGACATTCTGGTGCTGGGTATAGGAAACAATTTAATTCCTTGGCTACCCTACAATGAATAAAATTATGGGTGCTACCTGAATCAATCAACACTATTACCTTTTTATTCTTGATATATCCTTCTATCTTGAGAGTTTGAGGAGTGGTAATTCCTGCCAGTGCATTACACGATATGGTCGGATTCATTTCTTCCTCTTCTAGGGTTGGTTCCTGGTGTATATCCTCTTCTTGTTCATTTTCTTCTTCTTCTTCACAATCTGTGTAAAATAATTTCTTCTCAGCACACTTATGACCTTTAGTGTATTTGCTATTACAACTGTAGCAAAGCCCTTTTGCTCTTTTTTCTTCCAATTGTTGTGGTGTCAACCTTGTAGGTTGTGGAAATCTAGATGTAGCTACACTTCCTTCTTTATAGAATTGAGTAGTAGACTTCCTTGTTGCCATAATTTTACATTCAACTTTTCTTGCCAACCTGAATTCCTTCTCTAATGAATCAGGTTCCAAAACGCGAACTTCATGTTGGATGTTATCCTTTAAAGTGCCTAGGAAGAGATCAATCCTGTGTTCCTCTGTAAGATCAGTTACCCTTATATTCAATTTTTGGAAGTCCTCGATGTGCTGCCCCACTAAACCCTTTTGTTTGAGATTTATCAATTGGGTAAAGAAGGTGTTGCTCTTTGTATCCTCATAATGTGCTATCATTTCCTCCGTAAAAATTGACCAAGTGACAATTTTTTACGGGAACAAAGCCATCGATACCATACAAATGTATTTTGTTCTAAATGTAAAGTTGCAATGCGTACCTTTTGTGTGTTTTGCACGTTATGGAGATCAAAATATTGCTCCATCTGTAGTATCCATGTTACAGGATCCTTTCCATCAAACTTCCTCATATCCATTTTGGAATATGGTGTTTCTTCCCACCAACATTCGAGTTTATGAAATCACGATTAACATTTATTTTGTTCTCATCATGAGGTTCTTCTCCTATATTTCCGCCATTAGGAATCATTTATGGTTTTAAGCTTGTCATCAAGCCTTCCATGTATGCTTTTAGATCATTCTTCATGTTTTCTATGTTGTCTTTCATGTCATCCATCTTAGCTTCCATGCCCACTTCCATGCCATCCATCTTAGCTTCCATGCCATTCATCTTAGCTTCCACGCCATCCATCTTAGCTTGCACACCATCCATCTTATCTTCCACGCCATCCATCTTATCTTGCACACCATCCATCTTATCTTCCACGCCTTTCTTCAAACCTTCCATCTTCACTTCCACGCCATCCATCTTAGCTTCCATGCCTTTCTTCAAACCATCCATCTTCACTTCCACACCTTTCTTCAAAACTTCCATTTCATTTTTTGCTGCTCTTTGCGAGAGTGAAATTTTTTGCACTTGTTCTTGTAATTTTGATAGATCATGTTGCAATTCTTCATCTTCATGAGTCATGGTAGAGCCTTCTGAAGGCTTGATGGGTGTTGAATTCTTTTTAGGGGCCATTTTAGAATCCAATATTGATATCTATTCTACAATATGCCCTTGATTCTTCAAACAAGACTTATGCAATTCGGAAAACAATACACACCTTTTACTAGCTTTGAGGAGCTCGATATTGAAATTGTATTATCTCTGTTATTTCAGATTTTCAATATCTGAAATTCAGCACTGAAGTAGCCCTCTGAATTATCTTTTGAATTCCACAGGTCTGACCTGATTTGGATTCTCCAATACAAATTTGTGTCCAATCTCCCACAATGACCTAATTCTGGACTGGTTCAGTAGAGCGAACTTGTACGACTTGCCACGTGTCACTGTTTTGTCCTTTGTCTCTGAAATTGATAGCCCAGAAACTTCAGTCTGTGTACTTGCGACCAATTTTTACGGAACTTCAATCTGAGGCCCAGAGAGAGAGTTATTGAATTTTTCCCACGATCACCTATTTGAGATGCAATTCAGGAGCCTGAAAAAGCACTACCTTCCACAGATCATATCTCCAAAAATATTGCGAACCAAGTTCTGAAATGTTTTGACGAATTTCCTCAGGATTTCAGCTGCGCACCATATGAATTTCAGACTCTGACCCTTCGTACAAAAAAATTTATAGCGCAAATGCCACGATGACCTGTTTATGAGCCTGAAAAAATACCTAACTTCCACAGATGATATCTCCTCAAATATTGCGAACCAAGATCTGAAATTTTTAGACAACCTTCCTCAAGATTTCAGCTTCGCACCCTAAACATTTAAGCTTCTGAAGCTTCGTAGAAAAAAATTTATAGCGAGAATGCCACGATGACCTGTTTGGAGCTGCGAAACCCTAGAATCCCAAGCCTCTGATACCAAATGTTGTGTAACCAGCTTCAAAAATAGAAGAAAAGAGATATTAACGCCTTAGAAATAAGCCACTTTGAGGGGGAAACCTCCAATACATTACATAAATGCACAATTCTTGGATGATACAATTTACAAAACCTCCTTTCTATATATAGGAGTCCATGGGGCCATAATGTAATCCTAGTGGGCCACAATGTAATCCTAGCCGACCTAACAATAATAATTTAAGGGCACAATAATAACAAAATGGGGGTTACATGGGTACAATAATAAAAATAAGGGGGTTACACTAACAAAAATAAGGGACTATACTAGTAATATAGGGACCTAACACATCGGTAATGGCAGTAGATGAACACCACATGTGGAAAGATCGGACATGATTTGAAGGATCTTCTCCAGCAAGGCCTTCAAACTTTGGGATGTCAGAAGGGAGCTTTGTCGGCATAGCAGGCCAACTAGCGTCATGGTGTATAGGGTCATTTGTCAACCGGTCCAAATTGGGGAGGCTGAGTCCTGCCATGAAGGGGAGCAAGGGCGCAGCCGAGGTAGTTCCTATGGCAGTTCCGCTAGTAGCAGTCCCAGCATTAGGGCCGGGATTACTGCTAGCATTAGGCCCTGGACCAGACATAGTGAAGGTGAAAGGGGGAGAACCAGAAGTAAAAGGAGAACCCAATGGACCAAAATAGGAGTCGGAGTGGGGACTCGGAGGAGGACTGGCTCGACGATGGCAGGACAGAGCAGGTCGACCGACCAGAAACTGAGGGTGAAGGCCAAGAAGTCTCCGGGAGGCGCGCCTTGGGGGCGCAATGATGACAACACAAACATGGCACGAGGGGAAGAAGAATGACCAACAAAGGCAGGGAGGTGCAGAATCAAGTGATTACAATGTCGAAACAAGGGCAAAAAGGTGCAGTGTCAATTGATTTTAAAGTCTTTGCCTAGAGGTGTAAACCAGGCTCTTCTTTGCTTAGGGTGAGGGTGTGGCGTGCGTAAATTTTAATTTTTAAACCCTTTTCGTTTTGAGAGAAAGAGAAAAAGTGTGTTGCGTAACTGAAAATAATGCTGCAAAAACAGTATATAATGCTGAAATAACAGAAAATCAACAACTACTAGTGCATCGATTGAACCCAAGAAGGTGGGTCTTTGAAAACTAATCTAAAAGAGGGAAAAAATCTAGTCAAAACACACTAAAAAGAGGCCAATAGATCTAGGGTTGAAAGGGACAGGGATCTAAAGGAGAAAGCTGCTAAAAAGAGGTGCAGATCACAGCCAAGAGGCAGAGGCAAGGTGGCTGGAAAAAAGGAGGAAATCAGCAAAAAGCGGAAAGGACAGGGAGGAGGTCCTAAAGGTAGGTCCAAAAAAAAATACAAGAGGTGATTTGAAAGGAAGAAGAGCTGATTAAAAGGGGTCTGAAAAGGAGGAATCAGATCTGGAAAGGGGGGGGGCTGAAACTCTGAAAAAATAGACCTGAAATAGATAAAAGCTCTTCCACCAAAAGTGGAGGGTATTGAAGCCCTAGGGGGCTATGTTCCCACTTAGATGAGAAAAATAGATCAGAAACATGTCGAAACGGGCTAAGACAGAGGCTGGAAAACCCTGACAGAAGCTTCAGAAAAACCCAGAAAAATTGCAGAAAAACAGCAGAAAAATTGGCAGGTCATAGGTTTTGACCTGTTTTCTGTGAAGGTCACAGAAAATGGGCTGAAAAGTGCGACCTGGAGGTCCAGGTCGCAGTTTCTCGGCTAAAAAGTTTGACCTCAAGCTCCGGATGTCCCAGCAGTAGATTTCCGGAAAAGTTGTCGTCTCAGTTGCGGCTGATGTTTGTCACCTGCGCAATAGAGCTAGAAACACGCGGAAGTTAGAAATTTTAATGTTTTAGGGTTTTATAGGTGAAAAACCACATAAAAATAGGAAAAACAAAAATCTGAAAAGAAACCCTAGGGTCTGAAGTAGCTGGATATGCAGGAAGATGAAAAACAACAGCGGTCGTAATTGAAAACCCATGTGGAGTCGCCAATTGTTAGTATGAATCCTTTGTCGAAGTGTATGAAAAAAGACCACTTTAGCTACGCATAACTAAAAGCCCTAACATCAAATATGGCTACCAATATCTTCAGATCTGCAGTTAGTTGATCAAGACAAGAGCTGCAAAAAACCAGATCTATGCATAGAAAGACATTAAGCAGTAAAAAGAAGGTTTTGCTCCATATATCCAATAGACAAGACAAGAAAAAATTTTGAAAGAATTTTTTGTATTAAGGGCACCTGGGAGGAAAACAAGAAGATGTTTCCAATTCTCCTCAATGGGATGGGTTCTTGGAAGTCCTCAGCACTTCAGATCTAGCATTTATCTCTCCTGTTGGTGTAGAAAACCCACACAAAGATAGAACTCAAGGGAGCTCACACAGCAAATAATGGAAAATATGACAATGATAATGGCTGAAAGTCATACCAAGATTTTAGATTTAGAGTGATCTAATAGGCAACAAAAGGTGAAGAGTGGTACGAAAAACCCTTCTATTTATAACAAAATATTGGGTCATTCTAGATCTTGGTGCATGATTAAAATAACATTAACCAAATCTAGATCCACCTTTTATGGAATATTTTATTATATTTGTTGAAGGGAAAAAGTATTTGACTTGGGTCAAATCCCTTTATTTGTGAATAATAAATAAATAAATGATTTATTTATCATTTTAAGGAGGTGGTTAAAAGATAATCAAATAAATACTGATTTATTTAATTATTTATGGGTGATTTAGTCATATTTAACAAAGAATATTATTTAAATAAGGTTTAAATAATTATTCCTAGAAAATAATAAGATAAATAAAGATTTATCTAATTAATTTCTTTGTTTTGGGTTAAACATGACCAGGAAAATCAAACAAATATTGGTTTGTTTAATTTTTGGGGTTTCTTGTTTAGACCATAAACAACCTAATAAATGTGTTTTATTAAGTTATTTTACATAGTGAAGGCAATTTTACTTAGGGTAAAATTGGTCTTACATGGTGTACTTGGGTCCATCTAATGATAGCAGGTTAGATGACCAAAAAATGGTGTAACATCTTATGCTAGATTATTTATGTATCATATGATTTCAGATCTTCATATCTCCATGAAAACACATCAAAAAATTCTTTAAAAATATCAATGTATTTCAGTTTGATGTGAGTTGGCAGTGTTTTAGATATTTTGATCATTTTGGACTTTTCCTCACTGCCTATGTTGCATTCTTCCACTTCAGTTTCAATAGGTTCTAGTTTTGGCTTTTTGGCAACATCATTCAAGTCAAACAATTCTTCTAATGAGACTAGTTCTCTTGGCAAGTTGTGATATTTAGATTTCAGCACTTCTAAGTCTTCATTTTCTACATCTGTGCTATTTTCTGTTGTATGTTTCGGTTGATGGGTTAACAGATTTATTTCAGCAATCTCAGGAGATTTTTCTTCTTCAAAAAGTGGATTTTCTTTGGTAGGACAGTCTTGTTCATAGTCTGAATCTGAGTTTGGTATGTCAAATTCATTTTTTTACTGTAGGAAGTCTTCTGTTTTTTTATCTGCATCAAAAAATTTCTAGTACCTTTCATTGATTGGGACAGCTGGTCTATACTTGACTTGGGTGGTGCATTGCTCGGTTTCATAAGGTGTAAGACAGGTTCTAGCAGTAAAGGCTAACCGATTGGCTAGAATGTTTTGGTCCCTTGGGAAAAAGGTGAGTTGAAATTTAGCAAATGTTTTCAACAAGTCCATGGCATCATCTCTATAGGCTCTAAGTCTGGAATGTTTAGCAGTGAATTCCTCATCTACTCTCCTAATTATAAATTATGAATCCCCATGAATTGTTATTCTTTTGGCCCCTAATTTTTTCAATAAATGCAGCCCTAAAAGGAGAGCCTCATACTCTGCTATGTTGTTTATGCATTGGAAATTTAATCTATAAGAATGACCCTCACCATGATTTCTTTCAGTGTTGTGCACCCATATGCCTGCTCCTGCACCAGTTTTAGAGCAAGACCCATAAAAACTCATAATCCAAAGAATATTGTTTTCAGATTTGCCATTTATTTTATTGTTTTCCTCTTTGTTTCGCTTGCCTAATATGTCATTGTGTTGTTCCTGCAGGTCTGTACTATGCTGAATTTTATTTTTTTCCTCAAGATTTTCAATGTTTTGAGGTCTTATTCTTTGGTTTTCATGATCTGCACTATTTTTATGACTGCTTTGGACCTCAAGACCTGTGATCTATGTTAGTATGAATATTTTTTCGAAGTGTATGAGAAAATACCACTTTAGCTACGCATAAATTATAGCCCTAACATTAAATATGGTTGCTAATAGCTTCAAATCGGCAGTTAGTTGATGAAGACAAATGATGCAAATCCATATCTATGCATAAAAAGAAATTAAGCAAAAAAAATAAGGTTTTGCTCCATGCATCCAATATACAAGACAAGAATAATATGTTTTAAAGAATTTTATATTAAGGGCACCTGGGAGGAAAACAAGAAAGGTTTTTTCAATTCTCCTCAATGGGATGGGTCCTTGAAATTCCTCAGCGCTTCAGATCTAGAATTTCTCTGTCTTGCTGATGTAGAAAACCCAGAAAAACATGGAACTCAAAGGGAGATCACAAAGCAAATAATAGAAAATATGACAATGATAATGGTTCAAAGTCAGACCAAGAGTATAGATCCAAAGTGATCTAAGAGGCAACAAAAGGTGACAAATGAATGGGAAAACCCTTCTATTTATAACAAAATATTAGGTCATTCTAGATCTTGGTGCATGATTAAAATAATATTAACCAAATCTAGATCCACCTTTTATGGAATATTTTATTATATTTGTTGGAGGGAAAAGGCATTTCACTTGGGTCAAATCACTTTATTTGTAAATAATAAATAAATAAATTCTTTATTTAATAAAATAAATTATTTATTTATTTAATGATAACTAAATAAATAATGATTTATTTAATTAATTATAAATGATTTAGTCATATTTAACAAGGAATATTATTTAAATAAGATTTAAATAATTATTCCTAGAAAATAATAAGATAAATAAGGATTTATCTAATTAATTTCCTTGTTTTGGGTTAAATATGACCAAGAATAATAATTAAATTATTGTTTAATTAATTATTCCATGAGGAAAATAAAAAAAATATAGATTTGTTTAATATTTCCCTTTGGGGTTTCCTATTTAGACCATAAACAACCTAATAAATGTGTTTTATTAAGTTATTTTACATAGTGAAAGCAATTTTACTTAGGGTAAAATTGGTCTTACATGCTGTACTTGGGTCCATCTAATGATAATAGGTTAGATGACCAAAAAATGGTGTAACAATATTTTTGCTGTAATTTTCCAAGTTAGCAAACTGTCTTTTAGTTTTCTCTTAGTTTTCCTCTTCATCTATAACTGCCATTATGTTTGGATGTGGAGTGACCACTACATGGGCTGATACTTTATTGATTAGCTCTTGCTTGTTAGGAATCTCATCATTATAAAGAATGAATGAGTCAAGGCTAGTGTGACTGGAGTAAAGAGGAGATTTTTCTTGTCTTTCTTGGTTACTCACCATGTATTTCATATGTGTTTCCCTATAGAGTCTTCTAGGTTGACTGAAGATAGGAATGATGGCATAAGTCATATCCATTTGCATAGTACCTTGCAACTTAGCACCCCATGATACTAAAAGAAGCATGCCATATTTGGAGGGTATATCAGCCACAACAATTTCCATCACTAAGCTTTTGACTAGAATTTGAGCTAAGTTAACACAGAGATATTTTATAAGGCCAAGGCATCTTACTCTGCTTGAATCAAAGAAATATAAATCTTTGTAAGTTCTAGTTACCTCAAGGCCTAGTTTTTCCATGATTACTTTAGGCATGAGATTGTGTACTGACCCTGAATCTAGCATGGCATTGTGCAAAATATTATCATGGATGTTCAAACTGATGTAGAATGGAGGGTTAGTTCCTTCTTGAAATTTTCCTTCAATCTTAGGACCAAACAGAAGCTCTGGTGTATCATCATTTAAGTTAATAGTATCCTGAATTTATTCTATGTTTAGAGCTTTCAAAACATGACATCTATATACATTGTCAGTGACTAACTCAGTGAGTGTGACAGAGATTTTAATTTTAGCAATTTCACTCTCTAAGCTAAAGGGAATCTGATTTTTCAAAAAGTTTGATTCAACCTTCTTAGTAATTGATTCATCAGCAAAATCATCTTGCTGATTTCTACTATTTAAAACAGTTAAAATGGTTTTTTCAGGAGCATTAGTTGAAATACTAGTGCTGCTAGGGTCACCACTGTGTTTTTAATTTATTTGGGTGTTTTTTCCCTTGTTTGGATCAGAACTTTCAGCCACTATTTGATGATTTTCTATTGTCTTTTTAGAAGTATTTACAGGGCTATTTTTGGCATAATTTTCAGAGTTTTTCTTCTGAGGAGTTTCTTGATTCTTTTTAATTCTTAGGTCATATTATTTAGGTGATCCCATGTTGGAATTTTCGAATTCTGGTTCATAATATTCAGTTTTTGGTCTTCTATCATCATAGGGTATATATAGACCTTGTTTTCTTTCATAAATGAAATTAGAATCCTCATTGCTTACTCCCAACATGTTTATGTGCTCATCCTCTATTTGTTCATTTGTTTCTTCATCCTCATTAACATAATTTTCTTGGAAAGGAGGTATAATCTGTTGATCAGCATCTCTTTGTCTGTTTTGAGGTTGATTTCTCCTAAAGTTCTGATTTTGGTTTTGGGATTGATTTTTGTTTTGAGGGGCTGATTGATTTTCTCTAGATTGGGCTCTCTCATATATGCTCATTCTCTGCATCATCCTTTCCAGTTTTTAGTTAGATGTAGAAGGTGCAGCTTCATCCCTATATGATACCCTCTTCTCAGTCCTCATTCTAGCTCTCTTCGCAATCAAATTTATTTCCACACTAAGAGCTCCCTTCTGCATGTATTCTAAAGTTAAGGGACTCCTTTCTCTTAGCTGATAGGCCATTACAGGATCAAATACTTTAGGGAATTTGGCCAAAGCTGATCCTTGTGGAGGTTTCAAATCTGGGGGTACTGTGTTATAAACACTATTAAATCTAGTTCAATAATCTTGAATAGTTTCTCGGGTATTTCTCTTGAGGTTGTTATAATATAAAAGTATTTGGAGAGGGTTCTTCCTAACTTTCCATTTATTTATGAATTTTTGATGGAAAGCTTGGAGATCATTGATACTATGAGGGGTTAAGCCCTTGAACCATTTTCTTGCTTCTCCCCCTAAACTTTGAGAAAATAATATAAGTTTAATGGTCTCATCACCTATCTCATTTCTATCAAAATAGTCATTCATCTTGTCCACATGTATTTGAGCAGTAATGGAACCACTAGCATCATATAATGGGATCTTGGACTGATAGTCCTATGGAAAATTGGCTAAAGATAAAGGTAGGACTAGAGGATCCTATCATGCTACCATGATAGAAGGTTGTGGAAAAAATGGGGGGTTTACAATTGGAGGGTTTATGAAAGGAGGAGGAGGATCGAATGGAGTAGTTTGAACAGTGGGTGTATGGATAACAAAAGTACTTGGACTAGCAAGGCACTGTTGAGTAGATCTAGGGTGAGAAAAACCAAAGTTATGAAGGAAATGAAGGTCAGGTGGAGTGGTTTCTCTACTATCAATATGTTCACCATTATGTTGGGGTGAGTGTGAAGGCTCAAAGTCTATCTGATCTATATCACTAAGTGACTTAGTTCTGGATGGATTTCTTAAGTCAACGTGTGTATCTTGTAGAGCTGAGAGATTTTCAGGGACATAATTAGCTCTATGAATTGGTCCAACAATAGTTGAAGTCTTGGATTTAGGAGATTTCCTAAGGATAATTTTGGGATTATCAACTATCTCAGAAGGATTTGGGTTAGGATAGGCTCTAGTATAAATTCTTCTACAAGCCACTATGTGGTGTTTTTAGACCCAACGATGAGAAAATTTCAGCCAAGTGTGACATTATTTTAAATGCTAACTAATATTTTTAAAGAAAACTCAATCCTCAAAGTCTTATTAACTGAGTTGGTATGATGTTATGATAAAATTCTCCTAGTGGAGTCTTCGGAAAAACCAGTGTGGTCAGCAGGCCTACTAAATACCAATGAAGTCGCAAGATGAAGGATTTTTACTTGTTTTCAAGGTTTGGTTGTTGTTCACTACCAACAATTCATAATAACCAGTCTTGGTGACGCTTGTTTCATTTAGAAATAGGGGTTCTTTGAGTTGTGAAGTTATCTATTACTCAATATTGTTGATTCCCCAGTATGGTCGCTAGTATGTTAGGTCTCCGTAGTTTGCAATATTAGCAAGAACAAACGTTGTAGGGCCTACATAAAAACCACTTTGGAATCTTAGGATCCAGCCCTCCTAGATTCAGAGAGGGATCTATCTATATAATTGTTTTCAAAGATATTATCTTTAAGGCTTATGATATTAGGCTAGTTATGAAGCACAGGGGTTTTGCTTGTTTTGGTTGGGATGAACATCATCAAAATGAAGGAAGTATTTTGAGGGGTAAAGGTGTAACTAGGTTGAAATAATGGTTCAGCAGATAGGATAGGTAAGAAACAGTATCAATCCATTGGGCTATGGAGTCATAAAAGGATTTAATTTCACAACAGGTTAAAGAGTGATCTATGGGGCAAGTCATCTATGTCAAAAGATCTCTTTAAGTTGATTTATGGTATGAAACATTAAAGTGTAGTGAAAGAAGCAAACATATAAGAAAACAAAGGGAAAATTAAGATCAAGTAAGGACTTTTAACCTAGCCTTCTTTCAGCATACTCAAAGGAAAAGAAAGAATAGCCTAAGATCAAGTAAGGACTTTTAACCTATCCTACTTTTGACATATTATCAAAGGAAAACATTAAAGGAAAACAAAGAATAACTTAAGATCAAGTAAGGACTTTTAACCTAGCCTGCTTTCAGTATATTCTTAAGAAAAAAATTCAAGACAAACACAAAAATTAGCCTAAGATCAGGTAAGGACTTTTAACCTAGCCTACTTTTGACATACTATTAAGGGATATTTTCAAAGCAACTGTTGGAGATAAACTAGAGGACAGGGCTAACCATAAAATTCTCTAGTTTAACTTTAATTAGTAGACTTTCAATAACTTTCAAAGACAATATCTAAAGCTATACTCAGTGAACATGGGCTCACCAACACCTCACTGGTTATATTCTATTGAATTATCCTTAAAACACAATCAGAAGAAAACATAAAGATAAATATTTATCAGTGAGAAATAGGGTACTTTGCAGTAAATCCTAATCTATATTTGTTGTTATTTATCAAAGAAAATGGAAAATATGGAAAACATGAGAAAAATAACAATTACAGTAAAAAAAACATCATTGACATAGACCAGGATCCCATAAATTAGCTTGTATATTTGATGTTCAAACCAATTACAATATTCAAGTCGAGTGGATCTTTACAACTTCAAAACTCTCTTATCAGCCTATCTTTCTTCAGTTAGAAAACAAAGCTTCAACATCCTCAATAGCTATTTACATTAAATGAGTATTCAAAAACCAACCCCAATACTAGGCTCCTCATATGGTATTTATAGATGAATTGAGGAGGTGGAGTGAAAGGAAGGTCTAATTGTTCAATAAATACAGAGTAAATGCTTCTCGACCTTTGGGAGGCCTTATGGAGAATATTTCATACATTTTAATTCTGTTTTAATTAATTTTACATTAAATTTTATCTACTCAGTCACCCTTGTTGAATTTGGAGGCTTTTGGTAGGCTAGGAATTACTTCTAAGTTGTCTTTAGAAATATCTCTGACTGTGCAATTAATATGTATTCATTTTAGGTGAAATCAGCTGGCAGGTGGCATTTCTATCTCCTTGAGGATTTATTACCTCACTGATGTAGCTTTTGGAGGCTTCCTTTACTGATCTTCCTGTCTTAATACTTTAAAACACTGATTTAACTCCGATTTTGTGCTTTAAGGTTGATCAAGCCTTCTTTATTCTTCTTCGGTCTTCAATTGTCCTTTTGTTGACTGTTTAATTGATTTGGCTTTAGTCATCTGTATTTTGTCTTTTAAACTGAATTAGGCTTTGGTTTCGTGCTTTAGGCCTGTTCCTTTAATCATATTTAATTGTGCTTTATCCTTAACTGTCAGGTTAAGCTCCTTGATCTTCAATATTTATGTATTAACCCTTTATCTTTAAATACTCACTGAATTTCCCTTTAATCCTTTGTATTAACCTTTAAATCATTGGTTAAGTCTTCTAATCTCCAGGCTTTTTCTCTAATCTGTTAACTTTAATCTTCACTTCCATTTCCCTTTTCTGTGGACAGGTGTCTTTAGCGTGTGGGGGGTTTGATTTGAATAACCAATGTTTATACAACATTGACTAAAAACCCAGATTTACACCTATAAAGCTCTTTTTTCTGCATTATTCGGGCTTCAGGTGTGATAATCTTCGGCCCTGTCCCTTTATTGGCCATGGAAAGGGTTTCCACCTTTAAAACTGACATCAAACCCTGCATAAAACCAACAAACATGTTATAAAAACTTGTGGGGTTGGAAAATACTGCTTTGGAGGCTGGCAGAGGTAGAGGAGCGGGATATGTAGGCGGAAGAGGATATTGCATGGTGGAGAGGTGAAAAATAGTGAAAACAAGGTTTAAATGTGCATTTGGGCATGAAATATGGATTGGCGGTTTTGCGAAAATCGTAGCCGGTTTTCGCGCGACATTCAGACAGTAAGCGGTTTACGTTCGATCAAACGCAATTCCATATGTTGCGTGACTTGTGTCCTCTAGGAAACTAGTAGCTTTGTGTGAATTTTGGTCATTAAACCCCGACATCAAAAGTTGTGTGAAATAGAATGTAGGCCGTTGGATCTGGGGGTGTAGATCCAACGGTGAGAGAGGAGCACGATGGGGAAAGGTGCATGGGCGAGGGTTTTAGTGGGAACCAGGTGTTAAGTAGATATTGGGAGATGGCTTCATAGTGGGGGGTGGGAATGGTAGGTGACATCACCTATTCTGTTTGGTAGCGCGATGGTTGATATGTGGTTGGAACGGCTTGGGTGAATGCGAGCTGTAAGATGAAAGCAATCGACGGCTGAGAGGGGTTTGCGAGGATGAATGGATAGGTATGGTCAGATGATAAAAGGATGGGATGGGAGGTGCAATGAAAATTGATATCTATAGATATACGGTGGGGATCTTTTTGTGGAGTGGTAAGGCGGGGAGAAAAAAGGAACGAATGAATTGGTTTAAGGGAAAAAGGAGAAGGGGGGATGAATCAGCGCCATTGGATCATATAGGTCTATGGCTAGGATTTATGCAGAATTTTCCAAGTAGGGCGGGGGAGATACAAAGAAAAAATGCGTTTTACCATAGGTGCGGGGTTAAAATAGAAGATAAGGGAAGGAGGGCTAGGGATAAGGTAGAAGTGCAGTCCTGTGGAGGAATAGGGGACCAGGGGCGGAGGAAAAAAGGGGTTAAAGGGCTAAGGATTTTAGCGCTAGGTCGCGGGTGTTAGGTCATATGACAAAGAAGGAGCTGGGGACTAAGCCATAAAGGGGCTTAAGAGTTTTATGCATGAAAAAGGTTGAAAATAGGCCAAAAAAGGTGGGTTTTTAGGCCTAAAAAAAGGTTTCGATAGGAAAAATAGGGTATTTAAAACCATTAAAAGGTGTTGTTAATAGGTTTAAAAGGGATTTTTGAAGGTTTTATAGGAAAGTGAAGGGTAAATGAGAAGGAGAAAAGGGAATTTTCAGAGGAAAATGGAGGACAAATAGAAGGGAAAAATGAATGAAATAGGCTTAGTAAATGATGGAAAATGGCCTAAAGAAAACAATCTCTTTTGATATCAGTAGGGTTTCTTGGTGGATTTTCGAGTGAAACAGTAGTGAAGATTACTCTTTGAGTTTAGAAAGCATCAGAAGGCTTCAAGAATGAGTAATTTTCTATGAAAATAATCTCTTGAAGGCTCAAGACCTGTTTTAGCCATCATTTTCTATGACAAAAATTTACTGATGGCTAACAGGTCAATCCCACAGCGGATGGGGTACTGTGCTGGGAGGCAGATAGTGAATAATTCTCTGACTCTAATGAGGAAATGGAGAATTGGAAAAACTGGTTGCACAATGTCTCGGTGCTATGATGTCTTCGGGTCACGAGGGACCTCTGTTGCATTTCTTCAGAGGTAAGAGATCTACCCCATTTTGATGAGTCTGGTAGCATCCAGGAATTCCTGAGAAAACTAGAAGCTACGGTTCCAAGACAACGATGGCTGTGGGCCCTTAATCTAGCTATGCGTGGAACAATCACGCGATGGTGGGACACCCACAAGGAAGCGTTCCAGGACTGGGGGACATGTCGGGATATGATGATCCTGCAGTTCGCACCTTCGGCTGACTTATGCACCAAGATGTTCCTCAGACCTGCAGACCCCCATGCACATTTGCTCACGTGGATGGACAGATGGTCTGACCAGACTACCAAAGAATGGGATCATCTATTTATTCATGCCTTGGGTCCTATCCCTATCGCATGGTATATATATGCGGAGCTACATCAGCGCACTTTCCACTGGGAAATGCTAAAGGATGACTTTATAGGAATGTTCGGGCTAATTGGGGGGACGGAGGTGCTCGACGAAGCTCTGCAGGACATCGATGCTTTTTTATTTAATGACTCGTGCCATCACACCACACTGGAAGTCCTGACATGGGAAGCACAGATGTAAGACATAGTCAACTGCCAGAGCTTGGCGACAGAAGAAGAGGAAGATAATCCTTGGAACATCTCTATCCCAGAATCCAAAGGGTAACACATAGTTATTAGACCCCCGTTGCAGAATATTGATGTGACTCAACCTCTCAAGCTCCGCGAAATTAATATAGAGATGGAATAACACCCTAAGTTGGCCAAAATTGGGGACTATTGGGATGAAGGAACCGTAGGCAAAATTGCAGAGCTACTTATGGAATATCAAGACTTATTCCTGACCAAGTTTTCCGAGCTCAAAGGAATCATGGGGGAATTAGGCATTATGCACATCACTCTAAAACCAGAGGTGCACCCCATAAAGTAGCGACCTTACCGACTAAACCCTAAATATAAGCAAAAGGTCAAAGAAGAATTGGACAAAATGCTTGCTACCGATATCATTGAACAGGTTAAAAAGTCAGATTAGGTAAGTCCAATGGTCATCCAGGAGAAGAAAACAAAGGGGGAGATACAAATATGTGTAGACCTACGCAAGTTAAATGACACCTTTGTACATGACCCCTTCCCTATGCCTTTCTCAGACGAAATCCTTGATAGCGTTGGTGGACAGGAAGCTTATTCCTTCACCAATGGGTTCTCAGGGTACCACCAGATCCGAATCACACCTGAAAATCGTAGTAAGACTACATTCGCAATAGACTGGGGGTCCTTTCAGTATAGAGTCATGCCCGTTGGTCTCAAGAATGCACCCACTATCTTCTCCATAGTAGTAGTTGTTGTATTCAAGGAGTTCATCCATAGTTTCCTGGAAGTTTATTTCGATGACTGGATGGTATTCGGCTTGGTAAAGGAGCATGTCTCAAATCTGCACTTGATGTTGGATGCTTTCTGAAAGCACTAGAATTCCTTAAATATCAAGAAGTGTATCTTCTGCATGCCGTTTGGAATCCTGCTCGAGCACATAGTATGTCGGAAAGGGCTGATGGTTGATCCTACGAAGATAGCCGTAATTATAAACCTTTCAATCCCAACAACGAAGAAACAACTGCGTTCAATTCTCGAACACATGGGCTATTACAAAAATTCATTCAGGGGTACGTAGTCATCACAACACCCATGGATAAAATGCTTAAAAAGTATGTTTCCTTTTGTTGGAATGATGAGTGTCAGAAAGAGTTTTGAGCTACTCAAAGAAAAGATGGTCTCTACACCCATACTAATATTTCCTGATTGGTCTAAGGAATTTCATGTACATGTGGATACATCAGGCATCACCTTGGGAGCTGTCCTAACTCAACCAGGGGAGGGAGATATTGATCACCCGGTTTCCTTTGCTAGTCGAAAGCTCTCGAGTGCAGTGCGCAACTACTCTACCACTGAGAGAGAGGGATTGGCTATGGTATACACATTACAGAAATATCGACACTATATTTTGGATGACACTTTAAGATGTTTACTGATCATTCGGCTTTAAAATACCTTGTGAACAAGCCTGTGTTGGGGGGGAAGATTTTCCGATGGCTGTTTCTATTTTAGGAATATGATTTCAAAATAATTGTTAAACCCGGAAGGCTGAATGCGGGTCCGAATCATTTTTCCCGCAAAGAGACGGGTGAAGAACCTACTAACTTGGAGGAAGGATTACCAGATGTGTAGTTGTTCACCATGAAGGTCGTTGACACACACTTCACTGATATCATTCAATTCCTAACTACAAGTGTAGCCCCCACAAAATATTTGTTGCAGCAGAAGAAGGAGTTGGTTACTCGGGTGGAAAACTTTACTATCATCGCCGACCAGTTATAGAAACTAGGTGTTGATGAAGTACTGCGCAGATACGTCTTGGAACATGAAAAACATGTCGTTTTGGTAGAGGCGCATGAAGGCGTCACCGGAGGCCACTATGCAGGAAAATCAACGGCAAAAAATATCTTGAGAGATGGGTTATGGTGGCCTACCCTACATCACGATTCTCACGCCTATTGTAAATCATGCGATACATGCCAGTGGACAAGACGGCCCTCACATAGAGATGAAATTCCATTGCAACCTCAAATAGCTTTGCAAGCCTTTGAAAAATGGGCCACTAATTTTGTGGGACCAATCAATCCTCCAGGCAAGAAGACAGGTGCGTGCTACATTATTACTGCCACTGACTATGTCACTTGATGAGCTGAAGCACAAGCGGTGAAGGATTATACTACAGATACTGCTGTGCACTTCATCTTTGAGAAAATTCTGACCAGGTTTGGCTGCCCAAAGATCCTCATGAGCGACAGAGGCACACACTTCATTAATGAAACAATACAAGCCCTGAATGATGAATTCCGAATGCATCACTCGAAGTGTACACCGTACCATCCATAGGCAAATGAGATGGTCGAGGCTTTCAACAAAATCTTAGAGTGGGCATTGAACAAGGTCTGTAATGCCGATCATAGTGACTGGGAAATATGCATCCCCTCTGTTTTATGGGCCTACTAGATGAACTGCAGGAAGCTAACAGGAAGGACCCCCTTTCAGATGGTCTACGTGATCTGAAAATGGATTGTACTTGAAAAGGGTGCAAGGTATCCATTTTCATTTATGTAAATGAGTGCAAAAATACTCCAAGTTTAAATCTGAAAATGTGAGAAATTCATATTTCTAATACAGAGATAGACTGTAGGGTAATTTACCGGATATTTAACCTTTCAAAGAAAGGATGAATCCAGAGGCTACCTGGCCCTCTTACAGACTCTGCCTAAATAAATAATAGAAGTAAACACTCAGATTTAATTAAAATGATCTTGCTTTAAACTTGACGTTATGCAGAAATTTAGCTTGCAAATGGTATATGTCTTTTCACTGTTTATGTATCTTAAGTGTAATTGTTTTTGCTGAAACTTAACATGAATATCAACAACATAATTCAGCCATAGAATAACAAAACACAACAGAAATATAATATAGGAGTTCACCCCAACTCTTGGGCTACATCTCCTTTGAGCTTCGTCAACATGACTAGACTCTTTGGGATTAAGGTAATCAAATTCTTTTACAAGCTCCAAACTTAACCACAGTGAATACAAGAATGATTCAAAGGGCTGATAATACCATTTTAAATCCATTTAATGGCTATCCAATTCCTGCAAACAACTTTAGGCTTCCATGGACACACATCCTTCTGTCGGTGCACTAAGCTTCTCTGAGCTTCTAAATGGCACAAACTCCCTCATATTTCTGTTTCTGCTCCTGAAACCACTATTGATGCATCCAATAATTATCAGACATCAAATACCAACTGATAAATTGCTTACATTAAGCATAGCATCCCCAAAAATGGCTCTCCTACACGGTTTGCCCAGGGCTTCCCAAGACTTCATATCAACTTATAGAGCTATATAAGTACTCAAAATGATTTGAAACCACTTCCATTGGTTCCAGAATGACTGAAATAGTCAATAAAGAGTTTTTTTTCATCAGAAATGGCCTCCGGCTGCTCCGGTTTTGCCTATACACTCTGTTTGGAAAATGGCCTCTAGAACTTAAATGAAACTTTTCAGCTTTCTAATGTTCTTAACAGGCTCTGAAAACCATCTAAAAATATTCAAAAGGCATTAAATAGCTAATAATTCCTATTCATTTACCTTAAACAGAGAAACACATTCCAAAACACAGCCTTCTCCTTCTAGGCCTTGATGGCTCCTTCATCTTCTTCGATGCTTAAACCTCTAAAGATGACCTCTGTTAGAATTCAGACCTACTCCATTGAGTCCAGAATGTCGAAGAGACCAAAAATAAAATAAAAATTCACTTCAAAAGGCATTTCCTAGCCAAAGTTATGGCACATTTACTCAGACTGCCAGTTTGGCCTAGAATTACTCCAGCTAAATCTGGCTAACTGCCAGATAGCCTGACAAAAATGGAGGTCGGCGCTCAATTAGAGGAACCGCCAGTCATGGGGGCTAAAGAATCGGGCCATGTGACCACACCCTCTGGAATATGTTGAACAAACTTTGAGTTATAATCGGCATTTATAAAGTTTCAAACCATATGTAAAACCGAACTCCGCTCCACGTGACCAGAAGCTCCGAACAAAACGCGCCCAAACCAACGTTTCAGTTCAAATATAAATTCGAATCCAATGATTTCAAAAGTCATTTCGGTGGCCCAATGGTAAAAATGCACCGTTTGTGCCTGCCCGACCCAGGGTCGAACCTCACCGCGGCCAACATATAATTTTGAATGCCAATATAATTCATTCCGCCTTGGGGCCACGTGGCGGCCTCTGGGCTGGCCACGTGGCGCCCTTTGATTGGCCTCAAGCGAAATATTTTGAAAAATATTCTATGGAATATTCCACGGAATATTCCCCGAATATTCTGTGGAATATTCTTTTTTTTTTAAATAAAAATATTTTTTATAAAGTCAAATTTGGCCATCCTTTTACTGAAATTGGCGAACTTCAAATTGAATAACTTCTTCATACAGCGTCGGTTTTCAGTGCTATTCATGGCATTGGGATCGTATCGCCGAGGCCTATCCCGTCGCTCAGGTTCCAAATCAATTTGAGCACTTTCATTTTTGAACTTTTTCCCAAGCTCAGATTTGAGCTCCTGATCACAACGGCAAGGAGGCCATTATGCTAGTTGAATAAATTGTTCCTAGCCTAGATATCACAACATTTAAAAATATGGAAGAACCTGATATAATGGAGGAACACCTTGTGCAACTTTTGGCATTGGAGGAATATCAACTCATTTCTAACTTTCATCAGCAGGTTCAGAAGGCTCGTGATAAAGCTTGGCATGATCGACATATTTGCGAAAAGA
This sequence comes from Pinus albicaulis, assembly GCA_034641835.2. Lineage (NCBI taxonomy): Eukaryota > Viridiplantae > Streptophyta > Pinopsida > Pinales > Pinaceae > Pinus > Pinus albicaulis. The sequence continues at coordinate 1,115,335,983 of CM076582.1, forward strand.
CATTCGTAGAAGGAAACCTAGTCCTCTTACACTATAGCCAATTTACGAAACACCCAGGGAAATTCGGGCAGTACTGGCATGGTCCCTACACCGTTAAGGAAATCAAGGATGGTGGAGCAGTCCGGTTAGCTACCCTGCGCGGTGACGTGTTACTAGGATATGTCAATGGTAGTTGGCTCAAGCTATACAGGGCTAAATGACTACATGGCCAGAATAATTGGCTCAGGCAGAATCGGCCCACCAGGGATAGGACGTTGATGCATAAACAAGATATGCACGGTGGTTATCAAAGAGCATCAGGGGCGATTGGCGAACCCGCGGCCACAATGAATCGGGACGAGTCAAAAGATTGTGTTCAGGACTATTGGAACAAGGTCTTCTGTAAGCTACAAAATTGGTCTGATTTTGTATATTTTTTATTATATTTAGTCTAGCGCAGGGGTGTTGGGGTGGGACAAAGCTCCGAAAGCATTGTAATGGGTTAAAGGGTAGACCTGGGGTATGAAAACCACGGTTTGCAGACCATAGGAAAGGTTAGGCTAGATTGTTATAAATACAGGAACATTTCAAATTGTAAGGTAGAAAAAGAAGAGATATTGATGCGAATAGTGGCTCAGTAGATCTGTTTGGGTTTTGGGGGAAGGACTCCTACTGGGTGTGTGCACAGAGATCCAGATTCCTGCTGTGTGCAGACCCTACTGCTGTGTGCACAGGTTGGAATGGGTATTGTAAGAGGGAATTGATGAATAAGAAAGGTTGTTTGAGAACTGAATATATGTGTATTGTTTATGTGAATCATTGGTAATTGTTGTATTATGCACATTCTGTATTTAGCTGCAAAAGTTATGTGTAAGTGTTTTACTGCATCTAGATTTGTTTTGTTCTTTTTTATGTATTGAGCTACTGTCTTAGAAGTATATGATTATTAAGCACCATAGTATAATTTACCTTGCACACACGGATGCGAAAAGATACCTATAAATCCTACTCGGGAAGATCTGGACATCTCGAGGTAGGACGCAGCTCTGCTTTCCTTACCTATCCTTTCTCAGGGTGTGGAAACCTGGTTCCAGCACCCACCCATACTACTTCGGGTGAGACTTTGACCTGGACAAGTAGGTCACTACCGAAAGGGCCAGTAGTATAGGGGTTTGTTGGCAAAACTTGAACTCCGAAACTCAGTCAGGACCCCTTGAGCCAACAAGCGTGCATCCGGTTTTAAAGTGATTCGCATGACCCCCAAGTCCCCTGTTATACCTTTGAGTTCTTAGAATTTCATAGGAAATAGATCCTAGTACTCTGTGAGAAGTTCCGTGACTTTCCCAATGGTATTGTCATCCCAGTAGTCCCCAATTATAGCTAGCTTAGGTTGTTCTTCTGTTCTAATGTTGACTTCCTCTAACTTAAGAGGCTTGGTCACATCAACAGCTTGTTGTGGGGGTCTAGAAAGTTCTCGTTCACCCTCTGATTCTGGGATAGTGATATTTCGCAGGTCTTCGTCACATTCCTCCATTGATAGATTGTGACAGTTAGCAATATCCTGCATCTGCGTATCCCAAGCTAGTTCTCCATACTCCACGCGAGGGCATGATTCATCAAATACTAGGGCATTTATGTCTTGTAGGGCTTTGTCCAATTCCTCAATTATACCTATCAACCTGAACGTCCCCACAAAATTGTCCCTCATGGTCTCCCAGTGGCGGTTGCACTGATGTATCTCTACATCCAAATACCATGTGGTGGGGATTGGTCCCAAGGCATGAATGAACAAGTGCACCCATTCGTCCCCGGTCATTTTGCACCACACCTCCATCCACATAGACAAGTTCTTGCATGGGTCCCCTTAGCCAAGGAAAGTCTCCATTCATAGGTGAAATGGGGGCTCAAACCATAGGATCATCATCGCGTGACATTCCTCCCAATCCTGAAAAGTCCCCTTATGAGTTTCCCACCACCATGCAAGGGTCGCATGCATGGCTAGGTTAAGCGCCCACATTCTTCATTCCCTTGGTACTTCTGCTTCAAATGCTCTAATAAAATCCCTAATACTACCAGAATCATCAAAGTAAGGTAGCTCTCTTACCTCTAAGGAGATACACCGGAAGCTCTTTGTGATCCCAAGACATTGTAGCGCAGATACGTCATGCAACCAGTTCTGCCAATTTTTGATCTCCTCGTCGGAGTCAGAGAGGAATTCTCTATCTTTCTCCTAACAAATCATGCCATCAGCCATAGGTTTAATCCAATCCTTGTCTCGGATGGTTATTTTATAGATATGATCCATGTCATCTTCTTTGCGCACGGGTTCTGTATAATTTTCTCCCTCTGCTCAATCTAGAGGGACTACTACTCTCGTACCCTGATCCTTAAAAGCCATGCCCCTTTTCTTCAAGTTGATAATGCCTCCCATGTCTATAGCCCAGTCCAATCCTAGAAGTGCAGGATAAGGGTCCGCATCATCTACAATTTGAATTACCTCAAAATCTGCGTATACCTTAACTCCTACAATATCTACCATAATCTTTGATAGTCTCCCCAATGATATGATCTTTTATTTGTTAGCCATGCGCATCTGTACAGTAGACCATTCCAGCTTAGGTTCTCCCATCCTCTGCCATGTTTGTTTGGGCAGGACATTCACATTGGATCCTAGATTCAGGATGACCTGAACCTTTTCATAATCACCAATCTGCGCAGTTAACTGAATTTCCTGACCACTGTGTTTCTTATACTTGTAAAGTTTATGAACATGTTTAACTTATGTTGGAGGGCCATTTTTTTCTATGGAACTGTCTATCAGTGCTAGAAGATTTTCTACTGCCTTCTGTTTGTGTAGCAAATTCATACATGCATGTAGTAATTCTTTAAGTTCTTTGTCCGCTTTTAGTTTTGTTAGAGCCTTGGAAGTTGTTAGTCCTTAGTAATTTTTTCTTCTCATGGATGACTAAATACTTTTCTTAGATTTCTAGAAAAAAAGTTCATGAACATTGTGAGTTCTAAAAATCTCACTGCCTTCATTATTCTTTGGATAAATTTTCACTATTTCATCATCCCATCATGTCAAGGTCATCTCACTACTCCCAAAGGATCCATCATGGGCTCATGCTACTCATTATCACTATGTTTTTCCACCTTTTGCCTCAACCCTCTATTGTGTTTTTCCTAACTCCTCCATTTTCCATCTACGGTTTTTAAGGGAATTTTTCTTGGTTTCATGACGTCCATGGTTAAACATCAACAAGACTTATATCTTGATTCTCTTACACCTCCTTCTATCCTTAATATACCTTCATAAAAAATTCCCATCACTCCTATCCCTAAAACTCATCATTTTCTCGCTCCATCCCTTCATCGCTCATTAGTCATTGCAACTTCAAATTCCATCTCCCCATGACCCTCTTCCCCGCCAATTGCTGATCCCTCGAGTCAATCGCAGCCGTCCATTTTTTAGATCCAATAGCCATTAGCTCTCCTCCCATATAATCTCCCCAGTCCCACCCGATCGTGCTGGGCCTTTACACCTTGTTTCCTTCAAATCTCCACCGTTGATCTGGCCCCTCCCCTTAGATTTGACAGCTCTCATTGATCCCCATATCTCTTCCTTTTCTGCTCTTAAAAACCCATTTTCCCATGTATAAAACCCTTTTCCTAAGGAAAAACCTTTCCGCCCTTCATATAAAAGTGGGCCCTTCCATCTTTTGTCCTTTCACCCTGCAGTTGATCTTAGCCGTAGATCTTCTACATCATCTGACGGCCACTAACCCCCCTCCTACTTCTGCCTCGTTTCCTTTATATAATTTCCCCACCACAGTTATAGCCCTTTATCACTGAAAATCCAATGGTGCACATAAGTTTTACCTGACCTCAGGCCTCCCCGCTATGCGACGAATTATGCCACATCACCCTGGCCCCACCATATTGTTCCTCTGCCCACTTTATCTCCCTTCGCGCTCTCTTATGGTTGTAGATCTACCACTCCTTGATCTAATGGCCAGTAATTATCTTCGTGCCTGTTTTTATCAAACCTTCCCACCGTGCATATTGCATGCAAAATGGGCAATTTACAGGGGACACGCGTCAGCCACCAAACCGTATCGCATTTGATCGGTCGCAAACCACTTACCACCTTTGCCCCGTGCGAATACCACCTCTGGTATTCCCCAAAATCGATCTTCCTCTTCTTCATGCCACAAGAAGATTTGAACCTTGTTTTTCATGGTTTCCTCCATGGAATCCACCCTGATGCATTCTCCTCCTTTCGCACTGCTCTTTCACCCTCTGCCAAGCCCTTTGAAGCAGTTTAACCCCAACAACGCAATTTTTTATCATATTTTTCTATTTTATTGTAGGTTTTAATGGAAGTTAAGCTGTAAAAGCTGTCCCACAGTCCAGTAAAGGGAAAAAGCCGAGGATTATGATCCTCTGTGGCCAAATTCAATACAAAAATGGACATAAAGGGCTGGATTATCAAGTTTAATCAATATGTCATCAATATTGATTATACAAGCAAAAACCTCTAGCGTAATCCACCTGTACATCAAGTCGAGAAAAACGGAAGAAAAACCAAGGTAGTGAAGAGTATCAGAGATTAAATATTAAAGGATTAAAGCAAAGTATGAAGATTTAAATTTAATGCACAATTTAAAAGGTTAAAGACACAGTTTAAAGCCCAAAGATGATTATAAAGGCCCAAAATCAAGATCAAGGCCTAATCAGAGTTTAAAGTATCAAAGACAGATAGATCACCCAAGAGAATGCTTCAAATACCAAATCACTAAAGCAGTTACCCCTCCGAAGATCAAAATTCCACCTAAAAAGTTCATTTTCCTCAAAAGAATACAAATTGAATGCACAGTCAGAGATGTTTGCCAAAGATAGCTCAAAAGTAATTTCCAACCTGTTGATCAATATTGACTCATAAGTCATTGATTTATTAAATGTTGATAGGCTATGGGTGGAACATTATATCAAAGAGTGAAATATTTGAAGAGATGGTCGAAGCGAAACAAGGTAAAGGAATTCACATACATAAAAGCCAAAGGCGGAGTTAATACAAAAAGGCTGAAGTATAGAGAAAAAGGGGAATAGTAATTTTAAAAGGCGCAAGTTTTCTTTTTGGTGCCACTTTCCATCGCAAATCGCATTCATGCCACTCTCCGCCATCACACTTTCTGCCTTTGCGATTTGCGATCATCGCAAATCGCACCCATCGCAAAGCGCATATCGCAATTTCACATGTTCGTGCCCGATTAATCTATCGCAAATATTAGCGATGCGATCCACCCATCTCAGATCTGCCCCATCGCAAAAGCGCAAAGCGCAATTTTCTGATTGGTGCCACTTTCCGTCATCGCACTTTCTGCCTTTGCGATTTGCGATCATCGCAAATCACACCCATCACAAACCACACCCATCGTAGATCCGCCCCATCGCAAAAGTGCAAAGCGCATTTTTCTTATTGGTGCCACTTTCCGCCATCGCACTTTCCGCCTTTGCGATCCGCGCTTTCCGTATTGGGTCCCCCCTCGTACGTTCATTCCTGTACCCCTCATGCACATTTCCGTTACATTTCATGTGTTTCCTTTGCATTTCAACCAAAGTCTGAAGGTTTCACCTTTTACGTTAAAATTTCAATGTTTCATATGTATTCCGTCATGTGCATAAGTTATTCCACGAACCATTCTCCACCGTCGATCCCCACCACTAGACCACGATCGAATGGCCCGCGATGCATTTCCCCACCAAACCCTATCATACACCGTACCATTGCCTTTTTCACCGTTTTTACGCAGAAAAAAATATTACGCTGTATTTTCTACCACCACCTTACTTTTTACCCCGGTCCATCATGCAGTGCTGTCATCCCTCATTATCCCCCACCACTTCCACCTCCCCGTGCACTGTTTTCTTAACAAGTTTGCGGATTTTGCAGGGTTTTAGCGATGGAAAAATTATCATAATATATAACCTGGACTGCAGTAGCAGAGCACATCGAAGGGCTACTCTACAGAAGCTGCAATTATGAAGAAAAGTCCCGGGAGTTGTCTCGACATGGCATCCATGGAAAAAATAGGGTTCAAAATCCACCAAACCCTTCAGAATCATTCAAGGAGCAGATTTTTGCAGATGAAGACATTAATGACAAAGCAAAGAGTATCAGTCAAAGACCTATGAATTCAATGTCTGGCACGAAATATTTTAAATTCAAATTCAAAATTTGAAAACAGAGAGTACAATGCACAAGAGAACTATGCCCTCCAGGTTTAATTCTAATAGGATTTCTTTTCAAAAAAGGATAGATTATTTAAAGCTTTCATTTTCATGCTGTGTACCTGAGAATGGTTTCTACCCGATGCTTTTACTTCATAGAGAAGCTGGCAAAACTGCGCTCAGTTCGCCACCCGGATCGCCATCTCATCAGCGAACATCCCACCATCAGCATCAGCAACGGCCTCAACCCTTCCACACCTATGAAATCATGTCAAATCATGATTTGGCCTCAGTGGCCCATTTAATTTTTACTGAATTAGTTACTTCTAAGTTTCGAGTGGGCTATTTACTCCACTCCATCATTTTACTATTACCAGACTTTTGTTTAATTTCCTGTTTTAAAAACGGCCAAGGGCCTGACTATCCATGATGGGAGGCCTTATTCCTCATCATAAGTTTTGTTGTTATGATAACGACCTTTAACAGATTTTGGTCATGTGAAGAAGATATTTTCTCAAAAATATCTTCTCGCTGAGATAGGAAGAGGTCTATATAAGGAAGATCGAATGAGAAAAATAGGTTCCATATTTCTTGAAGAAAATGGCAGTGTAAAAGTTTTTGTATGCTTGTCGTGGAATTATCAATGCAAATACACAGAGCCCGTGGGGTTTTAGCGAAGAGAATTTCTAGTTATGTATGAGGATTTCAGTCTTAATGCTATATAGTTCGTGACTCTTTCTTTGTGATATTGTATCATTGTTCTCTCCACTGTTTTCAATTTCCTTTTATCGTGTCTTGGAATGCGAGTAACTTGCCACCTTGGGTATGAATTTATCGTTGTCTGATACTCATGCTTTACTGGTCTATGTTGCTTTAAATATGGCTCATACACAATATGTCGTTCCGCTTAACACATCATTCATGTTTCCTCTGTATTAAACATCGTGGAATGTTACTCTCACTGAACTGATTGATATGTATGGATTCTTAGTTCCTAAGCCCATATTATGTTGAAATATGTTTTCTAAGCACCATTTCATTGGTAGTTAGTACTCCCCTTTCACTTTCTGCGCCCCAAATATTTTTCTGTTTAAAATACCTATATGTCTTTGAGAAACTGGCCCTCTCTGATGAAAGCTGTCTCTAAGCTGTTTGAAGTATATATGTATTGAAGATTCCCTTCTTGTCTTTACAGTGTCTTTATAACTTGCTAAATCCGAAGGTAGTTTGGTCCCATCCATATGATGATTCTTTACACAAGTTGAAAAGGTAGAGAGTCCTAAGCTGATAATAAGCCTGAAATATACTTTATACTCCCTACTGTTTAAGATGTCCTAGGCACTGGTCTCTGGCAACTCAAGGCTGTCTCTAGGAGCTACAACACAACCTACCAAAAGCCTCCAAAGTCAACAAAAGTGACTAAAGTAGATAAAAGTCAATGTAAAATTAATTAAAACAGAGTTAAATATCTTAAATCTTCTCCATAAGGCCTCCCCAAAAGCTGAGAAGCATTTACTCTGTATTAATTGAACAAATTAGACCTTCTTTCCACTCCACCTCCTCAATACATACTGTCTATTTTCTCTGATAAAGAACAACAAATATAGATTAGGACTTACTTCTGAAAGTACCCTAAATCTCACTGATAAATCTTTATCTTTATGTTTTCTTCCGATTTTGTTTTGAGGATAATTTAATAGAGTATAACCAGTGAAGTTTTGGTGAGCCCATGTTTACTGAGTATAATTTGAGATATTATCTTTAAAATTCTTGAAAATTCTGCTAATTAACGATTAAATTAGAGAATTTTATGGTTATCCCTATCCTCTAGTTTATCTCCAACAATTGCTTTGAAAAGATCCCTTAAGAGTATGTCAAAATCAGGCTAGGTTAAAAGTCCTTACCTAATCTTAGGCCACTTTTTATTTTTATCTTGAATGCTTTCCTTAAGAATATGCTAAAATCAAGCTAGGTTAAAAGTCCTTACTTGATCTTAGGCTATTCCTTGTTTTATCTTAAATTTTTTTCCTTTGAGAATATGCTAAAAGCAGGCTAGATTCAAAGTTCTTACTTGATCTTAAGCTATTCTTTGTTTTCCTTTGAGTATGTTGAAATCAGGTTAGGTTAAAAGTCCTTACTTGATCTTAAGCTTCCCTTTGTTTTCTTATATGTTTGCTTCTTTCACCACACTTCTTAATGTTCCACACCATAAATCAACTTAAAGAGATCCTTTGATATAGATGACTTGCCCCATAGACCATTCTTGAAACTTGTTGTGCAATTAGATACTATTGTGACTCCATAGCCCAATGGATTGATACTGTTTCTTACCTATCCTATCAGCTGAACCATTCTCTCAACCTACTCACATCTTCCTTCATTTTGATCAATATCCATTCCAACCAAAACAAACAAAACCCTTGTACTTTATAACTAGCCTAATATCATATCATAAGCCTTAAAGATAATATCTTTGAAAACAATTATATAAAGAGATCCCTCTCTGAATCTAGAGGGCTATATCCTAGGATTCCAAAGTGGTTTTGATGTAGGCTCTGCAGCATTTTTTTTTGCCAATATTGCAAACTACGGAGACCTAACATACTGGTGACCATACTAGGGATATTTATTGAGTAATATATAACTTCACAACTCAACAAACCCCTATTTCTAAATGAATCAAGTGTCACCAAATTGGTTATTATTGATTGTTGATAGTGAACAACAACCAAACCTTGAAAACAAGTAAAAATCCTTCACCTGGCGACTCCACAACTCCCAAAAGACCAAATGAATCCATTGGTAGAAAACTCTGAACTAGTTGACAAGATACAATGACTTCTCTTTTGATTTACAAACATGATTCCAAGGATACAACGAAGATATGCCCCAATGAGTAGAGATCATATCCCTGGGTTCCCACATAAGATGCCCCAATTGTGTTGGGATGATAGCCTTCCTGTTTTTCAAGGGGAAGAGTTTGATGACCCTTTGTTACATCTCATCAAATTTCACATACATTTATGGAGGTTAAAGGTGGAATGGCATGAATACTTCCTTATGAAAATTTTCATGTTGACATTAGAAGGAAAAGCAAGGGAATGGTATGAATGGTTGAGGACTAGCAGTTTGTTTTCTCTAAGAGACCTCCAAATAGTATTTTATGATCATTATAAGGAAAAATCCCCTTATCTATCATTAGAGGAATTTTTTGTAATCAATCTGAATGCATCATAGAATACTTTGCAGGCATTTATGAAGATTTGGGAAATTGGCAGCCTAAGGATCTCTTAGCAGCCATCCATGAATTTCATGCCAAATATAACTATCACAAGAACCTAGATGAATAATTTGAGGAAGAGATTAATCAAGAAGTAAAATAAATTCCTCAAGATATCCCTACCAACATAAATAATTATTAATCATCCTTTCTAGGTGAGGCTAATTTGAATATTGATGATCTACAACAGCCCATGATTTTCCCTGATCAAACAAAAACTCAACCACTTCAATACCTAGACAATGAGCAAGACATGTATGATGATCAAGACTTTATAGAGGATTATGAGGAAGTTTTTCAAGAAATTCCTGATTTCCTACCTATAAATTGTGTTTTACTGTTAAGAGATATTTACAAACAAAATAAAAATACTAATAGTGAGCAGTGCTTTGAGGAATCAAGTAGCCACTTAGAAAACACAAAATCCAAAGTGGAAGGAGAACTAACAGATAGAGGGACTCTCCCTCTAGGTTATAACTCATTTCAGATTACACAAGAAGAGTGGCATCCTGATAATATAGAAGAAACAACTGATGAACCCTGTATTCAAATTAAGAATTATAAAAATCATGAGGAGTTGTTTCAAATAGGAGAAGATCAGGAAACAGTGGAAAATCCTCAAATTTTTCCTATAAGCACAAGTGTTGATTCACTAGAAGAGGCTCAAGAAGACATCCAACTTCAAAACCAGTTAACACAAGAGAAAGAGGACTGGTGTACTTCTGTCTATACTAAAAGAGAAATCCCTTCTTTGACAGAAGGAGAAATTGATCAAATATTAAACAAGTAGCTAGCCTCCAAACCTTCATTGGAACAAGATAATCATCAACATAGTTCCTATCCCACAGAAAAACAAAATGCCACTCAAGACAATGAATATAACGGGGAAATTAATGTTAAATTTGAAACTATTCCTCTATGGAATATGAGTTTTGATGGGTCATGTAGTAAAACTAGTGCAGGTGTAGGAATATGGCTTTCTAATCCAGAAAATAATCATGTTGAAGGCCATTCATATAAGTTGAATTTCCAATGCACAAGTAACATAGTAGAGTATGAGGCACTCTTTTTAGGGCTGCAGTTATTGAAAAAATTAAGAGCCCAGAGGATAAAAGTTCATGGGAATGCAGAGTTGGTAATTAGGAAAGTGAATGAGGAATACATTGTTAAAAATCCCAGAATTAGAGCCTATAAAGAGGATGTTATGGAATTGTTAAAATATTTTGAAGAGTTACAACTTACCCTTGTTCCTAAAAACTAGATCAGTCTTTCCAATGTGTTAGCCCTTGTTGCTAGTACATGTCTAAGACCTTGTGAAAACAAACAATACATAATAATTCAAGAAAAATTTAGACCAACTATCCCAAACAATGAAAATTATTGGCAAGTCTTTGGGGAAGGAAAAAAATAGAAGATTTTCCTACTGAGGATATATTATCTTTTCAAGAGAAACCTTCTCCAATTGCTGATATAAATCTGTCATCCAAAGAACCTGAATGTACATCAGAAGCAAGCATAGATTTAGAGAAAGAAGAAATTCCACTGCTTTCTGATTTGCAGGTGAAGGATGATGATGCTTCCAAGGAACATACTGAAGATGCAGTCCTCAAAGCTGATGTCTTAAAGGCAGATAATCTACCAATCATGGAGGGCCAAAAATAAGAGAGTTCTCATATTTTATTTGTTGATCATATGGAAGAGTGTGTGGAGGTCCCAATTGGCTCAAATTCTCAAGCATGGATCCTTTTCAAGAGCCAAATACAAAAAACACTAGCACCTTCTGTGATAGCCTTGATTTTAAAGATTAATCTTCAATATGCACTATGGATACCCCTGACAAGAAACCAGAATTTCTTTTCCTTTTTTTCACTACTCAACTGGTTATACTAACACTATTGTATCATATAAAACATGTAAACATTTCAGAGTTAGATTAGGTTAGATAGGAAAGCAAATAAGCTCAACCTTTGAGAATTTAGTTACTTTCTTGTTTTGTGCTTTGAAAGAAGAAAAATTTAAAGAAAAATGCAAAAACAATAGAAAAAGAGAAAAGAGGGAAGATATAAAAGAAGAAAGGTATAGCTCCATACCAAAAAAGAAAAGGAAAGGATGAAAGTGTGCAAGCTTAAATGCCACTACCAAAAATAACACTACTATTTAGTCATAAGGTATAGCTCCATACCAAAAAATAAAAGGAAAGTATGAAGGTGTGCAAGCTTAAATGCCACTACCAAAAATAACACTACTATTTAGTCATACAGCCTAATCATGACTAGATAGGTTTCAATTACTATTGATAGGCTAGTGAAGAATATCAGTCAAACAATTTAATATTGACTTATTAGTAGAATAGATTAGGATGGTAATAAATGGCTCTAATCATATCAAAACTTGAGCCAAAGAGAAGAAAAAGAACTGGTTCTAACATGCTAAAAACTTGAACCAGGAAAAGAAGAAGATAGCTCTAAATAGATCAAAAGCAGAGCTAGAAAAATAATAGAAGGATGTTTATTATTTTCAGATCTTAAGCCTTCAAAATTTTGTTTTAAATTTCTATAAATTTCAGTCTATGTACAACCTATTTTTATGCCATAGTCTTACAACAAATCAGACAGCTTAATCCTGGTTTGTTTGTATTTAAATTCCTATTTTAGAAAATAGAGAATAAGATCTGTCAGACAGTTTAATCCTGGCAGATAGTAACTTAGGTAGAGAATTTATGAGTTCAACTGTTTAATCTAAACTCATGGAAGAAATAAGGGTAGATTTATATTAGTTTTATGCTTTCAATAAAATAATAAAATGTTGATGTTAAAAGGTTTGCAAGTCCAAGTGCACTTTATGAAGAAAAAATGTTAGGAAAAGTAGGCTGTGTAGGTAGAATATTTGGGAGAAATTTGTTTGCTGATACAAAGTTCTGATCATTTTTTTTAAGAAGCATGATCAAGGAAGAAAAGGTTGTCAAGGATAAGGCACAGGTCTACATTCCAGAGATAAAATTATAAAGTTATTGACACCTCCAAGGAGCTGCCATCCCCAAGTGGAGCCACTGTTAGCCATCAATAAAAAAATTTCATAACTGATGATGGCTAAAACAGGTCTTTAGCCTTCAAGAAACAAGTTTTGATCAAAAATTCTGAGTTCTTGAAGCCTTGATGTGCCTCATGTCCAAAAATATCCTTTCCATTAATATCTTCATTTCAAAACCTTCAAAATCCTGTTGTTTCCAAAGAAAAAATTGTTTTCTAAGGCACCATTTCCATCATTTCATTCCCCTCATCTTATCTTCACAACTGCTCCCATATCACTTATTTTTCCCCTTTTATTATCCTTCATTCATTCTAAAAGGCCCCCTTTCCTCCCTCATTTACCTTTTTTCTCCTTAAAAATCCCTTTAAAAACCATTTAACCCTTTTTTTTTGTTTTAAAAATCCTTTTACTTCACTTGGAACACTAAAAAACCCATAAAAACACATAAAAACCTTTGAAAAGGCCTTTCCACTCCTTTAAGCCCTTAAGCACCTTTCAGCTTAGCCTTAGCCCCCTTTTCCTCCATAAAACCCCGCCTTGTGACCAAGCGCATCACTGCATCGGCGCATCGCTGGTCCCCGCAACCTTTTTTCTTGTCAAAATTTTCCCCACCGATGTGAGATGCCAATAAGATCTATGTCGTTCATTCCATCCGAGATCTATGGTCCACACTCCATCGGAGTTTCTCCATCACATCGCTCATCGACTCATCAACAATCTTGATTTCTTGTGCCCAGACCCTTTACCCCGCCGATGGCCGATATTATGATATGATCGCAACCGTCCATTCCCTCAAAGATCTGACGGCTATCGCTCCATTGCCGCATTGGCACATCGCTCCATTGCTCCATCGCTACATCATTGCATCAGCACATCGCTCCATCGCTCCATCACTCCATCGCTACATCGCCACATCGGCACATCGCTCCATCACTCCATCACTCCATTGCTTCATCACTCATCGACCATCACAACTTCAAATTCCCTCTCCCCATGACCCTCTTCCCCACCTATTGTCAATCCCCCGATTCAATCACAGCCATCCATTTTTCAGATCCAATGGCCATCGGCTCTCCTCCCATATAATCTCGCCGGTCCCACCCGATCGTGCTGGGCCTTTCCACCTTATTTCCTTCAAATCTCCACCGTTGATCTGGCCCCTCCCCTCAGATTTGACAGCTCTCATTGATCCCCACCACTCTTCCTCAGCTGCTCTTACAAACCCCTTTTCCCGTGTATAAAACCCTTTTCCTAAGGAAATACCTTTTCTCCCTTCATATAAAAGTGGGACCTTCCATATTTTGTCCATTCACCCTGTAGTTGATCTTAGCAGTAGATATTCTACATCATCCGATAGCCATTAACCCCCCTCCCACTTCTGCCTCGTTTCCTTTATATAATTTCCCCACCACGGTTACAACCCTTTATCACTAAAAATCCAATGGCGCACATAAGTTTTACCCAACCTCAAGCCTCCCTGCTACACGAAAAATTATGCCACATCACCCTCGCCCCACCATATTTTTCCTCCACCCATTTTATCTCCCTTCACGCTCTCTTATGGCCATAGATCTACAAATCCCTGATCTAATGGCCAGTAATTATCTTCGCGCCCGTTTTTATCAAACCTTCCCATCGTGCATCTTGCATGTGAAATGGACGATTTACAAGGGACACGTGTCAGCCAACAGACCATATCGCATTCGATCGGTCCCAAACCACTTACCACCTTAGCCCCATGCGAATACCACCTCTGGTATTCCCCAAAACTTCTCTTCCTATTCTTCACGCCACAGGTAGATTTGAACCCTATTTTTCATGGTTTCCTCCATGCAATCCAACCTAATGCATTATCCTCCTTCCGCACTTCTCTTTCACCCTTAGCTAAGCCCTCTAAAGTAGTTTAACCCCAGCAACACAAGTTTTTATCATATGTTTCTGTTTGATTGCAGGTTTTAATGGCAGTTAAGCTGTAAAAGATATCCCACAGTTCAACAAAGGGAAAAAGCCGAGGATGACGATAATCTATTGCCAAATTCGATACAGAAAGGGATATAAAAGGCTAGATTATCAAGTTTAATAAATATGTCATGAATATTGATTATATAATCAAAAACATCCAACGTAAGCCACCTGTACATCAAGTCGAGCAAAGTAGAAGAAACACTAAGGCAATGAAGAGTATCAAAGATTAAAGATTAAAGGATTAAAGCAAAGTATGAAGATTTAAAGTTAATCCATAGTTTAAAAGGTTAAAGACACAATTTAAAGCCCGAAGATGATTATAAAGGCCCAAAAGCAAGATCAAGGCCTCATCAAAGTTTAAAGTATCAAATACAGACAGATCACCCAAGAGAATGCTGCAAATGCCAAATCACCGAAGCAGTTACCCCTTTGAAGATCAAAATGCCACCTACAAAGTTCATTTTCCTCAAAAGAATACAAATTGAATGCATAGTCAGAGATATTTGCCAAAGATAGCTCAGAAGTAATTGCCAGCCTACCAAAAGCCTCCAAAGTAAAAAAAAGTGACTGAAGTAGATAAAAGTTAATGTAAAATCAATTAAAACGTATTTAAATATCTTAAATCTTCTCCATAAGGCCTCCCCAAAGGCCAAGAAGCATTTACTTCATATTTATTGAAAACATTAGACCTTCTTTCCACTCCACCTCCTCAATTCACCTATAAATATCATAAGAGGAGCCCATTGTAAAATGTTGGTTGCATACTCATTGAATGTAAATAGTTGTTGAGGCTGCTGAAGCTTTGTTTTGTACTTGAAGAAAAATAGGCTGAGATGAGAAGTTTGAAGCTGTGAAGACCTACTAGACTTGAAGATTGTAACTGGTTTGAACATCAAATATACAAGCTGATTTATGGGATCCTGGTCTATGTCGACGGTGATGTTTTTCTTACTGTAATTGTTATTTTTCTCATGTTTTCCATACTATCCATTTTCTCTGATAAAGAACAACAAATATAGATTAGGACTTACTTCTAAAAGTACCCTAACTCTCACTGATAAATATTTATCTTTATGTTTTCTTCCAATGTTTTTTTGAGGATAATTTAATAGAGTATAACCAGTGAAGTGTTGGTGAGCCCATGTTTACTAAGTATAATTTGAGATATTGTCTTTAAAAGTTCTTGAAAATTATACTAAGCAAAGATTAAATTAGAGAAGTTTATGGTTAGCCATATCCTCTAGTTTATCTCCAACAGTTGCTTTGAAATGATCCCTTAAGATTATGTCAAAAGCAGGTTAGGTTAAAAGTACTTACCTGATCTTAGGCTACTTTTTATGTTTATCTTGAATGTTTTCCTTAAGAATATGTTGAAAGAAGACTAGGGTAAAGGTCCTTACTTGATCTTAGGCTATTCCTTGTTTTATCTTAAATGTTTTCCTTTGAGAATATGCTGAAAGGAGGCTAGATTCAAATTTCTTACTTTATCTTAAGCTATTCTTTGTTTTCCTTTGAGTATGTTGAAAGCAGGTTAGGTTAAAAGTCCTTACTTGATCTTAAGTTGCCTTTTGTTTTCTGATATGTTTTCTTCTTTCACCACACTTCTTAATATTCCACACCATAAATCAACTTAAAGAGATCCATTGATATAATGACTTGCCCCATAGACCATTCTTGAAACTTGTTGTGCAATTAGATCCTATTGTGACTCCATAGCCCAATGGATTGATATTGTTTCTTACATATCCTATCAGCTAAACCATTCTCTCAACCTGCTCACATATTTACCCTTCAAAAGACTTCCTTCATTTTGATGATATCCATTCCAAACAAAACAAACAAAACCCTTGTGCTTTATAACTAGCCTAATATCATATCATAAGCATTAAAGATAATATCTTTGAAAACACTGATATAGAGAGATCCCTATCTGAAAACAAGAGGGCTAGATCCTAGGATTATAAAGTGGTTTTGATGTAGGCTCTGCAGTGTTTGTTCTTGCCAATCTTGTAAACTACAGAGGCCTAACACCATAATGCCTAAAGTTCTCCTACCCCCAAGAGGTTGTGTTTCTGATCATGGAGTACTACTAGATGACCCTCTTGGAAAGAATGACACTTGATATTTTTGTCATATTGAGCTTTGAATTGATGCTTGTGGGATTCGAGGGCCAGTGCGACATATCGATGAGTCTAATCTAAATAATTGAGTGCGAGCAAGCACTCTTCCTCAGTAGTGGTGATGGGTAGGAGTTCAACAATTAACTTGAGTGACATAATCTAACACTCGATTGGGAGAACTAATTCGAAACCGTATGCTAGTTGGAATGGCGTGAAGCATATACCAATTTTCACTAAAGTTCGATATGCCCATAATGTGGAGTATAATTCATTGCCATGTGGTTTTGTGGTTGCATACTAACCGTTGAATCATGGTCTTGATGATGTGATTAATGGCTTTTACTTGACTATTAGCTTGTGGATAGTAGGTCAAAGAATGATCTTGTCGAAAACCAAGCAAGGATGTTAAATCTAACATCATGTGGTTTTGGTAATGAGAATCATGATCTGTGACAATTGTGTGGGGCACACTAAATCAACAAATAATATAATTGAATAGGAACAGAGCAGTAGTTTCCCTGTCAGCTAAAAAAGTGGGAATGGCTTCAACCCATTTCGTAAAGTTTCCGACAACAACTACAACGTATTTGTTTCCATCGGTGGAAGTGGGATTACATGTTACAAAGTGTTAGCCACCTATAAAAATTTGTCATATCAAATGGTGGCTAAATATTTTTAGCCTTCAAGAAACAATTCATGTCCAAATTGTGAGTTCTTGAAGTCTTATGATGATCTTTGTCCGTTGAGTTAATATTCACTGCTGTTTCACTATTAGTCCTAAAGTACCTGCTCTTTACTAGGAGAAAGACTACTTAAAAAATCCATTTTTCATCATTGCACTTCTGCATTTCATTCTCCATTTTCATCTATAAAAAACCTTAATTTGGCTTCTAAACCATTCCAAAATCCTCTTTAAACCTTATATCTCCCTTTATTTGGTTTAAAAATCCCTCCTCTCACCTATTGGAACCCTTACTTGGCATCAAAAACCTTTGTTTTTGGCCTAAAAATCACTCTTCTACACTCTAAGGGTCTTAAGCCCCTGAGGGCTTGTTACTTTTAAAAAAAATTCCTCATATAACCTTGGCCCCGCAATCGGGTGCTAAAGGGTCTAAACTTCCCTTTGAAACCTTTCTTTCTTTCTATTTTTTGTTTTTCAACCTTATGGTGTTAAAAAATCCTAGACCATCCATCTCGATAAATCTGACGATCATTGTACACTCCGATGATTCAAATACCTTTTTGACCCATCCACCCCGCAACAAAGTTGCTGACGCACCACTGGACCCACTCTAATTTTCCCTCACGACTGTTGAGTTTTCGCTCTCCATGATAGCCGTTTATCTACGCTCCTTCCACCAGATCAACGGTCACGATCCCATCACACGCCATTGAGCCCTATGTCCCACCATACTTCCTCCACGCATCTTCGGATTGATTGCATTATGCTCGCACCATCCGATCTCCCCGCGATCATCCGACGACTCAAACTCAATATCGCGCAATTTTTTGCCCCGTTCCACAATGCGCTACTTCCACACGATATAAGCAGTTTCCATTTTCCACATTTCGAGCAATGAGTGAAATCGCATTCCAAAAGTTAATACCGCCTACCCCCCAAAATGTTGCGCGAAAACCACTTATGGTTTTCCCAAAACCACCTTTCCCTAAATTCATGCCATAATTCAAGTCTTCGCTTGGTTAGCTGTTTCTGCCAGGATTTTGTTCTCCACCACTGCATTTCCCCATCCTCAAGCATTTCCATCATTTCCATTGAAACCTCTGAACGCAGTTTTACCATGAGTCGCAGGGTTTTATAATAAGTTTGTGTGTTTTGTAGGGTTTAATGGTGTTGTTCTGTATACTTCGACAGTCACAGACACGTGACCAGTTCAGCCGAGGGTGACGATTTTGAGGCTAAAATCAACGAAGATAAGGAACCGCGAGGTTTGAAATCCACATTAAAATAAACTGGATCATGATCCAGGGTTTAACAGAAACCCTCCAATAGAAGAAAACCATCTGTAAAAACAAAGAACGAAAAAGGGTATCAGAATCAAGAAATTAAGGTTAAAAGGTGATTAAAGCCAAAGTTTGAAGATCATATTTTTAATCCATAGGTTAAAGAGCTGAAGACAATGTCAAAGAATGAAGACCCGAAGATGAAGATCAGGGTTAATTAAGCCTAAACACAGACCAAAAGAAAATTAAAAGTTTTTTAAGGAAAAACAAAGAGTTATATTAGTCGAAGGAAGCCTCCACTGCCACATTAGAGGCTATTTATCCTCTTCAGCCACCAAAGTGCCACCTGCAACCTCAATAAATCAAAGGAAGGCATAGTAATTTCCTTAGTCGGTGATATTTTTGTTAAAGACAGCCAGAGTTATTTCCAACCTGTTTGAAAGAGTTTAAAGTCAACAAAATCTGCCAAGTAGCTAAAAATTAAATGAAAACCAATTAATACATGGAAAAGATCAAAAATCTTCTCTGTTGAGCTTCTCAAAGACAGAGAGGCATTAACTTGTATTAATTGAACCTAGAGAAGTTTTCTTTCATCCCACCTACTCTTTCTTCTATAAATACTTCTAAATAAGATGAGATGTTGTTGGTTTTTGGACTTGTGATGTAATAGTTTCTATATCAAATCATTTTTGAATGTAAATAAGTTCTAAATCTCTCAAGCTCTGTTAAGTTATTGAAGAAGATAGGCTCAGAAGAGAAACTCAAAGCTTTGATGAAACATTGGATATGTAGTTTGTAACTGGATTGACAATCAATATACAAGCTGATTCTTGGCATCATGGTCTATATCATTGGTGAAGTACCTCTTACTGTTATTGTTTCCTTTCATGTATGCCATTTTTTTCACTTTTCTCTGATAAAGAGCAGCAAGCATAGAGCTAGAATTTACTGTTAAAAGTACCCTACTCTCACTGATAAACTTTATCTATATGTTTTTTGATATTTGTGATATTTGGGAATGACTTAAATTAAGTGTAAACATTATCAAGGAATGTTGGTTAGTCCATGTCTTGATGTGAAAAACTTCAAAGGAAGTTATTGAATGATATTTTCATTACATGCTAAGTAGAGTTAAACAAGAAAATTTTATGGTTTGCCCTGTCTTCTATTTCTTTCTCCAAAGGTTGTTTGAAGGTTTCCCTAAGAGTATGCTAAAAGCAGACCTTGATGTTAATATATCTGACCTGATCTTAAGCTGCACTTTGTTTTCTTATCTATTTTCATCCCTTCTGAAAGTAGTCTAGTGAGATTACTGGATTGCTATCTGATAAGTTAGCTTTAATACAAGCTTGTCCAAAGTAGTCCATGTTTAGCGCTGTCCTTTGGTTGGTTTCAAACAGTTGATTAAAAAGGATTTTCTCGTATGGAAAGTTGATAAATCCTTGTTGAAATTATTGGCTTTTTCCACTTTCTCAATACTTTTAATGTTCCACTCCATCATTTAATCTAAAGGATATTTTGATATAGATTACTTTCCCCTTGGACGACTCTTGAAATTGTTGCACAATTAAACCCTTTTGTGACTCCATTGCCTAATGGGTTAAAGCTGCTTCACAGTAATCCTATTTGCTAAAAACTTCTCAATATACTTGCATCTTCACCCATGGAAATTCTTTCATTTTGTGATATTCCATCCAATTAAAGATCATACTTGACCAACCAAACAAACAAAACCCTTGTTCTTAATAACTAGCCTAAAATCACATTTTTAAGCCATAAGGTTCACATCTTTACACACATATAAAGAGATCCCTCTCTGGATTCAGCATGGCTAGATCCTAGAATCCGAAAGTGGTTTTTGATGTAGGCTTTGTAGCGTTTGTATTTTCCAATCTTGTAAACTATGGAGACCTAACATTTTTGGCGACCATACTGGGGACCTCTGAGTAAAATCCTTAAAACACAACACTTAGTATTTGGTGTAGTATAAGTATCTTTATTCAAGCACCACCAAAGCAAATGGTGATCATTTTAGGACTTATTTGAATCAGTGACAAACTAAGTAATCGTTAGGATTCTCGTAGGGCCTTATCAAACCTTGAAGGAATCAGCTAGCTAAGCCATAAGAGTAAACTCTGTTTGTCTCATCACCGTAGCTAAGTGTTGAAACAGATTTAGGACACTCACATAACCCATAGGACTGAAAAAACTAAGAAAACCCAAAAATATTTCAGATTGGTATTCAAATCAATAAATGGTGGTGGACCATAAAACATTTGACCTCAAAAAAGATAAAAATTTCCACCTGGACACTCGACGATCCTAAATAGACCTAAAGACTCCACTGGGAAACCCATTATTTTCATAACGTCATACGAACTCAGTTAAGAAAACTTTGAGGATTAAAGTTTCCTTGCTAAAGATCAGTTAGCCTACTAAATATTGTCAAATTTCGTTAAACTTTTCTTATTATTGGGTATAAAAACATAGCATAGTGGCTTCTAGAAGAATCCATACTAGAGCCCACCCTAACCCAAATCCACCAGAGATAGTTGAAAATCCAAAAAGAATACTTAGGAAGTCTCCTAAGGCTCACGCTTCAATTATTGTTAGACCAGTCCAAAGAGCTAATTCTGTTCCTAAAAACCTTACAGCTCTACAAGATTCACAAGTTGACTTAAGAAACCCATTCAGAACTAGGTCACTTGATGATATAAATTAGATAGATTTTGAGTCTCCATCTTCATCCCAAGATATAGGTGAACATCCTGGTAGCAGAGAAACTACTCCACCTGATTCACATTTCCTTCATAATTTTTTCTTCTCTCATCCTAGATCGGCTCAAAAATCTCTTATTGATCCTTCCACTTCTGTTATCCATTCACCCATTGTTCAAACCACCTCATTCCATCAACCCCCTCCCATCTTACATCCTCCACCTATAAACCCCCCATTTTTCCCACAACCTCCTATCATGGCAACATGGTATTCTCCCCTAGTCTTTCCTTTACCTCTAGTCAATCTGCCACAGGAATATCAGTCCAAGATACCATTATATGATGCCAGTGGTGCTACTACTGCTTCACAACATGTGGAAAAGATGAATGACTATTTTGACAGAAATGAGATTGATGATGAATCTATCAAACTCAGATTGTTTGCTCAAAGTCTAGGGGGAGAAGCAAGAAAATGGTTTAAAGGCTTAACCCCTAATAGTATTAATGACCTCCAAGCCCTCCATCAGTTATTCTTAAATAAGTGGGAAGTTAGAAAAAACCCTCTCCAAATACTTTTAGACTACAACAACCTCAAAAGAAACACTAGGGAAAGCGTTCAAAATTATTGCACTAGGTTCAACAGTGTTTATAATGCACTGCCCCCAGACTTTAAACCTCCACAAGGCTCAGTCTTGGCCAATTTTCCTGAAGGATTTGATCCTGAAATGGCATATCAGCTAAGAGAAAGAGACCCCTTGACTTTGGAAGATATGAAAAAGGGAGCTCTTACTGTGGAAGTAAATCTGATTGAAAAAAGAGTGAGGATGAGAAATGAGAAGAAAGTATCATTTAGGGAGGAATCTGCACCCTCCACATCTAGCTCAAAAATGGAAAGGATGATGGAATAAATGATGAAAAATATGAGAATACTTGAGAGAGTACAATCTAGAGAAAACCAATCAACTCCCCAAAATAGAAATCAATCTCAAAATCAAAATAAAAACTTTAGAAGAAATCAACCTCAAAATAGACAAAGAGAGGATGATCAGCAGATTAGACCTCCTTTCCAAGAAAACTATGTAAGTGAGGTTGAAGAAACAATTGAACAAACAGAGGAAGATGAAATAAACATGTTGGGAGTAGGTAGTGACCACTTTAATATTCCTATTAATAGAAAACAAGGTTTATACACACCCTATGATGATGAAAGAATAGAGGATGAACATTATTACCAAGAGCTGGAAAATGTCATCATAGAAACTCCAAAAGAATATGAACTTAGGAGTAAAAAGAATCAAGAAGCTCCCAAGAACAAAGCCTCTGAAAATTCTACAAAAAACAGCCCTGTGAGCAAACCCAAAAACATTAAACAAAAGGACAAAACAGTGGTTGTAAATTCTAATCAAGACAAAGATAAATGCACTCAAATGAATGAAAAATAGAGTGCAGATCTTAGCAACATTAGCACCTCAGCTAGTGCTCCTATTAAAAAAATTTTGACCAATGTAAATAGAGGAAATAAACAAGCTGATTTTGTTGATAAAGTGGTGATTAACAAGGCTGAAACAAACATTGTAAAAAGTCAGCTGCCTTTTAGTTTGGAACAGGAAATTGCCAAGATTAAAATCTCTGTTCCCCTCACTGAATTAGTCACCCAAGATGTCTATAGATCACAAATTTGAAGTCCTTCAACATAGGACAAAATAATGACACTGTCAACCTCAATGATGACCAACCAGAGCTCTTATTCGGTCCTAAGATTGAGGGAAGATACCAAGAAGGGCCAGTTCCTCCATTTTATGTTAGCTTGAAAATTCATGACAAAATTTTACACAACGCTATGCATGACTCAGGGGCCTCTCACAACTTAATGCCCAAAGAAGTAATGGAGAGTCTAGGCCTTGAAATCACCAGACCATACAAATATCTATATTCCTTTGACTCCAGTAGAGTGAAATTTTTAAGTTTTATCAAAGACCTCTGTGTAAACTTAGCACAAATTCCAACCAAGTGTTTAGTGATGGATATTGTAGTGGCTGATGTACCCCCCAATTATGGTATGTTGTTATCAATATCAGGGGGAGCTAATTTACAAGGAACAATGAAAATGGATATTAAATAGGCTACCATCCCTGTTTTTAATCAAACTAGAAGACTTTATAGGGAATCTCACATGCAATACATGGTTAGTAGCCAAGGGAGACCAGAAAACTTTCCTCTTTATTCTGTGCATACAGGCCTTGACTCAATTATTATTTTCAATCATGAAAAATCTAATGAGAAAGAAACCTTAACTAAATTAGTGGCCACCCCTCACTGTAACATAGTGGCAGACACAAAAAAGGAGGAAGATAAGAAAAAAGCATCAAGACAGTTTGCCGAATCAGAAAATCACAGCAAACACATCACAGGTCTAGGGCTACAAAACAATCATCCATTGGTTGTCAACTTTGAGAGTCAAGAGAAGAGTCCTCATCATAATGAAGAACATGAGGAACTAAACCAAATTCAAAATAGTATTGGCTTACAAGAACAATCTAAAAGCACAATAGATAAACAGGGTAGTAGTCAAACTAGTAAATCTAAAACTAGTCCTCTTTGGAGTATGAGTTTTGGCGGTTCTCACAGTAAGAATAGTGCAGGTGCATGAGTCTAGCTTCACAATACAAAAAATAATCATGCTGAAGGACACTTGTATAAATTGAACTTTCCATGCACTAATACCATAGCTCAATATGAGGCACTCCTTCTAGGCCTACATTTATCGAAAAAATTAGGAGCCAGAAGGATAATTGTTCATGGAGATTTTGAACTAATAATTAGGAAAATTAATGGGAAATATACTGCAAAACATCCCATATTGACAGCCTATAGGAATGATACCCTAGATTTACTCAAAAAATTTGATGAATATGAACTTACCTTTGTCCCCAAAAACTATAATATGCTGGCCAATGCACTGGCCATTTCTACTAGTACTTGAAAAAGGCCTTATAAAAGCAAACAACACATAATTCAAGAGAAATACAGACTAGCCATCCCAGAAAATGAAAAATATTGGCAAGTGTTTGAGGGAGATAAAAAAATAGAAGACTTCTTACAGTGCAGAAATGAATTTGAGCCACCAAGTTCAGATTCAGAGTATGACCAAGACTGTCTTATTGAAGAAAATCCACTTGGTGAAGAATTAAAGTCTCTAGAGATTGCTGATATAAATCCATTATCTAATAAACTTGAACATACCACAGAAATTAGTGCAGGTGTAGAAAAAGAAGACTTAGAAATGCTGCAATCTAACACTCAAAGCTTGCCAAAAGGACTGGTCCCATTAGAAGAATTTTTTGATTTCAATGATGTTGCCAAAAAACCAAAATTGGAACCTGTTGAAACTGAAGTAGAAGAATGTAACATAGGCAGTGAACAGAAACCAAAATTGATCAAACTGTCCAAAACATTGCCAGCTCACATCACACTGAAATATATTGAGCTGTTTAGAGAATTTTCTGATGTATTTTCATGGAGTTATGAAGATCTAAAATCATATGACACAAAGATAATTCAGCATAAGGTACCCCTCAAAGAAAACCAGAAGCCCTATAGACAAAAATTGCGCAGAATAAACCTTGTTCAATGTAATATTCCTTTTCAGGAATACTTCTTAAACACAGCAAGCTCTAACCAGAGATGGAATGGGAGGGCATTTACCGGATATTTCACTTCAAAAAGGAGGATGAGACCTGGAGGCTATCTGGCCCTTTCCAGACTCTATCTAAGAGTGTGGGGGAAATACAACAAGTGGTACAAAAATCTCAATGCAAAGGGGAAGAAATAAAAGACATGCAGAGAGACAATTATATGTATTCCAAGTATGAATAGATACTCAAGAAATGCCATGGGAATGCTGAGCCATTTTATTAATCTGCCAAATATAGAGGAATACAATATTGATCAAAGCGATAGCTCCTATACTTGCAAAGGCAAGTTAAGATCTATTCTCAGAATGCTGCAGTATTTTAGATCTGTGTTGCAGGGGATAGCTGTGACTCAGATCTGCGTTCCAGTTGATGTTAAACGACTGTGTCACGGCCTAGACATGCCTCCTCGTGGATCTTTGCATCCTCTAATTAATCACGCATCCACTGGTTGGGATCTGCGATATTATAATCACCCATCGATCCAGAACTCCCCCAATAGATGCACGGATCTGTGCGTCCTCCAATTAATCACGCCTCCACTGTTCGCGATCTACAATAATGTGATCTCCCACCAATCCATAGATTCTCCAAAAGACGCGCAACTATTTCTGCAAGTAATCACCTATCCGCGATCCTCCAGAATTCAATCGAGGCTTCACCAATTCGGTTGCATTCCACCGTGCAGCGATTAAATGCGCTAATTCCCCTCCACCAGTGTTGTGCCATTAATAAACGCATTGCTCCTTCACAGTGGATCGATAATCTATCTAAGATACTGACGGAATTACCTCACCCGAGCAGGCACTCAAATTCCCCTGGGCCTGAGGGCGAGATCTTCGATCGGAGACACTCAATGCACTAAACAGCACTGCAGACAAGCTAAATAGCCAGCGTGCTCAATAGTCGCAATGACCAGATTCAAAGTAAATAAATTCTCCATGATGCCCAAATGAGGTGGCTATCATCTTTTATATAATTTTTCCGCTCTCAAAACCTACGGCCGCCTCCTCCCACAATACCACGGTAATATCCCTTGGCTACGTGCGCAATTTGGCCCCCTTGATTACAACGTTATATCTCCTTTGTGACTTTAGGGAGTGTGTTTTATCCTAAGTGGGTCATATTCTCCTTTTCACCCCCTTTATTTATATTTTAACTTTATAAAGGAAAAATTAGTCAAAATTAATATTTCCAATTAGCTGCTGCTAATTGGGAATATTACAGTCCTCCCCTCCCAAATGTTGCTTGTCCTCAAGAAACTGCAAGGATAGAACTGTAATGCCTCCACTCAAGGCATGGAGTCTGAAATATATTGAGGAACATCTCCCTCATGTGGATCCTCCATCCCCAAGAAATCATCCAAACAAAATGAGCAACCTCCCAACAAGGCAACTCCTGAAAAACTTCTTTCACCTCAAGCTCTGGAAATGAAGGTGGGCTGAAAATCTGAACATGGAAAGCATTGTAGCCTACCTCAAGCTGTCCTCATCTCCACTTATGATAAGTGTAGAGTATGTGTTGATCCTGGGCTGCAAAAGTATTGCCCTCACATTTCAAGGTGGAGAGCAATCCTCCAAAGAATTATCCTCCAATAATGAAGAACGTGCTGGCCCAAAACAATCCATCCATGATGAATAGGACAAGATCATCATAGAGTTTCCCAACGAGAATTTTTCTGCAAGTTATACATGATAGTGCATGATACAAACAATATCTCAATAGGATGTAGTGCAGTTTCACCCACTGCAACTTCAGAAATTTACATGGCAAGCAATGTACAAGATTCTTCATATCTACTAAAAGATAGTAAATGGCTGAATGTAACAACAATACATGATCAAGTAATTTCCCATGGTTTTACATTGGATGAATATCAACCTCATGGCCCACCTCAAAAGAAAACGAACATGTGGCCGTGGTGGCTATATCTCCTCCCATGCCCCCATTAGAACATATAGTGCAGAGAATGTGGGAATTCCCCCCATCCAAGGACACATCCATCTCATGTGTCACTCTCATAATCATGCTCCCTTGACAAATATGATCTATATCAACATAGGAATTCATGATCAGCAATGATATAAAGAAAATGCTGAAGGTTTCAAGTGATGCTAGAAGGTACCAACAGCTTCTCAAACAATTACAACGCAATTTTACAAGTTGCTGCTTGATAAAAGTACATGGAAAAACGTTTCTTCTTACATGGTTAATCATGCATGTCTTCATATGACACATGTTAGAGTGCACAAGCTGAACATACATGTGATAATAAAACATTTTCCCAAGGCCACAAAAGAGATGGCTACCTCCATCATGTATATTGTCCCAATATAACACATGGAGCAATGTGACAAGCTTGCCCTCTTGTGAAGCAATGCACTGCATAAAATTGGTAAGAGTGTGCAAATCAATGAATGTATAAACAAACTCCTCATCATACGCTAGAATTAAGATGGTACATGGGTCCATAAATGAGTCCTCCATAGTGTTTTTGCATGCTATGAAGAAGAATGAGCCATGTACTGCAAGAAGATAATCCTCCTTATGCTTGAAAACCCCAGTCAAGAAGAATATTCCATAGATGTCTCTATCATCATTTCATCCTCTTTTATCATCAAGTCCAATAAATATGAAATGATCTTGGGACCTGTGGGTTATGGATCCTCCACATTTCTGCTGGGCACACTTCATCCATAAGGCTCTGCTCCAAAGTGACAACACTGTGAGCTTATGCAAATAAGCCCCTGTCAATACCAAACTCTGTTCTTTGACATTCTCCTTGTCAAAGATTCCTCTAATAATGCTGCAAAAAATATGGAATACTCCCCAAGATGGAAGAGCTCCCAAATCATCAAATGCCAAAGAGATAATGCCATCTTCTCTTCCTGCAACATCATGCGAAGTGTGAGAGAAAATCTGCTCTTGCTCTCCCAGAAACAGGCAAAGAAACAAGACATTTTGCTGCCTCCCCATACCTCCATCATACCGATCATGTGATGAAGACATGATGAATGATATGAGTATCATATCAACACCATGTATCCATACTCTATGCTGCTCAATGATGTAAGTACCCATCCTCTTACTCTTAGGAAGAGTGTTTGCCAAGCGATGGCCAAACTCTTTCAAGAGTAACCAACGCAGCCAAGCCTCCTGCTATCCCATATCATAGGTCTGGAAGTAGCTTCCTAGCTCCTTGCTCATCAAAAAAATCCACTCAATCACTTGTGGATGCCCCCTTCTTCTCCTTATCTTGGTACTCCTCCCATGAGGGCTACCATCCTCCCAAATCAAATTCCTATCTTTGCACTTCATGGGATTTTGAAATGTAAGCTTCTCAAGGATCAATGAAACCATATCAAGAATCAAATAGGTGGTAGGCAAAAACCTCCCATCATGATGTGTATGGCTCAAGGAATGTCCAACATAGGCATGAGGGATGTTATCCATCTTAAGATGTCCTCCATCTTCTATCTGCTCTTGTGAGAAAGGAAGAAAATCTTTGCACTCCATGGTGTATTGAAGTGCACCTCTAATGAGATCTCTCCTTGAGACCTCCATTTTATCAATAGTCTTCCAAAACCAATGAGGTCTTGGATATAAAAGTAGAAGTTCCTCTTTGAGTTAAGAGGAGCTCATTGAGAAAGTGTCATCTTGAAGGGATAAAGGGTTTCTTACTCTAATATGTCTACCATCAATCTTCAAGGCTTCAAACCCAAAACTCCAATGTGATGTACAATCCAACAATGGCTCATGAGAATGATGGTTTGATTCTTTCTTGAGTGTTTCTATGTTGAACAGCATAGTGCAACCAAGTTGCTCCATAGTAGCAATGGAATTTGACCCTTGGTCATGCAAAATTAAATCTCCACATTGATCAAAAGAATTTGCTGCAACGCTGGAATGTGGAAATATTTTCATACATTGATGTGCATTTGGAACTTCTTGCAGGGCTGCAAGAGTCCCTTCCTCAAAAGTGTTGGTTGCCCCAACTGTTGATGCATGTGTCTGCTCCTCCATGAGTGTGACAGCGTTATCACAAGCCTCCTCAAGAGGTGGTGTGATATTTTCCTTCTTTTCTCTTTCTCCATCAAAGGTTTGGATCAAACTTTGAGTGAACTCTGCAAAATTCTTCACCCTTGCATGGCTCAAGTGGTTTCACCACCAATCATAGGCTTCACCCTCCAAGTGCAGCGCTGAGATTTCAACAACTTATTTCCCTGCTACAGGATGTAGTAGGAAAAATTCCTCCAACTTTCTCACCCAAGTTCTTGCATTATATGACCCATCAAAGGTAGACAATAGAAATCTATTTCCTTTGATTTCTTTTCTGCTACATGGTCTCTTCTCTTCCTTCAGCTGGATGAAATGAGAAAAATCTAGAGTCTCCCTGAAGGCTCTATGTTGAGATCTATACTCAACAAGGTAATCACTGAGGATATGATGATCCAAGTATCTTCCATGCTTAATATCTTCTCCTTGATGAGAATAGGGAGTGCATGGTACTTCCTCTTCTTTTTCTTCAATCTTCTCAACCTCCTCAAGGGTGGATGCATCTTCTCTGGATCTGAAAATAGATGAAAATAAACTCATCTTTTTCAACGTTTTTATCTTCTTGGGCTTAGACTCACTGGGTGTATCCACATGTTCCCCATGATCCTATGTGCCCTCATCCTCCGGGTGCAAGGTGGCCATTTTGATGGCTTCTCCTTCCATTATTCGATCAAGCTGGAAAGAGGTATCCAACCTTTCCACCCAATCTCGAACTGTGAAATCAGTGGATCCATCATATGTGGGAAAATGTGTCCTCCTAGTGTTACGCTGCACCTATGAGCTCTACGTGCTAGTCCCCCCACTGTTCCTTCCTTTTTCATCCTGTCTGAGCTGACAATAATCTCTGAAGGGAAAAGCCACTCTGAATTTTTCCCCCATGGACTTCCATTCGCGGAAATAATCTTCATCATGATAATGTCGATGTCCTCTGTGATGGTTGCAAGGTCTGTTGTCTCGCTTGATCTGAACAAAGTATTTGAATAAAATGGCATCCCTGAACTCCTGCCCAGTTGCCTGGTACTCAACAAAATAATCACTTATGCGGTAAGACTCTAGTTCCTCCTGTGCTTCTGTCTCAGTGTTTGTGTCTAGGAAAGTGGGCATAGTGGAACGGGAGGGGGCATGTGAAGCTTGGTGCGGAGTGGCAACTCGCTCTTGCAAATAGTGATATGCGCCTGACCCATCAGTAACCTAGCGACCCCTTGAGGTTTCAATCTTTCTAGCCTCCACAACAGTGAATCTTTGACCCATCATCTCTATTTTCCTCGCTAGATCTTGCACTGATTTGAGGAGTGCTTCCCCAAACTGTTTCGCATTGCTATCATCTGCCATTGGCTCTCCTTTCTCTGCTTCCACTACAGGCTCCTCCTGTTCTGCGTCCACCACTCGAACGTAGTCACCTTCTCCATAGGTGTTCTCCAACCTATTCTCAAAATCTTTGTGCTTCCTACCTCTGTGGCAGATGTAGGGTTTTTCTTCCGATGACATAGACTACTATCTCCATAGGCTGAGCTAGATCTATGCTCTGATACCACTATAATATTCCTTTTTGGGAATACTTCTAAAACACAGCAAGCTCTAACTAGAGATGGAATGGGAGGGAATTTACCAAATATTTCACTTCAAAAAGGAGGATGAGACCTAGAGGCTATCTGGCCCTTTCCATACTCTGTCTAAGAGTGTGGGGGAAATACAACAAGTGGTACAAAAATCTCAATGCAAAGGGGAAGAAATAACAGACATGAAGACATACAATTATATGTATTCCAAGTATGAACAGATACTCAAGAAATGCCATGGGAATGCTGAGCCATTTTATTAATCTACCAAATATAGAGGAATACAATATTGATCAAAGAGATAGCTCCTATACTTGCAAAGGCAAGTTAAGATCTATTCTCAGAATGTTGTGGTATTTCAGATCTGTGTTGCAGGGGACGGTTGTGACTCAGATCTGCGTTCCAGTTGATGTTAAACGATTGTGTCACGGCCCAGATGTGCCTCCTTGTGGATCTGTGCATCCTCCAATTAATCACGCATCCACTGGTTGGGATCTGCGATATTATAATCACCCATCGATCTAGAACTCCCCCAATAGACGCGCGGATCTGTGCATCCTCCAATTAATCACGCCTCCACTGTTCGCGATCTACAATAATGTGATCTCCCGCCGATCCAGATATTCTCCAAAAGATGCGCAGTTATTTCTACAAGTAATCACCTATCCACGATCCTCCAGAATTCAATCGGGGCTTCACTAATTCGGTTGTGTTCCACCGTGCAATGATTAAATGTGCTAATTCCCCTCCACCGGTGTTGTTCCATTAATAAACACACTTCTCCTTCATAGTGGATCGATAATCTATCTAAGATAATGACAGAATTACCTCACCCGAGAAGGCACTCGAAGTCCCCTGGGGCTGACGGCGAGATCTCCGATCGGAGACACTCAATGCGCTAAACAATGATGCAGACAAGCTAAACAACCAACGTTCTCAATAGTCGCAATGACCAGATTCAAAGTACATAAATTCTCCATGATGCCCAAATGAGGTGGCTATCATCTTTTATATAATGTTACCGCTCTCAAAACCTACGGCTGCCTCCTCCAACAATACCATGGTAATATCCCTTGGCTGCATGTGCAATTTGGCCCCCTTGATTACAATGTTATATCTCCTTAGTGACTTTAGGGAGTGCGTTTTATCCTAAGTGGGTCATATTCTCCTTTTCACCCCCTTTATTTATATTTTAACTTTATAAAGGCAAAATTAGTCAAAATTAATATTTCCAATTAGCTGCTGCTAATTGGAAATATTACATTCAATTACCCTTGGTTGATAAAGAAATTAATAAAATGTATGATGCTGGAATTACATTCCTTGTTATATATTCAGATTGGGTATCTAATATTGTGTCAGTTAGGAATAAAAAAGGAGAAATAAGGCTTTGTATTGATTTTAGGAACTTAAACAGAGCCTTATTAAAGGAAAGCTACCCTTTACCCAAGATGGATCACATTTTACAAAGGGTAGTTGGTTCTAAAAGGATTTCTTTATTAGATGGCTTCTCAGGTTACAATAAAATTTTGGTACATCCTGATGATCAAATCAAAACAGCCTTTACCACACCTTGGGGCACTTTCATGTATGTGAAAATGCCCTTTGGTTTAATGAATGATAGTGCTACATTTCAGAGAGCCATGGATATTGAATTGTCAGAAGAATTAGGCTTCTTCATCATTATTTACCTGGATGACATCACTGTTTTTTCCAAAACAGATGAAGAACACCTAGAACACTTGAGAAAAGTCTTTGAGGAATGCAGAAAATATGGGTTATCTTTAAATCCTAAGAAAACAATGTTTGGTCTCCAAGAAGGAAAACTACTTGGACACATCATATCATAAGAGGGGATAAAGATAGACCCAAAGAGGATTCATGGTATATTGCAAATCAACCATCCTAGAAACATCAAAGAACTTCAATATTTCATTGGGAAGATTAATTTCTTGAGAAGGTTCATACCCAATTTGGCTGAACTCCTTAGAAGCATAAAAAATATGTTCAAAAAGGAATAAGGAGTTAAATGGACCCTAGAAGCAAAGAAATCATTTGAACTAGTAAAACAAGAATTAACCAAAACACCAGTTCTCATTAGTCCTAATTCTATAAAGGATTTCTTCATTTTTTCATTTGCATCATAACACACAGTGGTTGTCGTCCTATTACGGAAAAACTTGAAGGTACAAGAGCAGCCAATTGCATTCTTTAGTAAGGCATTGAGAGATGTACCTCTGAAGTACAATATCATGGAAAAACAAGCCTTTGCCTTAGGCAAAGCCTTAAAAGACTTCAAAGTTTACATTTTACATTCCCACATAATTGCATTTGTGCCAAGTTTAGTTCTAGAAGACATTTTAACCCAGGATCCAGATGGAAAAAGAGGAAAGTGGATTGTTGTGATACTTGAATATGATTTATAAATCAAGTCCACTAAGCTCATAGAAGGTCAAGGACTAGCAAGATTAATGGCCGAGTCTAATTTTGAAGCTCTTGATATAAACATGTTAGATGCATTAAATGAACAGGAGGAGTTTTCAACTCCCATTATTGAATATCATTTCCTGTTATCATCTTGGTATGATAATATTTTTATATGTTTTGCTCAATTTAAATACACCTCCTAGTTTGTCTAAAACGAAGGCAAGATTTTTAAAGTTGAAAGCTGTTAATTACTGCATTTTGGATAAATGTCTATATTGGAAAAATGCTATTGGATTATTGCTTAAATGTTTGCCTGAGAATGATGTAGATAAGATCAAGCATGAATTACATGAAGGAGAATGTGGAGGCCACCTCTATTGGAAGAAAACTACTAATAAAATCCTTAGAGTTGGTTACTATTGGCCCACCCTCTTTCAATATGTCCACAAAATTATTATTTCCTGTCACAAATGCCAACTCTTTGAAGGCAGAAGAAAACTGCTTCCCTTACCTTTGCATCCAATCGCTGTTGAAGCTCCTTTTCAGCAGTAGGGTCTAGAATTCAATGGGGAAATCCATCCAGCCTCATCTGCCCGACATAGATGGATCCTCACCGCAATAGACTATTTTACCAAATGGATAGAAGCCATCCCTTCTAGGCAAGCCAATGACTCTGTCATCATAAAATTCCTTGAAAATCCTATCTTATCTAGATTTGGATATCCTAGGAGGATTATCGCTGACAATTCTGCTGCATTTGGATCCAAAAATATGGTTGAATTCTATCATAAATATTAGATTACATTGGGCCATTCTACTGCTTATTACCCTCAAGGTAATGGGTTGGCAGAATCCTAAAACAAAATTTTGGTGAATATAATCAAAAAGTTGTTGGAAGACAATAATAAATCATGGCACATAAAGCTATTACATGCACTATGGGCTGACATATTAACACTTAAGAAATCAATTGGAATGTCTCCCTACTAGCTAGTTTATGGAGCAGATGCTATTTTTCCAACCAGCCTAGGAATGCCAGTCATGAAGCTGATCCAAGAAGTACAGTCTGAGGATAATGATATGACAAGAGGAATCAATCAGACTATACATGTTCAACAAACCAGGGAGGAAGTCTACAACAGAGCCCTACATAAGCAAGAAAACAGAAATAAGTTGTTTGATAAAAGGACAAAGGCCAGTGATTTCAGCATTGGTGATAAAGTTTTGAAGTGGGATTCCAGGAGAGAAGATAAGGGAAAACATGGAAATTTTGATAACTTGTGGTGAGGCCCTTATCTCTTTCATTCTACTGCTGGTAACAATGCTTATTTCTTGCAGGAAGAGAATGTAATTGAACTTTTTGGAGGTCCTGTCAATGGCAAGATGCTCAAACATTATTTTTCTTAACTATACCAGTTTGAAGCTTTTTCATTTTCCCTCATTGTAAATATCATATCTATCATTGCTTTCAAAGTTAGAAAAATAAAAATACAAAAACAATAGAAAAGAAAAGAGGGCAGATGAAAACAAGAAAGGTACAACCCTATACCAAAAAAAGAGAAATAAAATCTGAAAGTGTGCAAGATCAAATGTCACTCCTAAAAACACACTTCTAGTTATTCATACAACCTAATCATGACTAATTAGCTTTTCAATTTACTGTTAATAGGTTAGTGAATTAGATCAGCCAAACAACATAATCTTGGCTTATCAGTAAGGCATATTAGGATAGAGGAAACAAAGGTTCAAACAAATTCAATATCTTAACCTATGAATCTCAAAATAAGAATGGCTCTAATTAGATTAAATCTTGAGCCAAAGATAGAAAACAACCTGGTTCCAATATGGTCAAAACTTGACCCAGATGAGAGAGAAAAAACAGCTCAAACAAATTCAAAACAGAGCTGAAGAAATAATGAAGGATGTTTTAGTTTTCAGATCTTAAGCCTTCAAAAATTTTGTTTTACTTTTTATAAAGACTATGTGCAGCTTGTTTTTATGCCATAGATCTGCAACAAAGTCAAAATTCTTAATCCTGGCTTGGCTGTTTTTAAATTTCCTGTTTTAGAATTTAGAGAATAAAGGTCTGTCAAACAGTCTAATCTTGACAGATAGTAGTTAGGTAGAGAATTTATGAACTCAACTATTTAAACTGAGTTCATGGAGAAATAAGAGTAGAAATAGATTAGTTTCCTATTTTCAAAAGAATAAAAATGTTTATGAAAAGAATTTTCCAATCCAAATGCACTCTGATGAAGAAAAAATGTTAGGAAGTAGGTTGTGTAGGTAGATGTTTGGGAAATACTTTTCTGCTGATATATCAAGTTCTAAGTCATTTTTGTTAGCATCTAATAAAAATATTATCAAAGTGCAAGGCACTGATCATCTTCCAGAGATAGATTGTCTGAAGTTTTTGGCACCTTCAAGAAGATGTCACCCCCATGTGGAGCCACTATTAGCCACCTATAAAAATTTGTCATATAAAATGGTGGCTAAATATTTTTAGCCTTCAAAAAACAATTCATGTCCAAATTGTGAGTTCTTGAAGTCTTATGATGATCTTTACCCTTTGAGTTAATCTTCACTGTTGTTTCACTATTAGTCCTAAAGTACTTGTTGTTTACTAGGAGAAAGACTACTTAAAAACTCCATTTTTCATCATTGCACTTCTCCATTTCATTCCCCATTTTCATCTATAAAAAACCTTCATTTGGCTTCTAAACCATTCCAGAATCCTCTTTAAACCTTATATCTCCCTTTATTTGGTTTAAAAATGCCTCCTCTCACCTATCAGAACCCTTACTTGGCCTAAAAAACCTTTGTTTTTGGGCTAAAAATCACTCTTCTACACTCCAAGGGTCTTAAGCCCCTGAGGGCTTGTTACCTTTAAAAAAATTTCCTCATATAACCTTGGCCCCGCAATCGAGCACTAAAGGGTCTAAACTTCCCTTCGGAACATTTATTTCTTTCTATTTTTTATTTTCCAACATTATGGTGTTAAAAAAATATAGACTATCCATCTCAATAAATCTAACGATCATTGTACACCTCGATGATTCAAATACCTTTTTGACCCGTCCACCCCACGACAAAGTCGCTGATGCACCACCAAACCCACTCTAATTTTCCCTCATGACTATTGAGTTTTCGCACTCCATGATAGCCGTTGATCTGCGCTCCTTCCACCAGATCAATGGTCATAGTTCCATCGCATGCCATCAAGGCCTATGTCCCACCATACTTCCTCCACGCATCTTCGAATTGATCGCGTTACACCTGCACCATCCAATATCCCGACAATCATCCGACGACTCAAACTCAATATCGCGCAATTTTTTCCCCTGTTCCATAGTGTGCTACTTCCGCGTGATATAAGCAGTTTCCATTTTACACGTGTCAAGCGATGAGTGGAAAACGTGTTCCAAAAGTTAATACCACCTACACCCCCAAATGTTGCGCAAAAACCACTGATGGTTTTCCCAAAACCACCTTTCCCTAATATGCGCCATAATTCAAGTCTTCACCTGGTAAGCTGTTTCTGCCAGGATTTTGTCCTCCACCGCTGCATTTCCCCTTCCTCAAGCATTTCCATCATTTCCATCAAAACCTTTGAACGTAGTTTTACCATGAGTCGCAGGGTTTTATAATAAGTTTGTGTGTTTTGCAGGGTTTATTGGTGTTGTTTTGTATACTTCCATAATCATAGACAGGTGACCAGTTTAGCCCAGGGTGACGATTATGAGGCTAAAATCAATGAAGACAAGGAACCGCGAGGTTTGAAATCTGTTGGGGTTCCCGTTTTTTGGCCAGATTGGAAATACCAAAAGACAAGACACCATCAAAACCACTTTCAGACCTTAGGATCTATCCCTCCTAGGTCTAGAGAGGGATCTCTCTATATGAGTCAAAGTTTATGTCTTTGAGGCTCTAAGTTATGATTTTAGGCTAGTTATATGCATAGGGTTTGTTTATTTGATTAAGATTTTGGTTGTTGGGAATCAGGAAGGAAGAGTTCATCATGAGACAGGACTGGGCAAAGAAGAATTTAGGCAAAGGAGAGATAATCTAGAGAAAATCGAGTCCATTGGGAAATGGAGTCAAGAAAGGATTTGCTTGCTATCAATATGCAAGCTTTTAGTTGGGCTATTCATCTAAAGCCTTGGATCCTAAAGTGATAGGGTGGCATGGGACATTAAGGACCGAGAGTGAAGGGGGGAGAACCAACTAATCCCATATATAGATTAGGTCAGAGGTCATTTAACTCCAAACTCGCTTGGACAAAATCAGAGGCAGCACAAGGGAACTTGGAAAGGCTTAATCAAAATGGAAATATCCTAGTGAGGTAGATACAGGGTTCTAGACCTCCCAGTGTTCTCAACACATTCCTTTAAATCCTAACAAGAACATCTAAAACAGATTCTGTTAATTCATACATCAGCTAGTAGGCAACAACATCCACTACACTGGTTAAATCAATTGAAATCCATCTTTAGATAAACACATTAAGAAGAAAACATAAAGGGCTGGGAGAGCAGCAACATAAGGCACCTAGCAAGGGTGAATCTTATGCCAAATTTCTGATGCGAGCCGGATGAAATGAAATGAAATGGAAATAAACACAGAGATAGAAAAACATCACCGCAGCTTTAGATCAGGATCCAATGAAATGTGCTTATCATATTAAACATCAACACCAATCAGGTACAACATAGACAATAGCTTGGACATTCAGTCTGAATACATCTTCCTCAGCCTATCTTACAATTATACACATAGAACTTATCTCAAGAGAAACTACTTGCACTTCTCAGCTATCTCATCAACAACCTTTACAACAATTTTTTCATAGTTTTCATAGCTGAAAAAGAGCAGAGGAAGTAGATAGAACACTAAATATAACATTAAACTTAGAAAATAAGGGGAGGGCCGAAGCCCATGCTGTTTTAAACTCTGAGCATTAATTTTTGGCACTCTTTGGAGAAAAGAATGATCTTCGTCAGGCTTCATTGATTCCAGATAAGTTTCTGATGCATTCTGGTTCACTATACTTTGTGGTACCCTTGGTGAATAAACAAAATGGCAATGAAAAATTGGATGGTCCGGCATACTTGAGCAACAAATGCTCTGATATCCTTGGACTGCGTTCTGAGGGGGGATATCCTCTGGAGCACAGCATAAAATCAAATAGTATGGGAAATCTGTCCTTCCTCGGAAGAAGACATTCTACTGGCGTGGAAACCCGCCCTTCATTAAATTCCTTTCCTCTGTCAGTGGAAAATTTACTGCTGCATCCATACTGTGTAGTTATGGCGGCGTTTCAACTCTTGTACTCTACAGAAACTCACAACTGTGTGTAGACAATCAATGCAATGGAAGACTGGTGGAGCGAAGGGCGAAAAATATGATAGCGTGGCGGCAGGAAGGTGGCTTTCACTAAACAATGGTGAAAAAATGTAATGAAATGGTGAAGACTCACGAATAATAGGGTTTGATGGTAGAATTCAGTGCAGACCGTTAGATCGCGGCCTGGGAGAGAATATCAACGGCGGGGGTCGAGCAGCGGAATGATATATGAAAGTGGGCAGAACAACCGTGAAACATAAGACTTTAGACTTCGAAAAAAATACAAAGAAGTGTGAAGGGAATGCAGTGAAATGGGATGAGGTGGGACCCAGCCAGAGGCGGATAGCGATCAGATCTCAACCGTTGGATCTTAGACCCAATCGACGGTCAAGGCTTAGTTGGAGAATCGCAATTGCGATAGACGAGAGGGACACACACTTATAGCCTCTGATTGTGATCGAGGAAGGGGAAGCGATTGGGAAGTGCGAGGTGACTGGCGGGGTGCGATGAAGCGCCAACCGTCCGAGAGGACAAGCGATGGCCGCAAGTGCGACGGAGGATTTGCGGCACCATCAGGTCGCATCGCAAATGTTTGCGATGGATCAATCGAACGAACAAGTGAAAATGCAATCATGCGATGAGTGTGATCTGCGATGGGCAGAAAGTGCGACGGCGCGACCAGATTGCATCACAAATATTCACGATGAAAACAGTGGCGGGTTACATATTATATAACATAAACTTTACAATAGAGTTTATATGTAATGCATGGCGGGTTATGGAAAGGGGAAGTGGTTATAAAGGATTTGGAAAGAAATTAAAGGGGATTTTGGGGGGATTTGAACGGTAAGAAAGGAAATAGAAGGGAAGACAAGGGAAAATAAAATAAAGGCTAAGTGGGGGTGAAATAAGGGGAAAGGGAGATGGGCCTTTGAGAATTTCTTCACAAAAAGAGAGGTTTTATAACGGAAATCAGCAGAGGGAAATTTATCAAAGGACACCAGGCATAAAGAGGCTTCAAGGATGATGTGTTTTTCAGAGGAAATGCATTCCTTGAAGGTTCAAAAACATTTTAGCCCACTATTTTCTTGTCAAAAAATTTATGGGGGGCTAACAGTGGCTCCACATGGGGATGGATTCTTATTGAAGGAGTCAAGAATTCAGAAAATGATCTTTGGAGTAGGCCAGTTGCCTGCTGCTTGACTCATCCATTTCTTTCTTTGATCAGCTGCCACAAATCATGAAGACACCATATCAATAAAAATCTCCCACACATCTACCTACCCACACTATAGTCCTAACATTTTTTCTTCTAGGTGCATTTGGACTTGCAAACCCTTTACATCATCAATTTTTTACAAACAAGAAAACAAACCTATCTTACTTCTACCCTTATTGCTCCATGAGACCATATTAGACTGTTGGCCTCATATTTTTCTCTACCTACACTACTACCTGCTAGGATTAGACTGTCTAGCAGGTTTCTTCTCTACTTCTAAGACAGAAATTTAAAACAGTCAAGCCAGGATTAGACAGTCTAGCTTGTTGAACTTTACAGAAATTAAAACAACTAACTACTTGCTCATAGGCTGAGCTTTATTTTAGAATTCCTACCTACCCTACTCTAACTTGACATATTTACAAATATAGTTCACAAACATTGTCTTCCAATGTAACTAGTCCACCAAGTGATCCCATGGCTGGTCTTTCTTGCTCAATTCCTTGAGCAGGCTGGATAGGCAGGGCAGCTCCCACTCTTTTTGTTCAATAGCAGCAGCTTTGAAAATTTTCCTTCCTGTCTGCAACATGCTGCTCAAAAAGACCTTTGATCCTTCTTCAAATGTGTGCAGGAAATGTACATAAGGATCGTGAAATGATACCTGGTTATGAATATCTGGCAGGTAGGCTTCAACCAGGATTTCTTCTTCTTCCACTGGATGGAGAAAAAGACTCTCTTGGAGTAGAGTGTCTCCTTCATCTTCTGAACTGGAGGAATCATCATATATTGGAGCTGAGTCCTCCTGGAGCTTTGATATGTTCTTCTCTGATGTGCTGAGCTCCGTGAAAAGATCTAAGAATTCTTGAGCAGTGGTTTGTTCCATTGTTTCCTCTTTTTCAAGAGAAGGCTCATTGCTTTCATTTTGCTCAAGAATATCTGCTGGCTTCCAGTCTCTTTGATGATTTGTAGTAAAGAAAAATTAAGATTCAAAGAATATTCATAAGCTATTATACTATCATTGCTCTCCCCATCAGTATCATAGATAGGCCGGATGGTTTCATTACTCCCCTGAAATTGTTGGCTCTGATTTTCCTCCCATGAATATAAGGATGATGGTCCTGCAAGCTCAGCTTCCCCTTGAAAACACTCATCATCAAACAGATCATAAATAGGAAAATCATAACTGTAAGTAATGTCACCCACCAAACCTTCTGGATTTTCAGCAGGTATTTCTTCGTCCTGATCCACAAAGGAGTCTTCTGGATTTGTATCATCAAACTCAAGAGATGACTGAGAAGGAGCATGTGTTCCATAAAATATTTCGGAGGTGGACCGCTGGTTTGATATCCGATCAATCTCTTCTTCTATCAAAAGAGGGGTTTCCCTTTCATCATGGCCAGAAGAACAACAGTCCTCATCCTCTTGTATTAGCTGACTGGGAGGCGGGATGTTTACTTGAGCTTCTTCTTCCACACCAGATTCTGCCTCCTCTATATGGTCTCTTGTTTCCTCCAGGCAGCGTTCCCCATTAGCTTTCGCCATTAGGTCCTGATATTTCCTAGTCAGTGTAACACAAGACATGGGTGAGCAATCAGGCAGTTCCTGATCACTTTCCTCCTCGTCTCCTACAGATTCTTGAGCATCATACATGTCTTGCTCATCTTCTAGGTCCTGAGTTTGTTCTTGTTCTGGAAGATGCATGGGCTGCTCGAAATAATCATCATTTGCATTCAGGTTAGCCATGTACATTTCCAGCACTTTACCAAACGTTTCTGTTAATTCATTTAACTGATT
Source organism: Pinus albicaulis (assembly GCA_034641835.2). Lineage (NCBI taxonomy): Eukaryota > Viridiplantae > Streptophyta > Pinopsida > Pinales > Pinaceae > Pinus > Pinus albicaulis. The sequence continues at coordinate 1,115,377,357 of CM076582.1, forward strand.
ATATAGAGCATCATACTTTGTATCTCTGTCCATGTTTGGATTCATTCTTATGCAAAGAAGGCTACTGCTTCTTCTCAACCAGTTCGGAGTCTTCTACCAGTGGATTCATTTGGTATCTTGGGAGTTATGGAGTGTGGAGTCGTCAGGTGGATGTATATGAACATTTGAAGTATGATGTTGTCCACCGTCAGAAGTGTGAATGCCAATCTAACCAGAGATTATGGGTCTATGAGTGCCTATGAATGTTTAAGGTGAAATGCACTATTTCCCCAGCGGAGTTGCCATTATGTTGGGGTTCCCGTGTTTTGTCCAGATTGGCAAGACCAAAAGACGAGACAACATTAGAACCACTTTCAGACCTTAGGATCTAGCCCTCCTAGGTATAGAGAGGCATCTCTCTATATGAGTCAAAGTGTATGTCTTTGAGGCTCTAAGTTATGATTTTAAGCTAGTTATATGCACAGGGTTTGTTTATTTGATTAATATTTTTGTTATTGGGAATCAGGAAGGAAGAGTTCATCATGAGACAGGACTGGGCAAAGAATAATTTAGGCAAAGGAGAGATAATCCAGAGAAAATCGAGTCCATTGGGCAATGGAGTCAAGAAAGGATTTACTTGCTATCAATATGCAAGCTTTCAGTTGGGCTAGTCATCTAAAGCCTTGGATCCTAAAGTGATAGGGTGGTATGGGACATTAAGGACTGAGAGTGAAGGGGGGAGAACCAACTAATCCCATCTATAGATCAAGTCAGAGGTCATATAACTCCAGATCTTCTTGGAAAAAATAAGAGGCAGCACAAGGGAACTTGGAAAGGCTTAATCAGAATGGAAAGATCCTAGTGAGGCAGATATGGGGTTCTAGACCTCCCAGTGTTCTCAACACATTCCTTTAAATCCTAACAAGAACATCTAAAATAGATTTCGTTAATTCATACATCAACTAGTAGGCAACAACATCCACTACACTGGTTAAATCAATTGAAATCCATCTTTAGATAAACACATTAAGCATAAAACATAAAGGGCTGGGAGAGTGGCAACATAAGGCACCTAGCAAGGGAGAATCTTATGCCAAATTTCTGATGCGAGCCAGATGAAATGAAATGAAATGGAAGTAAACACAGAGATAGAAAAACATCACCGCAGCTTTAGATCAGGATCCAATGAAATGTGCTTATCATATTAAACATCAACACCAATCAGGTACAACTGTTTGGTCAATTTAGTGTGTCCTAAATTGCTGCATTTAATTTTTCAATCCGGGAATCGTAAGCTGATGAAGTGCGGCGCACTATATGTGCAAGATAACCTATTTCTTAACTTTTTGTTTTTTTTGGTTTTCTAAGGTGAAATGGAAATTCTAAGATGAAAACAAGTTTGGTTATGTTTGTTCAAGGAAATGATATCCCCTATAATGATTTACCAACTTGAAACCTTTAAAAAGAAATTTGAAATTTACAATGACAAGACTTGAAAGGAAATGAAAATGTGCTGTTGAAATGAAAAGGTGCTGCTAGTCTAATAAATCAAAACAGTGAACTATTGAGCATGAAAACCAAACTATTCTTGCTGCTGACTAAACACAAAAGAAACTATGTTTAAGGAAATTCAAAATTGCAACAAAATAAATCTAAATCAGATTACATCAATTTATCTTCTGATCCTTCATCATTAGTTCAGCTATGATTTTCGGAAGTAATCATAAACAAATTGAGTAACTGATATCTAACTTGCAGAAAGAAAACTAATATCAAACCATACATTCATGATTCAATCCCTCACCATCAGTCCAGCTGTGGCTTTCGGAGGCAACTGAAGATGTTATGCACAATTTAATATATCTTACATTTGCAGAAAAGAAACTAATACTAAACTACACATTTCATAATACAATCCCTCACCATCAGTCCAGCTGTGGCTTTCGGAGGCAACTGAAGATGTTATGAGCAGCTTAATATATCTAAATTTGCAGAAAAGAAACTAATAATAAACTACACATTTCATAATACAATCCCTCACCATCAGTCCAGCTGTGGCTTTCGGAGGCAACTGAAGATGTTATGAGCAGCTTAATATATCTAAATTTAACTACTGAAACAAATAAGCAAAATTGAAATGAACAAAGCAATACTGAAATTAAACAGAAACTATGAAAAGCAAATTAGCAGCAGAACAATGTTAGTTCCATGTCATTAGTCAAAAAGCTATGAAAATGCCCAGGCTGCCTATCTATAACCTGAAACAAGAACACTGATCAGTGATTAACAACATAAAATATGAAAGACAGAAGTGAAATGGAAATTATGGAAGTTTATAAACAGAAATGAAGCAAATGCAATGTATAAACATATGAATGGATTATGGCACAATGAGCTTTAAAGAAACGAAATGAGAACTTTACACTAATGCAAAAAACCTTAGCTGAGCAGGGGCCCTCTACACCAACCTTGGCAACGATCTTCAAATACGAATTTCGGTTGAAAACATAGTCTTTTTATATTAAAAAGCAGTCATTACAGAAAGGTGATGTTACGGCACAAGTGCAGCGTAATCACATTACAGAGCAGACTAATAAAAGATAACAGAGACTAACATCGACTAACTCTATATGCGTATGCAAACACATTATATATAACAAAAGAAATATAATTGTCTCCTAAAGTTCATGCTAGTGGAGAGCACGTAGACCACTACGTCCACGAATCTAGGATCATGGCCGTGTTGGAAAGTAAATCTATGAGGAGTGGATGCTTGAATTCGACTAAGGAGCCATGCACAGATGTCGATTTATCCTCAGCAACTTAGAAACGGCCGTATGAATCTTCATGTGACACGAAACAGAGTCCGACCAACATGAGACTCTATGGTTGACTTCCATGTGGACACCTTTGACCGCGGCTTCTTTAGATGAGTTTGCTCAAACCAATAGGACACGAACCATGTCCACGTCATTCCTGACCTGCCCATGTGGCTCGTTTTCCTTGTAGACACCTGTAACATAGAGTTTCACAAAATAGCTGCGGAAAGTTGCAGCAGCTGCGGAAAGTGGCAAGATTCCGCAGCTGAATGAACAAAATATAAATCAAATAGCAAACACAAAAATATAATTAAAAACCATGTTAGATGCTCTTTTGCACATGTTATTGACAATTTGAGAGGTTCAGGTGAGTGAGAAAGGTATAGAAAAGTGTATGGAAAAGATGCAGATTTGAGACTCAACATACCCCCACTGTGAAGGTGTTGCATGTCCTCATGCAACCAAAATTTTGATAATATTTCTTCAGTTCATGTGCCTTGACACTTCAGCCAGCACATCCAATCCTCTCCTCTTCTTCCTTGGTACTGCTAACATTCTGGGTTTCTTCATTAAGCACCTAAATTTGATATTAACGAGTGCTCTGCTCAACTTTTGGCATTTCCTTTTCAGTTTCTTATTCTTCTTCTGCCATATTCCCAAATGTAGCATGGTATTATCATGGATGATTTTGTCCAGTTTGCCTTGTTCTTTCAATGTCTCATTTTCATTTTTGATGTGCATATTTAAAAGCTCTAGCTCAAAAATTTCCTGTTTTAGTGATTGGACTAAATCATCCTGTAATGTATGAGGCTGAATGGACGAAGTACTTGGACCTGTAGCTGCCTTTTCCAAAGATTCTATATAGTCATATACTTCCTACTGCTTGGGGTCTATTTCAGGTTTCATTTTTATTGGGCTGTCCCCAAAATGCCGTGAAGGAGAGTTATCTTCAAAATCTGGCTCAGAAGGGCTCACATCAATATCTTGCTGAGAATGGGACGGAGTATGTTCAATGTCTGATTGGGAATGAAATGAACCAGGTTCACTAACTGACTGAGATGGACTATGGTCAGCTGGGGACTGTTCAGATGTCTCCTCACCCAAGTCAATGAAATGAGGACCCTTAATTTGTGTTTTCCTCAATTTCCCCTTAAGTCTGCTGCTTCTCCTCACACGCTGTGGTACACTATCCTTTTGTTTTTGTTTTCCTTTCTCTGTCTTCTTGGGCATAGATGACTGTTTTTGAAGATAGACTAATCTTTCAGATAACACTTGATTATCTTCTTCTTCAGAAGAAGAAGTTTTATGTACAGCCTCAATAATTTTTCTCTCTTTTGGTGTTATTGGCTTCTTACCCTTGATTTCTTTCTTCTTCCTCTTTGACAGTCTCTCTTCTTTATCAGTTCTTTCAATTGCAGTAGTAGGAGTATTTTGGATTTCATCAATTATTCTTTTTCTCCTACTTCTCCTTGCTGTGCTACCTTTAGGAATTTCTTGAGTAGGAGTAATTTGGGTTTCATCATTTATTCTTTTTCTTCTACTCCTTCTTGCTGTACTACCTTCAGGAATTTCCTGAGGTTCCTCAAAGAAATTTATAACTAGAAATTGTTCCCATGTGTCTTTCTTTTCCTTTAACTCCTTTTCAATCAGAATTTTTACAAGGTCGTGGTGATATAGATGAGGTTCTACATCTCCTAAGTGTTTCTGAACAGTCACATCCATTTTCTTCAAGCTATCGAATAGAAAATATGGGAGATTGAGAGTTTGATTCTCTAGAAAATTCATTAGTAACCTGGTATGGTACATGTACATGGACCCAAAACAGCCTTCACATGTAATGAATTTCTGAACAACTAGCAGTAAAGTAGCCCATTCCTCTTTCAATGCATGCACAGGAATTCCTCTTTTAAAAACAGTTATGTCCATACCTTGGTTTCGTAAGATTGTTCTCCATGCCTCATCACTGATGCTTTTATTTTTAAACCAACGCTCACCCTCCTGAAGGAGTTCCGTGGCTGTTGCTATAGATGCTTCATTGACCACAAACTTAAGGTCTCCAATTTCCACTTCCAAGCCATCAAATGACCTTGCAAATGCTTTCGTAACTTCTTTGTGATAACCTCTGAATTTCTGGATAAAACGCAACCATTTTGCTTTCTTCAATATCTCCCTTATTTGCGGATATCCCTCCATAAACTTCGGTCCTTCCGGTTCTGCTCTTAGCAATTTACCCATTTCTCTTTTCTTCTCTTCACAAATTTGCCTGCGTGAGGGTTCAAATGGAAATAGAACGGTTGAATGCACAGGAACGAGCACAATGACTGTGGGAATGTATCATAAAATGGGAATGAGCACCATAAACGGAATGGAGTGAGACTGTGGGTAGATATCCGAGAGTGAGAATGAGCACAATGAACGAAATGGAGTGAGACAGAATAGAGTGGGGTTTCGTAAACACGGCAGAGACACGACAGAGAGATTAACAAAGTATAACAAATTCGGCAGCGTTTTGAATTTTGGTGGCTGCACCATAAATATGAGCACGTTTCAATCAACGGTTATGAGTTTATGCGGCTGTAAGAGTCCTTGGTCAAATCAAATACGTCTCATTATCACTGGTGGAATATTGGATCATGAGTGAAAATCGGGAATTTAATGATGGAACCGTTTGTGAATGAATGCGAGAGGATAATATGGAGATCGTGAAGGGTTACGGAATTTTCAATATAATCATTGCACGTAATGGATAGAGCTCATGGTTCAGAACTATATAAAAAAATGTTTTTCAATGCTATTTGAAATCAATTTTATTCATACCTTTGGAATCTTTGCCTTTTCCCTTGGTCTTCAACTAATTGATCTTCATTGGTGTCTTGAATGCTCCATGTATTCATTTTTTATCCTCTTACCTGCATTTTATTTCATAATTATGGAAATAACGTCTGACTGTACATTCTTTTTGAAAATAGAGTAGTAGCTGCGGAATCTGCTTCTGGCTGCGGAAACTGGAGTCAGCTGCGGAAACAGATGTCAGCTGCAGAAACTGACACAGCTATTACTTCGATGAATGGAAATGAACAGATGACAAATGACCAGATGGAAATGGTCATGAAAAAGATTTTTATTGATGGAATGGAATGAAATGGATAAAATGAAGTGGAATGGGGTGAAATGAAATGAAATGAAATGGAATGAAGTGGAATGAAATGAAGTGGATGGTGACAAAACTTGTGAAATGAAGGAGAGATTTTTTTTTTTTGGAAAATATAGAGTGTCAGGTGTTCCTGATTTTCACCCTATATTTTCTGTATAAGACTGCCAATCAATGATTGGTTTTCAAGCTTATACCATTTTTTTTTTTATTTTATTTTTTTTTTTTTTTTTTTTTTTAATAACTGAAAAGAACAAAAGCTAGGCTGGTGGAGAAGAAGAATTCTTCTGTACCAGCCTGATTTCTTGAAACAATTTGACAAAATCCTCTTTTGAAAGTGGCTTATGATAAATTTTCAATCTATGGCCATTCACAATAAGAGGAGTTTGAAATTCATCAATGGTCTTGATTCTTACCGCTCCATTGCTAAAGATCTTGTCAATTTCATATGGCCCAAGCCAATGAGTCTGAAATTTTCCTTGAAAATCTTTAAACTTGGAATCAAATAACAATGCCCAATATCCTTCTTGAAACTTCTTCTCTTTGATATATTTGTCATGCCATTTAGCTCTTTGATATTGAACTAGATCAGTTCTTAGAATTGCTTCTTGTCTGATCTCATCTAGCTCATTTAATTGCTCCATTCTATGCTTTTGGGCTTCTGATAAGTCCATCCCCAACTGAGCTGCTATCTTGAAGGTCTTGATTTGAAACTCAATGGGGAGCAAGACTTCTTTCCCATAAAAAAATTCATAGGGAGAATTTCCTGTTGTATTCCTCCATGTAGTTCTGTAGGCCCACAAGGCTTCAGGAAGCCTTTCTGCCCAATCTCTTCTATGTAGATGAACAGTTTTGGTGATGATACTTTCAAGAACTTTATTTGTGGAATCCACTTGACCATTTGCTTGCGGATGGTAAGGAGTAGACCTTATGTGCTTGATTTTGTATTCTTCCATCAACTTCTCCACCAAATTAGATGTGAATTGGCTCCCCTGATCTGTCACAATTTCTCTTGGAACACCAAAGCGAGTAAAAATATCCTCATAAAGAAAATGAACAACTGAATTTTCAGTAGCTGATACTAATGCTTTGGCTTCTACCCATTTAGTAACATAATCAGTACAAACCAATATATACTTCTTTTGCTTGGATGGTGGATTAATAGGTCCAATGAAATCTAAAGCCCACTTTTCAAAGGGTTCAATGAGTACCTGTGTTTGCAGTGGCATTTCATTTGAAAGGGTAGGTTTCCCTACTCTTTGGCAGGTGTCACACCTTTTGACATATTTTTTTGCATCTTTGAAGAGGGAAGGCCAATAATATCCTAAAGAAAGGATTTTATAGGCCATCCTTTTGTCTGCAAAGTGTCCGCCGCATGGTTCATCATGACATGCCTTAAGAATATCAGGCATTTCATCTTCCCTGACACATCTTCTGATCACAAGATCTGGCCCTGTTTTAAACAATTCGTTAGAAATCCATGAATATTTTGAACTCTCCTGAATAATTTTTCGTTTTTCTCTTGAAATAAATGTGAAGGTAGTTTCCCTGTAACCAAATAGTTAGCAATATCTGCATACCAAGGGGTCTTAATAGTTACTGCAAACAAGTATTCATCAGGAAACTTATCTTCTACAGGAGAATCTTCTTTAGTATTCTGAATCCTAGACAAGAAATCGGCTACTGTATTCTGTTTTCCTGGTCTATCCAACACAGTAATATTGAATTCTTGCAAAAGTAAAAGCCATCTTGTCACTCTGCCATTAGTAACAGGTTTGTTCATTAAATATCTAATTGCAGAATGGTCGGTATGAATAAAAGTTTCATAGCCTGTTATGTAATGTCTAAATTTATTAATTGCATGAACAACAGCTAAAAACTCTTTTTCAGTCACAGTATAGTTCAACTCTGTGGGAGTCAAATTTTTACTGGTATAATAAATGGCATAAGGAACTAAATCTTTTTGACCCAACACGGCTCCTAGAGCTGTATCTGAAGCATCCGTAGAAATATGGAAAGGGAGTTTCCAATTTGGTCCTCTCAAGATAGGTGCTTCAGATATTCTTGTTTTCAAAGTTTCAAAAGCTGATTGACAATCAGGATCCCATTTAAATTCACGGTCTTTTGTAAGCAATTTGAAGAGTGGAGATGCTATTTTAGTGAAGTTTTCTATAAATCTTCTATAGTAACCGGTAAATCCTAGAAAAATTCTAACATCTCTTTGACAATTTGGAATAGGCAACTTGGAGATGACTTCAACTTTTGATCTATCAACCTTAATCCCATCTCCTGAAATATGATGTCCTAAAACAATCCCTTCGGTAAACATCATAAAGCATTTTTCATGGCTTAATGAAAGGTTTGTTTCTTTACATCTTATGAGAACTTTTTCCAAATTTTCTAATGCCTCTTCAAATGAATTACCAAAAACTGTAAAATCATCCATATAAACCTCTACACAATCATGGATTAGATCAGAAAAAATTCCTAGTACTGCTCTTTGGAATGTTGCTGGTGCATTACATAACCCAAAAGGAAGCACTCGGTAGGCAAAAATTCCCCATGGACAAGTAAATGTGGTCTTATCTTGATCTTCAGGTGCTACCTGAATTTGATTATAGCCACTAAAACCATCCAAAAATGAAAAGTACTTTTTAACTGCTAATGTGTCTAATACCTGATCGATAAAAGGCAAAGGAAAGTGATCCTTCAAAGTTGCTTTGTTCAATTCCCTGTAATCAATGCATACCCTCCATTTACCATTCTTTTTAGTTACTATAACCAAAGGAGAAACCCATCGGCTATCTGAAATTGGATAAATGAAGTTTACATTGAGAAGTTTTTGGAGCTCTTCTTTCACTATCTCCCTAAGATTTGGATTCATCCTTCTTTGAGGTTGTCTGATTGGTCTATTGTTTTCCTCAATATAAATATGATGGATGCAAGTCTTAGGATCAATACCCTTCATGTCAGTATACTCCCATGCAAATGCAGTAGAATGTTTTTGCAAGATTCTGGTTAGTTCTTCTTGTTGTGACTTCTCCAAATGTTTGTTGATATTCAATGTTTTTCTTGGAAAAATCTCAATAGCAGAATTACCAAACTCTTCCATAGAGTAAAGAGACATTTGTCTTGATGATAAATATTCTATGTCGGATTCCAACTGAAATTGTGTGGGGTCATATTCTGAAGATGTCTCAAAATTTTCTAATGTGTTCAGAATTTGACTATCCTCACTGATTTCAGAAATGGTAAAGACGGGTTGTATAGTGTCCTCATCATCGACCCATTCATTGTCTCCTACTTCTGTGATTGCTTTTGCTGGAGGATACAAATTGAATTTCTTTGTCGAATTACCATTAGAAATGTACATATCCCCAGATCTACAACTAATGAAAGCATCAGCTATGGCTAGCCAAGGTCTTCCTAAGATAAGTGGGTGTCCTCCTAGATTACTCTTGGGAGTCAAAATCATAAAATCTACTGGATATTCCCAAGAATATAAGGAGACTGAAATATCTTCTAATACACCATCTGGTTTAATAATTGATCGATCTGCAAGTTGCAGTAAAGTAGGTGTAAAAGGAAGGTTAGGAAGTTTTAGCTGGTCCATAGTCTGTCTACTCATAATGTTGATAGCAGCCCCTAAGTCAATCAATGTGTTTGTAATTTCTATCCCATTTATATGTGTCTTGAAAATTGTACTTCCTGGATCTACATACTTCTGCATGGTAATTTTTCCCATCATAATATCTGCAATCTTTCCTACCAGGTGGATTCTTCTTGTGTCTTTTAGTTTCCTTCCTGGTCTTTTGAAACTCAACTCCTTTATTGTTTTTGCTAGAATATGAATTTCTCGAATAGCTTGTAGCAAGGGAATATTGATACAAACATTCTTCAATTCATCTAGAAAGTCATAGTTAGGCAACAAGATTTTTTTTTCCACCCCCTTGTCAATTTGTAGTCTTTCAGGAAAAGGAGGTGTAGATGAAGATGCGGGTTGCTCAACTATAGGAGTTGTGGGTGTTAACTTTTCTTTTTCTTTTTGCATGCTTGAATTTTGAAGAGATTCTTCCTCAGAACCTTTATTGTCTTGAAGAGAGTCCTCCTCAGAGGTATCTTGCTCTTGAATATCTATAGAAGGTTTTTCTAAAACTCTACCAGATCTGAGTTGTACATCGTTGAGAGGAACAATCATATAGGTAGGAAATTGTTGTCCTTATACCATATAAGTATTCTGAGGATTTTTATTATTAGGATTTGGCAATGGCTGAGCTGGAAGTTGATTTGTCTTCTGTTGGTATGGGAGCATGAGTTGATGATTTGTATTTTGTTGAGAAGGTTGTTGTTGTGGAAATGGCAATGAAAGTTGTGGATTTGGGCTTGGAAGTTGTGGAGCTTGTTGATTTTGAAAAGATGGAGGATATTGATAAAATTGAGCAAATCTCCCATAAGTATTTTGCATCCCTTGTACCCATGGCTGATATGAATTCTGATGTTGGGGCCAAGGTTGTTGCCAAGGATTCCAATTTGGTGGGGTTTGAAGATTCATAGGGTTATTAAACCCTGGAGATTGTTGTCCCTGCCAAGGTCTCCTTGCGACAAAACGGAGAGATTCTACTGAATTTGGATCTTCTTGAAAAACAGCTTTGAGTCCAGGGATTGAAGGAAAATCCTTGATCTCATGATTTTCTGAGCAAATAATACATGTTTCTACAACTTTTGCATCCAAGGGACATTCCCTTAAAGCATGTTTCTTTCTACATTTCGGACAAAAGATGGCTAAAGCATCTGTTTCTGCTTTCTTCTTGTTTTGGATTTTAAGGGTGTCTAGTTGTTCACTAAGGCTCCCTAAGATATCAGTTTTGAACTCATCAAGCATATTACCAATCTATGCCCTACTTACTGATCCAGTTGCAGATTTGTTAGCCCTAATAAGAGAAGGATCCCTAGGCCCTTTTCCTGTTTTAGATTTTCCTCTTGAGAGATGGACACATAGTTCTGTTATATCACGAAGTGGAAGTTGAGAAATGTCTCCTTTCCCCATCATGTTTAAAATATATATCCATTCATCTCTAATTTCTTTTAATATGAGGGCTTTCAAGGTTTCATCATCTAATTTTCTCATCTTTGCTCTTTTCAAGTTGTATTGAAATCTTTCAAGTAAATATTCCAAATTTTCATCTTCTTTTTGCGTCATTTTGAATACCTCATCCTTGTGATTGGTGGGCATACAATAGTCCAAGTATCTATCCAAAAATGTTTGTTTCATATCATTCCAAGTCCTGATAGATTGAGTGGCTAATCCAATGAACCATTTCAAAGCAGATCCCTTCAATGTTGAAGGAAACAGTTTGAGTTTTTGAGAGTCTTCCATATAGTCATAAGTTCGGCACACAACTTCAAACTCAAACAGAAATGTTTCAGGATCCTCACTTCGCAATCCATAAAAGTTAGGGAGAATAGATGGTGAGATATTTTTCATTGTTGCATGAGTTTCCTCATCAACTATAGGGAAACCAAACAAATTGTCTCCTTCCCTATTTCTACCATTATTTCCTTCACCATTGTTGTCTTCATTGTTTCCTCCTCTTCTACCTCTACCTCCATCTATTACTTCCGCTGCCATGATAGTTTCTTTAGAGTTCTTAAATTCCTCTAGTTCTTCTACCAAGGGAGGATGAGAGAGAGTCTCTTTGTTTTCTAAATGGGTTTTAGTAGGTGGTATAGGAGAATCCTCTAATTCAGCTGTTCCTTGACTTCCAAAAATCTTAAGGCTAGTGGTAGATGGTGGTGAATCTGGTCTATGCCTTGAAGAAGATGGAGATGTGAAAATCGAACTCTTGGCTTTAGCTATAAACCTTCCCCTAGAATCTCTTGCTCTATGCATGTCATTTTTATTTATTTATTTATTTTATTTTTTTAAATTTGGGCTAATAATTCTCTTTCTGATCTTCCAGGTCACACTAGGTGCAAGAAGAGAGCATAATTAAGAAATTACTGAACCAATAACTCTCTTTTCTGATCCTCCAGATCACACTAGGTGCAAGAGGAGAGCATACTTCAAGAAGTTATCAAGTTTTCCCTTCTTTTAGAATTTTTGTGTTTTTTTTTTTTATAAAGAAATTGGCTACCTAGTTACACTTCCCCGGCAATGGCGCCAAAATTTTTGGTCAATTTAGTGTGTCCTAAATTGCTGCATTTAATTTGTCAATCCGAGAATCGTAAGCTGATGAAGTGCGGCGCACTATATGTGCATGATAACCTATTTCTTAACTTTTTGTCGTTTTTGGTTTTCTAAGGTGAAATGGAAATTCTAAGATGAAAAAAAGTTTGGTTATGTTTGTTCAAAGAAATGATATCCCCTATAATGATTTACCAACTTGAAACCTTTAAAAAGAAATTTGAAATTTACAATGACAAGACTTCAAAGGAAATGAAAATGTGCTGCTGAAATGAAAAGGTGCTGCTAGTCTAATAAATCAAAACAGTGAACTATTGAGCATGAAAACCAAACTATTCTTGCTGCTGAATAAACACAAAAGAAACTATGTTTAAGGAAATTCAAAATTGCAACAAAATAAATCTAAATCAAATTACATCAATTTATCTTCTGATCCTTCATCATTAGTCCAGCTATGATTTTCGGAAGTAATCATAAATAACTTGAGTAACTGATATCTAACTTGCAGAAAGAAAACTAATATCAAACCATACATTCATGATTCAATCCCTCACCATCAGTCTAGCTGTGGCTTTCGGAGGCAACTGAAGATGTTATGCACAATTTAATATATCTTACATTTGCAGAAAAGAAACTAATACTAAACTACACATTTCATAATACAATCCCTCACCATCAGTCCAGCTGTGGCTTTCGGAGGCAACTGAAGATGCTATGAGCAATTTAATATATCTAATTTTGCAGAAAGGAAACTAATACTAAACTACACATTTCATAATACAATCCCTCACCATCAGTCCAGCTGTGGCTTTCGGAGGCAACTGAAGATGCTATGAGCAGCTTAATATATCTAAATTTAACTACTGAAGCAAATAAGCAAAACTAAAATGAACAAAGCAATACTGAAATTAAACAGAAACTATGAAAAGAAAATTAGCAGCAGAACAATGTTAGTTCCATGTCATTAGTCAAAAATCTATGAAAATGCCCGGGCTGCCTATCTATAACCTGAAACAAGAACACTGATCAGTGATTAACAACATAAAACATGAAAGAAAGAAATGAAATGGAAATTATGGAAGTTTATAAACAGAAATGAAGCAAATGCAATGTATAAACATATGAATGGATTATGGCACAATGAGCTTTAAAGAAACAAAATGAGAACTATACACTAATGCACAAAACCTTAGCTGAGCAGGGGCCCTCTACACCAGCCTTGGCAACGATCTTCAAATACGAATTTTGGTTAAAAACAGAGTCTTCTTATATTAAAAAGCAGTCATTACAGAAAGGTGATGTTACGGCACAAGTGCAGCGTAATCACACTACAGAGCAGACTTATAAAAGATAACAGAGACTAACATCGACTAACTTATATGCGTATGCAAACGCATTATATATAACAAAAGAAATATAACCGTCTCCTAAAGTTCATGCTGGTGGAGAGCACGTAGACCACTACGTCCACGAATCTAGGATCATGGCCATGTTGGAAAGTAAATCTACGAGGAGTGGATGCTTGAATTCGACTAAGGAGCCATGCACAGATGTTGATTTATCCTCAGCAACTTAGAAACGGCCGTATGAATCTTCATGTGACACGAAACAGAGTCCGGCCGACATGAGACTCTATGGTTGACTTCCATGTGGATGCCTTTGACCGCGGCTTCTTTAGATGAGTTTGCTCGAACCAATAGGACACGAACCATGTCCACATAATTCCTGACCTGCCCATGTGGCTCGTTTTCTTTGTAGACACCTGTAACATAGAGTTTCACAAAATAGCTGCGGAAAGTTGTAGCAGCTGCGGAAAGTGGCAAGATTCCGCAGCTGAATGAACAAAATCTAAATCAAATAGCAAACACAAAAATATAATTAAAAACCATGTTAGATGCTCTTTTGCACATGATATTGACAACTTGGGAGGTTCAGGTGAGTGAAAAAGGTATAGAAAAGTGTATGGAAAAGATGCAGATTCGAGACTCAACATACCCCCACTGTGAAGGTGTTGCATGTCCTCATGCAACCAAAATTTTGATAATCTTTCTTCAGTTCATGTGCCTTGACACTTCAGCCAACACATCCAATCCTCTCCTCTTCTTCCTTGGTACTGCCAACATTCTGGGTTTCTTCATTAAGCACCTAAATTTGATATTAACGAGTGCTCTGCTCAACTTTTGGCATTTCCTTTTCAGTTTCTTATTCTTCTTCTGCCATATTCCCAAATGTAGCATGGTATTATCATGGATGATTTTTTCCAGTTTTCCTTGTTCTTTCAATGTCTCATTTTCATTTTTGATGTGCCTATTTAAAAGCTCTAGCTCAAAAATTTCCTGTTTTAGTGATTGGACTAAATCATCCTGTAATGTATGAGGCTGAATGGACGAAGTACTTGGACCTGTAGCTGCCTTTTCCAAAGATTCTATATAGTCATATACTTCCTGCTGCTTGGGGTCTATTTCAGGTGTCATTTTTATTGGGCCGTCCCCAAAATGCCGTGAAGGAGAGTTATCTTCAAAATCTGGCTCAGAAGGGCTCACATCAATATCTTGCTGAGAATGGGATGGAGTATGTTCAATGTCTGATTGGGAATGAAATGAACCAGGTTCACTAACTGAATGAGATGGACTATGGTCAGCTGGGGACTGTTAAGATGTCTCCTCAACCAAATCAATGAAATGAGGACCCTTAATTTGTGTTTTCCTCAATTTCCCCTTAAGTCTGCTGCTTCTCCTCACACGCTGTGGTACACTATCCTTTTGTTTTTGTTTTCCTTTCTCTGTCTTCTTGGGTATAGATGATTGTTTTTGAAGATAAACTAATCTTTCAGATAACACTTGATGATCTTATTCTTCAGAAGAAGGAGTTTTATGTACAGCCTCAATAATTTTTCTCTCTTTTGGTGTTATTGGCTTCTTACCCTTGATTTCTTTCTTCTTCCTCTTTGACAGTCTCTCTTCTTTATCAGTTCTTTCAATTGCATTAGTAGGAGTATTTTGGATTTCATCAATTATTCTTTTTCTCCTACTTCTCCTTGTTGTGCTACCTTTAGGAATTTCTTGAGTAGGAGTAATTTGGGTTTCATCATTTATTCTTTTTCTTCTACTCCTTCTTGCTGTACTACCTTCAGGAATTTCCTGAGGTTCCTCAAAGAAATTTCTAACTAGAAATTGTTCCCATGTGTCTTTCTTTTCCTTTAACTCCTTTTCAATCAGAATTTTTACAAGGCCGTGGTGATATAGATGAGGTTCTACATCTCCTAAGTGTTTCTGAACAGTCACAGCCATTTTCTTCAAGCTATTGAATAGAAAATATGGGAGATTGAGAGTTTGATTCTCTAGAAAATTCATTAGTAACCTAGTATGGTACATGTACATGGACCCAAAAAAGCCTTCACATGTAATGAATTTCTGAACAACTAGCAGTAAAGTAGCCCATTCCTCTTTCAATGCATGCACAGGAATTCCTCTTTTAAAAACAGTTATGTCCATACCTTGGTTTTGTAAGATTGTTCTCCATGCTTCATCACTGATGCTTTTATTTTTAAACCAACACTCACCCTCCTGAAGAAGTTCCGTGGCTGTTGCTATAGATGCTTCATTGACCACAAACTTAAGGTCTCCAATCTCTGCTTCCAAGCCATTAAACGACCTTGCGAATGCCTTCGTCACTTCTTTATGATAACCTTTGAATTTCTGGATAAACCGCAACCAATTTGATTTCTTCAATATCTCCTTTACTTGCGGATATCCCTCTATAAACTTAGGTCCTTCTGGCTCTGCTCTTAGCAATTTACCCATTTCTCTTTTTTGCTCTTCACAAATTTACCTGCGTGAGGGTTCAAATGGAAATAGAACGGTTGAATGCACAGGAATGAGCACAATGACTGTGGGAATGTATCATAAAATGGGAATGAGCACCATAAACGGAATGGAGTGAGACTGTGGGTAGATATCCGAGAGTGAGAATGAGCACAATGAACGAAATGGAGTGAGACAGAACAGAGTGGGGTTTCGTAAACACGGCAGAGACACGACAGAGAGATTAACAAAGTATAACACATTCGGCAGCGTTTTGAATTTTGGTGGCTGCACCATAAATATGAGCACGTTTCAATCAACGGTTATGAGTTTATGCGGCTGTAAGAGTCCTTGGTCAAATCAAATACGTCTCATTATCACTGGTGGAATATTGGATCATGAGTGAAAATCGGGAATTTAATGATGGAACCGTTTGTGAATGAATGCGAGAGGATAATATGGAGATCGTGAAGGGTTACGGAATTGTCAATATAATCATTGCACGTAATGGATAGAGCTCATGGTTTAGAACTATATAAAAAAATGTTTTTCAATGCTATTTGAAATCAATTTTATTCATACCTTTGGAATCTTTGCCTTTTCCCTTGGTCTTCAACTAATTGATCTTCATTGGTGTCTTGAATGCTCCATGTCTTCATTTTTTATCCTCTCACCTGCATTTTATTTCATAATTATGGAAATAACGTCTGACTGTACATTCTTTTTGAAAACAGAGTAGTAGCTGCGGAATCTTCTTCTGGCTGCGGAAACTGGAGTCAGCTGCGGAAACAGATGTCAGCTGCGGAAACTGACACAGCTATTACTTGGATGAATGGAAATGAACAAATGACAAATGACCAGATGGAAATGGTCATGAAAAAGATTTTTATTGATGGAATGGAATGAAATGGATAAAATGAAGTGGAATGGGGTGAAATGAAATGAAATGAAATGAAGTGGAATGAAATGAAGTGGATGGTGACAAAACTTGTGAAATGAAAGAGAGATTTTTTTTTTTTGGGAAAATATAGAGTGTCAGGTGTTCCTGATTTTCACCCTATATTTTCTGTATAAGACTACCAATCAATGATTGGTTTTCAAGCTTATACCATTTTTTTTTTTTTTTTTTTTTTTAACTGAAAAGAACAAAAGCTAGGCTGGTGGAGAAGAAGAATTCTTCTGTACCAGCCTGATTGCAGAAATTTCTTGAAACAATTTGACAAAATCCTCTTTTGAGAGTGGCTTATGATAAATTTTCAATCTATGGCCATTCACAATAAGAGGAGTTTGAAACTCATCAATGGTCTTGATTCTTACCGCTCCATTGCTAAAGATCTTGTCAATTTCATATGGCCCAAGCCAATGAGTCTGAAATTTTCCTTGAAAATCTTTAAACTTGGAATCAAATAACAATGCCCAATATCCTTCTTGAAACTTCTTCTCTTTGATATATTTGTCATGCCATTTAGCTCTTTGATATTGAACTAGATCAGTTCTTAGAATTGCTTCTTGTCTGATCTCATCTAGCTCATTTAATTGCTCCATTCTATGCTTTTGGGCTTCTGATAAGTCCATCCCCAACTGAGCTGCTATCTTGAAGGTATTGATTTGAAACTCAATGGGGAGCAAGACTTCTTTCCCATAAACAAATTCATAGGGAGAATGTCCTGTTGTATTCCTCCATGTAGTTCTATAGGCCCACAAGGCTTCAGGAAGCCTTTCTGCCCAATCTCTTCTATGTAGATGAACAGTTTTGGTGATGATACTTTCAAGAACTTTATTTGTGGACTCCACTTGACCATTTGCTTGCGGATGGTAAGGAGTAGATCTTATGTGCTTTATTTTGTATTCTTCCATCAACTTATCCACCAAAGAAAATGAACAACTGAATTTTCAGTAGCAGATACTAATGCTTTCGCTTCTACCCATTTAGTAACATAATCAGTACAAACCAATATATACTTCTTTTTCTTGGATGGTGGATTAATAGGTCCAATGAAATCTAAAGCCTACTTTTCAAAGGGTTCAATGAGTACCTGTGTTTGCAGTGGCATTTCATTTGAAAGGGTAGGTTTCCCTACTCTTTGGTAGCTGTCACACCTTTTGACATATTGTTTTGCATCTTTGAAGAGGGAAGGACAATAATATCCTAAAGAAAGGATTTTATAGGTCGTCCTTTTGTCTACAAAGTGTCCGCCGCATGGTTCATCATGACATGCCTTAAGAATATCAGGCATTTCATCTTCCCTGACACATCTTCTGATCACAAGATCTGGCCCTGTTTTAAACAATTCGTTAGAAATCCATGAATATTTTGAACTCTCCTGAATAATTTTTCGTTTTTTCTCTTGGAAATAAATGTGAAGTTAGTTTCCCTGTAACCAAATAGTTAGCAATATCTGCATACCAAGGAGTCTTAATAGTTACTGCAAACAAGTATTCATCAGGAAACTTATCCTCTACAGGAGAATCTTCTTTAGTATTCTGAATTCTAGACAAGAAATCAGCTATTGTATTCTGTTTTCCTGGTCTATCTAACACAGTAATATTGAATTCTTGCAAAAGTAAGAGCCATCTTGTCACTCTGCCATTAGTAACAGGTTTGTTCATTAAATATCTAATTGCAGAATGGTCAGTATGAATAAAATTTTCATAGCCTGTTATGTAATGTCTAAACTTATTAATTGCATGAACAACAGCTAAGAACTCTTTTTCAGTCACAGTATAATTCAACTCTGTGGGAGTCAAATTTTTACCGGTGTAATAAATGGCATAAGGAATTAAATCTTTTTGACCCAACACAGCTCCAAGAGCTGTATCTGAAGCATCTGTAGAAATATGGAAAGGAAGTTTCCAATTTGTTCCTCTCAAGATAGGTGCTTCAGATATTCTTGTTTTCAAAGTTTCAAAAGCTGATTGACAATCAGGATCCCATTTAAATTCACAGTCTTTTGTAAGCAACTTGAAGAGTGGAGATGCTATTTTAGTGAAGTTTTCTATAAATCTTCTATAATAACCAGTAAATCCTAGAAAACTTCTAACATCTCTTTGATAATTTGGAATAGGCAACTTGGAGATGACTTCAACTTTTGATCTATCAACCTTAATCCCATCTCCTGAAATATGATGTCCTAAAACAATCCCTTCAGCAAACATCATAAAGCATTTTTCATGGCTTAATGAAAGGTTTGTTTCTTTACATCTTATAAGAACTTTTTCCAAATTTTCTAATGCCTCTTCAAATGAATTACCATAAACCGTAAAATCATCCATATAAACCTCTACACAATCATGGATTAGATCAGAAAAAATTCCTAGTACTGCTCTTTGGAATGTTGCTGGTGCATTACATAACCCAAAAGGAAGCACTCGGTAGGCAAAAGTTCCCCATGGACAAGTAAATGTGGTCTTATCTTGATCTTCAGGTGCTACCCGAATTTGATTATAGCCACTAAAACCATCCAAAAATGAAAAGTACTTTTTACCTGCTAATGTGTCTAATACCTGATCGATAAAAGGAAAAGGAAAGTGATCCTTCAAAGTTGCTTTGTTCAATTCCCTGTAATCAATCCATACCCTCCATTTACCATTCTTTTTAGGTACTATAACCAAAGGAGAAACCCATCGGCTATCTGAAATTGGATAAATGAAGTTTACATTGAGAAGTTTTGGAGCTCTTCTTTCACTATCTCCATAAGATTTGGATTCATCCTTCTTTGAGGTTGTCTGATTGGTCTACTGTTTTCCTCAATATAGATATGATGGATGCAAGTCTTAGGATCAATACCTTTCATGTCAATATACTCCCATGCAAATGCAGTAGAATGTTTTTGCAAGATTTTGGTTAGTTCTTCTTGTTGTGACTTTTCCAAATGTTTGTTGATATTCAATGTTTTTCCTGGAAAAATATCAATAGTAGAACTACCAAACTCTTCCATAGAGTAAAGAGACATTTGTCTTGATGATAAATATTCTATGTCAGATTCCAACCGAAATTGTGTGGGGTCATATTCTGAAGATATCTCAAAATTTTCTAATGTGTTCAGAATTTGACTATCCTCACTGATTTCAGAAATGGTAAAGACAAGTTGTATAATGTCCTCATCATCGACCCATTCATTGTCTCCTACTTCTGTGATTGCTTTTGCTGGAGGATACAAATTGAATTTCTTTGTCGAATTACCATTAGAAATGTACATGTCCCCAGATCTACAACTAATAAAAGCATCAGCTGTGGCTAGCCAAGGTCTTCCTAAAATAAGTGGGTGCCCTCCCAGATTACTCTTGGGAGTCAAAATCATAAAATCTACTGGATATTCCCAAGAATCTAAGGAGACTGAAATATCTTCTAATACACCATCTGGTTTAATAATTGATCGATCTGAAAGTTGCAGTAAAGTAGGTGTAAAAAGAAGGTTAGGAAGTTTTAGCCGTTCCATAGTCTGTCTACTCATAATGTTGATAGCAGCCCCTAAGTCAATCAATGTGTTTGGAATTTCTATCCCATTTATATGTGTCTTGACAATTGGACTTCCTGGATCTACATACTTCCGCATGGTAATTTTTCCCATCATAATATCTGCAATCTTTCCTACCAGGTGGATTCTTCTTGTGTCTTTTAGTTTCCTTCCTGGTCTTTTGAAACTCAACTCCTTTATGGTTTTTGCTAGAATAGGAATTTCTCGAATAGCTTGTAGCAAGGGAATCTTGATACAAACATTCTTCAATTCATCTAGAAAGTCATAGTTAGGCAACAAGATTTGTTTTTCCACCCCCTTGTCAATTTGTAGTCTTTCAGGAAAAGGAGGTGTAGATGAAGATGCGGGTTGCTCAACTATAGGAGTTGTGGGTGTTAACTTTTCTTTTTCTTTTTGCATGCTTGAATTTTGAAGAGATTCTTCCTCAGAACCCTTATTGTCTTGAAGAGAGTCCTCCTCAGAGGTATCTTGCTCTTGAATATCTATAGAAGGTTTTTCTAAAACTCTACCAGATCTGAGTTGTACATCGTTGAGAGGAACAATCATATAGGTAGGAAATTGTTGTCCTTCTACCATATAAGTAGTTTGAGGATTTTTATTGTTAGGATTTGGCAATGGCTGAGCTGGAAGTTGATTTGTCTTATGTTGGTATGGGAGCATGAGTTGAGGATTTGTATTTTGTTGAGAAGGTTGTTGTTGTGGAAATGGCAATGAAAGTTGTGGATTTTGGCTTGGAAATTGTGGAGCTTGTTGATTTTGAAAAGATGGAGGATATTGATAAAATTGAGCAAATATCCCATAAGGATTTTGCATCCCTTGTACCCATGGTTGATATGAATTTTGATGTTGGGGCCAAGGTTGTTGCCAAGGATTCCAATTTGGTTGGGTTTGAAAATTCATGGGGTTGTTAAACCCTTGAGTTTGTTGTCCCTGCCAAGGTCTCCTTGTGACAAAATAGAGAGATTCTACTGAATTTGGGTCTTCTTGAAAAACAGCTTTGAGTCCAGGAATTGAAGGACAATCCTTGATCTCATGATTCTCTGAGAAAATCATACATGTTTCTACAACTTTTGCATCCAAGGGACATTCCTTTAAAGCATGTTTCTTCCTACATTTCGGACAAAAGATGGCTAAAGCATCTGTTTCTGCTTTCTGCTTGTTTTGGATTTTAAGGGTGTCTAGTTGTTCACTAAGGCTCCCTAAGATATCAATTTTGAACTCATCAAGCATATTACCAATCTCTGCCCTACTTACTGATCCAGTTGTAGATTTGTTAGCCCTAATAAGAGAAGGATCCCTAGGCCCTTTTCCTGTTTTAGATTTTCCTCTTGAGAGATGGACACATAGTTCTGTTATATCACAAAGTGGAAGTTGAGAAATGTCTCCTTTCCCCATAATGTTTAAAATATCTATCCATTCATCTCTAATGGCTTTTAATATGAGGGCTTTCAAGTCATCATCTAAGTTTCTCATCTTTGCTCTTTTCAAGTTGTATTGAAATCTTTCAAGTAAATCTTCCAAATTTTCATCTTCTTTTTGCGTCATTTTGAATACCTCATCCTTGTGATTGGTGGGCATAAAATAGTCCAAGTATCTATCCAAAAATGTTTTTTTCATATCATTCCAAGTCCTGATAGATTGAGTGGCTAATCCCATGAACCATTTCAAAGCAGATCCCTTCAATGTTGAAGAAAACAGTTTGAGTTTTTGAGAATCTTCCATATAGTCATAAGTTCGGCACACAACTTCAAACTCAAACAGAAATGTTTCAGGATCCTCACTTCGCAATCCATAAAAGTTAGGGAGAACAGATGGTGAGATATTTTTCATTGTTGCATGAGTTTCCTCATCAACTATAGGGAATCCAAACAAATTGTCTCCTTTCCTATTTCTACCATTATTTCCTTCACCATTGTTATCTCCATTGTTTCCTCCTCTTCTACCTCCACCTCTATTTATTACTTCCTCTGCCATGATAGTTTCTTTAGAGTCCTTATAGTCCTCTAGTTCTTCTACCAAGGAAGGATGAGAGAAAGTATCTTTGTTTTCTAAGTGGGTTTTAGTAGGTGGTATAGGAGAATCCTCTAATTCAGTTGTTCCTTGACTTCCAAAAATCTTAAGGCTAGGGGTAGATGGTGGTGAATCTGGTCTATGCCTTGAAGAAGATGGAGATGTGAAAATCGAACTCTTGGCTTTAGCTATAAACCTTCCCCTAGAATCTCTTGCTCTATGCATGTCATTTTTATTTATTTATTTATTTTTATTTATTTTTAAAGTTGGGCTAATAATTCTCTTTCTGATCTTCCAGGTCACACTAGGTGCAAGAAGAGAGCATACTTAAGAAATTACTGAACCAATAACTCTCTTTTCTGATCCTCCAGATCACACTAGGTGCAAGAGGAGAGCATACTTCAAGAAGTTATCAAGTTTTCCCTTCTTTTATAATTTTGTGTTTTTTTTTTAAGAAATTGGCTACCTAGTTACACTTCCCCGGCAACGACGCCAAAATGTTTGGTCAATTTAGTGTGTCCTAAATTGCTGCATTTAATTTGTCAATCCAGGAATCGTAAGCTGATGAAGTGCGGCGCACTATATGTGCAAGATAACCTATTTCTTAACTTTTTATCGTTTTTGGTTTTCTAAGGTGAAATGGAAATTCTAAGATGAAAACAAGTTTGGTTATGTTTGTTCAAGGAAATGATATCCCCTATAATGATTTACCAACTTGAAACTTTAAAAATAAATTTGAAATTTACAATGACAAGACTTGAAAGGAAATGAAAATGTGCTGCTGAAATGAAAAGGTGCTGCTAATCTAACAAATCAAAACAGTGAACTATTGAGCATGAAAACCAAACTATTCTTGCTGCTGACTAAACACAAAAGAAACTATGTTTAAGGAAATTCAAAATTGTAACAAAATAAATCTAAATCAGATTACATCAATTTATCTTCTGATCCTTCATCATTAGTCCAGCTATGATTTTCGGAAGTAATCATAAACAATTTGAGTAACTGATATCTAACTTGCAGAAAGAAAACTAATATCAAACCATACATTCATGATTCAATCCCTCACCATCAGTCCAGCTGTGGCTTTCGGAGGCAAATGAAGATGCCATGCACAATTTAATATATCTAATTTTTCATAAAAGAAACTAATACTAAACTACACATTTCATAATACAATCCGTCACCATCAGTCCAGCTGTGGCTTTCGGAGGCAACTGAAGATGCTATGAGCAGCTTAATATATCTAAATTTGCAGAAAAGAAACTAATACTAAACTACACATTTCATAATACAATCCCTCACCATTAGTCCAGCTGTGGCTTTCGGAGGCAACTGAAGATGCTATGAGCAGCTTAATATATCTAAATTTAACTACAGAAACAAATAAGCAAAACTGAAATGAACAAAGCAATACTGAAATTAAACAGAAACTATGAAAAGCAAATTAGCAGCAGAACAATGTTAGTTCCATGTCATTAGTCAAAAAGCTATGAAAATGCCCGGGCTTCCTATCTATAACCTGAAACAAGAACACTGATCAGTGATTAACAACATAAAACATGAAAGAAAGAAATGAAATGGAAATTATGGAAGTTTATAAACAGAAATGAAGCAAATGCAATGTATAAACATATGAATGGATTAGGGCACAATGAGCTTTAAAGAAACGAAATGAGAACTTTACACTAATGCACAAAACCTTAGCTGAGCAGGGACCCTCTACACCAGCCTTGGCAACGGTCTTCAAATACGAATTTCGGTTAAAAACAGAGTCTTCTTATATTAAAAAGCAGTCATTATAGAAAGGTGATGTTACGGCACAAGTGCAGCGTAATCACACTACAGAGCAGACTTATAAAAGATAACAGAGACTAACATCGACTAACTTATATGCGTATGCAAACGCATTATATATAACAAAATAAATATAACTGTCTCCTAAAGTTCATGCTGGTGGAGAGCACGTAGACCACTACGTCCACGAATCTAGGATCATGGCCATGTGGGAAAGTAAATCTACGAGGAGTGGATGCTTGAATTCGACTAAGGAGCCATGCACAGATGTTGATTTATCCTCAGCAACTTAGAAACGACCGTATGAATCTTCATGTGACACGAAACAGAGTCCGGCCGACATGAGACTCTATTGTTGACTTCCATGTGGACGCCTTTGACCGCGGCTTCTTTAGATGAGTTTGCTCGAACCAATAGGACACGAACCATGTCCACGTCATTCCTGACCTGCCCATGTGGCTCGTTTTCCTTGTAGACACCTGTAACATAGAGTTTCACAAAATAGCTGCGGAAAGTTGCAGCAGCTGCGGAAAGTGGAAAGATTCCGCAGCTGAATGAACAAAATCTAAATCAAATAGAAAACACAAAAATATAATTAAAAACCATGTTAGATGCTCTTTTGCACATGATATTGACAATTTGAGAGGTTCAGGTGAGTGAAAAAGGTATAGAAAAGTGTATGGAAAAGATGCAGATTTGAGACTCAACAACAACATAGCCAATATCTTGGACATTCAGTCTGAATACATCTTCCTCAGCCTATCTTACAATTATACACATAGAACTTATCTCAATAGAAACTGCTTGCACTTCTCAGCTATCTCATCAACAACCTTTACAACAATTTTTTCATAGTTTTTATAGCTGAAAAAGAGCAGAGGAAGTAGGTAGAATGCTAAATATAACATTAAAATCAGAAGAGAAGGGGAGGGCTGAAGCCCATTCTATTTTAAACTCTGAGCATTAATTTTTGGCACTCTTTGGAGAAAATAATGATCTTCATCGAGCTTCATTGATTCCATATAAGTCTCTGATGCATTCTGGTTCACTGTACTTTGTGGTACCCTTAGTGAATAAACAAAATGGCAATGAAAAACAGGATGGTCTGCCATACTTGAGCAACAAATGCTCTGATATCCTTGGACTGCATTCCGAGCAGGGATCTCCTCTGGAGCACGGCATAAAATAAAACAGTATGGGAAATTTTTCCTTCTTCGGAAGAATACATTCTACTGGCGTGGAAACCCGCCCTTCATTAAATTCCTTGCCTCTGTCAGTGGAAAGCTTACTGCTGCATCCATACTGTGTAGTTATGGTAGCGTTTCAACTCTTGTACTCTGAAGAGACTCACAACTGTGTGTAGAAAATCAATGCAATGGAAGACTGGTGGAGTGAAGGGCGAAAAATATGATATCGTGGCGGCAGGAAGGTGGCTTTCACTAAAAAATGGTGACAGAATGTAATGAACTGGTGAAGACTCACAAATAATAGGGTTTGATGGAAGAATTCAGCGCAGACCGTTAGATCGCGGCCTGGGAGCGAAGATCAACGGTGGGGGTCAAGCAGCGGAATGATATATGAAAGTGGGTGGAACAACCGTGAAACATAAGACTTTAGACTTCGAACAAAATACAAAGAAGTGTGAAGGGAATGTAGTGAAATGTGATGAGGTGGGACCCAGCTGGAGGCGGATGGCGATCAGATCTCAACCGTTGGATCTTAGACCCAATGGACAGTCAAGGCTTAGTTGGATAATCACAATCGCGATAGACGAGAGGGACGCACACTTATAGCCTCTGATTGCGATCGAGGAAGGGGAAGCGATTGGGAAGTGCGAGGCGACTGGCGGGGTGCGATGAAGTTCCAACCGTTCGAGAGGACAAGCGATGGCCGCAAGTGCGATGGAGGATTTGCGACGCCATCAGGTCGCATCGCAAATTTTTGCGATGGATCGTTCGAATGAACAAGTGAAAATGCGATCATGCGATGAGTGTGATCTGTGATGGGCGGAAAGTGCAACGGCGCGATCAGATCACATCGCAAATATTCGCAATGAAAACAGTGGCGGGTTACATATTATATAAAATAAACTTTACAATAGATTTTATATGTAATACATGGCGGGGTATGGAAAGGGGAAGTGGTTATAAAGGATTTGGAAAGAAATTAAAGGGGATTTTGGGGGGATTTGAAGGGTAAGAAAGGAAATAGAAGGGGAGACAAGGGCAAATAAAATAGAGGCTAAGTGGGGGTGAAATAAGGGGAAAGGGAGATGGGCCTTTGAGCATTTCTTCACAAACAAAGAGGTTTTATAACGGAAATCAGGAGAGGGAAATTTATCAAAGGACACCAGGCATAAAGAGGCTTCAAGGATGATGTGTTTTTCAGAGGAAATGCATTCCTTGAAGGCTCAAAAAGATTTTATCCCGATATTTTCTTGTCAAAAAATTTACGGGGGGCTAACAAAATCCATGTTAAAATAAACTGGATCATGATCCAAGGTTTAATAGAAACCCTCCAATAGTAGAAAACCATATGTAAAAACAAAGAACGACAAAGGGTATTAGAATCAAGAAATTAAGGTTAAAAGGTGATTAAAGCCAAAGTTTGAAGATCAGGTTTTTAATCCATAGGTTAAAGAGATTAAGACAATTTCAAAGAATGAAGACCCGAAGAAGAAGATCAATGATAATTAAGCCTAAACACAGACCAAAAGCAAATTAAAAGTGTTTTAAGGAAAAACAAAGAGTTATATCAGTCGAAGGAAGCCTCCACTACCACATCAAAGGCTATTTATCCTCTTCAGCTACCAAAGTGCCACCTACAGCCTCAATAAATCAAAGGAAGGCATAGTAATTTCCTTAGTTAGTGATATTTTTGTTAAAGACAGCCAGAGTTATTTCCAGCCTTTCTGAAAGAGTTTAAATTCAACAAAATCTGCCAAGTAGCAAAAAATTAAATGAAAACCAATTAATACATGGAAAAGATCAGAAATCTTCTCTGTTGAGCTTCTCAAAGACAAAGAGGCATTAACTTGTATTAATTGAACCTTGAGACCTTTTCTTTCATCCCACCTACTCTTTCTTCTATAAATACTGCTGAAGAAGATGAGATGTTGTTGGTTTTTGGACTTGTGATGTAATAGTTGCTGTATCGAATCATTGTTGAATGTAAATAAGATCTAAAGATCTGAAGCTTTGTTAATTTATTGAAGAATATAGGCTCAGAAGAGAAACTCAAAGCTGTGATGAAACATTGGACATGTAGTTTGTAACTGCATTGACAATCAATATACAAGCTGATTCTTGGGATCCTGGTCTATATCATTGGTGAAGTACCTCTTACTGTTATTTTTTCCTTTCATTTATGCCATTTTTTTCACTTTTCTCTGATAAAGAGCAGCAAGCATAGAGCTAGGATTTACTGTTAAAAGTACCCTACTCTCACTGATAAGCTTTATCTATATGTTTTTTTCTATTTGTAATATCTGGGAATGACTTAAATTGAGTGTAAACATTATCAAGGAATGTTGGTTAGTCCATGTCTTGATGTGCAAAACTTGAAAGGAATTTCTTGAATGATATTTTCATTACATGCTAAGTAGAGTTAAACTAGAAAATTTTATGGTTTGCCCCATCTTCTAGTTCTTTCTCCAAAGGTTGTTTGAAGGTTTCCCTAAGAGTATGCTAAAAGTAGGCCTTGATGTTAATATATCTGACCTAATCTTAAGATGCACTTTGTTTTCTTATCTGTTTTCATCCCTTCTGAAAGTAGTCTAGTGAGATTACTGGATTGTTGTCTGATAAGTTAGCTTTAATACAAGCTTGTCCAAAGTAGTCCATGGTTAGCCTTGTCCTTTGGTTGGTTTCAAACAGTTGCTTGAAAAGGCTTTTCTTGTATGGAAAGTTGATAAATCCTTGTTGAAATTATTGGATTTTTCCACTTTCTCAACACTTTTAATGTTCCACTCCATCTTTTAATCTAAAGGATCTTTTGATATAGATGACTTGCCCCTTGGACCACTCTTGAAATTGTTTCACAATTAAACCCTTTTGTGATTCCATTGCCTAATGGATTAAAGCTTCTTCACAATAATCCTATCTGCTGAACACTTCTCAATATACTTGCATCTTCACCCTTGGAAATTATTTCATTTTGTGATATTCCATCCAATTAAAGATCATACCTGACCAACCAAACAAACAAAACCCCTGTTCTTAATAACTAGCCTAAAATCACATTTTCAAGCCATAAAGATCACATCTTTACACACATATAGAGAGATCCCTCTCTGGATTCAGCAGGGCTAGATCCTAGAATCCCAAAGTGGTTTTTGATGTAGGCTTCGAAGCATTTGTATTTGCCAATCTTGCAAACTACGGAGACCTAACACAAAGTATTTTCCCCATTTGGAGAAGGGTCTAACGGAAGTAACCGGATTTAGAGGGATTGGATGAGCGCTCATTTTCTTAGTAAATATTTGACATGGATGATACTTCTAGACCGCAGTAACGCAATATTTAAAGAACGTGGGTGAGTAATATCCTACACACAATATTTTCTGGGTAGTAGCTATGCCTGAAAGATAACATACACATGCCCCAGTGTGGCAGATATTTAAAATGAGCTCCACCTTCATAAGAGCGAGACAATGAAGAAGAACTATATCAGCACCATGAAGATATAGTGTATTGTTTAGCATGAGGTAGTGCAAATCTTGGTGATGGATGGGACGACAGTCCTCTGACATTAAAACTAGGTAGAAACGTTGTGTTTGGAGGTAGAAAAAAATGTCTCCATAGCAAGGATTAGTAGATTCAACCATATTGAAAAATTCATCAGGAAATGGATCATGAGCTACTTCATCTAGGTCAATTCTGGGAAGTTCCAAAAATAATTCGGTGAAGACAAGAGATTTCTTGGCTTTGGAAGAAATGAAAACCAAGTCAAATTGTTGGAGAATTACAATACATTCGGAATATTTCCCTCCAATGATCTGACGAGATATAATGTGTTTCATGGGATTCTCCAAAGACAATGACCAAAGATAGATTCTCCACATGTGAATATCGTAATTCACGCCCACGGAGGCCTTTCAAGAGATAATGAACCACATGCTCATTGGTGTCATCGTGTGTTTGAACCAAAACAATTCCAAGGGAGGATGATGAGGCTGCCATGTAAAGGAGAAAGTCGCACGAATAGTTGGGGGCACTAAGAAGTGGGGTAGAAACAAGTGTCTATTTCAAGGCATCAAATGACCATTGAAATTGATCATCCCATAGGTAAGGTCCCCATTTCTTGAGTAAGCCCATAAATCCTTTCACCAATTTGACATAGTTTACGATGAAATGACGTAAGAAGTTTGACTTCCCTTGCAAATGTTGGAGTTTTAAGATGGATTGTGGTTCGAGTAACTCAATAATCACTTTTACCTTATCAAGATCAACCCTAATACCATGTTTAGAGACAATGAAACCAATAATCCATCTAGACTCAAAAAAAAATACGCATTTATGCAGATTTAGACGGTTGTTTTAGAATCGATATGTAGCGGATATTGTTAGAAGATGAGCGAGGTGTTGGGCTTGTTTCTTGGAATGAGCAAGAAGAACATCCAAATAAGCTTGAACAACATGTTTGATATCATGAAATACATATTCTATAGCCCTCTAAAATGTGGCTTCATCATTCTTGAGACCGAATGAGAGTATTCGATATGCAAAGGTGCCCCAAGGAAAAATGAAGGTGGTTTTGTGTTGCTCATCCTTCTTAATAGCGATCTAGTTATATCCTAAGAATCCATCCATAAAGTAAAAAGAATCGCAACCAACGTAATCATCAATTATTTGATATATAAATGGATTTATATAGTTGTATTTTGTACATGCGGCATTCAGACCATGATAATTGACACAAACCCAGATGGTAACTTGCTTCTTATCTATGAGAACCAAAATGGTTACCCATTTTGTTAAAGGAATTGGATAGATAAAACAAATACGTAAGAGTTTTTTGACTGCTAGCTTGATGGATGCAACTTTGTGAGGGTGGACAGGTCAAAGTCTATGTTGAATGGGCTTGGAATTTCCATATGTCTTGATCTCATGCTCAATGATAGAAGGGTCTATGACACGAATTTCCTCATAAGACCAAGATAAAACATCGTAAAATTCCTTAAAAAGGAGTTTGAAGTGTGCAATTTCCTCAAGACTGCAATCTGATCTAATCTGTATATTTTCAACAATGCCTATTTTGACCGAGATGTATATGATCATAATCTTTGAAATATTTCCCAAGTTTCCTTCCACATTGATAGTATGAAATTCATGTAAGTAGATGGGACAATCTCAGGTGGGTCAAAAGGCAGGATTTGTATAGCTATCGTGTCTGGATCAGATATTGAAACGCATTAATGAAAATCATCCCAATGTCACTCTTGTATAGATGTGATATCTTGAATAGATTTTTATGAAGGTATGATTCATCAAGGATATATTTAGAAGTATATGTGATGGGAGAGAGGGTGGTACTATCGGTTGAAACCAAAGCAACAGAGGGTTCAAATGTAGATTGGATGGCTTGATAATCCAACTAAGCTAGTGAAAGTGACATCTATTCTTTATAGGAATCGATTTTTGAAGGGGCCGCTAGCATCCAAGGATCAATAAAGCCATTTGATTTGGTGGATATCATTGAAACCATTTTTGGAACCTGAAGTGGCAGGAGAGGAAATCTCCCCATAAGGGAGGACACCTTCAGAATACTGGTACCAATACTAACATAAGAGTCAGGAATTGTTCCTACTAGGGGTATGGTGCTATGAGACAATGTGGAATAATCTAGGATGTAGAAGTATAGTTTGTCCACTATAACTATTTTCCCATCGAGAGGAAAAAGGACAGACAATGGAAGTCATGGCGTAAGACCAATAGTGGCCCAAAAAGAGATTATAGACGAGATGAAAATCTTCAATGTCCACTATTATCATTTTCCCACTAAGAGTAATGGGGTAGCTAGCAAGGTATTGCTTTGGGAGAAAGGTTTGGCCATCGAAAGCCTTAAGGGAATTTGACGGTGGAGATAGAGTGGGAGAACCCAAATCGAGCCAACACGTAATTGACATTACACTAGTCGAAGCACCTTCCTCAATGACATTGCAATGGATGGGCTTGCCTTTCGACACAACTTGCAATTGAAAAGAGTGTTGATGAGACAAGTGACGTTTACATTTTTTCATGTCAAAGATAGCTAGCAGAGAATCTTGAGGGTTACTTCCACCAATGGCCGAAAGCAGATATTTCCTTTGCGATGGGCATGTTTGTAACACTTCAAGAGCAGACATAACTGATGATTCTTGCACCAAATCTTCTACAATGTTGTAGTTCTAGGCATCACATGAAGAATTATTATGAGTGATGTGACTAAGGGTCCCTTTGAGGGGACCAATGACATGGTTAACAACAAGAATTTCGATATGAAGATCATTGGGCGACAGTGGATTTGAACTCGAGGGAATGTCTTGAGAATCAATGATATGAGTTCCATATACAACCATAAATGAGTTGGTGAAAGGCCGCAAGATGACATCCGTCAGCCTTGTTAAAGTGGCAGGGGAATTTTTCAACTCTAATGGCATGAAAAACCATTCAAAAAGGCCCTATTGAAGTCCAACAAGAAATTACAACACCTACACTAGAGTGGGACCAGGAGGCCCAAGCAGTACCTACACTAGTGTGGGACTAGCAGATCTTAGTAGCACCTACATTGATGCGGGCTAAAATCACCAGTAATAGTTAACTGAGTGTGATAAAATTAGTTAGCTCATCAATTTTAAGTTGAGGGTAGTTGGTGATTCATTCAGAGTAATTCTAGTTGTAACAGAGTTTGAGGTGCAGTGGTGCATTAGTTTAACACATGTTGTAATCAGTTAACTCAATTAAATGAGTGAAAGTCAGTTGTGGTAGTTGTAACTGGTTGTTGCACTACTGAGAGATCAAGTGAATTAAATATTATTTAATTGACAATCAATGATCTCACATGCAACTAATTATTTACTATTATGAGCTACATGCATGTCAGTTCCAGTGGAGACCTTGTTGAGATGTAGGTGAAAGGGATGTTAACTATCAGTTGTAATATTATTCGGTTGCACCCATGCAACCAAACACCCATTGGATTTCCCATGATCCTTGCACAGTAAAGGAAGGAAAAAATTCCTAAAGGATAGGGATTTCATTCCACATGAATTGCACAAGAAAGGCAGGATGTTTAGAGGCTGAGAATGGGCTAAGTGTTGGTCAATTTTTTCCAAGATAGTGTGAGAAAATTAACTGAGTACAGGAGGCTCTTGTGAGAAGAGTTTTATTGTAATTGTTTCATGTATCCATGCTGAATATGCAATATATGATAGAGGGGTTTTGAGAAGCAAGATTTCCCCAGGAAATTATTTTTGTTGTGGTTTTATTGATTCTTCTTTGCTTCATGTGATTGGTGATTGTGTTTTAAATTCCAAAATTGATTTGTAGAAGTGATTTAGTATATAGATTTACTACATTGTTAGATCATACTAAATACATGATATACATATTGTTTATATAATTTACACATGGTATCAGAGCACATGAAATCATAATAGTGGAGGAGAAGTTGAGTTTGTGACTGAATAGAATTCGAATTTGTAAAAGACTTTATTGGTGCTACAAGAGATTCAGGATCGAAATGGATTTTAATGGCTTGATATTGGAGTATGCAGTTGAGGGCATCTCTAACTATATTTCTTGGAAATACAGGATTGAGGCAGTACTGGAGGGCAATGGATTGAAGGAATTCAATTACTATGATGTTCCCAACCCCGCCGTGAAAGATGTAGCAAATCTTGATGCATGGAAAAAGAAAGTTGCAAAGGTGAGGAGGATCTTACTGGAGGGAGTATGATACGACATTGTCTCAAGTCTCCATGGAAAAACAACACCATATGCTATGTGGAAAGCTTTGACAGATATATTTCAGAGTAGAAATTACCATAGGAAATTGGCACTGAAAGATAAACTCAGGAAGATCAAGATGGAGAAAGGCGAAACCATGCCAAAATATTTAACAAAGTTTTCCCAATGCCGAGATGAGATTGGGAGGGTTAGAATTACTATCGCTGATGATAAATTGGTGACTATATATTTGAGGACTTCCCAAGATTTTGCATAGTTATCGGGACTCTATCAATGGGAGGAAGAAGATGCTAGATTGGGAATGAATTTGGTCAAATTTGGTGCAAGAGGAGTTCAGACGAAATACCAGAGATGGATCTTCATCTAATAATGAAGATGAATAATATTGTGCTTTGGCTTCCAAAGCAAAGAAGGGGAAAGGAAAGAAATTCCATTCCAGATCTAAGTTCGGTAAATATGGAAAGAAGCGTGACATGTCCAAAGTGAAGTGTTTTCAGTGTCACGAGCATGGCCATTATGCCACTAACTTTCCACAAAAGAAGAAGAACAATAAGGCTTCAGGATCTGTAGCTATTGAGGCTTTGGCCTCCCAATTTGAGCTTGAATTCTCACTCATTGCATGCATGGTGTCAATGCAATGGGATCAGTGTGGTATTTGGATAGTGGTGCATCCTTTCACATGATGAGAGACAAAGAACTTTTCAGTAGCTTGGAGGATACGGACCTCTAGATGCATATCAAAATGGGTGATGATAGGTAGTACAATTCTACCATGATTGGTACCATTACCTTCCAAAGACATTCAATTAAACCCTTTCAATTAAAATATGTAATGCATGTACCAAGCTTGAAGAAAAAATTAGTCTCAATTGTAGTGTTGGAGGATAGAGGCTATGATGTTGTATTCAGTGAAGGAAAATATTTCTTGCAACAAAAAATAATAGGAAAAGACAAGAATATTGGGATTTGAGTTAAGAGTCTATATAAACTTGATGTAGATGGCTGCATAACATTGATGGGTAAGGCAGACAAAGTGGTGAGCCAAGATGAGGGTGAGTTCTGGCACCATAGATTGGGTCATATTCACCACGAAGCCTTAAAAGTTGTGCAATATATTTCTATGGGTTTTCCCAAGGGTACACTTGCGCAGTAAAACACATGCAAGGGATGTACTATGGGAAAATATGCAAAGGCCACCTTTCATGAGAAGGAGAACTGAGCCTCGGGAATCCTTGAGAGAGTGCACATAGATGTGTGTGGACCATTCTCTACTGCTTTGATAGAAAAACATAAGTACTATGTGATATTTGCCGATGAATTTTCTCAGAAGTGTTGGATCTACTTCATGCAGAAGAAATATCAAATGTTCTTAATGGTTTTTAATTTCAAAGCACTAGTGGAGAAAGACATGGAGGAAGCATGAGAAGGCTCTTAGGAGTGACAATGGTGGTGAGTACATCTCCAATGAATTCAAGAACTTCGATAGCAAAGAAGTAATTCAAAGAGAATTCATTGTGCCTCATAAAACATAATAGAATGGGGTCATAGAGAAAAATAATTGAATGATTGTGGGTGCAGCAAGAGTGATGTTGCATGATTAGGGCCTACCATTGCATCTGTGGGCAGAGGCATGCAACACAGCAGGATTTTTGCAGAACCATTGTCTTCATCGAGTACTTGGTATGAGTACACTAGAAGAGGCTTTTATTGGTGAGAAACCTAATGTTTCACATTTTAAGATTTTTCGCTCATCTTTTTATGTGCATGTGACCAAAGACGCTAGGAATAAACTAGAAATAACAACTGAGATTATGATTTTTGTGGGGTACATTGATACTCCCCACAATTATCGAGTGTATTTTCCGAAGAACATAATGGATGTTGTGCAATGAGATATAAAATTTGATGAGGAGAAAGTCATGTGATAGTCCCTCGAGAGGGATCTTGATTTGCATGCAAAGGAGGAACTCTTGGTTCCAAATGATGAGCCTAAAAATATGGAGCAACCACATGCAGATGATCATGAAGTGGTAGAAAACACTCATGCAGAGCCATCCATCAGAAATGGTAGAAGGCACAGCACGGAACCTGATAGATTGAGACTTGATGCAAAAAAGAATGTAGGAGCCCCTACTTTACTGCGCAGATGTAATATGTTAGCCATCAGTAAAAAATTTTCACAGTAAATGATGGCTAAAACAAGTCTTAAGCCTTCAAGAGATTGTTTTCATAGAAAACTACTCATTCTTGAAGCCTTCTAATGCTGACTAAACTTAAAAAGTAATCTTCACTACTGTTTCATTGAAAAAATCCACCAAGAAACCATGTTGATATCCAAAAAGACTGTTTGTAGGCCATTTTCCATCTTTTTCTAAACCTGTTTCACTCATTTTTTGCCGCTTTTTACCATTCGTTATCCTTTAAAAATCTCCTTTTCCCTTCTTATCTTCCCTTCACTATCCTCAAAAAACCTTCAAAATCCCTTTTAAAACTCATAAAAATCCTTTTTATGGTTTAAAAACTCTTATTCTACCTATCGAAACACTAAAAAACACATAAAAAGGCTTCATTTTAAGCCTTTTTCTCATATTAAAGTTTGGGTTTTTAAGCCCCTTCCAGCTTAGCCACTAGCTCATTTTCTGTCATGAGACCAAGCCCCACAATCGGGTGCTTAAACTTTTTTGCTCTCAGCCCCTTTCCCTTACCCTCGGTTCTTTGTTCTCCCATATGACCACACCCTTTTCCTTATCCTAAGCCCCCATCACATCGTCATTTTCATTTAAAAACCTGTGTTTTCTTTATAAATTTCCCACCCTGATAATGACACCACGATGAGATCTACACTGTACATCCATAGGATCTAACGGCCCACATTTGACTCGTCAATCGCCCAATTTCGCCATTCCCTTAGATCCTTTCCCTCCGCTCCTAGTCACCTTATCCCTCCACAAGACCAAGCCTTCGACCTAATCCCTAGCCCTCTTCTCCCTTGTCTTTATATACCCCCCGAAAACAGATCTTGACCATATATCCATGTGATCTAACAGTGGTAATTCACCCTCGCCTTCCCTTCCTTCCTTTTCTTCTTTCCCCTTATCCCCGCCTTCTCACTCCACAAAACTACTCCCACCGTTGATCTCCCAAGATCAACGACCACTTTCACTTATCCTCTCTGGCCTCAGCATTCTTAACCCCTGGTTCCTCTTCCCCATAAAACTGCACCTTCCCTTTTTCTCTTAGCCCCCACCCCTTTCCTTTTGGTTTATCCATCCACCCTCCGCACTCATCCCCACCGTTGATTTATTAAAATCCGACAGTTCTCGTTCAATCCCGGCACCCAGCCTCTCCGCACCCACTTAAACCCACTATTCAAATTCTCCACCAATCTTCTGCTACCACCTATCCCCCACTAAACTCCTGCCTATGCACCCTTTCGTCACGCCCCCGCTCTGCACCGTCGGATCTACCCCTCCTCATCTGACGATTAGGGTCGTGTTTCACGCAAATTTTGCAGCAGAAGTTTAACATTCCAAAATCACACGAGACTGTTAGTTTTTTGGGATCCATGCAACACATTTTGGTTGGATCGTGTTTGATTCAATGCAAACCACTTACTGCCTGAGGGTCACGCAAAAACCATTCGCGATTTTCGCAAAACCACCAATCTGTAATTTCATTCCATATGCAATTTTAAACCTAGTTTTCACAGGTTTTTTCCATTAAACCTCTCCTGCTACTCTGCATAAGCTCATTTTTCCCTCCGCTAGCCTTCAAAGCAGTTTCACCCACGTAATGCAGGATTTTATAATAAATTTGTTCTTTTTTATAGGATTTATGATGATTTTGAAGTAGAAACCCTCCCCACAGTTCAGTAAAGGGCAGGGCTAGAATATAAGGACCCTTGTGGTCCAAACAGAGGGTTTGAGGATAGTTTTTAAGGCCAAGAGCCTTCTCATGGTTCAATAAGTAGCTCGACCGAAGATTTCCACCTTTGAAGCCTAAAACACTGCAAATTAAAGGATTCTAGGGTAAATTACATGGCTTTTAATCAATGTTGCATAAACATTGGTTATTCAAATAAAACCCTCAGCATGCCAAGATACCTGTTCACAGTAGAGAAGATATCACACATTAAAGACAAAGGATTAAAAGTCAAATGTTGAAGATTAAATGCATAATAATAAAGTTTAAGGGCAAAAAACACAAGATAAGGGTTAAATACATAAAGCTTGAAGATTAAAAGAGCTTAACCCTACAGTTAAAGGTAAAGCATGATTAAAGATAATTAAAGGAACACGCTTAAAGGCATCAAAGCCTAATTCAGTTGAAAAAGGGAAAAGACGGATGACTAAATCCAAATCAGTGGATATAGTTAGCAAATAAAGTTTAAGGCTCTTAAGATAATTTCAAAGGCCTTAAAGGAAGAATTAGGGCCTAATCAGTGTTTAAATCCACTATGAAAGACAAATCAATAAAGGAATCCCCTAAATGCCACATCAGTAAGGAAATTAAAGCCAAAAATGCCACCTAGATACTTATTTCTCAAAAGAAAACACAGTAAATGCACAGTCAGATATATTTTGCCAAAGACAACTCAGAATTAATTACCAACCTACCAAAAACCTCCAAAGTCAATAAAAGTGACTTTAGTTGATGAAATTTAATGTAATAATCAATTAGTAGAGTTAAAAAAATTAAAAATCTTCTTCATTTGGCCCTTCAAAGGCCGAGAAGCTCTTACTCTGCATTAATTAAACAAATAGGCCTTTCTTCACTCCACCTCCTCATTCTTCTATAAATACTTCTCAAGAAGACAATATACAGGTTGGTCTTTGAATACTCATTAATTGTAAATAGCTTTGAAGTTGCTGAAGCTCTGTTTTGTAATAGAAGAAAGATAAGCTGACATGAGAAGTCTGAAGCGGTAAAGACTCACTGGACTTGAAGATTGTAACCGGTTTGAACATCAAATACAAGATGATTTATGGGATCCTGGTCTATGTCAATGGTGATGTTTTTCTTATTTTAAATTTTTATTTTTCTCATGTTTTCCATATTTTCCATTTTTTATGATAAAGAACAACAAATATAGATTAGGATTTACTGCCAAGTACCCTAAATCTCACTGATAAATCTTTATCTTTATGTTTTCTGCTAATTATGTATTTGAGGATGAGTCAATAGAATATGATCAGTCAAGGAATGTTGGTGAGCCCTTGTCTTGTTGAGTAAAACTTGAGATTCACTCCTTGAATGTTCT
This sequence comes from Pinus albicaulis, assembly GCA_034641835.2. Classification (NCBI taxonomy): domain Eukaryota; kingdom Viridiplantae; phylum Streptophyta; class Pinopsida; order Pinales; family Pinaceae; genus Pinus; species Pinus albicaulis. The sequence continues at coordinate 1,115,415,786 of CM076582.1, forward strand.
TACAAAGTTTGCTAACTAAAGATGAATTAGAGAATTTTATGGTTAGCCCTATCCTCTAATTTCTTTTCTAACAGTTGCTTTGAAAAGATCCCTTGAAAGTATGTCAAAAGCAGGCTAGGTTAAAAGTCCTTACTTGATCTTAGACTACTTTTTATGTTTATATTGAATGTTTTCCTTTGAATATGATGAAAGCAAGCTAGGTTAAAAGTCCTTACTTGATCTTAAGATATTCTTTCTTTATCTTGAATGTTTTCTTTGGGAATATCCTAAAAGCAGACTAGGTTAAAATTCCTTATTTGATCTTAAGTTATTCTTTGTTTTTCCTTTGAGTATGGTAAAAGCAGGCTAGGTTAAAAGTCCTTACTTGATCTTAAGCTGCCCTTTTTTTTCTTATATGTTTGCTTCTTTCACTACACTTTGATTTTTCATACCATAAATCAACTTAAAGAGATTTGTTGACATAGATGACTTGCCCCATAGACCACTCTTGAAACTTGCTACCCAATTAAATCCTTTATGACTCCATAGCCCAATGGATTGACATTGTTTCTCACTCATCCTATCAGCTGAACCATTTTCAGCCTACTCACAAATTTACCCTTTAAAAGACTTCCTTCATTTTAATGATATTCATCCCAACCAAACAAACAAAAACCCTTGTGCTTTATAACTAGCCTGATATCATATCATAAGCCTTAAATATCCTATCTTTGAAAACACTTATAAAGAGAGATCCCTCTCTGAATCTAGGAGGGCTAGATCCTAAGATTCCAAATTGGTTTTGATGTTGGCTCTGCATCATTCGTTCTTGCCAATATTGCAAACTACAGAGGCCTAACAGAGTGGCGACTCCATTGGGGAGACTATTGAGTATTAGATAACTTCAAAACTCAACTAAACCCTATTTTTAATGAAACAAGTGTCACCAAGACTGGTTATTATTGATTTTTGATGGTGAACAACAACCAAAACTTGAAAACAAGTAAAAATCCTTCACCTGGCGACTCCATTGGCATTCAGTAGGCCTGCTGACCCCACTGGTTTTTCGTAAGACTCCACTGGGAAATTATGAGTGATTTACATCTTGTACAACCTTAAATACCTCAGAATACCCAGAAAATTTTAGATTGTTAGTAAATAAATCAATGGTGGTGGACCATAAAACATTTTACCTTCCAAAAGCTAAAAATTTCCACCTGGCGACTCCACAACTCCCAAAAGACCAAATGAATCCACTAGTAGAAGACTCTAAATTGGTTGAATAGATACAGTGACCTCTTTTCTGGTTTAAAAACATGGATCCAAGGATACAAAGGAGATATGCTCCAATGAACAGAGATCATATCCCAAGATTCCCACACAAAATGCCTCAAATAGATTGGATGAAAAACAAGCCTGTTTTTCAAGGTGAAGAGTTTGATGACCCTTTGTTACATCTTATCAAATTTCATATACATGTATGGAGGTTAAAGGTATAATGGCATGAAGACTACCTTATGAAAATGTCCATGTTAAAATTAGAATGAAAGGCAAGGGATTGGTATGAATGGTTGAGGACTGGTAGTTTGTTTTCTCTAAGAGACCCCCACATTGTATTTTATGATCATTATAAAGAAAATTCCACGTCTCTATCATTGGATGCAAGTTTTTGTAATCAATTTGAGGCCCTTATAGAATGCCTTGCAGGCATTCATGAAAATTTGATAAATTGGCAGCTTGAAGATCTCACAGCAGCTATCTATGAATTTCGTACTCAAGACAACTATCATGAAAACCTAGATGAATTATCTGAGAAAGGAATTAATCAAGAAATAGAATAAAAACCTTGAGATTCAATTGGAAACATAAATAATGATTCATCATCCCTTATATGTGAAGCTGATTTGAATATTGATGATCTAGAGCAGCCCATACCTTTCCCTGATCAAACACAAGCTCAACCATTACAAGACCTAGACAATGAGCAAAACATGTATGATGATCAAGACTTGATATAAGATGATGAGGAAGGTGGTCAAGAAGTTCCTGATTGTCTACCTCTAACTTGGGTTTTACTGTTAAAAGATCTCCATAAACAAAATGAAAAAACTAATAGTGAGCAGTGCTTTGAGGAAATAAGTAGTCACTTAGAAAATGATAAATCTGAAATAGAAGGGAAATTAGCACATATAGGGACTCTCCCTCTATGTTATAACTAATTTCAAATTACACAAGAGGAGTAGCACCCTCATAAAGTAGAAGAAACAACTCATGAACCCTGTATTCAAATTGAATATCATAAAAATCATGAGGAGTTGTTTGAAACAGAATTAGATCATCAAATACTAGAAAATCCTCAATGTTTCTCTCCAAGCACAAGTGATGATCCCCTAGAAGAGGCTGAAGAGGAAATTCGGTCTCAAAACTAGTTAACACAAGAGAAAGAGGACTACTATTATTCTGTTCATGCTGAAAAAGAAATTCCCCTTTTGACAAAAGAAGAAATTGATCAAATATTAAACAAACAGCCAACCTCTGAAATATTTTATAAAACAAACACTTCTTCTCATCTACCTACTAAAACTTGTAGTCTTGAATCATAAAATGAACTTATAGATCAGCTTAAAGAAAAACAAACTAATAACCCAATATGCTTGACTGGTGAGATTGTTTATACTAATGATTGTTCAATTTTTGATCAGTCTGATGATGAGGATGAGATTCAAATAACAAATAATCATACAGGGCAACTAGCAGTTGACTGGTGTCATGAAATTCACTATCATCAGCCTGATAGCAGTAATCAGCCAATCCAATCCATCAAAAACAACTTTTACATAATTGGGAATCAATATTCTTTCTGCTCAAAGGTTGAGGAGGAAAAACATGAAGAATTTATTGAGCACGATGAATATAAAGAACCTTCTCCTGAAAGGGTTGAGGTAATCTAAGAGACCCTACTCAAGAAAATAAATACCTCTTCATGGAGTTTAGTCCACTAAATCAGAACATACTAGGACTACAAGAGGACAGCACTGCCAAATATGATGAGTCCTCTAGTTCAGATAATAATGAAGATGAGGAAAATTTTATTTCTCAAAAGAATATTTTTCTTGATCCAGTGGAGGAAAAATTAAGCTTGGTTGAAACCTATCTTCCAAATACTCAAAAACATGTATTATTTCAAGATCCCTATGCTAATTTCTTGAAGATATTTTAAGAGGGAATAAATATTGTTAGTAGCAGTTTATTACCAAGTGCAAGGAAAAATTTTAGCACTACTGCTATGAGACAAGTGAAATGGGAGTACCCCTGTTGTTTACCTAGCATGTTGAAAAAGATGAGCAAAGACTATTCATGGAACCATCTGATTGACTAGATGTATTGGAAAAGAGAGTTTCTTAGCTAAAACATGTAAATATTTCCAAGATAGAATAGGTTAGATGGGAAAGCAATAAAGCTCAGCCTATGAGCATTTAGTTAGTTTCTTGTTTTCTGTTTTGAATTTGAAAAAATAAAATAAAAAATAATGCAAAAGAGAAAAAGAGGGCAGATATAAAAGAAGAAAGCTACAGCCCCATGCCCAAAAAAGACAAATCTGAAAGTGTGCAAGCTTAAATTCCACTACTAAAAAGAACACTGCTATTTAGTCATATAGCTTAATCAAGACAATATAGTTTTCAATTTACTGCTGATAATTTAGTGAATCATATTTTCCAAATTGTTTAATCTTGGCTTATCAGTAGATTAGATTAGGATAGAAATAAATGCCTCTAATCAAACCAAAATCTGAGTCAAAGAACAAGAAGAGAGTGGTTCAAAAAAGCTTAAATCCTGAACCTGTAAAGTTTGATGAAGAATTGGTTCTAATATGCCCAAAATATGAACCAAAAGAAAAGAGAACAACTCTAAAAAGATCAAAACTAGAGCTGCAAGAAAGAATGAAGGATATTTAAAATTTTCATATCTTAAGCCTCACAAAAGTGTTGGATCTACTTCATGCAGAAGAAAGATCAAATTTTCTCAAATTTTTTTGAGTTCAAAGCACTGGTGGAGAAAGACATGAGGGAAGCATGTGAAGGCTATTAGGAGTGACAATGGTGGTGAGTACATCTCCAAAGAATTCAAGAACTTTTATAGCAAAGAAGGAATTCAAAGAGAATTCATTGTGCCTCATAAAACACAATAGAATGGGGTCACAGAGAAAAAGAATTGAATGATTGTGGGTGTAGCAAGAGTGATGTTGCATGATTCGGCCTACCGTTGCATCTGTGGGCGGAGGCATGAAACACAGTAGGATTTGTGCAGAACTATTGTCCTCATCGAGTACCTGGCATGAGTACACCAAAAGAGGCTTTTATTGGTGAGAAACCTAATGTTTCACATTTTAAGATTTTTGGCTCATATTTTTATGTGCATGTGGCCAAAGACGCTAGGAAGAAGCTGGAACTAACAATTGATATTGTGATTTTTTTGGGGTACATTAATACTCCGCACAACTATTGTGTGTATTTTCCAAAGAACATAATGGATTTTGTGCAACAAGATATAAAATTTGATGACAAGAAAGCCATGCGATTGTCCCTTGAGAGGGAGCTTCATTTGCATGCAGAGGAGGAACTCTTCGTTCCAAATGATGAGCCTAAAGATGTGAAGAAACCACATGCGGATGATCATGAAGTGGCATAAAACACTCATTCAGAGCCATCTATCAGAAATGGCATAAGGCGCACCACAGAACCTGATAGATTGAGACTTGATGCAATAGAGAATGTGGGAGCCCCTACTTCACTGTGCAAATGTAATATACCAAAATGGAAATAGTAGCAATACAATAAATAATAATGTAAAAAGAAGAAATTCTGAACATTTCATAAGAGGGGTCAATATGCAGCCATTATTTTATTAATATATCAACAACAATATACAAAAACATCTTGAGGGTCAAGCCACTCAAGTAAGAAGAACAATCCTCCAATGTTCATATCAATAAGCACATGAGCTGCTACTATTGTATAGAGTGTCGGAAAGAAGTGAAAGCGGTGTCTATATCAGTGTAGCTATTGCTGTATTCATACATAAATGTGATATGGCTGATAGATACAAAGAAATGCCCAGAAAAGAAGATGTGGTCTCTAATACATGATTTCTAGCCAACCCAGAAATATTGCTAGAAATATCAACAAAAATATACAATGTGACAATAACCCTAGGGTTGATATGTTACTACAAACTAGAACTAAATAAAATGAGGCTATGACAGATCTAAAATGATGATTTCCTCCTCTAATGGTATTTCTTAATAGAAGGCTGATCCCTTTATTCAGAAATAGACCCTCCTGATGAGCTCAATGAACCCTCCCAGCAACTGCCTCTAAAAATAGCGCAGATATGGTTTGTAACTGGGATGTGAGGGATGGTAGATGGTTGGCCTAATGCCCAAAATATATAAATATGCCTAGCAGCCCTCCTTGCTGATCCTCAAATGGATAGGCTACCTCTCCACTAAAAAACAAGCCCAGAATTGGCTCTATGTGATCCTCCTTTGTTGCACCCTGCAACATAACCCAACTCTAAACAGAAACTGCATTGTAGCTAAAGGAGGTAGATTCGATAGAATCATGGAATGAGGAAATGTAGCCCAATGAACCTCTCCTTCCTTTATGATGAGGTAGGTATTACCCATCAAGAACACCCTTGTGCTAAACAACATAGCAAACCCCGCTAAACAACTAAAGGATTCAAAGTCTAAACAAACCAATATCAAGTAATAATCTCAAAAAATGCATAAAAATGGCTACCATCTCCTCCATATATAGTGTGTGAGCCTTCTCACATTGGTTCCCATCCAAAAATTCCACCGAGCTCATGTAATTTTTCCTCCACTAAAACTGTGTTGTCTTATCATACATGCCACTCCTCCATGACAACGTTGTTGACTTGGTCAAAGTTGACCTATTAAACATGCATCCCCTCCAATTCACACCCAAAGGTGCTTAATCCAGTTGCTTATTCTTCCTTCTTTCACATTATGAGTGTTATTACTATTTCTAAAGGAATTTATGGGCCTCCCTACCCACTTATCCACCTACCTAGTTGTTACACCATTTTTTGGTCATCTAACCTATTATCATTAGATGGACCCAAGTACACCATGTAAGACCATTTTTACCCTAAGTAAAACTGCTTTCAGTATGTTAAAACAGGAAACCCCAAAAGGAAATATTAAACAAACCTATATTTGTTTGATTTTCCTCATGGAATAATTAATTAAACCATAATTTAATTATTATTCCCAGTCATGTTTAACCCAAAATCAAATAAATTAATTAGATAAACCTTTGTTTATCTTATTATTTTCTAGGAATAATTATTTAAACATTATTTAGATAATATTCCTTGTTAAATATGACCAAATCATCCACAAATAATTAAATAAATCACTATTTATTTAATTATCTTTCAACCACTTACTTAAATAATTAAATAAATCATTATTTATTTGATTATCTTCTAACCGCTTCCTTAAAAAGATAAATAAATCATTTATTTATTTATTTTTGACAAATCAAGGGATTGGACCCAAGTCAAATACCTTTTCCCTCCAACAAATATAATAAAATATTCCATAAAAAGTGGATCTAGATCTGGTTAACCCATGCACCAAGATCTAGAATGACCCAATATTTTGTTATAAATAGGAGGGTTTTTCCTACCATTATTCACCTTTTGTTGCCTATTAGATCACTCTGGATCTATACACTTGGTCACCATTTTCTGCCATTTTGCTCCCTTTGAGCTCTACTCTTTGCATTGGGTTTTCTACATCAACTAGAGAGAAGAATCTTAGATCTGAAGTGCTGAGGACTTCCAAGAACCCATCCCACTGAGGGGAATTGGATACTCCTTCTGGTTTTCCCCAGTGGAGTCGCCATTTGCTAGTATGAATCCTTTGTCGAAGTGTACGAAAAAGGACCACTTTAGCTACGCATAACTAATAGCCCTAACAACAAAAGTGGCTGCCAATATCTTCAGATCTGTGATTAGTTAGACAAGAATCTACCCCTGGTACCCGTGGACCCAATCCTGGTGTGGACCCTAGCACTGCCAACCAGCAACAGGGCACTCAGCCCAAGCCGGACAGGCCGCTTCGCACAAGCAAGCCTTGTTCGTGTTGCGGTGTTTATGGTCATTACACCCACGATTGTCCCCTATTACCCCAGATGCGGTAGATGTGGGAGTCTCAAGCCACATTGCGCGGACAGCACGCCTCCCCTCATGCTCCCCCTAATGTGGCCACTACCCAGCCAGCTGTGTTTACTGATCCTTTCCCTCAGCAAGGATTCATGGCTACCCAACCGCCCGACAGCCATTTAGCCACCCCCCCTTCCCTTTCTGGTTCCTCTGATTACCAGATCCTTATGATGCACTCCGATCCTAACCCGTCCGTCGATCTTCACCTTCAAACTCGGTCTCGCCAGTACCCCAAGCCTCCTGCTCAGTCTGCTCCCGAGCCTCCTTCTTCAGGTTCTCCAAAGCCTCTTTCATCACCTAGTGGCCCCTTACATATCCCTCAACCAAAATTTGAGGTTCATACCAAGATACCTAAGGGCCCACTACGTCGAAACCTGCTCCTAGTCGAGCTGCCCATTCGTATAGCATAGTAGATGATTTGGCGCAATCTCCTACTGCCATTTCCACACTGGAGCTCCTCCAGTCGTGCCCTTCCCAAAAGAAGGCTCTACTATCTACCATGGGCACTGTAGATCCTGCTGATGACCAAATGATTGTTTTCGACGCCACTCAATCGGACCATCCTCCTCTTCCTCCTTCCGTCGCCTTCCAAATCCCAGTCAAAATCCGGAACGCCAACGTTTCCCGGTGTATAATTGATGAGGGGGCATCCACCTGCGTGATTTCTGCTTCGGTTTGGAAGAAACTCGGATCCCCTGAGCTAGCCCCTTCCACGATCACCCTTCGAGCGTGGGACGGCCACACCTCCCAGCCCATTGGCCTCTTCCGTAATTTTCCTATCACCCTTGCCAGTAAGACTGTTTTCGTTGACGTCGAAGTCATCGACGCCCCGCTAGAATACAACATTCTATTAGGGCGAAGCTACACCTATGCTATGTCTGTTGTCCCATCCGCGGTTTTCCGCAAGATGTCTTTCCCTCATAATGGAAAGATAGTCACCATTGACCAGTTGACAAATCATGAGCCAAAATCTCAGACCTCACCTGAGACGACCATCTCTTCTGTAGCCAACAAGCAAACCGTAGATTCCTTGACCAGTGTCTCTCCTGGCGTCTACAAAGACTCCTCTTTGCTAGGAACCTTCCCTGGTCTTCCTCCTCCTTCTATCTCTGACCCCAGCTCATCGAATGTTTGCATGATGCAATCGTCTCGGGCTGTTCTCAAGCAACCTGCTTCGGCTAGTCAGCAACCTTGCCCTCCGCAACCTGCTCCTAGCCCTTCACCTGCAGTTGGTAGTCATGAGCCTCTTTATCCTCCTGGCACGGTTCCTCCAAGCCTTAGCCATTTAGGAGCCGTCCCACCTGGCCACTACCCCTTTGGTCAGATACCGTTCCTAGCTCCCCCACCAGGAGTGTACACGGTACCAGTCATGGCCACCCTCTCTCTTCCTAACTTGACCCTTGGGCTTCCCGTCTGGTACCATGATCCTCCAGCCGCAACCTCGCCTGGTCAACCCAAACCTTATATTTCTTTGACCCCGGTTCAACCGGTCCCCCCAACGTCTCCCACTGCAACAGTGCCTCAGTCACCTCAACAGGAACCGCCTCCTGTTGCGACCACTTCGGGTAAGAAGGGCAAAGCTCGCAAGGGGGCATCAAAGGAAAAGGCTGCCCCGACAAACCCTACTCTTCCTCAGCCTCCAAAGCATACCATCCAATGTGCTTTGTGTGATGTTGTCGGGCATGCCACCCATACCTTTCCTGAATTGCTTCATCTCAAGCCCATGGTTAATGTCATGTTCCCTGAGTCCGCGGTCCCAGAAGCCTCTGTTCCTTCCACGACCACGGCCAAGAACCCCAAGACTATTCACACCAACCACCCGTGTGCTTTGTGTGATCTCCATGGCCATTACACCCATCTTTGTCCCCACCTCGAGGACTTCCGCACCTCTATCGCCGCGGTCCACCAATTCGAGGCCAAGCGCAATGAGTCCACCTCTCCCCTATTTGCACATTCTGCTTCAGTAGAACTACCAGATATGACTGCTCCCATTGACATTCCCCCTCCTGATGTCGAGATGACAGAGCCTTCGTCCAACATTTTCTACCTATCATCATCCATGAGACCCTTGGGGAACATTCCATCTAAATCCTCCCCTGTTGTTTCGCTTGACCTTCCTTCAATGATCATCTTGGGCTCAACATCGGTAGATCCTTTGTCTACTTACTCTTCGGTCACCCCTTGTGACGATGCGCATGTGAACCTCTCTTCTCATGATGATGATTCAGGTCGCTTCACCACGTCAAGTGGTCTTTCTTTCACAAGTCACCCCATTTTCTACCACAATGACGAGATTATGGAAGAAATCCCCACCCCTGAATTTATCTATTCCCCCTTACATCGAACCCATGCGTTCACACCACATCCACCTTGTGGCCATTATATTGAAACCCAATGTTTGGGTAAGGGGGCACCCACATTTGAGAGACCAAGAGAAGCAATTCTCCACAACTCTCCTAGTGTATCTGTTCGTGTTGACTTTAGTCCCAGTATTCTTCCACATTTCGAAGAACCTCTAGAGTCCCATATCACTTCAGATCACTCTCAGGATGATACCCCTTATCATTCCCTCATCTTACATCAGCAACCCAGTCTCTTAGACATTATTTTTGACCAACCTATAACTTTTCTACGAGAGCATCATTTCATTATCTCCAAATCCTCTTTTTGGGATAGTGACACCAGGTATGCCAACTCGGAAACTTAAAGTCCATTTGATCCCTATATGCAGTACCAAAAGAGATTGGTAATCCTCCATTTCCTTTCTCACACTGCATAACCATAATGAGAACAAATGGCACACCACATAATTTAAATGTGTTTAGATTCCCCTTTTTTCTAAATACATTTTGGCATGACCACACCATGCTCGGGGGCACCTATGCCCCTCAACCATAACCCTCCTCACCTCGTTTTTGGAGAGGAGGCTGTCTTACCAATCGAGTGTGACATCCCTTCCCTTCATCTGGCTGTTGAACTTCTCCCTGACACCCAACCTCTAGAACAACGACTTATCATGCCTGAGCATGCCTCTGAAGACCGCCGTGTTGCATTGCAAACCATGGAAGCGGCCAAGAAACGCACCAAAGCTCAATATGACCGAAAAGTCCAGCCTCAAAGGCGACCTTGTTCTAGTATGTGACCAAGCCCATGATGTCCTTGGTCACGGGAAGTTTTGACTCATTATGGCTAGTCCCTTACGTCATTAGTAAGGGTCTTGGTAAGGGGGCATACCTTTTAGAGGACTTCGAAGGCAATCCTTTTCCTAATCCTCGCAATGCACTCTATCTTAAGAAATATTACCCTTAGCATTTCCCTTCTGAGATGCGTGTTTTATGTTCTTTTAGATAGCCAGCATCTTTTTTGTACTTTCATCCTTCGCCAGGAGCTATTTTGTCCAAGAAGGATCACTTCACCTCTCCTTCAAATCGAACTTCCTCACTTACAACACTTGTACTTGGGGCACCATTTTGCCTCCTTACTTGTCTTTGTTCGTGTCGATTTTTGTCATGAGTTACCATCTTGTACTCATGTTTTCATGGTCCCCCATTGGGCTTTTACTGTGTGGCAGCACCATAAATTCGCTCTTGTTTAGAGCATCCAAGTTGAGTCATCATCGCATTCATGGAGTCTATCCCGAGTCCCTTTGTACCCCGCTATAGCCCTCCACCATTCATTGCTTGGTCTCTCTCTTGTGTCACACATTATGGCCTTCAGTCCCACTGTCCCCTATCCCTTATGATATTGCGTCAGTCACTGCCAGGTCATTCATGCCCTTTATGCTCTACCAAGGGAAGTTTTCCATTTGCTACTCAGTCCCTTCCATTTCACTCTCATCATTAGTGTCAGTCTGTCCATCGCTCTATTGTTTTCTCTCATGCCTTAGTTGGGGACATCTCACTCCCTCAACTATGGCGGACCTCCTTCTGTCAACATCAGCACTTTCATTCCAGAAGCCAGGTCTAGAGGGCGGTGTACCTTGGTTCCAGCTTCCACTCTTGTTCGGTGCCTCGGATCAGGCAAAGGGATCTCTCATTTCCCTTTGACTTGATTGTTTCTCCAGCTCCTTTCAGCATGTTCGAGATTCGTATACTTGATGGTCCAGTGATCCAGCAGCAGCTCTTGATGATTCCCGGGTGTGTGTGAGATGTCTCAACCCTCATGAGGGGGTGGCCCTGTAGGTAGCCCCCCACATGCCCAGATGACCTCTTCTTTGCAGCTTTCGATGCAGCTCCAGATATTTGATGATGTTGGCCGTAGCCACTTGTAACGCCTCTTCGACTTGCATGTATCAGTCAGATTTTGTGAGCCCTTCCCCATTTACAGGGGGCATTTGGGTTGTATTTGTATCTCATGTACTCAAATATTATTGTACAAGTCCTGGCTGTTATCCCAGGCACAGCATGTATGTGGGATTCCTCATTGTATTTTTATCTGGCTCATGATTATGCCAGCTGTACTTTATGGTTCGGTCCCTTGTTTATTGGACACACTATTCTTTTGTACTTTGTCTCGGCGGGCATAGGTATGCCTCCCCCGCCGCCTTCAGCACAGGTACCCTCTCATAAAAAGAGACTTGTTGCACCTGCGAGTCTCGTCTCCTCCGGGTCTAGTCCTTCAGCACACTATCTACCTCACATTTCTCTCTCTGACACCCCTTTTGTTGTCTAGTGATTGTGTTCTTACAACGTACTTCGGTCATACGATTTGCTCCTGACACTCGCACGCTGGGGGGCAATCTGTTACACTATTTTTTGGTCATCTAACCTATTATCATTAGATGGACCCAAGTACACCATGTAAGACCAGTTTTACCCTAAGTAAAACTGCTTTCACTATGTTAAAACATGAAACCCCAAAAGGAAATATTAAACAAACCTATATTTGTTTGATTTTCCTCATGGAATAATTAATTAAACCATAATTTAATTATTATTCCCACTCATGTTTAACCCAAAATCAAAGAAATTAATTAGATAAACCTTTATTTATCTTATTATTTTCTAGGAATAATTATTTAAACCTTATTTAGATAATATTCCTCGTTAAATATGACCAAATCATCCACAAATAATTAAATAAATCACTATTTATTTAATTATCTTTCAACCACTTCCTTAAATAATTAAATAAATCATTATTTATTTGATTATCTTCTAACTGCTTCCTTAAAAAGATAAATAAATCATTTATTTATTTATTTTTAACAAATTAAGGGATTTGACCCAAGTCAAATACCTTTTCCTCCAACAAATATAATAAAATATTCCATAAAAAGTGGATCTAGATCTGGTTAACCCATGCACCAAGATCTAGAATGACCCAATATTTTGTTATAAATAGGAAGGTTTTTCCTACCATTCTTCACCTTTTGTTGCCTATTAGATCACTCTGGATCTATACACTTGGTCACCATTTTCTGCCATTTGCTGTGTGAGCTCCCTTTGAGTTCCATTCTTTGTGTGGGTTTTCTACACCAACAAGAGAGAGAGATTTTAGATCTGAAGTGCCGAGGACTTCCAAGAACCCATCCCACTGAGGAGAATTGGATACGCCTTCTTGTTTTCCTCCCAGGTGCCCGATTAATACAAAAATTCTTTCAAAAATTGTTCTTGTCTTGTCTATTGGTATATGGAGCAAACCCTTATTTCTTTTGCTTAATGTCTTTCCATGCATAGATCTGGTTTTTGCAGCTCTTTTATGTTCAACTAACCGCAGATCTGAAGATATTGGCAGCCACTTTTGTTGTTAGGGCTATTAGTTATGCGTAGCTAAAGTGGTCCTTTTTCGTACACTTCGACAAAGGATTCATACTAACACTAGTGATCAAACAAACTATAATATTCCATTTAGATGAAGGCAAAATTTTGGAATATTCTAGTCCTTCCCTCCAAAATGTTTCTTGTCCTCAAGCAACTGTAAAATGTGGAGAAAAATTCCTCCCCTCCTCCTCTTGTGGCCTCATCACCAATATTCCCCACCACCACTCAAAATAATCTGCAATAAATCTGCCCTCCAAAGGTTCCTCCCAAGTATGCCAAACCAAATGGCTCACATCATGAGAAAGTGGAAGGTGTAAGTGGAAACCTTATCTCTATCCAATGGCCTCCTCAAGGTAGGAGTGATGAATAACATAGGGGATCTCATTGCCAATGAGATACTCCCACACCCATGCTATCATCCAAATGAAATGATCCATTCTAGGTAGCTCATCAAAGAAATCCTCAACCCCCGGTTCATGCAATGTGTTGGGGTTGTATGGAGAGATTAGATTTTTCCACCAATGTTGTTTCTCTCTCCATTTATGATATGTATGGGGATGTCGATGATCTTGGGCTGAAATTTTATAGTCTCCAAGAATGTCCCAAGTTACCCATAAAACAAAACATTCACAAAGTGCCTCTCCCAAGGACTCAAGTTCTCTAAATGGCTCCTCCCACATGAAGTCAAGAGATGTAGTGTGGCAATCATGGCTTGCCCATTGTTTCTCCTGAAACATGTAACATATGAAGTATGGAGAATCATATTCCCAATGGGCACCTCCAAATATTGTGCCATCCTCCCAACACATTTTTCCATAAGAACAAGAACATCATCAATATATAGAAGCAAAATTAAACAAAAACAAGTTTCCATATGACAACTAGGAGGTGGATCATAGTTCCATGTGTGGAACCATTGCAGTGCATCCCTTGCTTGCCTCAAAACAAAGTGTAACAAGTGTCGTTTCAACCACATGTTTGTTGCCACAATCATTCTACAAGATGGGATCATAAAAGTAAAATTTGGTGCCAATGGTGCACACTAAAAATCATGTGGCATCCCCCACAAACCACCAATAGAATGGTCAGAATCAATGCTGCAAATGGCCTCAAGTACACCACAATAAAATATACAATAAGGAATGATCCCCCTTGGTACAATATGCTACTCACAAAAATTAAAAGAGTACAAATCATAATGCATAAATGTACATCCTCTACTATGTACCTTGGTCATTGAGCTGAAATGGCTCAATTGAAAGTTCTCCCTCACTCTTAATGAGTATGGAAGTGGTTGTGACAACCTCTCCATCATCATCTGGGATATGCATCTCTCCATGTGCTGATATACATCATGTTGGATGCTCTCCCAAGTGAACTCGTCCATCAAGGAATGATATGCATCAAAGTGCATGGAAAGAAAGTCCACATGTGTTGCAAGTAAAAGCTTCTCCTTGAGCTCAGAAGCTCTAGTCAAGAATACTATGCCATAAGAATAAATGACCCCATCATCCACCATGTATCTATCATCTTCCTCCAGGTCATCAAGAATCATGTCATAATGTCCCTTTTCAGAAACATCACAAGTCTATGCCAGAGATGGAATGCTAAGGAATTTACTGGTGATGTCTCCTTCCAAATAAGTGAGAGAAACAGAGGCTACCTGGCCTTTTTCAGTCTCTATCTACAGATATGTGATTTCTCTACTCAGGAAATTGCTACTGTAGCTCCTTGGGGACGTTGTATAAGGAAGTAGATGTGAAAATAAGGTCAAATAGTGATGTGTTGCCTTTGAACATATAATATTTGACCTCCTTGCAAAATGTAGGCTCAAAGAAATAACCTTAAGCAGGTTATTCATATCTCCCACAGTGAACTAGCTGAAAATGGTAGCAACATGTAAGCACAAACAGCTGTCTCCAGAAAATAACGCTATACAAGTGAGAAATGGGACTTATGACCCTTAGTAGACATGATATTCAGCTCACATACATAATATGAGGCGAAAAAAATGACTCTAGCTCATATAAATAGTTCTCCCTATTTCTATGTGCCTCAAATGAGCTTAAACCCCATGGCTTAGAACATGCAGAGACTACTGAATCAAGATCTGTGTTATTTTCATTAGGATTTATACAGATAATAACATGAAATATCAGATCTGAAATAAAAAAACATCCAATGGCTAAGAAAATGTGATTCCTTTCCTCTTTATACACAATAAAGATCACCCACAAGGGGTTTCATGAAAATACAAGTGTACAAGTGCAGATCTGCAAATATGTGTAGTTGGAAAATGCAGTCACTACAAAACTGAACATAAATATGAATGATAATATGCAAATACAGAAGAGGAATGGAATATAGAGCTTTCTGGGATAAGGGTTGGCCCTTTATCCAAAGAATCAGCTCTTAAGCAAGGAATCAAACCCCGCAATTGCTGCTCTCACAAAAATAACACAATTTACCCAGTGAACTACTCTTTCATGGATGGAACATAATTTGGCCACATGCCAAGATCTGAAATGAGCTCTAAAATCTCCTATGCATCTCCCTCAATGCAAGAGAGGCTCCCTCCACTAAATATAAATGCACAAGGGAAGATGAAACAACCCTCCCACTGCACTGCACAACAACACTGTGTCCTCTGCTATAGAAATAATGCTGTAGGTGTGGGAAATTCTTGGCCTACAATCCAGATGTGGGAGAAATGAAGCATAACCCCCTTAAATAGATCACTCAATGAGCCAACCATGTGTGGTATATAGGTATTCTCAAGGCATGGAGTGCATAATGCATGGGAAGTCCTCTCCCCCAATGTGAAACCCCCACCCCAAGCTATCATCCATATGGAATGAGCCACCCTTCTGCATGGTAACTCATGAAAATTTTCCTCCACCTTTGGCTCCAGAAGTGTAGGTGGGTTGAATAACTGAACATGATAGGCAAGGAAGCCTATCCCATGCTATCCTCCTCTCTACTTTTGAATAGTGCAGAGTATGTGTTGCTCATGGGCTGCAAATGTATTTCCCTCAAGTGGCAAAATGTAGAGCAATCCACCAAATATTTATCCTCCAACATTGAAGAACAAGCTACCCCAAAACATTTCTTCCATGATGAAGAGGACATGATCAGCATAGAATGTCCAAATGAGATGTTTGATGTAGGCTTTAAATGCTACTATATGATACAAACAAGGTCTCAAAAGGACACAACGTAATCTCATCCATTGCTCCTTCAGAAAATGGCATGGCTAGTAGCATGTTGCTAAATGACTAGTGGTGAGAATTCTCACATCCACTAGTAGAAAGTAAATGGATGAATGGATCAGCTAAACATACAAGTCATATTTGGTCACTTTCCCATGATTATACAATGAATGATCATCATACTTATGGCCCACATCAAAAGAAAACAAATACTTAGCTATAGTGGCCATAGTTTTTCTCATGTTCCCTTTAGAACATGCAATGTAGAAAATGTGGGAATCCTTTCCCTCTAAGGACACTCCCCACTCATGTATCATACTTCCAATCATGCACCCTAATGTAAATCATATCCACATCAGCAAGGGGAGTCATTATCAGTAACAAAATGACGAAAATTTGGAAGGTTTCATGTGATGCAAGGAAGTACCAACAGTTTCCCCAATAGTGGCAGCGCAGTTTTCCAAGTTTCTGTTTCAAAAATTCACATGGAAAAATGCTTTGTGACTCATGGATGATAATGTAAATTAGTTGAACATATATGTAATGGAAAAAAATCTTCCATAGGCCATGTGAAATATGGCTGCCTCCATCATATAATTTGGCCCAACTTTGCCCGGGGAGCAGTCTGGTCAGCTTTCCCTCTTGTAGAGCCATGCACTGCAAGATAATGGTAAGAGTATACAAATCAGCCAATTTAAAAAAAAAATTCTTACCATATGCTAGGAATAAAATAATGTATGGATATATGAATGAACCCTCCATAGTTGTTTGGCATGGTCCCATCAAGAGAAATGAGCTAGGTGTTGCAAGAAGATCCCTCTTCTCGTACTTGGGAATCCAAGTTAAGAAGAATGTAGCATAGTAATAGATGACTCCATCTACTACCTCATCCATCTCACCTCCTCTCTTTTCCTCAAGTGAAACCAATGTGAAATGATCCTGTGACCTGTGGGTTATGGATCCACCACACTTCCACTGGGCACATTTCATCCATCGGTTACTGCTCTAAAGAGATAACGTTGTTGGCCTATACACATAGGCTCTCATCCATATTACGCTCCATTCTTTGACATGTAGCTTGTCAAAGATACTCTCCATAATGATGCCATATATGAGGGGTCTCCTCCATGATGAAAATAGCTCTTGCACCATGATTGTGCCATACTTCACCCTTGCAACACTATGCCAAGTGGGAGAGCAATCTTGCCCTTGCTCTCTCCCAATCCTCCGAAGCAACAAATATCATTGTTTCCCCTTCATACCTCCATCACTCATCATATGTGGTGGAAAAAAAATGACCCTACCATCATAATCCATCCACACTCATTTCTGTCCCATGATGAAAGTATCCTACCAAGCTCCTTCCATCCTCATACCTTGAGAAAAGGACATGTCTCATGATGGCCAAACTCTCTCCTGAGTAGCCAGCGCAGCTTTGCCTCTTGCTGCCCTGTGTCATAGATATGAAAGTGGCTCACAAGCCTCTTTCTCTCCACCCACTCTCCTCCATCAAGGTATGGTTGTCCCTAATCCTCCTCTCCTTTGGCATCTTCCCAATGAAGACTTCCATTATCCCAAAGAAACTGTCCCTCCTTACACCTCATGGGATGTTGAGATGTAACCCCTTGAATAATTTCCAGGAAAGGCCTCTCATTAATCAAACCTTTGAATCCATAACAATTCGAGAGTGCTAAGGACAAGAGATCCTTAGGAGATGGCACATCATGCATGATGCTCTCCAAATCCTTGCACCATAACTCATCATGTTGCATGCAACTCAATAAGGGTGCAAAGGAATGAGTGTTGATCCCTTCTTGGATAAAACCCCTCTTGTACAGAACTATATAAACTTGCTTCTCTTTATCACCATGAAGTTTCGATCCTGGGCCATGTGAATGCAAATTTCCCAAACCTCATATGACCTTTTCTGAAATATCACTGCATGGAAATTTTTGCATATATTTGTGGATCTTTGAGAAATCTTGTATGGCTGCAAGAGTCTCTCTCTCTGATTTTTTGGCTGATCCAACTGCTAATATGGTGGGCTGCTCCTCTATGAATTGGAAAACGCTGGTAGAAGCCTCCTCAAGTGGAGAAGGATGCTCCTCCTCTTCTGGCCATCTATCCACTTCCTCTCGTGGCCCTCCATATTCTTCACTTCCTTCATGAGCATAGGAAGTGATTTCATCTTCTCCTACCTCTTGAAACCCTCTAGAGGTTTCACTACAACTTTTCTCATCTTGAAACCCTCTTGGATTTTCACTGCACTTTCCTTTCCCATTGGTTGTACCCCTTTGGAGAGGCTCCTTTCTGATCTGAAAAATGGATGAGAGTAACCTAATTCTCTCCATATTTTTTCTCGTCTTATTTGTATTCTCTGGGTGGATCTAAAATCCATAGGCTAAGCCAAGATAGCTGCTCCTTGCTCTTATCTTTAGTTTTCTGAAAGCTTGATCTCACAGGTAGTGCTAGAGATCATGCTTTGATACCACTGTAATGTCCCTTTTTCAGAAACATCACAAGTCTATGCCAGAGATGGAATACTGAGGCATTTACTGGTGATGTCTCCTTCTAAAGAATGGAGAGAACCAGAGGCTACCTAGCCTTTTGCATTCTCTGTCTACAAATATGTGTTTTCCCTACTCAGGAAATTGCTGTTGCAGCTCCTTGGGGATGTTGTATAAGGAAGTAGATGTGAAAATAATATCAACCAATGATGTGTGGCCTTTTAAAATATAATATTTGACCTCCTTGCAGAATGTAGGCTCAAAGAAATAACCTTAAGTAGGTTATTCAGATCTCCCACAGTGAACTAGCTGAAAATGGTAGCAACATGTAAGCACAAATAGCTGTCTCCAGAAAATAATGCTATACAAGTGAGAAATGGGACTTATGACCCTTATTATACATTATATTTAGCTCACATAAAGAATATGAGGTGAAAAAAATGACTCTAGCTCATATAAACAGTTCTCCCTATTTCTATGTGCCTCAAATGAGCTTAAACCCCATGGCTTAGAACATGCAGAGACTACTGAAACAAGATCTGCATTATTTTCATTAGGGTTTATATAGAGAATAACATGAAATATCATATCTAAAATAAAAAAACATCCAATGGCTAATAAAATGTGATTCATTTCCTCTTTATACACAGTGAAGATCACCCACAAGGGGTTTCATGAAAATACAATTGTACAAGTGTAGATCTGCAAATATGTGTAGTTGGAAAATGAATTCACTACAACACTGAACATAAATATGACTGAGAATATGAAAATACAGAATAGGAATGGAATATAGAGATTTTCGGGTGAAGGGTTGGCCCTTTCTCCAAAGAATCAACTCTCAAGCAAGGGATCAAACCCCGCAGCTACTGCTCAAAAAAAAATAATGTAGTTTACCCAGTGAACTATGCTGTCATGGATGGAAAATAAGTTGGCCACATGCCAAGATCTGAAATGAGCTCTGAAATCTCCTATGCAACTCCCTCAATGCAAGAGAGACTACCTCCACTGAATAGAAATTCACAAGAGAAGATGAAACAACCCTCCCACTACACTGCCCAGCAACACTGCGTCCTTTGCTACAAAAATAATGTTGTGGGTGTGGGAAATGCTTGGCCTACAATCTAGATGTGGGATAAATGAAGCACAACCCCCTTCAAGAGATCACTCAATGAAGGAGAGGAATTCCTAAACAGGAATTCCTCCAAACTCTGCTATGCAGTAGGAGTTTGCAGGAGATGTCTAAACAGACATGAAATCGAAATACACCAGCTAGCTCCACAATGTTTCCCTTCTCCTTCTTATGAATTTGTGAGCTCCTTCTCCTTGGGTCCCACCTCTTAGGGTTTCCATCTTCATTTGAATATCTTCCCTCCAAAAGTGTGTTGTCTTCTTAGGCAAGCTACTCCTCCTTAGGCTGCGCTAGTTGACTTGGTCAACCTGACCTTGTCCTCATACAGTTGGCCCTTTTCACACTAGGAAGTGTAAAATAAGCTTCTCAGAAGGTCCCTTTTTATATTAGGAAGGGTTTTATTCATATTAAAAAGGCTTCCTCTTCCTTTTTATTCACGTACTATACAATATGATCAAAAATTAATGTTCCAATTTATTCATGAAAAATTTGGAACACTACACATGCATGATGCAAGCACCAAGATCCTTGGAGTTCTCCACCAAAATTTGAGACCTCCAATATGGATCAATCCTCCTAAGAGACAGTGCTGAAGATCTGAAATGTGAAGCTCCCCACATGTTGATGTATTTTCCTTTGACATCCCTCATGCCAAAGTCATCCTCCAAAGTGATGCCATGCCCATCATGCAACTTCTCATGCTCAAGTAGAAGTGGTGACCTTTGGAAGTTGGCCTCCCATGAGAAGCTACCATCCAAAAAGAACGTCCTGATCTTGGCCAATGTAAGCATGAGTGGCCTCCATTTGCTCTGATATGCGGAGGATTCATTCCTCAAGGGAAGTACCCTCTATTTCTCCAAATCCATGGAGTGGTCCCCTTGCACCATGGTGGTGCCATCCTTCATCACTACAGCAACTTCTGTCAGCGAAGAATATGTAGTGAGAGTGGGTAATGTTGAAAATGGGAGAGTAATCCCTCCCAAAATGGAAATAGTAGAAATACAAGACATAATAATGTAAAACACAGCAATTCTGAACATGCCATAAGAGGGATCAATATGCAACCATAATTTTATTAATATATCAGCAAAAATATACAAAAATATCTTGAGGGTCAAGCCACTCAAGCAATAAGAACAAGCCTCCAATGATCATATCAATAAGCACATGAGTTTCTACTATTGTACAGAATGTCAGAAAGAAGTGACAACGTTGTCTATATTAGTGTAGCTACTACTGTAATCATACATAAATTTGATATGGCTAATATATACAAAGAAATTCCCAGAAAATAAAATGCGGGCTCTAATATATGATTTCTAGCCAACCTTGAAAAGATTGCTAGAAATATCAACAAAAATATACAATGTGACAATAACCATAGGGTTGATATGTCACTGCAAACTGGAACTAAATAAAATGAGGCTATGACAGATCTGAAATGATGATGTCCTCATCCAATGATATTTCTGAATAGAAGGTTGATCCCTCTATTCAGAAATAGACCCTCATGACGAGCTCAAGGAAACCTCCCAGCAGTTTCCTCTAAAAATAACGCAAATTTGGTTTGTAACTGCACTCTGAGGGATGGTAGATGGTTGGCCTGATGCCAAAAATATATAAACATGCCTAGGAGACCTCCTTTCTGATCCTCCAATGGATAGGCTACCTCTCCACTGAAAAACAAGCCTAGAATTGGCTCTATGTGATCCACCTTTGTTGCACCCTACAACACAACCCAATTCTAAACAAAAACTACATTGTAGTTGAAGGAGGTAGCTTGGAAAGAATGCTAAAATGAGGAAATGCAGCCCAATGAACCTCTCCTTCCTTGAGGATGAGGTAGGGATTCCCGATCAGAAACACCCTTGTGCTAAACAACACAACGAACCCTGCTAAATAGCTAAAGGATGTAAAGTCTACACAGACCAATATCAAATAATAATCTCAAAACATGCATAACAATGGCTGCCATCTCCTCCATATATAATGTGTGAGCCTTCTCATGTTGGGTCCCATCCACAAATGCCACCAAGCTCATGCAAGTTGTCCTCCACTAAAACTGTGTTTTCTTATCATAAATGCCACTCCTCCATGACAACATTGTTGACTTGGTCAAAGTTGACCTATTCAACATGCATCCCCTCCAATTCACACCCAAAGGTGCTTAATCCAACTGCTTATTCTTCATCATTTCACATTAGGAGTGTTATTATTCCTTCTAAAGGGATTTATGGGCCTCCCTACACACTTATTCACCTACCTATTGATCAAAAAAACTATAATATTCCATTTAGATGAAGGATAAATTTTGGAATATTACAGCAGACAGAGACAGTCTCCAGACCAGTTTACTAGATACATGGCTCTTATGAACAAGTGTATTGTGATTGATCCATATTCCTTTTAGGAGGCAGTGGAGCAACCAATTTGGGTTGATGCAATGGTGGAGGAGTATGACTCCATTGTCAAGATCAGTGCATGTGATATTGTCCCAAGATCAATAAGTAAATCAGTGGTTGGATCTAGATGGATCTAAAAGGTAAATCAAGCTATTGATGGAAGTGTGGAGAAGTACAAGGCCAAATTCGTCACTCGGGGATTCTCACAGATTGAGGGGATCGACTGTGATGATAATTTTTCACCACTTGCAAGGTACCCTTCCATTATATCTATCCTTGCACTATTAGGGCATATGAGGTGGCACATTCATCGAATGGATGTGAAAAATACGTTTCTCAATGGATTTATTGAGGAATAAGTGTACATAAAGCAGCCATAAGGTTTTGAGATGTTTGATAGTGAGTCACATGTGTATCGACTCAAGATAGAAATTTATTGGCTGAAGCAAGCACCTCGTGCTTGGTATACTTGGATTGACAACTATTTCACTGGGTTGGGCCTCACCAAAAGTGAAGCGAATGCAAACTTGTACCAGATTGTTGTTGATGGTAAGCTCTTGATTATCGTACTTTATGTTGATGATAAAATTTTGATAGGTGATGAGAAGCTGATACACTCCTGCAAGGAGGATCTTGCAAGGGAGTTCTAAATGAAGGACATGGGACTCCTTCATTATTTCCTTGGTTTGGAAATATGGCAGCGGGATGGTGAATTTTTTTTTTTCTCAAGGAAAGTATGCCATAGAGATACAGGGTATGTTTCACACGGAGAGCTATAAACCCATGGACACTCCTCTTCAAGGAAATTGGAGGAAAGAGGATTCTACTTCAGGAGAGGTAGTGAATGATACTGTCTATAGGAAGTTAGTTGGTTCACTGATGTACTTAGTGAACACCAGACCAAACATTTTCTATGCAGTTAACCAACTGATTCAAGCTATGGCTAAGCTAACCAATCTCTTTTCGAAGGCAGGGAAGCATGTATTGAGATATCTTTGGGGCACTACAGAGTATGGATTATGGTACAGATGGAAATATGGAGTGAAGCATCAAGGTTTCATGGATGCATATTGGGTAGGCAGTCCATCAAACAGAAAGAGCACATTAAGAGGGATCTTCAGCATAGGATCGACAACAGTTTCTTGGTACAGTAGGAAGCAGCGATCTATGGCACTGAGTTCAGTAGAGATAGAGTACATGGTAGTAAGTCAAGCTGCATGTGAGTCAATCTGGATGAGAAAGATCCTGGTTGGTATGTTTGGTTCTCAGATGGATCCAACAGTGATACATTGTGATAACCAGAGTTGCATTAAACCCTCAATTAATCTTGTGTTTCATGATAGGTCCAAGAACATAGATATTTAGAACCACCATCTCAGATATTGTGTTCAAAGGTGAATAATGTTACTTTAGTACATTCCCACGGAAGATCAAGATGCAGATATTCTAACGAAGGTGCTCACCAAGAGAAAATTATAATACCATAGAGGTAGGATCGAGGTGAAGGATAACCCCTTTCTTGTTGAGAGGGAGTGTTTAAGTCCAACAATAAATTGCAGCACCTACACTAGTGTGGGAAAAGGAGGTCTAAGCAGCACCTACATTAGTGTGGGACCAGGAGGTCTTAGTAGCACCTACACTGGTGTGGGATAAATTTGGTGTAGTGTCTATTTTAATTTTCCTACAATTAAGATGGACAATAAAATTTAATCTTATCTAAAAGTCACTTGTAATAGTTATCTGAGTGTGATAAACTCAGTTAGATCATGAATTTAGAGTTTATGGTAGTTGCCGAGGCATATAATTAAATTCTAGTTGTAACATATTTCGAAGTGCAGTGGTGCATTAGTTTAATGCATGTTATAATTAGTTAAATCAGTTAAGTGAGTTAAAGTCAGTTGTGCTAGTTATAACTCATTTTTCCACTAGTGAGAGATCAAGTGAATTAAATATTATTTAATTCACAATTATTGATATCGCATGCAAATAGTGATTTAATATTATTATCTACATCCATGTCAGTTCCAGTGGAGACGCAATTGAGATATATGTGAAAGGGATGTTAACTATTAGTTGTAGGATTATTGGGTTACACCTGTTAGCTCCCCGTAATTTGCTAGATTGATTGAGATACAAATTGAAAAGGGTAACATCAGACCAAGCTTTAGAGTTCTAGGATCTACCCCTCCTAATCTCAGAGAGGGATCTCTCAATATGTTTCTAAGTATATATCTTGATGCTTTTAAGAGGTTGACTTTAGGCTAGATGTTAAGTGCAAGGTATTTGATTGTTTTTTGGTTGGGTATGATACTTTGATAGATTTTAGATAGGAAACATGGAAGAGTGTTAAGTCATTGGGCAATGGAGTCTAACAAGGTCCAGATAATTTCATCAGTGGTGTTAAGATTATTTACAGGGCAAGTTTACTTGGTTGGTGGATTTTTTAAGGTTATGAAGGTTTTATGAAATGGACATAAAAATTGAGAAAAAAAAAGTAATAAAGGGCTGAAACAAAATTCTTTATATACTTATAAAATGAGGGAGTTCGAAAATTGATAAGAACAACAAGAGAATAAAAGGCATAAGCAGAACCTAATCCATTTGATTTCAGACTGAAAACAGATAATTAACCAAGACAAACATTTAATTCCAAAAACAGAATATTTCAGTGGCAACAATATGCAGTGCTAACCATAAATCACAATTGATGCTAACTGATCTAAATTATTCAAGAAATGGACAAGCTAAGAACCTGTTGCAAAGAAAATGAATGATTTCTCTAATGTATCTAAGAAAAATAAAACATTAAGGCAGTGAAGGAAAAACAGATTTAAGGTTCCATTAGAAATTTTTCTTAATCTAAATTCTTTGTCCTACTGCAACATAGCAAGATGTAAAACATAATGGAAAAAATAGAAAACATAAACAAAAGAAAACTTCACCATCAACCAAGCCTATGGATCCTACAAGCAGTCCTTTTCCATCAACAAGAAAATTAGATCATGCATGAGTTCCAAGACATCAATTTCTCTTCAAGAGCTTCAAAGGACTATGTATTATTCTAGCATCAGTCATCAAAATCCAACATTTACAATGAGTTCCAATGTAGTATTTATACTGCAAAAGAGGAGGTGGAACTGTTCTAAGGTTCAAAAATGTTATTAATGATAGAGTAAATACGTTCCTGACCTTGATAACCATGCAAGGCATAAGGTAGGAACATCTGTAGATACCTCTCTATTTTAATAACTCTACCTTTACTTTCTAAGGATAAAACAAGTGAAAATATTGACTTTAAGGCTTTATCATTATCTTTTACAATATTTGTCATGATAGTTTAAACTATATTCTTTTGTGTAATAACTGTTGATTTGTCTTTACAGATAAAGAATGGCCAAATGATTCAGTTGATATTTTTGATGAAATAACTGCTCTTTGTTGATGTATTCAAGGCTGCTTTAGCCTAATCTTTCCTTTAATTTTATCAATAAACTATGTTTAAGGCCTGATCTCACTTTTTCCTTCATAATTCATCATGCTGCCGTTATCACTTTACTGTTTTCTTTAAACCTTTGTTCATCTGTCGTTTACCTGTGATTTTATCCTTAATTCACTTTGATTAGTCATTAATGTTCTATTTATGCCTTTGATCCTTTGTTCTTCAATCTTCATTAGTTTTCTCTGCATTTGTGTGTAGGGGGCTTATTTGATGCGTTGGAGGATTTCAAAAGGGATCAATGCTTATGAGGCACCGATCCATCATTGATACGGAACCTTGGATCCTTTTCTTCTTTGCTTACAGGCCTTTTTGGATCATCATCCAAGGCCTGTCACTGTTTTGACTATGGGATGGCCCTTCGAGCTCGAGGCCACCATTAAACCTGCAACCAAACAAATTAATCAGATAAAACCTGCACTTTGAGGGATAAAACTACTTCAGAGGCTCGAGGAAAGGTTGTGGAGCGCTTGTAGAGGTGGAGGATGAGCAGGGGAAAAGGGATCCCATAGGCGGAAATGGGAGGAAACAATTGAATTTGAATTTGATACGATAATTAAGGATGGCAGTTTTGTAGAAAATCGAAGGTGGTTTTCGTGCGGGGTAAAGGAGGTAAGTGGTATTGGTTGAAACGAATGAAAAACATGTTAATGTCTGACACGTGGCTTTTGAAAACTACCCATTT
Organism: Pinus albicaulis; assembly: GCA_034641835.2. Lineage (NCBI taxonomy): Eukaryota > Viridiplantae > Streptophyta > Pinopsida > Pinales > Pinaceae > Pinus > Pinus albicaulis. The sequence continues at coordinate 1,115,442,212 of CM076582.1, forward strand.
CACGTTGAAAATGTGCGATGAATTTTATTTGTGAAATTAGCGTGAAATCAGATTTAGACCGTCCGATCTGGGGGGAGCCAGATCTACGGCTGTAAGCAAGCATGAAAAATGGAAAATATGTGTGGTGAAGGATGGTAGGGCTAAGCTGACATGGGTTCTTGTGTCGTGAAGTGAAAAGGTTCTTCGGGTGGGGTTAAATGGTGAGAGTGGGAGATGGTACGAGGATTGTTGATCGGGAAAGATCAGCGGCCTAGATTTGATGCGGGACCTGACAAATACAGAGGGGAAATATAAAGAAAAATGCCTTTTTTCAAGGAGCACGAGGTTAAAACTTGGCTAGGGAAGAAAAGTGGGAGATGCAATGACATCCGTTGGATCAATTGCAATCAACGATTGAGATCTGCTCACGAGGTGAAAGGATAAGAGATGGGAGGGCGCACCTTTATACAAAGGGCAGAAAGGTTTTTACTTAGGAAAATGATTTTACATGGGAAAAGGGGTTTGTTAGGCCTCTGTAATTTAGCAGAGTGGCAAGACTAAATGCTGCAGAGACTACATCAAAAACCACTTTGGGATTCTAGGATATAGCCCTCCTAAATCTAGAGAGGGATCTCTCTATAAGTGCAAAGATTGATTTATCTTTTAAGGTTTTTAGTTTGATATTAGGCTAGTTATTAAGAACAAGGGATTTTTTTGGTTTTTTGGTCGGGTATGATTTTTAAATGGATGGAATATCAAAAAATGAAAGAGTTTCAAAGGGTGAAGATGCAAGTATATTGAGAAGTGTTCAGCAGATAGGATTACTAGTGTGAAGCAGCTTTAATCTGTTGGGAAATGGAGTCACAAAAGGGTTTAATTGTGAAACAATTTCTAGAGTGGTCCAAGGGGAAAGTCATCTATATCAAAATATCCTTTAGATTAAATTATGGAGTGGAACATTAAAAGTGTTGAGAAAGTGGAAAATGCCAATAATTTCAACAAGGATTTATCAACTTTCCATACAAGAAAATCCTTTTTAAGCAACTATTTGTAACCAACCAAAGGACAGGGCTAACCATAGACTTCTTTGGACAAGCTTTTATTAAAGCTAAATTATCAAACAACAATCCAATAATATCACTAGACTACTTTCAGAAGGGATGAAAATAGATAAGAAAAAAAAGTGCAGCTTAAGATCAATTCAGATGTATTACAATCATGGTCTGCTTTAGCATACTCTTAGGGAAACTTTCAAACAACCTTTGGAGAAAGAACTAGAAGAAAGGGAAAACCATAAAATTTTCTAGCTTAACTCTAGTTAGCATGTAATGAAAATATCATTCAAGAACTTCCTTTCAAGTTTTGCACATCAAGACATGGACTAACCAACATTCCTTGATAATGTTTGCACTTAATTTAAGTCATTCCCAAATATCACAACTAGCGGAAAACATATAGATAAATCTTATTAGTGAGAGTAGGGTACTTTTAATAGGAAATCCTAGCTCTATGCTTGCTACTCTTTATCAGAGAAACGTGAAAAAAATGACATACATGAAAGGAAAACAATAACAGTAAGAAGTACTTCACCAATTATATAGACAAGGATCCCAAAAACCAGCAAGTATATTGATTGTCAATCCAGTTACAAACTAAATGTCCAATGTTTTATCATAGCTTCAACGTTCTCTTCTTAGGCTATCTTCTTCAATAAATTAATAGAGCTTCAGAGCTTCAGGACGTATTTACATTCAACAATGATTTGATACAGCAACTATTACATCAGAAATCCAACAACCAACAACATCTCATCTTCTTCAGAAGTATTTATAGAAGAAAGAGGAGGTGGGATGAAAGAAAAGGTCTCTAGGTTCAATTAATACAAGTTAATGCCTCTCTGTCTTTGAGAAGCTCAATAGAGAAGATTTATGATCTTTTCCATCTATTAATTGGTTTTCATTTAATTTTGAGCTACTTGGTAGATTTTGTTGACTTTAAACTCTTTCAGACAAGCTGGCAATAACTCTGGCTGTCTTTAACAAAAATATCACTGATTAAGGAAATTACTATGCCTTCCTTTGATTTATTGAGGCTACAGGTGGCACTTTTGGTAGCTGAAGAAGATAAATGGCCTCTGATGTGGCAGTGGAGGCCTCTTTTACTGATATTTTTCTTTGTTTTTCCTTAAAGCACTTTTAATTTTCTTTTGGTTCGTGTTTAGGCTTAACTAGCCTTGATCTTCGTCTTCAGGTCTTCATTCTTTAACACTATCTTTATCTCTTTATTCGGTGGATTAAAACTCTGATCTTCAAGTTTAGGCATTAATCCCTTTATCGTTGATTCTTTATTCTGATACACTTTATGGCTTTGTTTCACTGGCATAGGTGGCTTTCTGTCAGTTGGATGGTCCATTGATGACATGAATTTGGAAACCCATTGGTTCCTTTTACTCATGTTATAAGTCACAGAATCATCATTCTGGACTGAACTGGTCACCTTTCTGTGATTGTGGAAATACATAGAGCCATACCATCAAACCCTGCAAAACACAAAAAACTAATTATAAAAACCCTGTGAATTGTGGTAAAACTACGTTGGAAGGGTTTATCGATGCGGTTTGGAGATGTGCGAATGATAAAATGCAGTGGTAGGAGGAAGAAACCCTAGCAAAGGTGAAACAGGGATCGAAATTTTGAATTTGGTGTGATAATGAAGATAGGCGGTTTTGGAAAACCAGAAGCAATTTTCGCGCAGAGTTTGGGGGGGGAGGCGGTATTAGCTTTTGGAGCACGATTCCATTCATCGCTCGACGCATGGAAAATGGAAATCGCTTATATTGCACAGAAGTAGCACACTCTGGAACGAGGCCAAAATTTGCGTGATATGGATTTTCAGCCGTTGGATGATGGGTGGCCGATTTGATGGTGTGGTTAGAGCGCGATCGGCCGAAAGATGCACGGGTGGAGATGGTACTGGGGTCCATGACGACGTCAGTTGCCTTGTCGCATAGTGGATGGGTGTTGGCTCATCAGGTTTATTCTTGATTGTCAGATCAATGGAATGAACGGTCGAGATCTAAAGAAAAGGCAGAGATTTGAAATGGGGAGAAGGGATGGGAAATAAAACGGGCGGAAGGATAAGGCTTGGTGATCGTTGATCTATAGAGATCAACGGTCTAGATTTGTTTAGACCATAACATTGAGAATGAAGAAAATATAAGGAAAGTCGGGTTCAGAAAAGGTTTTTAAGACCTTTAGCGCCCGATTGTGGGGCTTTAGGTCATATGAAGGTCATGGTTTTAAAGCCATAAGCCCTCGGGGGCTAAAATAACTTATAATGGAAAAGACTGTTTTTAGGCCAAAATAAAGAGATTTTAAAGCTAAAACAGGGTTCTGATAGATGAGAGAAGGATTTTTAAGCCGAATAAAAGGGAGGTGTAAGGCTTGAAGGGGTTTTTGAAATGATTTAGAAGTCAAATGAAGGTCTTTTTATGAATGAAATTAGAGAGTGAAATGAGGGAAATTGGAGTTTCTTAAGCAATTTTTCTCTTGGTAATCAGCAGGTACTTTAGGATTAATAGTGAAACAGCAATGAAGATTAATACCAAGGATAAAGGAAATCATAAGACTTTAAGAACTCACAATTTGGACATGAATTGTTTCTTTAAGGCTAAAAATATTTAGCCACCATCTGATATGGAAATTTTTTATAGGTGGCTAACAGTGGCTCCACATGGGGATGGCATCTTCTTTAAGGTGTCAAGAACATCAGAAAATTTTCTTCGAAAGCTGATCAGTGCCTTACACTTTGATAATATTTTTATCAGCTACTAACAAAAATGACTTAGAACTTGATATATCAGTAGAAAAGTATTTTCCAAACACCTACCTACACAACCTACTTCCTAACACTTTTTTCTTCTTCAGAGTGCATTTGGATTGGAAAAATCTGTTCATAAACATTTTATTCTTTTATTGAAAACATAAAACTAGTCTAAGTCTACTCTTGTTTCTCCATGAGTTCAGATTAACCAGTTGAACTCATAAGTTTCTCTACCTAAATACTATCTGTCAGGATTAGACTGTCTGGTAGACTTTTATTCTCTATATTCTAAGGCAGAAAATTTAAATTAAGACAAATCAGGATTAGACTGTTTGATTTGCTGAAATGTCTATGGTTGTATGTACAAGCTGCACATAGACTTTATTTTTAGAACAACAAAAGTGGGTGAAGGCTTAAGATCTGAAAACTAAAACATCCTTCATTATTTCTTCAGCTCTGATTTTGATTTTGTTTGAGCTGCTTCCTCTTTCTTTCCTGGTTCAAGTTTTGAGCTTTTGAGAACCAGTTCTTTTTCTTCTTTTTGGCCCAAGTTTTGGTCTGATCAGAGCCATTCTTCTATCCTAATATAATCTACTGATAAGCCAAGATTAAACAATTTGGCAAATCTAATTCACTAACCTATTAGCAGTAAATTGAAAAGCTAATTAGTCATGATTAGGCTTTATGAATAACTACAAGTGTGTTTTTAGGAGTGGCATTTGAGCTTGCACACTTTCAGATTTTGTCTCTCTTTTTTGGTATGCGTCTGTACCTTTCTTATTTTCATTCTGACCTCTTTTCTATTTTTATTTGTTTTTGTTTTTTCCTTTTTCTAATTTTGAAAGCAGAAATCAACAACTAACTACATGCTCAAAGCTAAGCTTTATTGACATTCCTATCTAACCTATTCTAACTTGGAATATTTATATTTTTAACTTAAAAACTCTCTTTTCCAATAAATCTAGTCAATCAAATGGTTCCATGACTGGTCTTTGCTCATCTCTTTGAGCATGTAAGACAGACAAGGCCACTCCCATTTTCTTTGTTTCTCAGCAGCAGTTCTAAAAGATTTTGTTGTACTTGGTGATATTCTGTTGTTTGCAACCTTTATCCTTTGTTCAGATGTCTTCAGGAAATATGCATAGGGATCTTGAAATAATGCCTAGTTAGGAGTATCTAGAAGATGTGTTTCAACCATGAATATCTCTTTTTCTCCACTAGACCAAGACAAATATTTTCTTGAGAAAGAAAAACTTTCTCATATTCATTATTTTCTGAACTAGAGGACTCATCATATTTAGCAGTATTTTCCTCTTGAAATCCCAAAATATTCTGATTTAATGGGATGAGCTCTGTGAAGAGGTTATTATATTCTTGAGCAAGGTTATGTTCAATTGCTTCCTCTTTTTCAAGAGAAGGCTCCTTGGTTTCAACCTGCTCAAAAATTTCTTCATTGCTTTCCTCCTCAACCTTTGAGCTAAAAGGCTGCTGATTCCCAATCACATGGAAAGTATTATTGATGGTCTGAGATGAAGTAGAGCAAAGATCCAAAAAATATTTACTTACTTCCAAGCTTTCATAACTTTCTTCATCATTATCATAAATAGTCTGCACTGGCTCATTACTTCTTTGAAGGAACTGATCTTTATCCCATAAATTTTCTAATGATGGTCCTGCAAGATTAACTTCTGTTTGGGGATCATCATCACTAGATAGATCATAGTTAGGAAAATCATAAATATAAGTAATACTACCAATCAAACATACTGGGTTATCAGCAGGTCCTTCTTTATTTTGATCTACAAAAGAACTTTCTAAATCTGTACAACAAAGTTGTCTATGTGAATGGGCAAGAGTATTTGTTTTGCAAAAAATTTCAAAGAATGGTTGTTTATTAATAGTCTAATCTATCTCTTTTTTCTGTCAAAGGGGAATATGTTTCTATGTTCCTTTGAACAGGAGTACAACAGTTTTATGTCTCTTGTGAAGACTGATTTTGAGGCTGGATGTCTTCTTGAGCCTCAGCTATAAGGGATGATGAATCATTATTTGGGTTTTCAGAAATATCCTGAGGAATGTCCTTTATTTCTAGGTGATTTCTTCTTCAACTGATTCATCTATATTCTTATAATTTTTCAATAAGATATTAAACTCATGAATGGTTGTTAAAAGATCTTGAGGATGTATTTCTTCCAAATCCTCATCATTGTCTATAATGTGTTGGGTGAAATTTTGTGATGTATCATAATGTATTTCACCCCATGATAATGATGTAGTGTTTCCTTTATAGTTCTCATAAAACACATATTCAAGGTCCTTTAAAGAAAATAAACTACTAGATTTCAACCATTCATACCAATCCCTAGATTTTCCTTCTAATGTTAACATGAACATTTTCATTAGGCAATCTTCATGCCATTCAACCTTTAGCCTCCATACATGTATGTGAAATTTGATAAGATGTAATAGTGGGTTATCAAACTTTTCACCCTGAAAAATAGGAAGGTTATCATCCTATAATACTTGAGGCATCTTATGTGGGAACCCAGGGATATGGGAATATCTTCGTTGTATTCTTGGAATCATTTTGAAAATTGGATAAGAGGTCATTGTATTTTTTCAATCAGTTCAGGGTCTTCTACCAGTGGAGTCATTTGGTCTTTTGGGAGTTGTAGAGTGTGGAGTCACCAGGTGGAAATCTTTTAGCTTTTATATAGGTAAAATGTTTTATGTTTCCACCACCATGTTTATTATGAAACCAATCTAAGGATGTATGGGTCTTCTGAGGTCTCAGATATGTATAAAATGTAATTCACTCAGAATTCCCCAGTGGGGTCTTTTGGAAAACCAAGGAAAATCAACAGGCCTACTGATGTTTAGTGGAGTCACCGGGTGAAGGATTTTTACTTGATTTTAGGGCTTGAAAGTTGTTCACCATCAACAATCAAAACCACTCTTACGTTTGATTCATTTGTTAAAAATGGGATTATCTAAGCTATGATGTTATCTATTACTTCAGAAACTCCCCAGTATGGTCGTCAGAAAATGTTAGGCCTCTGTAATTTAGTAGAGTGGAAAGACTAAATGCTGCAGAGACTACATCAAAAACCACTATGGGATTCTAGGATCTAGCCCTCCTGATTCCAGAGAGGGATCTCTCTATAAGTGCAAATATTGATTTATATTTTAAGGTTTTTAGTTTGATATTAGGCTAGTTATTAAGAACAAAGGTTTTTTTTTGTTTGGTTGGTCAGGTATGATTTTTAATTGGATGGAATATCACAAAATGAAAGAGTTTCAAAGGGTGAAGATGCAAGTACATTAATAAGTGTTCAGCAGATAGGATTAGTGTGGAATATCACAAAATGAAAGAGTTTCAAAGGGTGAATATGCAAGTACATTGAGAATTGTTTAACAGATAGGATTAGTGTGAAGCAGATTTAATCCGTTGGGAAATGGAGTCACAAAAGGGTTTAATTGTGCAACAATTTCTAGAGTGGTCCAAGGGGAAAGTCATATATATCAAAAGATCCTTTAGATTAAACGATGGAGTGGAACATTAAAAGTGTTGAGAAAGTGGAAAAATCCAATAATTTCAACAAGTATTTATCAACTTTCCATACAAGAAAAGCCTTTTCAAGCAACTGTTTGAAACCAACCAAAGGACAGGGCTAACCATGGACTACCTTGGACAAGCTTGTATTAAAGCTAACTTATCAGACAACAATCCAGTAATCTCACTAGACTACTTTCAAAAGGGATGAAAACAGATAAGAAAACAAAGTGCAGCTTAAGATCAGGTCAGATGTATTACAATGATGGTCTTCTTTAGCATACTCTTAGGGAAACTTTCAAACAACCTTTGGAGAAAGAACTAGAAGATAGGGCAAACCATAAAATTTTCTAGTTTAACTCTACTTAGCATGTAATGAAAATATCATTCAAGAACTTCCTTTCAATTTTTTCACATCAATACATGGACTAACCAACATTCCTTGATAATGATTACACTTAATTTAAGTCATTCCAAAATATCACAACTAGCAGAAAACATATATATAAAGCTTATCGCTGAGAGTTGGGTAATTTTAACAGTAAATCCTAGCTCTATGCTTGCTAATCTTTATCAAAGAAAAGTGAACAAAACAACATACATGAAATGAAAAAAATAACAGTAAGAATTACTTCACCAATGATGTAGACCAGGATCCCAAAAACTAGCTTGTATATTGTTTGTCAATCCAGTTACAAACTAGATGTCCAATGTTTTATCATAGCTTCAACATTCTCTTCTTAGCATATCTTCTTTAATAACTTAGCAGAGCTTCAGAGATTCGGGACTTATTTACATTCAAAAATGATTTGATACAACAACTATTACATCAGAAATCCAACAACCAACAACATCTCATCTTCTTCAGAAGTATTTATAGAAGAAAGAGGAGGTGGGATGAAAGAAAAGGTCTCTAGGTTCAATTAATACAAGTTAATACCTCTCTGTCTTTGAGAAGCTCAATAGAGAATATTTCTAATATTTTCCATGTATTAATTGGTTTTCATTTAATTTTTAGCTACTTGGCAGATTTTGTTGACTTAAACTCTTTCAGACAAGCTCGCAATAACTATGGCTGTCTTTAACAAAAATATCATTGATTAAGGTAATTACTATGCCTTCCTTTGATTTATTGAGGCTGCAGGTGGCACTTTTGGTAGCTGAAGAAGATAAATGGCCTCTGATGTGGCAGTGGAGGCCTCTTTTACTGATATTTTTCTTTTTTTTTCCTTAAACACTTTTAATTTTCTTTTGGTCTGTGTTTAGGCTTAACTAGCCTTGATCTTCGTCTTCGGGTCTTCATTCTTTAACACTGTCTTTATCTCTTTATTCGGTGGATTAAAACTTTGATCTTCAAGTTTAGGCATTAATCCCTTTATCATTTATTCTTCATTATGATGCACTTTACAGCTTTGTTTCACTGGCATAGGTAGCTTTCTGTTAGTTGGAGGGTTTCTTCTAAGATTAGGGGTCGCGATCCACTTATAACCTGAATTTGGAAACTCGCTGGTTCCTTTTACTCGTGTTATAAGTCACAGAATTGTCATTCTAGAATAAACTGGTCACTTGTCTATGACTGTGGAAATACATAGAGCCATACCATCAAACCTTGCAAAACAAAAAAAACTAATTATAAAAACCCTACGAATTGTGGTAAAACTACATTGGAATGGTTTATGAATTCAGTTTGGAGCTATGTGAATGAGAAAATGCAGTAGTAGGAGGAATAAACCCTACTAGAGGCGAAACAGGGTTCGAAATTTGAATTTGGCGTGATAATGAAGAAAGGCGGTTTTGGAAAACTGGAAGCAGTTTTTGCGTAGTGTTTGGGGGAGGAGGCGGTATTAGCTTTTGGAACGCGATTCCATTCATCGCTCGATGCGTGGCAAATGGAGGCCGCTTATATTGCACGGAAGTAGCACACTGTGGAATGAGGCCAAAATTTTTGCAATATGGATTTTCAGTCATTGGATGATGGGTAGCCAATCCGATGGTGTGGGTAGAGTGCGATCAGCCAAAAGATGCACAGACAGAGATGGTAGTGGGGTCCATGACGACGTCAGTTGCCTTTTCGCGTAGTGGATGGGTGTTGGCTCATCGGGTTTAGTCCCGATCGTCAGATATCTAGAATGAATGGTCGAGATCTAAAGAAAAGTCAGAGATTTGAAATGGGGAGAAGGAACGGGAAATGAAACGGGTGGAAGGATAAGGCCCGATGACCATTGATCTGCAGAGATCAACGATCTAGATTTGTTTAGACCATAACATCAGGAATGAATAAAATAGAAGGAAATTCGGGTTCAGAAAAGGATTTTAAGCCCTTTAGCACCTGATTGTAGGGCTTTAGGTCATATGAAGGTCAGGGTTTTAAAGCCATAAGCCCTCGGGGGCTAAAATAACTTATAATGCAAAAGACTGTTTTTAGGCCAAAATAAAGAGATTTTAAAGCCAAAACAGGGTTCCAATAGATGAGAGAAGGATTTTTAAGCTGAATAAAATGGAGGTATAAGGCTTAACGGGGTTTTTGAAATGATTTAGAAGTCAAATGAAGGTATTTTTATGAATGAAATTAGAGAGTGAAATGAGGGAAATTGGAGTTTCTTAAGCAGTTTTTATCTTGGTAATCAGCAGGTACTTTAGGATTAATAGTGAAACAGCAGTGAATATTAATACCAAGGATAAAGGACATCATAAGACTTCAAGAACTCACAATTTGGACATGAATTGTTTCTTTAAGGCTAAAAAGATTTAGCCACCATTTGATATGGAAAATTTTTATAGGTGGCTAACAGGGTTTACAAGAGCAGTGGAGGGGATCAAGGAGAATCGTTAGGTCGAGGAAATGAATGGTCCAGATGACTTCGATGGATCGGAAATCAGTGGAGCAGAGTTGGGGAAGAAGGATTCTTAGAATTGCGATGTGCCGATGGGCCAATGGGGGAAGCAGGTGCGATAAATGGAGGACCGTTGGATCAAGAGCGAGATCAACGGTGGAGATTTTACTCGGGGGATTGCATCGGTGAGGGGAAAAGGGTCAAGGGAGGGAGGAATTTGGAACTGCGATGCAGCGCAGACCATCCAATCTGGAAGAAAATTGACGGTTAGGATTTCATCAGAGGAAATTCTATTGGTGGTGCGACATGAGATGGCGCAATGCGGTGCAGTGATGCAATGAAGCACCGACCATTAGATCTGGATTATATTAACGGCGGAGATTTCATCGGCGGGAAAAAGAAAGCGATAAGGAAAAAGCGATGCACCGATGCGATGAAGCACTGGTCGTTCGATCTTAGGGAATGGATGGTCACAATCTCATCGGAAGATCGACCATCGACGGAAAAAGTGTCGTGTAAATAGCTCCAAAAATAGAAGAAAAGAGATATGAATGCCTTAGAAATAAGCCACTTCGAGGGGGCAACCTCCAGTACATTACATAAATGAACAATTCTTGGATGATCCAATTTACAAAACCTCCTTTCTATATATAGGAGTCCATGGGGCCATAATGTAATCCTAGTGGGCCACAATGTAATCTTAGCTGACCTAACAATAATAATTTAAGGGCACAATAATAACAAAATGGGGGTTACAAGGGTACAATAATAACAATAAGGGGGTTACACTAACAACAATAAGGGACTATACTAGTAATATAGGGACCTAACATGCCCTCTCCTTCAAAAAAGTGTTGTCCTCAATGCTTGAGTAGCTCTGGGTGCTTCTGTATAAAATTCTCATCCTCCCATGTAGAATCTTTAGTGGGTAAGTTCTTCCACTTGATGAGATACTCTGAAATTGATCGATTCCATAGTTATCGAGTTCTTGTTTCCGTGACTGCTTCAGGTTCCAATATGATTTTTCCTTCCTCATCAAGTTCTGGCAATATTGTTTGAACTGGAAGATTTTCACCTATAACCTTCTTTAAGCATGAAACATGGAAAACTGGATGCACTCACGAGGAAGCAGGAAGCTCCAATTTGTATGCCATAGTACCAATCTTTTGCAACACCTTGTAAGGACCGTAGTACTTTGGTGATAATTTATTATCCTTCTTAGCTTGCTTGAGGGACATTTGTTTGTATGGTTGTAGCTGTAAAAATACCCAATCTCCTACATCAAAACTTCTCTCGTTGCGATGTTGATCTGCCTGTTGTTTCATTCGATTTTATGCCAAATTCAGGTTATCCTTTAAGAGTTGGAGAACTTCTTGTTGATGCTCGATGTGATCTTCCACTGCTTGAACCTTCGAATTTTCTCTTAAATATGATGTGACGGATGGTGGATGATATCCATAAAGTGCCATAAATGGGGTCATTTTTGCTATAGTATGGAAGGAAGTGTTATACCACCATTCAACAAGAGGTAACCACTTGACCCATTGTGTTTGTTTATCAGATACAAAACAACGAAGATATCCTTCCAAACATTTATTTACTATCTCAGTTTGAACATCAGATACCTCCAATACATTACATAAATGAACAATTCTTGGATGATCCAATTTACAAAACCTCCTTTATATATATAGGAGTCCATGGGGCCATAATGTAATCCTAATTGGCCATAATGTAATCCTAGCCGACCTAACAATAATAATTTAAGGGCACAATAATAATAAAATGGGGGTTACAAGGGTACAATAATAACAATAAGGGGTTTACACTAACAACAATAAGGGACTATACTAGTAATATAGGGACCTAACAAAAAGAAAATGGAAGCAGGAAATTTATATTGTCGAAGTGCGACCGCCGATGGGCTTTAGTGCTCGGTCATGGAGGCGGTCTTATAATGGAAAAATGGGTTGAGGGCATAAGAAAAAAGTGCTTAAGGCCTTATAATAAAAATGAAGGTTTTTTGAAGGATTTTGAGGATTTTGATAAGGGGAAAAAAGGGTTTTAAACCAAAATAAAGGGATTTTATCATGTTCAAAGGGGATTTTGAGGAAGTAAAAGGGTAAAATGAGGAAAGTGGGGGATTTTTGCAGAGGGATTTATCAAAAGGAAAAATGATGAAAAATGGGTCTGAAGAATAGTTTCTTTTATAATGGTAGGGTTTACTTAGAGGATTTTTAAATGAAGATATCAGTGGAATGGATTTATTTGAGGATAAAGAACAAAAAGAGGCTTCAAGAAGTCATAGATTTTGCATGAAATTTGTTTCTTGAAGAATAAATAGAATTTTTTTAGCCATCATCAGTTATGAAAATTTTTTATTGATGGCTAACAATGGCTCCACTTGGGGAAGGCAGCTCCTTGGAGGTGTAAAGAACCTTAGAGAATAAATCTCTGGAAAGAAGACCAGTGCCTTGACCCATTGGGCAGCATTATTTTCTTTTTTTTTTTGCTATCTTTGGATTTGAGAACATTTCAACAATCTGTAGCATATGACATTCTTCAAAGCACCATCACTACCTACCCAATCCTACTTATCCTAGCATTTTTTCTTCAGTGGGTGCACTTGGACTTGCAAACCCTTTTACATCAACATTTTATTCTTTTCAAAAATAGGAAGAACTGATCTATTGCTACCCTTATAACCATCATGAGCTCAAATTGAACAATTGAACTCAACAATTCTATACCTAAGCTAATATCTATCAAGATTAAGTTGTTTGACATATCTTCATTCTCTATATTCTAAAACAGAAATTTAAAACATTGTCAAATCATGATTAAGCAGTCTGATTTGCTATGGTGTTTATGGCTTTATGTACAAGCTACACATAGACTTTATTTGCAGAAAAATAAAACAAAATTGTGAAGGCTTAAGATCTGAAAATTATAAACATCCTTCTATTCTTTTTCTAGCTCTGGTTTTGATCTGTTTAGAGCTATCTTTTTCTTTATTTTCTTTCGTTCAGATTTTGAGCATGTTTGAACCATTATTTCTTCTATCATAATCTATTCTACTGATAAGCCAAGATTAAACTGTTTGGCAAATCTTCTTCACTAACCTATCAGCATGAAATTCAAATTTACTCAATCATGTTAGGTTGTATGATTGAATAATTACAAGTAGTGGCATTTGATCTTGCACACAAACATTATTTTGCATAAAAGTAAATCAGAAAGATAAGGCCATGATTTGTCTTTTGTGAGACATTTTAATCTATCTTTTGGTTCTATTTTGAGCATGTGGAACCAATTTCTTTATATTCTCCTAATATACTCTCCTTGACAAGTTGAGTCTAAAATAATCTTATCAATCAATGTTTCTACTAACTTATCAACATAAATTTAAAGCATGTTCAACCATGATTAGGTTATATGAATGTACAAGATATCGTTTTGAATCAGCAGTGGCATTTAGATTAGCTCACTTTCAGAACTTCTCTTTTTTGGGTATGGGGTTGTACCTTTTCTTTTAACTTCCCTCTTTTTCCTTTTTCTATTGTTTTTGTGTTTTTCTCTCTTCTTGGTCGAAACAATATAAAACTAAAGGTAAAAGGATGCTCATAGTGCTGAGCTTATTTTCTTTCCTATCTATCCTAATCTAACCTATACATAATATATATTCATTTGGTGAAATCTCTTTTCCAACACAGCCAATCAAGTAGATGATTCCATGAGGGATCTTGTTTCCGTTCTTTGAGAGTGCTGAAGAAATAAAAATGCCACTTCCACCTTATTTGTTTTCGAACAGTAGTGCTTAAAATTTTTCTCATACTTTGCAACAGATTGTTCATGGCAGAATGCACTCCTTCTTTATATTTATCAAGGAAAACAACAAATGGATCTTGGAATAATACCTGATCTAGAGGATTTGAGACATAAGCTTCATTCAGGACTACTCCTTCTTCCACTTGGCTATGCTGGGGACTCTTTTGGGAAAGAAAATCCACCTCTTCCTCATGATCATCTAAACTGGTAGACTCATCATATATTCCATTGTTATACTCTAGCAAACCTGATGTATTTTTAATGAATGGGTTGAATTCTGTGAGGAGGCCATCATGTTAATGAGTAGGAGCACTCCTTGGCAGTAAGTCTTCTTGTGAAGGCAGTTCAGTAACTCATATGTGATTATCATTTTCCAAGTCTTCATTTGAAATTTGAAATTCAATGGGACTTGGTGGCTGCAATTCTGAAGTTGAGGAGGATTCTGTGTCCCAAATGATTTCCTCATCCCTTTCAGGAAAAGGATTTTTATTAACAACTAGTTCAAGAAACTCATTCTCCTTCCCAACCTCATCATAAAAACTGAAATACTGCTGATTTCAAATCATATGAAAATTATTTATGAAGGATTGAAGTAAAGTAGATTAAAAAGTCAGAGACTCCTTACTTACTTCTAAACTTTCAAGGCTTTCCTCATCAGTGGCATAGATGGCATGAATTGGCTTAATACTTTTTTGAGGTTGATGAAGATGATCTTCCTCGCACAAACCAATTATTGATTTCTCTGCAAAGTTAGTTTTTGTTTGGAGGATATCATCATCAGATTAATCAAATTTTGGAAACTCATCAAAATAAGTAGTGTCACCAATCAAATATATTGGATTATCAGTTTGTTCTTCTTTGAATTGATCTATAAGTTCACTTTCTGATTTATGGTATATGGAATTAGTAGGAGAAAGAAAACAAATGTTTTATTTACATGAAGGCTTAGAGGCTGGTTGCATGTTTAACATCTGATTTATTTCCTCTTCAGTCAAAAGAGGAGGCATTTTTCTCTTTCTTTGGATAGAAGTACAACAGTTCTCTTTTTCTTGTGAAGGCTGATTTTGAGGTTGAATGTTTTCTTAAGCCTTACCTAGAAGAGATGGTGAATCATCACTTGTGCCTTTAGAGAGATCTTGTGGGTTTTCTTTTATAACTTGATTTATTTCTTCCTCTCTTAACTCTTCTCGGCTGTCATGATAGATGTTTTGAGAATGAAAATCATGAATTGCTGCTAAGAAATATTCAGGATTCATATTAACCAAATCCTCATCAATATCTAACAGGTATTGTATGATGTTCTGAGATTGATCACAACAATTTGCAACCCATGATATTGATGAAGGGTTTTCTTTATATTTTTCATAAAATACTTGGTGCATGTCTTTTAAATAAAACAAGCTTTTAGGTTCTAACCATTCTTACCAATCCTTTGCCTTTCCTTCTAATGTTAACAAGAATATTTTCATAAGGCAGTATTCATGCCATTCAGTCTTTATCTCCCATACATGTATATGAAATTTGATGAGATGTAACAATGGGTCATCAAACTTTTCACCTTGAAAAACAGGAAGGTTATCATCCCACTCTATCTGAGGCAATTTGTGTGGGAACCTAGGGATGTGATCTCTATTCATTGGAGCATATCTCCTTTGTATCCTTGGATCCATGTTTCTAAATTAGAAAGGATCACTAAATATTTTCAACCTATCTTAGAGTTCTCTACCAGTGGAGTCTCTAGGTCTATTGAGAGTTGTGGAGTTGCTAGGTGAAATATTTTGAACTTTGTTGTCCACTGTCAACATGATTGGGATTTCTCAATGCATTTCCAAGGGATTTTACAAGGATTGGTAAAGTAATAGGCCTACTGGAGGCCAGTGGAGTCACCAGGTGGAAATTTTTAGCTCTTTTTGGAGGTAAAATATTCTATGGTCCACCACCAATGTTTATTATGAAACCAATCTGAAATGTTTTTGGGGTTTTCTGAGTTTCTATGGTTGTTGAAGGACTAATGAGTCTACAAGAGCCTGCTAGGCAACTATGAAATCAGAGGTCCCACCGTGATCGCCACTATGTTACCTCCCCGCAATTTGCTAGATTGATTGAGATACAGATTAACAAGGGTAACATCAAACCAAGATTTAGAGTTTGTTGTGGCCAGAAACAACCCCTCTTCTTATTTAGTATTAGTGATAATACTAAATAAGTGGGGACCCTTAGTCAAAAAATCCAAAAAATCAATTAATGTTTTTTTTTCCTTTTTTTCAATAAAACTTACTATCATAAGACTTAGGAGAAAGTTCCTTGAAAAATCCAAAAAAATTAAGTTTTATGATCGCATAGGGAAAAAAAATTCTTTGGAGAATATCGCATCGCAAAAATATAATAAATTCCTCTTTAACAAGTGGAATTCTAAAAATTGCGATGCGAGACTATGCATCGTATCGCATGTTTCAAATATCATACCTTATGCCGAAAACCTCAGAACACCTATGTGTGATAACGTATATCGCAAATCGCATTTCGCAGAAAATACATTAATGAATGTTTGTCATATGTTGTGTTTTGTGATATTGTGATTTTTCGATATTGTGATATAGCAATTTCGCGATGTTACAATATTGCGCTATTATAAGATTGCGATTTGCAAAGATTGTGATCTGCGATATTGCGATTTTGCGATATTGCGAAGCAAATCACATTATCGCATTATCACAGACATTTAAGGCTCGTTGTACAAAAAAAACTCTCCATAAATCGAGACTCCGTTATGCACTTTAAATTTTAATCAATAAATTGATTGTCACTCATTAATGAAAAATGGTTTCGTTCTGATTAAAGAAGTTATTTCACATAATGTGATATATTTCATAGCTCTTCAACATTTAAAACTTGTTGTCACCTTTTTCATATCATTACTCTTAATTAATTCATAAACCGCAGGAGCGAAGAAATGAGAACTATACAAAGCAACATATGGATATTATGGGAAAGAAGGACAAAGCTCTGAGTTTTGAAAGTAAAGAGATGGCGTCCTTTTACATAGACACCGCCTACAACAAAGATGTTGGTATCACTACTTGGGATGGTATGCATAATCTACTTGCGGAAGAAAACCCCAGAGTAATGGATGTTGCGGCTACTACAGGATCACTTGGATCTTCTGAAGCATCTCTTACAGAGCTGGCTTGTTCATTTTTACACCGGATAGTTGCAAGACCTAAAATTCTTCCATATACAGACATGATTAAATGGGTGCTGGATAGCACTAATATTATAGACAGACAGTTCAATAATCAGGGGCAAGAACTCATCGGTTCATTTACTCCAGAAGATTTGAGGCTTATGTATCATTTTTCGGAGCCACAGGCAACCTACAACAAACAGTTCATAGAAAATTTTGCCAAAGAAAATGAAAACTTGGCAGAATGCACCAAGGAGTGGTCCAGAAGAGATGAACCATTGAAGAAAGATAAACACGGTATGTACAGTACTGGTTCTCTCACTTCTCCATATTGCTTTGCTGCTACTATGCTCTGTAGGATTTTTGGAAAGCCTGACATTAATAAGTTTTCATCCGAATGGCTTACGTTATTGAATGTTGTTGTTAATGCTACTATTGTGGATTGGGCTAATATATTTTCTGATAACTTAGCCACGACTATTTTTAATTATCGGTCTAAATGGACTGTCTGTCAAAGGATTTATCCTCCTTTTTACTTATCTGCCTATGTGATGGATTCAATCTGCTATGTTTCTAAGTTTCCTTTAATGGGTTGGCAATGGACAATTCAAGATCCCCTACCCATTCATGTTTATCATAAAGAATTGTAGGATTCAAAGTTCATTCCTCATTTTTACAAGATTTTCCATGGCATAATGTTACCCCTGTATAGAATGTTGTATAATAAGGATGCTCTGAGGTTTTCCCCTGAAGCAGAAGTAGACATTCTCCCTGTCGCAAGATGGTTTGGTGAAGAATTGTTTGCCTATGTTAGGGGTTTTGGAAGTTTTGCTTCTCCTCATGTTTTACCTTTGTATGTTTTGGATAAACTTATGGCTCGGGAAATTGCATATCAAACCTACGGAGAGGGACGTTTGACAAAAGAATTAAAAGATAAAAAGAAAGCCATATGGCCACAATTTCCTGTGGCCTGCAGAGAATTTTCATTATTTGATGTTGGTCATGCATTTAAAGAAGTAAACAATATTACATTTTTACAATTGTTCAAGTTTTCAAGAAGGCTATTCGACCCGTATGATGTTGTTAAGAATTTCACCACTGCAATCAAGGAAAGAGTATTTTCTAGAGAAGAGGATCTTTTTGATGATATGTTCCAAGAAAAATGCACATTTAAAGAGATTCTATATTCAGCTCAAACACGTTTTTCTCCAGAAGAGTTCCAAGAATTTAAGATGTACAGAGAAAGGAGGTTGACCACTATTCCTTTGGATAATTTGCGCTTGGAACTCTTAAGGGAACCAAATCCTAGTGTCAGTCTCAGTGGCAGTTCAGGTACAGAAAGGTCTAAGTCAAATTCTGGAAAAGAAACTTCTGAATGTTCTAAAAAGTCTGATAATGACCAGGATAAAATTGAAAGGTCAGTAAAGGATATTTCCCAATCAAAAGAACTCTCACGGCAACAGATTTCAACCACTCCATAGTTAAATATTCCCCCTCTCATTGTATAACAAACATCCATCAGAACTAAATTAGGTAAGGAATGGGAAAATTTTAATTATTTGATTAATGTTGAAGGACAGAACACACAGACTCTTGTAAGTAATGTACAGACAACAAAAGGTTTAATTACATGAATAAGTGGAAATGTCACAGAAACAGAACATATACCCATTGCCCCCTCTTCTGAGCTTGTACTTAAAATACAGGAAATTAATCCTCTGGATATATTCTATAGTCCACAACATAAAGAAGTAGTAAGAAAACAAAGGAATGAAAGGAAATTAGAAAGTGTAATCTCTCATGGTGCAAAACAATTGGATGTTTTATGGAAAGATCCTACTACTGATCCAACTGAAAATATTGCTAAACTGTCTCAGATTACAGGAGCATATGCCTCTGCAGCCATCGATAAAGCATCTGAAGTAAAACAATTACTGAATGAAAAAGAAGATCAAATATAGGTTCTGCAACAACAACTGCAACAAGCCAATGCTAACAGTGAAGCACAAAAACAAATTGAAAAATTACAACAAGAGTTTCAACAAATGCAAGTTGGATATCAGAAAAGTTTAGCTTAAAAAGAGAAACAAATACAGGTTATGCAAGAGATACATAAAGATGATCCCAAGCTCACAGAATTTATTACAGAGTCTATTTCCTTAAATAATCAACTACTGCACCAACAGGATATATTATGCCAAAAAATTACACAGTGGAACTCTTTTTGTCAAGAAAGTGATAAAATCACTAATCCTGTCGTAGAAATATGACATGATTATGATTTAACTAATGAAAGAGTTACTGAATATTTGACTTGGAAAAAGACAGAGGAGGGAAAAAGGGCAGGAGAACCAATCATCAATGACAGTCATAAAAAAATTCATTTCAATAATTGGGATGCATAGATCAAAATTGCAGAACAAGCAACGGAAGAAGTAGCTACAGCAGCAAGCAATATTACTGATTGTGTAAATGAAAATTTGCACAAGGCTAATTTGATTTCAGAAACTATTCCAGGATACCTACCACAAGCACAACAACTGCAGACAGAATGGAAGCAGAAAGCTGAAGAAAAAGCAGAATCGATTAAAGGATTGACAAAGTTAAATTGGGATTCTTACTGGGCATTTCTGGTAAAACCACACAGCCAATGCAGCGCTCTCAATTGCATCATCAATTCTGCCGAGAAGATGGTGCCAACACTCGCCAATTCCATTTTCTCAGGACAGTTAAAATCTGAAGTCGGCCAGCCTCCTCTTCTCAAATCAATGTTGAATGCTTGCAAATTCAAAGATTAGATTCATAAGTAGTTACTTGATAGTTTTAAATTTTAGATTTAGTATTAGTTTTACTTTATTTTTCCCTAGAAAAAGGACGGTCATTTAAATCGTATCCTACATTTTTTTAATGAGTTATTTTTAGATTTAGTTAGTAGTATTTAAACCCTTCTCATGCATTTACAGAGGGGTCCTAGAATTTGTCAAAAACTTGTCCTCAGAACATGCACTTTTGCACCCTCAGAGGAGGTTTTGATAAATGAATGGAACAGGATTTATTGATATCTGCGTTTAATATCTGGTACTGATGTTGCACTTCTGTACTCTTAGTGGATGTTGGATTAAGAAGAGATAAGCCATTATTGCTCCTAGCTCATGAGTAGAACTAGTTATAAATGATAATTTTATCTCTTAAGTATTTCTTCCCCTGTGTTAAAGTGATATTCATGTTCAGTTATTTATATATTGATGTTTGAATGCTTGAGTTATCATTTGGCACTTTTGTACGGTGATAGCTATTTATTTATGCTTAATGTATGAATAGCTTACTATGCGATATGTTTTTCACAACTGTTTCATCTAAATTTTTATATGAAGTGGTTTATCTTTATTGAATTCTTTTCTTATAGCAGTTAAATGATATTTATTATCAATTGTTATTTGAAATCATTTTAGATCGCATAAATAGAAAGATTACATCCCAGGTTAATTTAGAATTAGATATTTCTGTTTAAATTAGAATACAATTTTCATATGATTAGATTAGAAATAGAATAAAAACATTTCATTTAGGAAATTTAGAAAATAGATATCAATTCTCAACACACACACACATATTGGGAAACTGGTCCCATTATCCCCAATCAGAACCACTACACCAAACGGAAAAGGAGCTGTTAACCAAGGTCCGGACCGGGTGGGTATCCCCCTTGTTGTAAGACTCGATTTTCGGGGCTTCAACATATTTGGCGCTAAAAGGAGGGCCACAAAATATGAATGGAAAGTAAATTAAAATCTAAATACCATTCTGAGAGTAAATCACCCTCACCATCTCCCCCGACTTCTCCATCGCACTTAGAATCTTTAAATTTAGAGCTAGAAGTCGAAAGAATAACAGACACTGCCACAACCCCTGAATTTTAAGAATAATCTGTTATTGAACCTCCTAAATTTGAATCTTTGATTTATAAACTTCAACAATTTTCAATATCACCTCAAAAATCTGATAAATCTCAAGGCAGTGTGACTTCGCAATATAATCCTTCTCATCCTCTCACCAAATTACAGAGCGAAAAGCTTGGCATTCAACCAACTGAGTTACCTCTACCTACAAGGAAGAGATCAAGGAAATCACCTAAAGGGTCTGACAGTGAGAATCTTTCATCATCATCATCCATCTCAACCTCTTCACCGCGAAGTCAACCATCCACCCCTCCACTTCACATTACTGTCCATCAGTCCACTCAAACTTCCACATCTCCTTCTCAAACATCTGGAATCGTAATATCCTCACCTTACCAGTCACAAGGATCATCTTCTGCACTTTTCTCTGTTATTATTTCAGTGATGGCCCAACCATGGAGTAATCCAGGGGCAATCTTAACGCCTGCGCCCTTGTGTCAAATCCCAGCCCATCCTAAAAAGTGGCTTCCTAAGTTTAATCCTAAAGCAGGTATGCTAGAAAAAAAACATATAAACAATTTTATGTTGTCTATAAATCTCAATGGAGTTACTAATGAAGACATTTTCATCCGAATTTTTCCCTATACCCTATAAGGAGTAGCCGGATCATGGTATTTCTCATTACCATCTGGATCCATCACTAGTTGGGATATCTTCCAAGATAAATTTTTGACTAAATTTTGTGACGACAGGTCTATAGCGGCACTGATCAATGACTTGTCTAATCTTAGAGCTGAATCAAAAGAGCTTATTAAGGATTTTAACTCACGTTTCAATAAATTTTTAAACAAAATTCCTACTGCTTCCAAGCCTAATGAAGAAGTGCAAAGTGAATGGTACATTTCTTCTTTACCATCAAACATAACAATCTTCGTTGATAGGGCTAACAAAACAACTTTAGCAGAAAATATGAAGGAATCAATAGCGGTAGAGAAATGTATCATAGCCCTAGAAAAGAAAAACGCGATAGAGGAACGAAAATCCAAGAAAGTTACTTTTAAGGAAGATCCCAAGAAAAAATCTAAATATCCATTTGATTTAGAAGGTTTGCAGAAATTTTTGAAAACCATGTCCAATGAAATGGTTGATATCAAGAAACAAGTGGCAGAAACATCTTCTAAAAGGTCGTTCAAGCCTTATAGAAGAAATCCTTCAACTGATTCAGAACCACCAAATGCTATTACAAATGCTGAATCAGAAGAAGAAGAAGAGGAGATTGTTACTAAAGAAACTACCGATGAAGAAGAAGTTGTAGAGATACAAGGTATGTGGGATTTCATCCTCCCAAATGAGGAAGAACAAGAAGCATCCCCGGTTAGCACTCAAAGTATAAATCAACTTGATCCTCCTCAACCTACTCCCAAACCAAATAGCGCAAGCTCAATGACTAAGGATAAATTTGCACCCAAGAAAACGACATCTAAAGCAATTCAAGCCAGCCCAGTCCAAACAGATTCATCAACTCCATCAAAAACACTTATTGTTCCGGATGAAATGGAGTATAATATCATAGAATATATGAAGAATACTAGGGATAACATCACTTTTTATGAATTGAGCAAATTAAAACACCAGCAAAAGGTACTTTTGAAAGAATTACATGCTATACCATAAAAACCTTTGCCCGATCCTGTTATCTCTCAAGCTTCTAATGAAATGGGAAGACCTCCAACTAATGCGATTAGTAAAGTTGATCTTGAAAATATCGCTTTAATTGGAGGAAGGTCAAGATCTCATACTCCTCCATTTCTTCTTACTTATGAAGTTTTTAATAAAAATTTTCATAATTGTTTAGTGGATTCTGGAGCTTCATCTAACATTCTACTAAAATCAATATGTGCAAAATTGAACATTCAACCACAAAAGTCTGTTGTGCGCATAGTCCAGCTAGATCGATCGCAAGTTGAAGTGATTGGCGAATTAAATCAGGTTAGCATAATGCTGTCATCAAATCCAAAGGTATGTCAAGTTATTGATATTTTAGTTGTAGATATTCCAGAGTTTTATGGCTTAATTCTCAGCAGAGATTGGTCAGAAAAACTTCATGGATACTTTGCAACTGATTGGTCCCACATGTGGCTTCCTTATAATGGTAAACCAAATCAGATAAAGGTTGAACGAGAAAGACATTAGAAATACATTATAACAGAATTGGAAGGAGAAAATGAACCAGCTGCATACAACAATAATATTATTGGCAATTATTCAATTGATTCTTTCTTAGGAAATTTCAATGCTCATACTTCAGCTTACTTAGAACATTCGGTTTTATCTCAGATAGAAATTTTTTCTCAAACAGATAGTTCTAAATGCATTAATTTTGTAGATACTCCTGTAAATAAATCTTTATTTTGGAAGTTATTTTTTGAGGGTTCTAAGTCTAATGAAGGAGCAAGAGCAGGGTGCATTTTGGTTAGTCCAGAGGGAAACAAAATTATGTTAACTTGCAGACTCGAGTTCGATTGCACTAATAACACCGCAGAATACGAGGCTTTAGTCCAAGGATTATACAAAGCAATCAGATTATACATCAAATATCTACAAGTTTTGGAGATTCTGAAATTGTAATTAAATAGGTACACAATACTATACATTGTTTATCAGGTCATTTAAAGCATTATCAATCTTTAGTTCAAGATCTGACTAAACATTTTATAGCATTTAATATTTCATCAATTCCCAGAATCCAGAATGCTAGTGCAAACCTCCTAGCTAATGTAGCTTCCAAAATCATTCCTTCATAATATTATAGCCCTGATCAATTTTCAATTGAATTAATCTTTAGACCCTTGATTCCTGATAGCATTACCAATTGGAGGATTTTCAACGATGATCCTGATATTTTAAGCTTTCTCACATCTAAAGGATCTTACACCAATAATATAATTGATGAAGACCAACATGACAGACAATTGCAACATGATAGCACCAATAATGCTATGCCAAAGTCAGTAGTCAAGTTAGAAGACCTTTATGATTTGAAAGATCGATTCAAAAGATCTACTAATTCAAAATTGCAAAGTTTAAATTTGAATTATGAATTAGTAAATCTAGGAACTGATACCAAACCACAAAATATCAACCTAGGCCTTGGTCTAGCTCCTGAAGAAAAATTAGCATATGTTCGTCTTTTGAAACAATATAAAAGTGTCTTTGCTTGGAATTACAATGAACTCAAAACTTATGACACTTCTATCATCCAACATACTATTCCAATGATAAATGATGAAAAACCTATTCAACAATAGCTGAGAAAGATCCATCCCAATCTAGAAAATTAGATCAAGTCTGAACTCAATAAGTTATTGAAAGCCAAGATTATTTTTCCTGTCTGACATTGTAAATGGGTTTCCAATATGGTTTCTGTTAGAAAGAAGAACGGAGACATTAGAATTTGTATTGACTTTCGAAATCTTAACAAAGCCTGCCAAAAAGATAATTTTCCTTTGCCTCCCATGGAGCAAATATTACAGGCAGTCACAGGATCAGAATTAATGTCTTTCCCAGAGGGTTTCTCTGGTTACAACCAAGTATTGGTCCATCCTGATGATCAATTGAAAACTACATTTAGAACCAAATGGGGCACTTATGCATATCAAAAGATGCCTTTTGGTCTGATCAATGCTGGTGCCACATTTCAAAGAGCCATGGACATTTCTTTTAAGGGATTAGTTAACAAATCAGTGGTAATCTATTTGGATGATATAACTGTATATTCCAAAAAACGAAGTAATAATCTTAGATATTTGAAGCAGATCTTCCAACGTTGTCAAAAGTATGGAATTTCACTTAAACCGAAAAAATCCTTTTTTGCATTAAGTGAAGGAAAACTTCTTGGATTAATAGTGTCAAAATCTAGAATTCATATTGATCGTAATAGAATCAAGGATATTTCTGAAATGCCTTTACCTCACAATAAGAAATCTATGCAATCTTTCCTTGGCTAGATTAATTTTGTAAAGAGATTTGTCCCAAATTTTTCAAGAATTGTATCTCCTTTACAAGCAATGATTAAAAATAATTCAAACTTCAAATGGGGCCAAAATGAATATGAGGCATTCAATTTGATCAAACAAGCAATTTTTAATGCTCCATCTTTAGCAACTCCAAATTTTTCCAATCCTTTTATTTTCTATACATTCGCCTCCAATAAATCTTATGTTGCGATACTTACTCAAGAAAATCAAGACAAGACAGAAGCCCCAATTTCTTTTTTCAGTTCAATTTTATAGGGAGTTGAGTTGAATTATTCAAATGTAGAGAAACAAGCTTATGCTGTTTTCAAAGCAATTAAATATTTCAGACCCTTTCTACTTAAAACCCATACAAAAATCATAGTATCGTTTCCAGCGATAAGAAATATTTTAGTACAGAAAGATGTGGGTGAAAAAAGAGCTAATTGGGTTATTGCCTTACAAGAATATGATGTAGAAATCAAACCAACAAGTATTGTAAGAGGTCAAGACTTTTGCAAAATACTAGCTGGAGCATCGCTTATTTCTGAAAAACCATCTGCAGAGATACAAATGTATGAGGTAAGCCTAAACGATGTTGAATCATTATATGTTGAAATCATTTTTTATCTAAAGAATGGATATGCTCCTCCAAATCTCGATTATACCAGGAAAAGAGCTTTAAGGTTGAAGGCTAAGCAATATCATCTTGTGAATGATGTTCTTTTTAGAATGAATTATGATTATGTTCTCCTTAGATGTTTGGAGAAATCTGAAGCTGAAAAGGTCTTGCAGGAACTTCACGATGGGCCAGCAAGTGGACATTATGCTGGAAATGCTACTGCACATAAAATTATTCATGCAGGATATTATTGGCCCACATTATTCATAGATTCACATGGTTACGCAAGGAAATGTCAAGTCTTTCAAACCACTACTGGGAGAAAAAAGAAACCATCATTACCGTTACAACCATTCAACATTGAGCATCCTTTTGATCAATGGGGATTGGACATAATAGGTGATATCGTTCCTCACTCTTCTAAGCAACATAGGTATATCATTACAACAACTGATTATTTTACAAAATGGGTAAAAGTAGTTCCTCTTAAAACTACTAATGCCGAACACATAATCGAGTTCATAGATCAGTTCATAATCACCAGGTTTGGTTTAACTTCTAATTTAATGTTTGATAATGCATCGTATTTTTCTGGTAATGATATAATTGAATTTCCACTCAAGAGAGGTTTCAAACTTAAATACTCTGCCAATTATTATCCACAGGGAAATGGGTTAGCTGAATCCACAAATAAAAACTTAATCAGAATCATTAAGTGAACCATTGATCAAAATCATAAAAATTGGCATAAGTCTTTAATATATGCTTTATGGGCAGATCGAATAACGCAGAAAGCCTCCATTGGAACTTCTCCCTTTAATTTAGTTTATGGGAGAGAAGTGGTTCTTCCAACTCATCTAACAATTCCTTCTTTAGCCTTGGTTCAATATATTGATGAAGCACCAACTTCTTCCTTACAACTAAGGCAGATGGAAATAATTAAGCTATAAGAACAACGAGAAAAGCCCAAAGTAAATCATGCTTCTTTTGATTCAAACATGATAACCAGAAAGGACTTTCAGATAGGAGATCTAGTTTTAAAATGGGACAAGGCTCATGAAGAAAAAGGAAAACATGCGAAATTTCAACGAATGTCACTTGGTCCTTTGCAAATTGTAGAAATCATAGGTCCATCTACTTTTATGTTACAAGATTTAACAGGAAAAAGAGAGTCTTTACCTGTTAATGGACAGATCCTCAAAAAATATTTTCCATACGAAATCATTCTTCTATTTTGTATATTAGTTTTCTTTACTTTCATAATAAAACCAGTTGTTAATAGTTATATTTGGAATTCACAAAAAAGATACAAATTATCTTTTAGATTTTGTTTTTTCACTTGTATAAGTAGAATTATTTTAGAAAATTGATCATTATTATTCAAATATACAGTTAAAATCTTTAGCCTAGAAATGATACTAGTTTCAACTTTGTAAA
This sequence comes from Pinus albicaulis, assembly GCA_034641835.2. NCBI lineage: Eukaryota > Viridiplantae > Streptophyta > Pinopsida > Pinales > Pinaceae > Pinus > Pinus albicaulis. Next base: position 1,115,469,383 of record CM076582.1, read on the forward strand.
TTTTGGTAAAAAACGACCTCTAGCAAGAAAATGTTTTATATTAGTCTAATGAAAGGTATCAATAACAAAATGAAGATTCTCTGTAGAAAATTTCTTTCCAAAAACTCTACCATTGTAGTCCAGAGCTATCTTAAGGAAACAATGACTTCCTCCCCACCTAGGAAATTACAACGTTTAGGGAATAATCCAATGATACACTTTAACTTAAAGAGTAAGAGGTCTCATCACAAGCTGACTTATCATGATCATAGATATTATAGCTTGCTGACATTGCCAATACTGCATATCACAACAAGGCAATGACTCAAGATTGTTGCAATCAAAAGACAAGGGGTCTCATCACGAGCCAACTTGTTCAGCCAAGTTATAAATCAAGTGAATGGCACTGTCACAAATTGGATACCAAACCAAGACATTGTTCTTTAAGGATAAAAAAGAAAAGAAAAAATGAAAGCAATAAGTGTAAATATGGATTTCTCTTTTAAAATTATATATTTCTCTAAGTAGGATACAGGATCATTGCTAGGTAACAGGTAACCCTGTCGAAGCTATAAACTCTTGCTGGCAGCAGAGGCTCTACCTACGACAAATGAGCATATATATAACTGATTTACAAAGAAGTCTTTGTTTTTATCTTTATAAACCAAGTAATGACTGATGTAGATGCAAGGACTAGCTTGAGGAAGTAAATAATCAAAGTTGAATATAGAAGAAATGAAATATCATTGATAGATAGAAGCATAATGTACTTTGTCTTTCTATAATAAAGTTTAATTTTCTGGAAAATTTTCTATTTTTGGAAGTTCAGAAAATTCAAAAGAAAAGCAGAGATATCTCGTTCTTCCAAGTGAATCGCCAATTGTTGTGGCCAGCAACAACCCCCCTTCTTATTTACTATTCGTGATAATACTTAATAAGTGGGGACCCTTAGTCAAAAAATCCAAAAAATCAATTAATGCTTGTTTTTCCTTTCTTTCAATAAAACTTACTATCATAAGACTTAGTAGAAAGTTCCTTGAAAAATTAAAAAAAACTTAAGTTTTATGATAGCATAGGGAAAAATCATTCTTTGGAGAATATCGCATCGTAAAAGAATAATAAATCCCTCTTTAACAAGAGGAATTCTAAAAATTGCGATGCGAGACTATGCATCGCATCACATGTTTCAAATATCATATCTTATGCTGAAAACCTCAGATCATCGATGTGCGATAAAATATATCGCAAATCACATTTCGCAGAAAATACATTAACGAATGTTTGTCATATGTTGCGTTTTGCGATATTGCGATCTAGTGATTTCGCAATGTTACAATATTTCACTATTATAAGATTGCGATTTGCGAAGATTGCGATCTACAATATTGCGATTTTGCGATATTGTGAAGCAAATCACATTATCGCATTATCACAGATCTTTAGGGCTCGTTGTACGAAAAAAACTCTCCATAAATCGAGACTCCGTTATGCGCTTTAAAGTTTAATCAATAAATTGATTGTCACTCATTAATGAAAAATGGTTTCGTTCTGATTAAAGAAGTTATTTCATGTAATGTGATATATTTCATAGCTCTTCAGCATTTAAAACTTTTCATCACCTTTTTCATATCATTACTCTCACTTAATTCGTAAACCGCAGGAGCGACGAACTGAGAACTATACAAAGCAACATCTGGATATTATGGGAATGAAGGACAAAGCTCTGAGTTCTGAAAGTAAAGAGATGGTGTCCTTGTACACAGACACCGCCTGCAAAAAAGACGCTGGTATCACTACTTGGGATGGTATGCATAATCTACATGAGGAAGAAAACCCCAGAGTAATGGATGTTGCTGCTACTGTAGAATCACTTGGATCTTTCGAAGCATCTCTTACAGAGCTGGCTTGTTCATTTTTACATCCAATAGCTGCAAGACCTAAAATTATTCCATATACAGATATGATTAAATGGGTGCTGGATAGCACTGATATTACAGAAAGACAGTTCAAGACTCAGGGGCAAGAACTCATCGGTTCATTTACTCCAGAAGATTTGAGGCTTATGTATAATTTTCCAGAGCCACAGGAAACCTACAACAAACAGTTCATAGAAAATTTTGCCAAAGAAAATGAAAACTTGGCAGAATGCACCAAGGAGTGGTCTAGAAGAGATGAACCATTGAAGAAAGATAAACACGGTATGTACAGTATTGGTTCTCTCACTTCTCCATATTGCTTTGTTGCTGCTATGCTCTGTAGGCTTTTTGGAAATCCTGACATTAATAAGTTTTCATCCGAATGGCTTCCGTTATTGAATGTTGTTGTTAATGCTACTATTGTGGATTGGGCTAAGATATTGTCTGATAACTTAGCCATGACTATTTTTAATTATCGGTCTAAACGGACTATCTCTCAGAGGATTTATCCTCTTTTTTACTTATTTGCCTATGTGATGGATTCAATCTGCTATGTTTCTAAGTTTCCTTTAATGGGTTGGCAATGGACAATTCAAGATCCCCTACCCATTCATGTTTATCATAAAGAATTGTGGGATTCAAAGTTCATTCCTCATTTTTACAAGATTTTCCATGGCATAATGTTACCCCTGTACAGAATGTTGTATAATAAAGATGCTCCAAGGTTTTTCCCTGAAGCAGAAGTAGACATTCTCCCTATCACAAGATGGTTTGGTGAAGAATTTTTTACCTATGTTAGGGTTTTTGGAAGTTTTTCTTCTCCTCACGTTTTACCTTTGTATGTTCCAGATAAAATTATGGCTCGGGAAATTGTGTATCAAACCTGCGGAGAGGGAGGTTTGACAAAAGAATTAAAGGATAAAAAGAAAGCAATATGGCCACAATTTCCTGTGGCCTACGGAGCATTTTCATTATTTGATGTTGGTCATGCATTTAAAGAAGTAAACAATATTACATGTTTACAATTGTTCAAGTTTTCAAGAAGGCTATTCGACTTGTATGATGTTGTTAAGAATTTCACCACTGCAGTCAAGGTAAGATTATTTTATAGAGAAAAGGATCTTTTTGATGATATGTTCCAAGAAAAATGCACATTTAAAGAGATTCTATATTCAACTCAGACACGTTTTTCTCCAGAAGAGTTCCAAGAATTTAAGATGTACAGAGGTTCCTTTGGATAATTTGCGCTTGGAACCCTTAAGGGAACCAACTCCTAGTGTCAGTCTCAGTGGCAGTTCAGGTACAGAAAGGTCTAAGTCAAAGTATGGAAAAGAAACTTCTGAACGTTCTAAAATTTTTGATAATGAGCAGGATAAAAGTGAAGGGTAAATAAAGGATACTTCCCAATCAAAATAACTCTCACAGCAACAGATTTCAACCACTCCGCAGTTAAATCTTCCCCCTCTCATTGTACAGCAACCATCCGTCAGAACTAAATTAGATAAGGAATGGGAAACATTTAATGATTTGATTAATGTTGAAGGACAGAGCACACAGACTCTTGTAAGTAATGTACAGACAGCAAAAGGTTTAATTACAGGAATAAGTGGCAATGTCACATAAACAGAACATATACCCATTACCCCCTCTTCTGAGCTTGTACTTAAAATAGAGGAAATTCCTCCTCTGGATATATTCTATAGTCCACAACATAAATTAGTAGTAAGAAAACAAAGGAAGAAAAGGAAATTAGAAAGTGTAATCTTTCATGATGCAGAACAATTGGATGTTTTATGGCAAGATCCTACTACTAATCCAACTGAAAATCTTGCTAAATTATCTCACATTACAGGAGCATATGCCTCTGCAGCCATTGATAAAGCATCTGAAGTACAACAATTACTGAATGAAAAAGAAGATCAAATACAGGTTCTGCAATAGTAACTGCAACAAGCCAATGCTAACAGTGAAGCACAAAAACAACTTGAAAAATTACAACAAGAGTTTCAACAAATGCAAGTTGGATATCCGAAAAGTTTAGCTGAAAAAGAGAAACAACTACAGGTTATGCAAGAGATACACAAAGATGATCCCAAGCTCACAGAATTTATTACAGAGCCTATTTCCTTAAATAATCAACTACTGCACCAACAAGATATATTATGCCAAAAAATTGCACAGTGGAACTATTTTTGTCAGGAAAGTGATAAAATCACTAATCCTGTCGTAGAATTATGACATGATTATGATTTAATTAATGAAAGAGTTACTGAATATTTGACTTGCAAAAATATAGAGGAGGGAAAAAGGGCAGGAGCACCAATCATCAATGACGGTCATAAAGAAATTCTCTTCAATAATTGGGATGCACAGATCAAAATTGCATAACAAGCAGCAGAAGAAGTAGCTACATCAGCAAGCAATATTACTGATTGTGTAAATGAAAATTTGCACAAGGATAATTTTATTTCAGAAACTATTCCAGGATACCTACCACAAGCACAACAACTGCAGATAGAATGGAAGCAGAAAGCTGAAGAAAAAGTAGAATCGATTAAAGGTTTGACAAAGTTAAATTGGGATTCTTACTGGGTATTTCTGGTAAAACCACACAGCCAATGCAGCGCTCTTAATTGCATCATCAATTCTTCCGAGAAGATGGTGCCAGCACTCGCCAATTCCGTTTTCTCAGGATAGTTAAAATCTGAAGTCGGCCAGCCTCCTCTTCTCAAATCAATGTTGAATGCTTGCAAATTTAAAGATCAAATTCATAAGTAGTTAGTTGATAGTTTTAAATTTTATATTTATTATTAGTTTTACTTTATTTTTTCCTAGAAAAAGGACGATCATTTAAACCATATCCTACATTTTTGTAATGAGTTATTTTTAGACTTAGTTAGTAGTATTTAAACCCTTCTCATGCATTTAAAGAGGGGTCCTAAAATTTGTCAAAAACTTGTCCTCAGAACATGCACTTTTTCACTCTCAGAGGAGGTTTTGATAAATGAATGGAACAGGATTTATTGATATCTGCGTTTAATATCTGCTACTGATGTTGCACTTCTGTACTCTTAGTGGATGTTGGATTAAGAAGAGATAAGCCATTATTGCTTCTAGCTCATGAGTAGAACTAGTTATAAATGATACTTTTATCTCTTAAGTATTTATGCCCCTATGTTAAAGTGATATTCATGTTCAGTTATTTATATATTGATGTTTGAATGCTTGAGTTATCATTTGGCACTTTTTTACGGTGATAGCTATTTATTTATGCTTAATATATGAATAGCTTATTATTCGATATTTTTTTCACAACTGTTTCATTTAAATTTTTATATGAAGTGGTTTATCTTTATTGAATTCTTTTCTTATAACAGTTGAATGATATTTATTATAAATTTTTATTTGAAATCATTTTAGATCGCATAAATAGAAATATTACATCCCGATTTAATTTAGAATTAGATATTTCTGTTTAAATTAGAATACAATTTACATATGATTAGATTAGAAATAGAATAAAAACATTTCATTTAGGAACTTTAGAAAAGAAATATCAATTCTCAACACACACACACATATTTGGAAACTGGTCCCATTATCCCCAGTCGGACCCACTACACCAAACAGAAAAGGAGCTGCTAACCAAGGTCCGGACCGGGTGGGTATCCCCCTTGTTGTAAGACCCGATTTTCGGGGCTTCAACAGAGTTCTAGGATCTAGCCCTCCTAGTCTCAGAGAGGGATCTCTCAATATTTTTGTAAGGATATAGCTTGATTCTTTTAAGAGGTTGATTTTAGGCTAGATGTTAAGTGCAAGGTATTTGATTGTTTTTTGGTTGGGTATGATGCTTTGATATATTTTAGATAGGAAACATGGAAGACTGTTAAGTCATTGGGAAATGGAGTCTAATAAGGTCTAGATAATTTCATCAATGGTGTTAAGAGTATTTGCAGGGCAAGTTTACCTGGTTGGTGGATCCTTTAAGGTTATGAAGGTTTTATGAAATGGACATAAATATTGAGAACAACAAACTAATAAAGGGCTGAAACAGAATCCTTTATATACTTGTAAACTAAGGGAGTTATAAAATTGATAATAACAGCAAGAGAATCAAAGGCATAAGTAGAACCTAATCCATTTGATTTCAGACTAAAAACAGATAATTAACCAAGACAAACATTTAATTCCAAGAACATAATATTTCAGTGGCAACAATATGCAGGGCTAACCATAAATCACAATTGATGCTAACTGATCTAAATTATTCAAGAAATGGACAAGCTAAGAACTTGTTAGAGAGAAAATGAATGATTTCTCTAATGTATCTAAGCAGAAGAAAACATTAAGGAATTGAAGGAAAAATAGATTTAAGGTGCCCTTTGAAACATTTCTTAATACAAATTCTTTTTCCTACTGCAACATAGCAAGATGGAAAACATAATGGAAAACTAGAAAACATAAAGAAAAGAAAACTTCACCATCAACCAAGCCTATGGATCCTGCAAGCAATCCTTCTCCATCAATAAGAAAATCAGATCATGCATGAGTTTCAAGACATCAATTTCTCTTCAAGAGCTCCATAGTAATATGTATTATTCCAGCATCGGTTATAAAAATCCAACATTTACAATGAGTTCCAATGTTGTATTTATACTGCAAATGAGGAGGTGGAACTCTTCTAGGGTTCAAAAATTTTATTAATGCCTGTGTAAATACATTCCTGACCTTGATAACCATGCAAGGCATAAGGTAGGAACATCTATAGATGCCTCTCTGTTTTAATAACTCTGTCTTTACTTTCTAAGGATAAAATAGGTGAAAAGATTGGCTTTAAGGCTTTATCATTATCTTTTACAATAACTGTCCTGACAGTTTAAACTATATTCTTTTGTGTAATAAATGCTGATTTGTCTTTACAGATAAATAATGGCCAAAGGAATAAATTGATATTTTTGATGAAATAACTGCTCTTTGTTGATGTATTTGAGGCTACTTTAGCCTAATATTTCCTTTAATTTTATCAATAAACTGTGTTTAAGGCTTAATCTCACTTTTTCCTTCATAATTCATCATGCTGCCTTTATCACTTTACTATTTTCTTTAAACCTTTGTTCATCTGTCGTTTAGATGTGTTTTTATCCTTAATCTGATTCGATTAGTCTTTAATCTTTTGTTTATGCCTTTGATCCTTTGTTCCTCAATCTTCATTAGTTTTCTCTGCATTTGTGTGTAGGAGGCTTCTTTGATGCGCTGGAGGATTTCAAAAGGCATCAATGCTTATGAGGCACCGATCCATCATTTATACAAACCCCTGGATCCTCTTCTTCTTTGATTACATGCATTTTTGGATCGTCATCCAAGGCCTGTCACTATTTTTACTGTGGGATGGCCCTTCGGGCTCGAGGCCACCATTAAAATTGCAACCAAAGAAATTTATTAGATAAAACTTGCGCTTTGAGGGGTAAAACTGCTTCATAGGCTCGTGGAATAATTGTGGAGCATTTGCAGAGGTGGAGGATGCGCAGGGGAAAAGGGATTCCATAGGCGGAAACGGGAGAAAACAAGTGAATTTGAATTTGTTACGGTAATGAAGGATGGCGGTTTTGCAGAAAAACGGAGGTGGTTTTCACGTCGGGTCAAGGCGATAAGTGGTATTGGTTGAAACAAACGATACACACGTTAATGGCTGACATGTGGCTCCTGAAAACCACCCATTTCATGTTGAAAATGCATGATCAATTTTATTTTTGAAATGAGCACGAAATCAAATTTAGACCATCTGATCTGGGGGGAGCCAGATCTACGGCTGTAAGTGAGCGTGACAAATGGAAAAGAAGTGTGGTGAAGGATGGTGGGGTTGAGCTGACATGGGCTCTTGTGTCATGAAGTGAAAAGGTTCTCCAGGCGGGGTTAAATGGTGAGAGTGGGAGATGGTGCGAGGATTGTTGATCAGGAAAGATCAACAACCCATATTTGATGCGGGACTTGACAAATACAAGGGGTAGATACAAAGAAAAATTCCTTTTTTCAAGGTGCGCGAGGGTAAAACTTGGTTAGGGAAGAAAAGTGGGAGATGCAATGACAGCCGTTGGATAAATTGCGATCAATGGTTGAGATCTTCTCATGGGGTGAAGGATAAGAGATGGGAGGGCCCACTTTTATACAAAGGGCAGAAAGGTTTTTACTTAGGAAAAGGATTTTACACGAGAAAATGGGTTTACAAGAGCAGCGGAGGGGATGAAGGAGAACCGTTAGATCGGGGAAATGAATGGTCCAGATGACTTCGGCGGATTAGAAATCGATGGAGAAGAGTTGGGAAAGAAGGATTCTCAAAATTGTGATGTGCCGATGGCCGATGGGGGAAGAAGATGTGATAAATGGAGGACTGTTGGATCAAGAGCAAGATCAACGATGGAGATGTCACTCGGGGGATCGCATCGGCGGGGGAAAAGGGTCAAGGGAAGGAGGAATTTGGAACTGCGATGCAGCGCAGACCATCCGATCTGGAAGTAGATCGATGTTAGGATTTCATCAGAGGAAAATCTATCGGGGGTGTTGTTGAGGTATAAAAGGTGTCTTTTTTATCGCCTATTTATCCTAGATTAATTATCAATCCAGGAATGACTTTTTTTTTCAAGAGTGTACTCAGTCTGAGGCTACAATTCAATCTAAGAGTAATGATTTACAATATGTAGTATAGTGTTCTAAATACAAGAGTAAATGGATGCTTGGAAAAGAAATCTAACTACAATAACATGAACTTAAATGCTTGAAAATTCAATCATTCACTCAGCAAGTACCAGTCAAGGATACAGTAATGATAACTCTTCCTTCATAAATTGATGAAATCAACTAAGGACAGGAGAACCAATCTGAGAACGTGGGAGAAATAACCAGTATTCTTTACAGTTGATAATCCTGCTTTAAAGTAATTAAATGAAAATAGAATTTGAACTAAATAATGCTAATGAAAGTAAACTATGCAAGCACTCTAAAGGAAAAATCTTTGCAATATGTAAACTAATGAATCAGAAATGAATAGTAAACTGGAATTAAATAGAAATGTAAATGAACAACGTTGTAATTAGAAGAATTGAATAGCAAATTATATTTAATGAATTTAAACAGCAAATCCTATCTAATGGAATCACATAGCGAATTCTATTGAACAGCAAACCCGGTCAATAGCAAAATCTGTTAAGAAGCAATCTGAAATGAATAGCAATCAAATGGAACAGAAAATGGAATCAAATGCTGAACAACAAAGCTCTGTAAAGCATAACAAGGTAAATGATACATGGATTAAGATTCTTGTTAGAATGGAACAACAATGAAATTCATCAATGTAACGCACCAATATCAATAAGTGATTACATAGTAAACCAATTAACTTATAAACTGTAATAAAAGTGAATATGAATTATCACACAATAATAACTGAAAGGTAATGATACAAATAGTAGATCGATCCACTAGAGCTGGGCCCTTAACCACCAGTGAAACACCGCCAAGATTTACTCCAAAGTTAAGAAATAGAATGGCAACAAGATCTTGTATTATTCAAAACATCAATGGCGTTTACAAAAGTTGCTCTCTGATCACGAGAGTTAAGAAATTATATTCATAAAACCATTCATCCCCTGATTTCTAAAGGCACTGCCTTTTCTTTTCACTTTTTAGCTAGCACTTGATCTTCTTAGGCTATAAACATGTTATTCCATGTTTTCCTTTAGCTATACACTCGGATTTCCTTCTTATTGTCTAGACACAGTATTTTTTTGGAGGAACAGCGGTTAGTCCTGTTTTAGTTCTGCTGCTCGAAGGATGGTTTTCTTCATTTTTTCCCTTTTTTAGAACAAAAGGCAATTTTTAGTCAATTTTCACAATAGACACGAGTCTTTGTAATTTGATCATAATCCTCCAATAAATCATCTTTCTAGGATAAAAATAAAAAGATGAGAAAATGCATGATGAATTCATACCTTTTCCAATGCTCAACATACCCCCCTACTTACCCTTTTTCATGTCCTCATGAAAACCATAGTTTACATGTAAAGCAGTTAGAGAATAGGCTGGAGAAGGTTTTTCATTAAGAGGTCTAAAACCATGATTTGCAACTAAAGCTTCAAAGATATGCCCTGTCTGTCCTTCAGGTAGCTCATAAATGGCTTTATAGTCTATTGCAGGATACCATACAATGGGACTTTGAAACCTACAACCTAGCCAAAATGGGCCTTCCCTCAAGATGAGGTTGCTATAGATAACCAGACGGTTAGTAGCTAATCCAAAATTTCTATAATTAAATGGCTCTTGGTTTTGAATATTTCGATTGGAAATCTTCCATCGGACTTTAGCTGCTGTATAGGCCTGGTTTCTAATGGAGAGAAAATATTCTACCCCATCCAAGACAATCTCTTTGTGGACAAGTCCCAATGCTTGGATCACACCCTCCTTTGTCAGTAGACTCTTCTACCTAGCCCATAGTTGTAATGGGCGTTTTGGTTCACCCCTAACCCAAAGGTATAACCCATTTTCTTAGCTATAAAAAGTATTATAGGCCTTGAGCCATTTCAACTGATTGACAACAAACGAAATAAATGCTTGATATTGGATGTCACTCACAAAAGGGTTGGGATTTATCTCAATATCATTTTCCAATATGAGATTGTGCAAATAGAACTCACATAGCAGACGTTAGACCTTAACCCCATAGAGTTTGCAGCATTTTACAAAATCATCTACAGTGTTTAATTCTATAGACTTTCTTGCCCTAGCTGCTTTAATTTTCAACTGTAAATATCTTTCTAATAAAAACAAAGCATAATTCTTGGTAGGGCATCTACATGCTAGAACATCTGTGTATAAGGAGCAGAGAGTATCCATTTGATTCCGGGCCATTTTTAATTCATTCCTTACCTTTTTAGCTTTCTCTTCTACCTTCTGACACTTATCATAGGCTTCAGCCTCTGATGCACTAATGTCCTTTAGCTGCTACTGTAGCTATTGATATTTATTTTGGGGGACAGTCTCTTCCTCAAGCTTTTCTCTTGCCTGTCGAGCCTGTGCTAGCTCCTTTTGGAGTTCAGCTATAGTAGGGTCAATAAAAATGTTTTGGCTGCAGGCCTGTGCGCTTTCAGTTGGAGCAACTGTCTCTCGAATAGCTTCCTGTTCTTCCATGCTTTATTGATTGGATTCAGCTTGGATTTCCATAGTCTCTGCACTCTAGGGCTTTGCTTTGGTGGCTACTTTCCTTTTATTTGGGGTTTTTTTGGTGTCTATGTTCCTCTATTTTGGAGTTCGTTTGGGGGCTGTCTTCATTCTAAGAACCCTAATACTCTATCTAAGTTGTTCCAATAGCTTTTGAAGCTTCCATCATTCCCTCCACATCTTCTCAAGTTCGATTACTTTCTTTTTCCTCCTGGGAGGAACAGTTGTCCCTTTCTCTATACTTAATTGCTCAGGTAGGGTTTTCTTTTCAGTAGTCGGTCCTTCACTCAGGCTTGCTTCTCTATTTTCTACTCAGAACACTTCTTCAGTGTTCATATTCTCCTGGCTACGTTCTTCAGGGGTAGTAACCTTAACTGGTTCTGTTGTTCCCTGAGGACCTTCCATTAGGAACACTTCTTCAGTGTTCATGCCTTCCTGGCCGCATTTCTTAAGGGAAGTAACCCCAACTAGTTCTACTGTTCCCTGAGGGTTTTCTTCTTCTATTCATCAGGTACCCCCTCAGTCATATCTTTGCCAGTAAAATCTTGTCCCTAAAATTGGTTTATCTCAATGTTGAAGTTTAGTGGGCTATGGGGTTGTATGTATTCACTCATGTTGGCCAAAATTTGGGTCAATTGGTCCTCCTGCAATGGGATTTTAGGTGGACTTGTAATGGTGGTTTCAGGAGGTTCTACTCCCTTTCTTTCATCTTCATTGCTTCCTTCCTCTTCACAGGTGTGATAAATTCCTTCCTCCTCATCGGTATAGTGACTTTCTTCTCCACTGGTGTGGTGACTTTCTTCTTCTTCACTAGTGTGGTGACTCTCTTCTTCTTCACCAGTGTGGTGACTCTCTTCTTCTTCCTCATCTCCTTCTTCCTCGTCATTTCCTTCTTCCTCCTTGGTGTGATGACTTCCTTCTTCGAGTTGTGGGGGTTGTTCATCTTCCGAGCTGGGCAATTCTAGGGGTTGGCTAATGCTACCCTGAAAACCTTACATCATTTCCCTACTTCTCCTTAACCTGGATGATTGTCTGCATTTTTATGGTTCTGCTGCTATGCTAGTAATTCTTTTGTGTTTTTGGGCAGGCAGGGCTATTCCTCTGTCAATTGAGAATATCAGTTCTTCCCAACTAGTCCGCTGTTGGGCAAGACTGTAACTCACTATCAATCTAATTAAGAAATGGTGGCTTACCACCATGTCTATATGACGAGAATTTCTTATACTTCGGGCAACATCATGCAATAAAAAATTTAAAAATGTAGGCAGGTTTACATTATATTTTTGCTTTAATACTGCCAATAACTTAAGGTGGCGAGGTCTTACCACATATTTTCTTCCATCGCATGTTATGTAGCCCTGTACTACTTTTGCCAATTCCGTCCATGGTTCACCCAACAACGCCGGCTGAACTCCTTTCCCTTTGACAACCAGGGCCTGCCCTTCATCTCGAAAAATTTTCATGGCTTCTTGAAGCCTTACTTTCTTATGGGTCCATACGGTTCCTTCCGCTAGCAGACCAGACACCTTGTAAATTATTGAGTCTGTTACTGCTATCTACCAACCTCTAACCATGGAGTAACCCTCCTGCAGATTTTGTAAAAATTCGATGGCTACCATTTCATGAGGTTGTTGCAGTCTTGTGAGGTAGGTAATCCATCCTACTCTCTCTAGAATTTCCCGTGCAGCATTAGAAACAGCTAGCACCTGTGGATTACTACGAATTGGTCGCCCTCCCATCTTATCTGCACACTGTTAATTCTTCACAAATGCAAAGTAATGTAATGGAATAGCACAACATAGTATATCGAAAAATACCGTTAAGTTTTTATTATTATCGAGAATATATGGATTTGATTCGCATGCAAACATAAAATATAGGGATTTGACCTGCATGCAGTCATTAAAAGGAATCCACGTCCCCCCTGAAGGATGATAGGTCATCCTCGACCATAAAATAGAAGAGCAAGGTACTGCACAGTAGTTGTGCAACAGGAAAAACCATACATACTTATGATACGATCAATCAAATTATTGAATTACTGAAATCGATGCATATGATTAAATTGTAAATAGATATAGAAACGTTTATGTAATGATTCAAAGATAAGGGAAAGGTACAGCTAATGTGAAAACAAGTACTTATGCAGTCATTACACACTCAAACTATTATGATCGATTTATGAATAAATTTCATGCATAATAGGTTCAAAACCAAGGGTTTAGGCGCATACTTTCATTTGATATTAGATAGAGATATAAAAAAAGGTTTATTATTACTATTGTTTTGAAAAGTGTGACTCCAATACCATCAGTAGAGCTTTGTTGCCCACAGGTGTCTATAACCTTGACAAAGTTTCTTTTTCACCCATGGAACCATTATCCTTTATTTATGCCTAGGGAAGTGCCATAGTGCTGTCATGATGGAGGCCATTGTGCTGGCTTGGGAACCAAATGTTTCACAATGCCATTCACTAGGAAGGAGTGAAAAGTGGACAGGCTGGCTCATGATGAGGCCTCATGTTCCAAGGACTGTTTATTATTATTATTATTTTATTTTATTTTTTGAATTATCCATTGGATCATGTCCCTGGTGTGGTGGCCATAATGGGAATGCCACTTCATTTCTTCCTTATGATCATGGTAGGCTGGCTCTTGATGAGACCCCCTATCCTCCATCGGCCATATCATAGAATTGTTAGTAATTATATAGAGATTTTGTCTTTTCTTTTCTATTTTTTCATATAGCACTTCCCTACTTATATATAGAGGATGGCTCAGCACTCCTTAAGAGTAGGGATGGTGGAGGAAGTCTGAACATCTCAATAAAGAAAATATGCCCTTATTCTTATTCAATAAATAAAAATCAAAGAGAGTTATGAAAAATTAGGGAAGAACCAACATGATAAAGATAACCAATCATATTAATTTTAGTGAAAATAAATATAGCAAAGTAATATAAATGGTTGTGTCCTTTCCTTTTTCTTATCACTACAAAACAATTTCTTTAAAAATGACAATTTCTCTTGATTTGCTGATTTCAGTAACCTTTAATTTGTGTAACCTTGCATAAATTGTATGTTTTCCTTTAAGAGAGTCATGAAAAATCTTCAAAATGTTGTTCTAAAACAAGAAGAATGCACTCAAAAAGTGTTGTTCCTTTGGGAAGGCACTGTAAAAACAATCTGCCAAAATGTTGTTCCTTTCGAAAGGAACAACAAAAACAATCAGCGGAAATGTTGTTCCTTTGGGAAGGAACAGTAGATACCGATGGAAAAAATGGTTGTTCCTTTGGAAGGGAACAACAAAAACGCCAGGTAAAAAATTGTGTTCCTTTGGAAAGGAATAGAAAAAACACATGACAGAAACTGTTGTTCCTCTACAAAGGAACAGCAAAAACACTGTGGAACAGCAAAAACTCGCAATCAAAACTGTTGTTCCTTTTGAAAGGAACAACAAAAACTATTTTTCCTTTGGAAAGGAATAGCAAACAAGACGCAACAAAAATGTTGTTCCTTTTGCTTTAGGGTAAACTGCTTGGGTGGTTGGTTTTCGTATATCCCTCTCAGGGCTTTCCGGTGCCCGAGGCAGACAGTCAGATTAGCTATGCTGTTCACAAAGATGGCATGAGCATGTTCATATTAGCCTGAAATAACTTGAAAGAATAAAACAGAGAATTACCTCTTTGACAACTTCAGAATCCTTTGGAGAGTGCTACGCAGCAAAGCAAGAGTCCTTCCTCCACCGGCTCCAAATCTGAATCCTGCAATCAGTCAAAGCACCCGCGTAACTTCTGATATAACAAGTATTCTATCAATTAAATCAACAATAAACATCTAGATTATACACATCTGAGCCATTCATATCATACTAAACAAATATTTAAATAACAATATAACATTAAGCATCGAATGGACAAAACGAACATAGTTCTATTGATTTTGAAAGAAGGAGGATTACAACCATCGGTTGTACCAAGCCCTCCTCAGTCTCCCAATCTCTCTTCTCTACCAAGTGAAGAAGTCCAAGCCAAAAAGCTCTCTAGGAGCCTCTTTGACTCTTGGCCTTCACAATGTCACACTATTCTCTATTCCACAAGTATGCAAGAACTTTTGAGCAATCCTTCGACCTCCAATTAAGAGCCTTCAGCTCCTTCTTATAGGAGAGGGAGAAGGCCATTGTTGCCCTTCTCTTTCCACTAGTTTTGAATGGAAAAGGCTTAGATGTTTCTTTGATATCCATGCTTTTGCCTCTCTTGGAGTTCAGTCTTCTATGGCAATGACCAATAATGAACTGGTGCTTCTGCAGTTTCCTTTGTGCACTAAATCCTTCGTGAGGGAAAGTCGGAGATTCAAATCTTTCTCCACGCTCTTTTCCCAATTAAAACTTAAAACACGGGTAACGCAACCTTTTAGTGTAAACAGAGCGTTTCCCTAGCCACTAACGCGGCTAATGTATTTCTTGCCTGCGTTATAACGCCCTTGTTCTGTTCTATGTATGTGTTACCCTGGCAGAAATAGGTTTAATTTAGGTCTTTGTACTTCTTCCATATTTGTCTTCCCCTCTGAGCTGATGAGGAGGTATTTTGACCTGTAACAGATGCCCCCTAAAGTGTGAGGTCAGAGACGAAGACAATGGCCGAAATACTTTATAATTTGTAGAGAGAGAGAGATTGAAAGACTGAGGAAAACCTGAAACAACAACATATGTCAGAAAATATAGTATTTGCCAAGAGTCGGGCATGTCCCATGCTCAGTAGCTTTAAACAACATGATTTCTCTAGAATAGAGATATGAAGAATGTATCCACCAATAGGCACAATGTGGAAGTGTCTGTCATAACAGGATCAGGTTGAAGAAGCTGTCTCCATAAACAATATCGCAGCTTGGGGGAGGGAACACAACTTTAATGGTGTAGCCGTTGCCCCAAGGTCTTGACCGCCGATTCACTTAAACTGCATATTTCTCAACATGTGAATGAGGGAGTTGTTGTTGAACATGTGAGAAATCTTCTGATTACCAGTCAATAATGAAAAATGTTAACAGACGCGAAGGTGGCCACCGATAATGATGATGGTCCCTAAGATGCCCAGTACAATCTAGCGAGTGTGAATAAAAGGAGTTGAAGTCGAACACTCGTAGAATCATTCAACCGAGAGCCAATGATGAAGACTCTTGATCAAACACAAGACTACCTGCCACTGATGTCTGCAAGTATCTGGGTACTGATGTGTTTCTGGATCAACTTCCTAGATAAGGTGTTGAAGTCGATAGGAAGTGATCTGTTGAGAGGTAGGCACTGAGGCGTCCTACATCAGTCAACACGAAACGGAAACCAATTGATTTTGTTTATGATTTGAGATAAGGAAGAGTAAATGGGAACGTCAGACGACAAATAATTTCTGGCATAATGAACGGTTTGGTTGATAACAGGAGCAGTAGATAGCGAGATCTGCTTGAACAATAGAAGGCACTCTAGCAGGGTACTAGGCAGCTGAAGTGTGTTGAACACCAAAGAGTGTGTTAGGATTTTACCGGTGCAGGGACACTGGGAAATGAAGGCTAATACTCATAGATGGTAGGGTTCGACTAACTGCGAAAGAGTTTTCTGGGAAGTGCCATGTTCAAGAATTTTGCTGCCAAATCGACCTTTTTGAAAATGTAACAGAGGTAGTATCCATTTTGTCCAAATTTTTCCCCGTCTGATTAAGTTTAACGAGTCCAGACGAGTAAACTCGGTGAATTTTTCATGTTTAAAGAGTCTGAAAAATGTCAGGAAAGACAACTCTGTGCCCCATCTGATTAGATTTAACGAGTCCAGATGAGCAAACTCGGTGAATTTTTCATGTTTAGAGAGTCTGAAAAATGTCATAAAAGACAACTCCATGTCTTGTCTGATTAGGTTTAACGAGTCCAGACGAGAAAACTCGGTGAATTTTTCATGTTTAGGGAGTCTGAAAAATGTCGTAAAAGACGGCTCCATTGGGGTACCTTTGTCATGTCTTGATAATCGGGCACGGCAAAGGGGTAATAGTAAGCCCGAAACAGTTCATTTTCCGTTAGTTAGTCCATCGAGTCCGGAAAAGTGAGAAATCTATGTTCAATGGACGTCTACCTCATTTTGTTATAAGTACGAGGAGACGAAGTAAACTCAATATTCCTTATGAAAATTTAACGAGTCCAACAAAGAAAACTCGGTACCTCCGTGAAATTTTAACGAGTCACGCGGAGAAAACTCGATACCTCCGTGAAATTTTAACGAGTCAAACGGAGAAAACTCGATACCTCCATGAAATTTTAACGAGTCACACGGAGAAAACTCGATACACTTTTTCTGTTTAAAGAGCTTTGAAAAAGAGGAAAAGAATGGCTCCTTGTTCTTTGTCTCAGTAGTTTAACGAGGCTGACAAAGGTGACTCGGGATTTTTTCGGTTTTATGAGCGAGAAAAAGATGCCTAAAAAAGAATGCTCAGAGCTTCTTCATGGTTTGGACGAGTCTGAAGAAGAAAACTCTAGGTTTTCAGATTAACGAGCAAGAAAAGACCATAAAAAGAACGCTCGATGCCAACTTCGTGTAAGTTTAACGAGTCTGAAGAAGAGAACTCGAGGTTTTTCGGATTAACGAGCAAGAAAAATACCGTAAAAAGAATGCTCGGTGCCACGTGAGTGTGTCTGCTCATAAATCTTGATCCCTTATTAGAATCATCAGTACCAAATCTCAAGAGTTGCAACATGTGTACAGCGAGGAATCACGACTTTTTCCTACTGACTTAAAAGAGTCATGCCCCAGAAATTGCTATAAGAAGGTCAAAAGACATTCATTTTCACTGTTTCGACTGCTGTGAAGAAGCTCTGGAGTGTAAAAGGGGTGAAAACTTCAGCTGGTGATTACGGTCGATCCGAGAAACAGTTTTCTATTCCGCAAGATCCAGGTAAGAGCTGGAACCTCCTGTTATTATTTAATTGCCAATTTTTTAGTTTTTGCTGGTTCAAAATTAGGAAAATTTGAGGCCCTAGAAAAATATTTGCGCCTAACACGGGTCAGGAGTACAACAGCCGCGTTAAATGCATAACCCGTGAGGTAACAGCGCGTTAGAACGCTCTGTTTTGTACTAATGTCCGCGTTAGGCGCAACATGCTTTCTAAGAATTCAAATTTTTCATTCTTGAAGTGGTTCCGGCAAATTTTAATCGGTTGGAAATGTTTCATTTGCAGGTGTTCAGCTGTTAATCATGAGTATCTGGCGAGAAAGAGAGCATGAGCGGGAAGAACGAGAAATGGTGACGGATGCGGCAACTTTAATGGCTCTCCGGAGATGCGGATTGCTTAAGTATGTCCGTTTAGAACTGATGAGGGGTCAAGAGGACCTCCTGAGGTGGCTGATCCAGCAGTGGGATGAGAGACATCATGTCTTTCGGATTGGTGGCAATGAGCTCGCCATCGAAAAGGATGATGTTTACTTTTTGACCGGCTTGTCATGTCGTGGGGCGAGGCCCAACTTGACGGGGTCCAGAGCTGACCCTCGTTCCACTACTGATTTGATCCATGCGTACTGCATACGTGGCACCCAGGCTGTGAGTAACCGGATACCTATTGCACAGGTGATTTTGAGACCCTTGCGGTCTATTCTATGGATGATTGTTCGCTTGGCAGGCGCCAAGAGTCAGCATGTGGCTACCAAGGCCCAGATGCTCCTAGCCTTGGATTGTATGCAGCCTCAGGTTTTTGACTGGTGTGACGGTGTAGTCCGTCGGGTCCGAGCAGAGCTTACTGCATGCAAGACCCGTACTCAAAGAGAGTTTGGGTACGGAACCCTGATTGTTTCTTTCATATTGGAGCGGATACCACTGATGAGGCCCAGGATCCCGACAGCGCCATTGGGTCCGCGCGAGCCTAGGCAGGCTCGGTGGGCCACTTTGCTTCCACGGACTGGAGAGGGTCCTGTCCGTCACTGTTTTGATGAGGGATTTTTTGATTGGCTGGACTCTCAGATCATCATGATTGAGGATTATCCCTATGTAGGGATGAACTTCACAGGCGATCCCGAGCTAGTCCTGCCCCCTGGCACCCAGTGGGGGCCCGATGGTAAGAAAAATGATCAGTTGTTTTTAAAGAAGTTTTTGTTTTTAGCTTTTGAATGTTTATGTAAAAAAAATTTGTTGAAAAAGGGGTGAAAATTAAGTTTTGACATGAAACGTTTGCTTGCTTGACACAGATGTGGCACCTGTCCGTCCAGCTGGGGCCCCTCGCCATGCACGGCGAGGATTGCAGCTACCCGCGGCTGGCGCACCTATAGAGGAGGCGGAAACCGGCGACGACGATGACACCCAGATTTTACATGAACTCTCCAGGAACCTGGAGGGTCTGAGTATGGGTATACCGCCGCTTCCTATGCGGGAGGTTCCAGTTCGTCTTCAGCGGCATACAGTGGGTGTGCCAGAGAGATACCTGGTTCCTCTGAGGAGGATAGCTAGAGCAGTTGTATGCTATTATGAGCATCAGGCTTAGCTTCTTGGAGTAGATGTATTAGTGTCAGAGCATGGCTTAGTGAGCCAAATTTTGTAAAACACCCCAAGTTTTGGGAGATTTTCTTTTTGATGTTTTCTATGTACTGGACACGATAGATATCTATATATATATATATATATATATTTTTGGTGATTTTATGTTTTTAAATTTTTATGCATTTTTTGATGTGATAAAAATATATGTACTCATGAGTAAATCTTTTACAATAAATGCGACAAATGCCAATATAACACATAATTTGCCAAAGAATCAGCTAATGCATTAAATTCTCTAGGAACGTGCTCAAATGTGATTGTTTGAAATTGACGTTCTAAAAGTCGTACTCGTAAAAAATAATGCAACAATACAGGGTGGCGGACGCGGTAATGATTGTTTAGCTGCATAATGATGAGTTGGGAATCTACCCTGACCACTAAATCGAAGATGTCACGAGATGCCGCTTCCGTGAGGAGTTGGATCACTGACATGTACTCGGCAACATTGTTGGTGGCGTTACCCAGGAAGATCCCCCCGGAACCAAGGAGGTCCGACTCGGGAGTATAGAGAACCCAAGCAGCTGAAGCAATGTGTCTAGTGTGACGACTAGCACCGTCCGCATACCCAACGTATGATAACGAGTGTGATGAAATCTATGCGAAAAAAAAAGATTACATGAGAAAAACACTTTAAACCAAACAAGGAATCCAAAAGCATCAAAATAAAAATAGGCAAAACTTATATACATAAAATTACAAAGCATATGCCTAGTGTGAAACTAGGCAAAATACTTCTTCAGATAGAGCCCGTTGCGGGGCTCCTCGAGTGGAATTCCATTACAGTCCTGTAGTTCGTAAGCTCCTTTTGAGAGGGCTTTAGTAACGATGTAAGGACCGAGCCATAAAGGTTGGAGTGTTCCTGCCCCCAAGAGGTCGTGTTTTTTATCATAAAGTAGAACAAGATCGCCCTCTTGGAAAGAACGACGCTTGACAGATTTGTCGTATTGAGCTTTAACTCGGCGCTGGTGAGCTTCGAGTGCTAGTGTAGCATCTCGACGAGTTTCGTCCAAGTGATCGAGCGAGAGCAAGCGCTCTTCTGTGGCGGTGGTGCCAGGCAGGAGTTCAACGGCTAGTTTAAGCGATGGGATTTCGCACTCAATCGGAAGTACTGCCTCCAGGCCGAAAGCAAGTTGGAAAGGTATGATATTTGAAAAGCAATATGGAATATTTTCCATGATACTTGTCTTGACCGAGATATCAATGAGTAGTGTCTTGGAAATATTACCCATGTTCCCTTCTGAATCGATAGTGTGGACAGTCGTATAAGAGGAGGGAACGATCTCAGGTTGGTCAAAGAACGGGATTTCAGTTTTTATCGCCTCCGAATCAATCGTTGAAGCGCGATGGTGGAACTCTCCCCAAGGTCATTCTTCTAATGACATGATCTCTCGAATAGCTTTGTCTGTAGGCCAGACTTCATTGAGGAGATCCTTAGAGAGAACCGTTATGGGAGAGAGGGGTGTACCTGTCGTCGAAACCATATCAGTGGAGGGTTCAGATGCGACTTGGATGGCTTGGTAAGCCAACTCAACCGGCGAAAGCGGCATATGATCTCCATAGGAATCAATTTCTGAAGGTGTCGGAATGATCCATGGGTCGATAGAGCCATCCGAAGAGGTGGATATCATTGCAACCGTGTTTGGGATCTGAGGCGGCGGAAGAGGAAAACAACCCAGTAGGGAAGATGCCTTCAGAAGACCGGTACCGATACTGACGTAAGAGTCAGGGACACCTCCTATTAAGGGTACATAGCTACTTGGTAAAGTGGAATAATCAGGGGTGCAGAAGGATAGTTGATCGACCGTGACTATTTTCCCATCCAATGGAAATAGGATGAGTCGGAAGACCGAAGACACAATGGCGGTCATAGCATAAGACCAACTGCGACCGAGCAATAGATTATAGTCGAGATGACGCTCTACGACTTCAACGTCCACGTTTACCGTTTTCCCACCAAGAGTGATAGGAAAGCTAGCAAGGTATCCTTTGGGTAGGAACGTGTGGCCATCGAAAGCTTTCAGGTAATTCGATGGCGGGGTTAGAGTAGGAGAACCTAAATTCAGCCAGCAAGCTTGTGAAATAACGCAGGTCGAAGCACCTTCGTCTATGACAGTGCGATGGATGGGTCTCCCTTTCGACACAACCTACACCTGGAATGTGAGTTGATCCGAGAGGCGAGGTTTAGCCTTTTCCATATCAAAGACTGCTAGCATGGAATCCTGGGGATCTATTCCGCCAATGGCCGAAAGCAAGGCTTTCCTTTGTGCTGGACAGGTTTGTAATACTTCAAGTGCAGACATGGCTGACGGTGCCTGCGCCAAATCTTCTACAATATTGTAGTTTTGGGCTGCACATGTAGAGGTATTATGAGTCGTGCGTCGAAGTGTCCCTTTTGGGGGACGAATTACAGGTTCAGCATTAGGCCTTTCGATATGCAAATCGTTAGGCGGCGGCGGATTGGAACTAGTTCCAGATTCCTGAGCATCTATGGTAGGGGCTCCATAAAGCTTGGCGCGAGTTTGAAGGTCAATAATCTCGATGCCATAAATGGCAGATGGTCCTTCGCCAGAAGGATTCGAACCACCATTGCCCCGTTGATGGGGTTGTGGCGGGTTGTCAACCATATGTTGATGTTGCTGCTGTTGATTGGGGAAAGGATTGTGAAGAACGACAGGTGTTCTCCCAGAATCTTTGTTAGCAATAAAATCAGTGCATTCTTGCAACCGAGGACATTTGTATGTCAAGTGGTCCTCTGCACAGATTTTACAAGGAAATCTCATGGGTTTATCCTTTCCTTTTTCATTAGCAGCATTTTTCTGATTAGAGTTATTCTGATTATTCGACTGCTCTTCCGAAGAAGATGTTTTCTTCTTATTCTTCCTATTTTTCTCGTTGGGTTTTTGTGAGGTTTGCACCGAATTTACCTCAGCGGAAGGGAGAGGAGTCGTTTGATGGGGGGCGGTGGCAGCCGAGGATGGCTGGGAGGTTTGCCCCCGAGACTGATTGGTGGCTACACCAGAGATCGCGCCAACGAGACCGTCGTCATGAGCTCCGGTGTTCTTAGTAGCCGGAGGGTTTGGGTTACCAGGGGCATGGGGGAGCAGATCGTAAAGCGTGCCAGATTGTGAATAGATCAAATCCAGGTGCTGGGCACGACGAATACATTGATCTTATGTCACCGCAACAGAAAGGCCAATGTCTTTAGAGATATGGGGTAAAAGAGACTTGCAAAACCAATTTGCCAAGAGATGGTCCGGAATTGGCGCTTTGACAAGCCTCCTCCTACGTCTCCATTCATGAATATGGTCGGAGATGTGGGTGGCGGTGTCTTGGCGCAGTGACGTTAACAATTCTGTGCCGGTTTCCACTCTAATTGGTAGTTGAAAGTTCTTTAAGAACTCTGTCGCTAAAGCGCCAAACGTATTGATGGTGGCGCGTGGTAATTCAATGTACCACTTGGCGGCATTGCCTGTAAGGGTGCGGGAAAACAGTCGAAGGCGGACACTATCATCTACCATGGAATTGGATATGGACCACAAATGGAAGGTAGTGATGTGTGCAGCCGGGTCATCTCCATGCTTCCCGTCGAACTTCGGGATATCTGAAGGAATCTTATGCGGTATAGGAGGCCAAAGTGAGTTGTGATTGATGGGGTCGTTTGTCAGCTTATGGATGTCGGGTATGTCCAAAGCTGCCAAGAAAGGCAATTGTGGATTTTCCCCCGAGTCTAACCAAGGCAGTATGGGCTGACTATTTGGACCATAGGGTCCCCCCATCCACGTGTTACCAGAAGGGTAAGTGGGACTTTGATAAAAACCTCCCATAGGTGGAGGAGTAGGAACATATGGTTGCTGTCCATAGGGCATAGCGTATTGAGGGGCAAATGGTTGGTTGCCCCCAGCGTAAAAATGCCCTCCCACTCCAGATGGAGGTTGGGGTTGGTTAGTCCAAATGCATGCAATAGATTTTCCCGGAGGCATACTAGTACTTGCATAATTTGGCAACGGTATAGATCCTACGCATATGTTTGAACCACTTAAGGGGATAGTATTTACAATGGGTTGTCCCATTTGTCCTAAGGATTGCATAGGAAGAGAAATATTCCCTGCTACCTGTGTACTGACAACACTGCCCCCTGGCATAGTGGCCAGGGGGTTTGAACTCAACAGAGGGTTCCAACTGAAAGGGTTGCTAAAGGGCACCGAAGTAGTCGTGCTCATGGGAGGAGCTACCGTTGTCCCCAACATGGTCACGGTAGGAGTAGATGCCGAAGGGTTCGGTAAACTACTGACAGTTGTGTTGACCATAGGGTTGGGGGTAGGCATATGTTGACTACTGGGGTTACCCAGTAATGACATAGAACTGACCACCGGCGGGGAGGATGATGGCGAACCAGGAATGGTTGCCATTGGTATCGACCCTGTGGATACCAGTGGTGAAATAGATGTTGGTGTTGCCGCAGACATATCTTGGCGCGGTGGAATCTGGATTATCACCGGTCCTAACGGATCAGTGAGCGGAGGATTGTAATTAGGTACAACTCCTTCAGTGAAAGGGTCCTCCGGGAGTTTCGGCTGATAAGGGTCTATGTGATAATCCAGATTAGTCAAAGGAGATTGCTCTTCCATAGAAGGCCCAGGTTCACCAAGGTTCAATCTTTCCTCTAAGGTGAGAGGAGGTAGACCTTGCTGTCGTCTAGACTGACGGCGTGGGTCAGGGGATGCCATGGTGACCTGTTTGATTTTAACAAATTTTATTTTAAAATGTGATATATTATGAAGTCTCAAGTGACAGTAACCACACACTTACTAAAAAGAAAAAAGACTCTCTAAAATCAATCAACAAGCAGCCAGTATAGGGTGCCCTGTCTGAGTACTACCGTTCACTGGTGATGAAATCCAGTCTCATAATAGCATACAGAGAGGGTTGGTCGAAAGTACAGTTACGGTTACTCTAGAGCTTCGCCCGAACCCCAGACGATAGGTGTAAGCACTCTCGTGAAGATGAGTACCCTCCTAAAGACTGAAGACAGAGTAGGTCCGTCTGTTTCAGGTACCAGGACAGCCCATCCCACTCACCTTGTGTAAGTCCCTAAAAGTATGGCCACTAAGGATACCTCAAATCACAGACACTATCAGGGGGGTCCACGGTCAAGGACAGTGTGCTATATGGGCAGAATACCTAGATCCCCGATCTAGTTTCGACATCCCCGAAGGGAACCCCAATATACAACACACCCACATGATGCAGTCGAAGGCGGGCTACCTTCTAGTGCACCCAAGTGTTGTCTCGCGCTGAGCTCCGGTAAAGGAACGGTCCCAATAATGTGAGTGCAGCAGGATTTCACTCTTTAATGACTCTAGTTTTCAAGTTTTGAGATCTTGGGTAGTTTTGTCACTGTCCTAACCCAAGATCCTAGCCTGAACTACTGTTTGTGTGAGCTCAAAAAGAGTTATTAGATTGATTTTATTATCGCTTTTTTTTTAGTGTACTTTGTTATTAGTCTGGCGGAGGGGAAATGGACGTATGAAGTATAGTGAGACGCTGACTCAATAAACCATGCAAAACATGCTCTAGATATTAACTTCAATGAACAATGTTTCTACAAGGAGAGGTTTCTTTATCAATAATCCATGCACCAACATGTAAATAACACAGCTCAACTTTTAAGATTCAGCTTTCTATCTACCTCTTTTAACAGTCTGTGAATCAAACTTTTCAGAATAAACTCATCTAAATGCAGAAAAATAAAAAATAAATATCTTTTTTAAAAAATTAAATGCTTTGCACACTTAAATAAATAAGAGAAACAAACAATCAATGCCAGTTTAGCATAAAAGCACAGGGATTCGGTCTGTGAAAGGTACTGGTGGCCAAAAACTCCACAGCTAAAACACAGTCACGGTAGTGAACAACAGGGTTTTTTGGCTGGGTAACACTCTGTCTGTGAGCAAATACAGCATTATAACGCACTGTATTTAAGCCTAGACTGCGTTATAATGCACTGGATACATTGCATAGGTCGCGTTAACCAGGGAAAATCTCTTCAGTTGGCCAGACAGGCACAGGATCGAACTCTGCAAGCGATTGGTATGTCTACAAGGCCTCAAAAAATGGTCGAAAGGATACAGAACAGAGGAGAGAAGAAATGAGGGGAAAAATAGCCTGGAAAATATGGGGAACAACTCCCCAGTGGAGTCGCCAATTATGCTTTAGGGTAAACTGCTTGGGTGGTTGGTTTTCCTCTCAGGGCTTTCCGGTGCCCGAGGCAGACAGTCAGATTAGCTATGTTGTTCACAAAGATGGCATGAGCATGTTCATATTAGCTTGAAATAACTTGAAAGAATACAACAGAGAATTACCTCTTTGACAACTTTAGAATCCTTTGGAGAGTCCTACGCAGCAAAGCAAGAGTCCTTCCTCCACCGGCTCCAAATCTGAATCTTGCAATCAGTCAAAGCACCCGCGTAACTTCTGATATAACAAGTATTCTATCAATTAAATCAACAATAAACATCTAGATTATACACATCTGAGCCATTCATATCATACTAAAAAAATATTGAAATAACAATATAACATTAAGCATCGAATGGAAAAAACGAACATAGTTCTATTGATTTTGAAAGAAGGAGGATTACAACCATCGGTTGTACCAAGCCCTCCTCAGTCTCCCAATCTCTCTTCTCTACCAAGTGAAGAAGTCCAAGCCAACAAGCTCTTTAGGAGACTCTTTGACTCTTGGCCTTCACAATGTCACACTATTCTCTATTCCACAAGTATGCAAGAACCTTGAGTAATCCTTCGACCTTCAATTAAGAGCCTTCAGCTCCTTCTTATAGGAGAGGGAGGAGGCCATTGTTGCCCTTCTCTTTCCACTAGTTTGGAATGGAAAAGGCTTAGATGTTTCCTTGATCTCCATGCTTTTGCCTCTCTTGGAGTTCAACCTTCTATGGCAATGACCAATAATGAACTGGTGCTTCTGCAGTTTCCTCTGTGCACTGACTCCTTCGTGAGGGAAAGTCGGAGATTCAAATCTTTCTCCGCGCTCTTTTCCCAATTAAAACTTAAAACACGGGTAACGCAACCTTTTAGTGTAAACAGAGCGTTTCCCTAGCCACTAACGCGGCTAATGTATTTCTTGCCTGCGTTATAACGCCCTTGTTCTGTTCTATGTATGTGTTACCCTGGCAGAAATAGGTTTAATTTAGGTCTTTGTACTTCTTCCATATTTGTCTTCCCCTCTGAGCTGATGAGGAGGTATTTTGACCTGTAACACCTTTAGAAAGGAACAGCAAACAAAAACACTCAAACGCACTACTTTTTGGGAGAAACTGCTGCTGTTCCTTAAAAAGGAGCAGCTTAAGAAATAAAATCTGTAGAAAAATACAAGCAAGATAAAAGGAAAATATTTATGTACAAGTTTCAAAATGAAAGAAATTATTCAGTGAATGGGTTATGAGGAGGAGTTGTCTCCCTCAGCCAGAATCTGCATGGTAGAATATTCATGTAATTGCTGGTAAAAGGACTCTTGATTAAGCAATTTATGGTAAAGTCGCACTCGATAACCGTTTACTTTGAACGAATGTCCAGATCCATCAATGGTGGTTAATGTGATGGTGCCATTATCATGCACCTTTTGTATTTCATAGGGTCCAAGCCATCATGTTTGGAGTCTTCCTGGGAATTCCTGAAACCTGATGTCATATAGGAGTGCCCAATCCCCTTCGTGGAAGATTTTCTCTTTGATGAGGGTGTTGTGACATTTTTCTCTCTGCTGTTGAATTAATGCAGTGTGCTGAAGATCAGAGAGCCTAATTTCATCTAACTCATTGATTTGTTGTAATCTTTTGACATGGGCTTCATTTAAATCTAAACCCACCTCCTGGGTTGTTCTTAATGTCTAAATTTCAAATTCTTTTGGAAAGATGGGTTCTTTTCCAAATACTAATTAGTATGGTGAATACCCTGTGGTACTTCTCCATGTTGTTTGATATTACCACAAGGCTTCTAGCAATCTGTAAGCCCAGTCATGTCTGTGTGATTCAACTGTTTTTGTTAGTATAGACTCGATCACTTTATTCGTGCTTTCTACCTAGCCATTTTCCTGCGGGTGGTATGGAGTTGTGATTTTGTGCTAGATGTGGTAATTTTCTAATGTTGCAACAATTTTGTTACCTAAAAATTACGGTCCTCCATCTGTAATTATGTCCCTTGGGTGTCCATATCTGACAAATATTTGGAAAAGGAATTTTATTACAGATTCCTCTGTAGCTCTCAAAAGTGCCTCTGCTTCAACCCATTTAGTAACATACTCTGTTGTGAATAGGATGTATGTTTTCTAATTTTATGGTGGGTTGATAGGACCAACAAATTCGAGCGCCCAGCGTTCAAATGGCTCGATTACTAACTATGGGTTCAAGGGCATTTTGTCAGACTCTCCAGGGCGACCCGCACTTTGGCCACTATCACAAGCCTGTACAAATTTTTTAGCATCTTTAAAAATTTTAGGCCAGTAATAGCCTGTCTGTAAAACCTTGTGGGTAGTCCTATGATCTGCAAAATGTCTGCCACACGGCCCATCATGGCATGCTTTTAGAATATCAAATATTTCGTCCTCTCGGATGCATCTCTTGATGTGCATATCTGATCATGTATGGAACAGGTAGCCCCAATCTAAGAGAATCGGGTACTATGTTGTATTATTTGTTTTCGTTCATTGGGCGTTAGATGCTTAGGTAATTCACCTATTGCTAAATAATTTGCAATATCAGCATACCATGGGGTTCTAGAAGTAATAGAAAACAAATTCTCATCTAGGAAGTGATCTTCGACTGCTGCGGCATCTGTTGGTTTTGGCATTCGTGACAGGAAATCAACTATAGGGTTCTCTTTTCCAGGTCGATCTTTTATTGAGATATAGAATTCCTGCAATAAAATCAACCATATTGTTACTCTACCATTTGTAACAAGTTTATTTGCTAAAAAATTTATGGCAGAGTGATCTGTATATAAAACTACAAGATACCTAGTTATATAATGTCTAAATTTATTTACAGCATGTATCACAGCTAAAAATTATTTCTCATTCACAGTATATTTTAATTCAGCAGGAGATAGATTTTTTCTAATATAATAGATTGCATATGATTTCTTATCCTCTTCCTGCCCAAGAACTGCTCCAATAGCTGTGTCTGAGGCATCAGATGAAATTTGGAATGGAAAATCCCAGTTTGGGCCCCTTAGTACTGGGGCTGTTGATACGAGATTTCTCATATCCTTGAAAGAATGGTCACTTTTGTCTGTCCAAATGAAATCAAAATTTCCTGTTAATGCATATAAAGGTGCATCTACTCAAGAATAATGTTCTACAAATCTTCTATAATAATCAGAAAATCCGAGAAAGCTATGTACCTCTGTTTGTGTGGTAGGAGTAGGTATTAACAAATTTATTAGAATTTTAGCTGGATCTACCTGAATTCCAGCTGCTGAGATATAATGACCTAAGATCAGTCCTTCGGTCATCATCATGTGAAAATTTTCATGGCTTAAACAAATCCTAGTGTCAATACATCTTTGCAACTCCTTTTCTAAGTTTTCTAATGCTGGCTCAAAATCATCTTCGTAAGGTGTGAAGTCATCCATGTATACTTAGAGGCCTTCATTTATCAAATCTGAAAAGATGAATGGCCCTCTAAAATGTAGTAGGGGCATTGCATAGGACAAAGGGTAAAAATAGATAGGAAAATGTCCCCCAAGGGCAGGTAAAAGTGGTTTTGTCTTGGTCTTCAGGGGCAATCTGAATTTGATTGTATCCGCTGAAGCCATCTAGGAAAGAAAATAATTTATTTCCTGCTAATGTATCTAATACTTGGTCAATGAAGGGAAGGGGAAAGTGGTATTTATGGGTTGCTTTGTTTAGTTCATGGTAGTTGACACATATCCTCCACTTCTTATTCTTCTTTGGCACCACTACTAATGGAGAGACCCACTTGCTATCAGATATTGGGTATATAAAGTTGACATCCAACAATTTTTGTAGTTCAGTTTTCACAATATCTTTAAGATGAGAGTTTAATCTTCATTGGGGTTGGCGAATGGGTCTAGCATATTTTTCTATATATATGTGGTTTGTACATAACTGGGGGTCAATTCCCTTCATGTCTAGATAATCCCATGCAAAGGCTCCCTTATATTTTCGTAGTAATTGGACCAACTTCTCTTCTTATTCAACAGTCAGATTTTTGTTAATGTTTAGAGATTTTCCCAGTTCAATTTCTATAATTTTTCTATTTTAAACAGAGGTAGTGGGTATTGATTGATCATGTATGTCTTTCAGGAAATATTCTTCTTCTTTATTATCAAATGTTGCCTTGATCATGTGGCATTGCAAATGGGATCTGATTTTTGGTTTATTGATGAAACTGTTAATAATGTCATC
This sequence comes from Pinus albicaulis, assembly GCA_034641835.2. Taxonomy (NCBI): domain Eukaryota; kingdom Viridiplantae; phylum Streptophyta; class Pinopsida; order Pinales; family Pinaceae; genus Pinus; species Pinus albicaulis. Next base: position 1,115,499,491 of record CM076582.1, read on the forward strand.
CTTTGTTTGATCTTTAAAGTCGAGGGCATCTTCTAAGGTTAGTGGTGATCTAATTTTTTCCATGAGATATTATATAGGTTGTTTCCTTTTTTTGATTATCGATAGGCTTGGTTGGGCTAGGGGATATAAAGCTAAATTCTTGACATAGTTTCCCCTTGTTATAGTCATGTTGCCCTGTTGGCAGCTAATGTAAGCATTGGTAGTTTCTAACCAAGGTCTACCTAGGATCAAAAGGTGTCCATCTAGCTGGTTTTTGGGATTGATAATCAAGAAGTCAGCATGGTATTCCCAGGAATCTACTGATACCATTACATCATGTAATGTACCTTCTGGTTTGACTACCGATCACTCAACCAATTCTAACAAGGTTGTTGTTGGATCTAATGATGTAATGCCAAGTTTTTGATAAGTGGTGGTTGTTAGGATATTAATTGCAGCCCCCAAATCAACTAAGGCATTTGGAAATGACTGCCCATTGATTTGTACCATCACTATAGGATTTTCTGGGTCCTCATACTTGATAGGTGTTTCCATTCCTGATAATAAATCAGATAGAGTGTCGACTACTTGGATAGTTGGGTTAGTTGTTGTTCTCCTCTTGGGCTTAGTTATACATAGTTCTTTGATGGTTTTTTCATAAATAGGGATGTCTTGGATAGCTTGGAGGAGAGGTATTTTTATACACAAATTTTTTAATTCTCCTAGAAGATCAAAATCAGGATATTCTATTGGGCGTGGTATGATTAATCGTTATGGGAGTGGTGGAGAAGAGGTGGTTGCTTGTTCCCGGGTTTGTTTTTTAACCACATTCTCCTTGTACAGTTTTTGTTCTATAGGTAATGGGTCTTCAATTTGAACATTTTTTTCTCCCTCTGTTTCTACTATGCGCCCAGATCTTAGTTGAAGGTCATTACACTCCCTTAGTTTAGTTTCTAGTTTTAGTGGATCCATTATTTGAACAGACTGAACTGGCATATTATTGGGGTTTGGGTTGGGTTGGGCCGGGAGTTGCAGTCTTAAATTGGTCAGGGGATTTTGTGGCAATGTATAGGGGGCTGGCAGTGTAGGTTGAGGGAGAGGGATTGTTCCAGCTGGCTGATTTGTAGTTCTTTTCCATTTTGTCTGCTAGGTCTGACTCTGCGAGATGGAGGGGGACCATTGTGTTGGATAAGCATTGTTTCTCCAAAATGGTGGACAATAGGGAAAGTTTGGCCAATTGTTTTGATTCATTTGATTTGGCCATGGTGATGTGAGGAATGGCTGTTGTGACCAATTGGGGAAAGGTGGCTAATTTTTCCACATTCTTTTATATTGTTGAGCATTATACTGAGGAAACTGAAAAGAAGAGGATGGATCAATTGGCATACCTATTTTTCGTTACTGCCATTGTCAACTTTGATTGAGTAGGTATGCTAATTCTGATTCTTCTTCTGCCTCCTTGTAAACTGCATTCAATCCAGGGAGCGAGGGGCATCCTTCTGTGGAGTGATCTTTTGTGTAGATAGCACAGACTTTGACTATATCCAATGGGCACTCTTTATGGTTGTGTTTCTTTCTGCATTTAGGAAAAAATATTGCCATATTTGTTTCTTCTTCTGCTTGCTTTTTTTTGGCTTGCATAATGACGAACTGCATTTTTAGAGTCCCTATAATATCCATTTTAAAATATTCTAGTAGATTTCCAATTTATGCGCGAGTTATACTTTCACTAGACATCTTACTATCTCTTGTGATCATATCACGTTCTGCTGACTTTAGCCTTGTGATGCCTCTCGAACTCCTGATACATAAATCAATAATTTCAGCAAAATTTTCCTGATATATATCACCTTTTCCCATAATGTTAAATGTTTCAACCCATTGTTCCTTCATCCATTTAAGTAATGTAGTTTTCAACACATTATCAGGTAAGGGTAAATATGCATAAGGTGATCTCTGAAGGTTGTATTGAAAGTGTTCTACATATTTCTCCAGTGTTTCATTAGGTTTTTTTGTCATAAAAAATATTTCATCTTTTGATTCCCTAGACCTACAATAATCCTGATATTTCTTTAGAAACGCAGATTTCATCTAATCCCAATCATTTATAACACCTCCACCTAACCCCATAAACCATCGTAAAGCTGCTCCTTTTAATGTGGAAGGAAATAGTTTTAATTTTTGGGGATCGGTGGTATAGTCATACCCCCTGCATAATACATCGAATTCAAATAGAAATGCATCTAGATATTCCGATGTTAAGCCATGGAATGCAGGAATATGCTGAAGAGGAATGGCCTTCATAGGTGCATTAACTGCAGTGTCCACAATGGGATATTGTAGTGTGGAAGTTTGTTGAGGTGTTTGATGGTTTTGGTTCTGGGCCATTTGATCAAATATGTGCCAATATCCTTCTGGGATTTCAAGTGAATTCCTAGGCTGACTAGAAGGAATAGGAATGACCTTGACAACACTCCCTTGATCTAGAATAATAAGTGTTCTCTACTGGCCTACTATCTGAGGAGATTCGGGTCCTTTGTTTTGAATGATGTTGACAACATTTCCCTTATCTGGACTTCTCACTGTTTGGATTACTTCAAGAGGAGATTTTGGTTCTTCTATTTCCCCTGTTTCCCCTTCTCCTTCGCGGAGATTACTATAGTTCCCTTCTTGCAAATAAATTAGGCGAGAATTCTCAATTTCTTGGGAATCTTGCTCAATTCCTTCGGTTTGACTATGTATCACAAAAAGGATACAGATGGTGATTCTATGGTCTGAAGGGAACTGGTAGGCTGTCTAGAAATAACTTTCCTAGGTCCTACTAATGGCTGAGATTCAGTTTTCTTAAGCATTTCGTCAATGAAAGTTGTTCGCCCAAGGGTGACTGGTTCGTTAGGTTTTTCGGGTTTAGGAGGAATTTTGTTCTATTTAGCTTTTCTATTCATTCAAAAAGACAATCATTCATTCCTACCTAAAATTTTTACCCAATTCTGCTATGAAGCAGGCCAATGAACAAGTATGTTCCTTGCTCGGTACGCAGGTTCTTACCTTTCATTTTTAATACCCAATTCTTCGCTAGCAAAAAAAATCAAATATGCATCCCTCTCTATAAATAGCTGCACTCTCCCTGGCAATGGCGCCAAAATGTTTAGCTATAAAAGGTGTCTTTTTTAACGCCTATTTATCCTACATTAATTATCAATCAGGGAATGACTTTTTGTTTCAAGAGTGTACTCAGTCTGAGGTTGCAATTCAATCCGAGTAATGCTTTGCAATATGTAGTATAGTGTTCTAAATACAAGAGTAAACGGATGCTTGGAAAATAAATCTAACTACAATAACATGAACTTAAATGCTTGAAAACTCAATCATTCACTCAACAAGTATCAGTCAAGGATACAGTAATGATAACTCTTCCTTTAGAAACTGATGAAATCAACTAAGAACAAGATAACCAATATGACAACGTGGGAGTAATAACCAGTATTCTTTACAGTTGATAATCCTTCTTTAAAGTAATTAAATGAAAATAGAATTTGAACTAAATACTGCTAATGAAAGTAAACTATGCAAGAAATCTAAAGGAAAACTCTTTGCAATCTGTAAACTAATGAATTGGAAATGAACAACAAACTGGAATTGAATAGAAATGTAAATGAACAATGCTATAATTCGAAGAATTGAACAACAAATTCTATTTAAGGAATTTAAACAGAAAATCCTATCTTATGGAATCACATAGAAAATTCTATTGAACAACAAACCCGGTCGACAACAAACGCTATTAAGCATAAATATGAAATGAACAACAATCAAACGGAATAGTAAATGGAATCAAATGCTGAATAGAAAAGCTCTGTAAAGCATAACAAGGTAAATGATACAGGGATTAAGATTCTTGTTAGAATGGAACAACAATGCAATTCATCAACGTAACACACCAATATCAATAAGCGATTACACAGTAAACCAATTAACTTATAAACTGTAATAAAAGAGAATATGAATGATCACACAACAATAACTGAAAGGTAATGATATAAATAGCAGATTGATCCACCAGGGCCGGGCCCTTAACCACCAGTGAAACGCCGCTGAGCCTTACTCTAGAGTTAATAAATAGAACGGCAACAAAGATCTTGTATTAATCAAAACATCAATAACATTTACAACATTTTCTCTCTGTTCACGAGAGTTAATAAATTATAGAGTTACAACAGCAGTTTTTTTCATGAAACCATTCCCCCCCTGTCCCCTGATTTCTAAAGGCACTACCTTTTATAACAGTTTGACGGATAAAACAAGAAACATGATAATATTGAAAAGTGATCCCTCAGGATCGAGAGATCCTGAGGGATTTGCTTCTTTTCACTTTTTAGCTAGCGCTTGATCTTCTTAGGTTGTAAACATGCTATTACCAGTTTTCCTTTAGTTATACGCTCGGATTTCCTTCTTATTGTCTGGATACGGTCTTTTTCTGGAGGAACAACAATTACTCTTGTTTTAGTTCTGCTGCTCGAATGATGGTTTTCTTCATTTGTTCCCTGTTTTTAGAACAAAAGGAAATTTTTAGTCAGTTTTCACAATAGACACGAGTCTTTGAAATTCAATCATAATCCTCCAATAAATCATTTTTCTAGGATAAAAGGAATTATGTTTAAAGGAAAAAGATGAGAAAATACATGATGAATTCATACCTTTTCCAATGCTCAACAGGTGTGACATGCGATGGCGTGATACGGTGCAGCAATGCAATGAAGTGCTGATCATCATATCTAGATTAGATCAATGGTGTAGATTTCATTAGCGGGAAAAAGAAAGCGATAAGGAAAAGGCGATGCGCTGATGTGATGAAGCACTAGTCATCCGATCTCAGGGAATGGACGGTCATGATCTCATCAGAAGATCAGCCATTAGCGTTAAAAGAAAATGGAAGCAGGAAATTTAGAATTGCCGAAGTGCGACCGCTGATGGGCTTTAGCGCTCAGTCGCGGAGGTGGTCTTATGACAGAAAAAGGGGCCGAGGGCTTAAGAAAAAAGTGCTTAAGGCCTTATAATAAAAATGAAGGTTTTGGACTAAAATGAAGGTTTTTTTAAGGATTTTGAGGATTTTGATAAGGGGAAAAAACGGTTTTAAACCAAAATAAAGGGGTTTTATCAGGTTCAAAGGGGATTTTGAGGAAGTAAAAGGGTAAAATGAGGAAAGTGGGGGATTTTCTCAGAGGGATTTATCAAAAGAAAAGATGATGAAAAATGGGTCTGAATAGTTTCTTTTATAACAGTAGGGTTTACTTAGAGGATTTTTAAATGAAGATATTAGTGGAATGGATTTCTTTGAGGATAAAGAACATAGAGAGGCTTCAAGAAGTCACATATTTTGCATGAAATTTGTTTGTTGAAGACTAAATAGAATTGTTTTAGCCATCATCAGTTATGACAAAATTTTATTGATGGCTAACAACACCCATGCAACCAAACACCCATTGGATTTCCCATGATCCTTGTGTAGTCAAAGAAGGAAAAAATTACTAAAGAATAGGGATTTCATTCCACATGAATTGTGCAAGCAAGGCAGGTTGTTTAGAGGTAGAAATTTTCTAAGCCTTGGTCACTTTTGTCTAGGAAAGTGTAAAACAATTAGCTGAGTACTGGAGGCTCTTGTGAGACAAGTTGTATTGTAATTGTTTCATGTATCTATGTTGAATATACAATATATGATAGAGGGGTTTTGAGCAGCAAGCTTTCCCCAGGAAATTATCCGTGTTGTGGTTTGATTGATTCTTCTTTGCTTCCTATGATTGGCGATTGTGTTTTAAATTCTGCATTTGATTTGTAGAAGTGATTCAATATCTAGGTTTAGTACATTGTTAGATCGGATTGAATGCACGATATACATATTGTTTGCATAATTTCTACATGCCCTCAGATTTGAAGGCAATATTCCATACATATGTGGGATTTATTGGAACCTGGTGATAACTGAACTTTACATCGATGTTGATGAAATACTTGGCCTGCATGAGTTTGTTATGAAGATCATAAATCCACAAGATTGGATACCTGTTATAGTGAATTTTATCCAGGGCCTAATAATTAATGCATATCCTCAAGGTCCCATTCTTCTTCTCTACAAGTACAATATGGCTTCCACAAGGTGAGGAACTTGGTCTGATGTGTCATTTTTGTAGTAGCTCCTCAAACTGCCACTTGATCTCTTCATTTTTCAGAATGGAGAAGTGTTTTATTGGACCATTAGGTGGAGATGATTTGGGGGTTATATCGATAGAATTCTTGATGTTATTCTTCCACAACCTTATCCATTTACTTATGCTGCATGGAGGAACTTTTCCTAGGGATCATGGATGTGGCCCTGATATTCCCATTACTTTGAGAGTGAATAAAAAAGAACACAAATTTCCTGGTCTTCGAGATGATCTTACTACATTACTTAGCAGAGATCAAAGAGATGGTGGTAGATTAGGCTACCTATGATTTCCTATATAAATTATTCCCATTATACATAACATTATTCTTCCACAAGTATACATAACATTATTCTTCCACAAGTATGGTTAGCCTAATAATTCATCATAGAATTCAAGAATAGGAACATCACAAAATACCTCATTCGTGAAATGCTTTATGCTATAGGGAAGGTGACACCATTGGCTAACATGGAGATATTGTCTTTATTGAAGGCACCCGATGGTGTATGGTTGCAAATGTGGTGTGGTTGGTAGAACCAACTCCTTCATAACCTCTTCTGAAATGAGGTTATTTTGGCTCCCACTATAAAAAATGAGTTATAGCGTAGAACCCTTCACTAACATCTATGATTGGAAGATGACTTCCCCCTCTGGCTATTCAGGATCAATATTTTGGACCTTAGTGGTGGCAACAGTGGCACTAGCCTCTACATCAATAATGTATTTCCATTTTTAATTCCCCTTGTTGGGGGATTGAATTAGAGTCGAAAAATGAACTTTGATTTTAGGCCTTCATCTCAGCCACTAGTGACTATTTCATATGACACTCAGTTGTGTTTTAAGTGGGGCTCTTGTGGAACTCACACCACTTACCCATGTCCTTCTTTATCTTCATGGTGCTATTATTTTCTTGCAGCTTCGATGGGTTATCTAGGGACACCTTGCCTTAGATTTTCCCTTTTTTCTGTGGTTTGTGGGAACCTTTTCCTTTCTTTGGATTCATAGATCCAAAGTATTTCTTATTTTATTTAAATTTTTGCTCGATCTAAATAGTGTATCGGTATGCGGCACCGAGCGAGGAGATGTCCATGAACTCCATATCATATTGAATTTATTCGTGTAGAAAATTTTGGTACTTAAGTAACATATGCCACTGAGAATCCTGGATACTGAACTTCATTAGAAGGTTATGAAAAATATTTGTGAAATTCAGTGCATCTTTGTCCCTTACCTACCGCAATGTGGTCCATTTTATGTATTTATATTCATATCTCCCAATAGGGTAATTTTGTTCCTTGATGGTGTCTCAGATGGAATTACAAGTGGGTGCAGCTAAAAATAGTGAGGGTTCCTTCTTAACCTTCTCCTCACAGTAGGTTTCCCACTAGCCCTTAACGAAGGGGGTGGATTTGAGGAGAGAAAAAGTAATACTTTCCCTATCAGAAAAATCATGAACTGAAAAATATCCTTCCAATAGACTTAACCTTTTATCTATGACATTTGCTTCTATTTGACCTTCAAATACAGGGATCCCAAATTCCACTTGTACTTTGAAGGGGGAAGCACCTCTGAAATGACTATTGGATGAATATGTGTCCATGTTGGAATCTACCGAAGGATTTGACTGAAGGATCAAGGGATTCTTTAATCATCAACTTGATAAGATCTCTTTCTCACTTACCTTTCTTTTCTTCCCCAATGGGTGGTCATTAATGCTGGAAGGGATGGTCTATTGTGGAGGTAAATCCCCTCTGTGGACAGAGGCGATCCCTACTAGCCCAGACTAGGTCTAGTAATAATCGTTCACGCTACAGTGCAGGTTTCTAATTGCAAATAAACCAACTAGCGATGAAGTCCTACCTGGAATCCAACATTGTTGCTTGTAGAAGAGGTAGCGCTCCCGTTCCTTAGCCCTAGCAGATCACGATCCCCACGATCTCCGTGATGGACACCTGCACATGCGAGAAACAAAAAAAACGCAAGCGTAAAATCCAGTAGATGCAACTATATGTCAGTCAGAAAGGACATAACTCATCATCATAAACAATAACACGAGTGGAACCATAACCAATAGTCGATTATTATTAACCAATCAAAGGAAGAATACAACCATAGTCCTGAAGCTGAATTCTCCTTCGGAGGGTTGCCAGTAGAACATGTCTCGAAAGCTTGTCAAGGATGGGACAAACCTCTCTCTTCGGATTTTGAGAATAGTCTCCTTACTTGAATTAGCCTTAGGGGAATAATCGAGGCTCTTGCAGCATAAGGCTCTTGAGAATTTGGGAACTCGAAGACTAGCTTGCCATGGAGATGGGCAAGCTTTTATAGATGGAGGAAGGGGAGTTGGGATCCCTATAATCATGGGATTGGCCCTATCATCAAGGAAGCTTCCATGAGAGGTGGCAAACCACTTCCTCTCTATGGAAATCCGGAGCCAAACCTCCCAACTCAAGATAGATACCAGTTCATGAATTGGTTAGGATGAAACTTCCACCATTTATTTTTAAAAAACACTCCTTAAATTGGCTGGCGCGAGTGCGACTCTGGGACAGAGCGCCAATTGGTGCGACCTATTTGAAGGATTTTCCCCATTGGCGCGGGTACTGAACTATCTTCCCGCACCAATGCAAAAAGGGCCATTTTTAGGGTTTTCCACAAGGAGATGTATTCAGGGCAATGAAAGCTCTTGTTCAGAGGGATGTCACGAAAGTGATTTCAAGGCATGTCACTGCTCACAGGTCACGGAATGAGCCCTCCAATGTGCAGGATGGGGATTGCAGGGACGGTGACAAATTACTGTGTAACAGATGCCCCCTAAAGCATGAGGCCCGAAAGAGAGAAAGGGGTGAAATGCTTTACGAGAACGTGCCCAACTGAAAACTCCGCCGTCGGAAAACCTACATAGAAAATTACAGCTGATGTCTCAAATACATGATATATACGTGTTATGGGCACAACCATCCATAACAGAGTATGTAATATCCCAGATTCGAGGCATGGACGTAGCCATTCAGTGAGGATCGATAAATAGACTTAGGTATGGTCGCAGCCATCCAATCAGTGAGTCATGTAACCAATCATAATAATCCACAAAATCATAGCCTGGATTACAACAGACACAATCCAGGGTCTTGTGCTCCATCTCGACCCGAACACAGTACAGGTCCAAGCATGTGAATAAATGGGCTGAAGTCGAACATGCGAGAACATCGTCTGATTACCAACCAATGATAAAAGATGTGAACAGACGCGAGAGGTACCACCATTAATGCCAATGGTCCTCAAGGTACTACAGGTACAATATATGGCATGTGAATCAATGAGCTGGCATTGAACACCCGTAGAATCACTCGATCGGAGGTCAATGATGAAAACCTCACGTCGAATGCGAAGAACCTACCATTGAGGCATGCAGGCTCCAAGGTACCAGAAGGGAATCTCTAGATCAGCTTCCCGGATAATGAGCTGAAGTCGACAGGAAGTGACCTTGATCGAAGGTGAGCCATAATGTTTCCCACATCATCGACACGAGACAGAGGAACATAATGTTTTTGTGAATTAAGATCAGATGAGAATCAAAGGAAGGTTGAAATTTGTAGAGGTTAACTTCTCTTGAACATATTGGCGACACGACAGTGGATTTGGCAGTATTTGACATCAAAACATCAAAGGTCATGATGAAGAGGCAAAGAGTAGATGAGAGGTCAAAAAGGATCACCCAAACCCATGGAGGCAAGTGAAAAACGAGATGAGATGTCCCCAACCCGATACAAATGCAGAAAAGTGCCATGTTCAAGAGCGAAATACTGCCGACACGACAATGATTTTGGTTCCATTTTCCCCACCATTTCTGGCGAGTACCTCTTTATTTTTACACAAGCTTGAAGAGGATACCATATTCTTGTTACATAAATCCGTCTTTCGGATGAATCCATCCTACTACATTTAACGAGCCCTAGGAAGGAGAAACTCGAATAACGTCATGATTGACAATTCCTGATGTCATTTAGGTTTAACGAGTTTGAAAAAGGAAGAACTCGGCGTTTTTTCATGTTTAGAGAGTTTGAAAAGACAGCAGAAAAGTAAACTCCAACAGTCCCTTTTCGTAAATAGTACCTCAGACTCGAAAAGGTAGAAAACAATATCTGAGAAAACCTCCTAGTCGCGATAGGCTATGGTATTCCTTTTCTGTAAGTAATCTATCCCAACCCGAAAAAGGGGTAAACATATACTCGGTAGATGTTGTTTCGTGGCTACTTTAACGAGATCAAAACGACAAGCGACTCAACAATATTTTCATGTTTAGAGAGTCAGAAAAGAGCTGAAAGGTGACTCCTCCTGGAGGAACGAGTGGTATAAAGGGAAGCAACTGGTTCCGGTAATGGTGGAACTGCTCAGAACAAGTAAAAGTTAAGAGGCTAGCTAACAAGACCACTCATCACAGCGGTTCCTCAGGAACGGGTAAAACAACCAAGTGAAGGCATATGATCGGCCAAGCAGATAGTGATGATGGAGTGAGAAAACCAAGGCTCATATGGAAAAACAGGCTGATAAAATGGCAATCACAAGAGGTAAAATGGGAATGGTTTCATTTTTACACAAGCTTGAAATCAAAAAAACACTGCTTGAAGTCGGTTTCATTTATACACAAGCTTGAAACAAGGATAAACTATGCTTGAAACTGGTTTCATTTTTACACAAGCTTGAAAAGGAAAAAAACTATGCTTGAAAAAGTTAAGCATGCCCCCAGCATGGTGACTCAATTTGAGGTACATGCCCCCCAAGCTTTAGTCCATATGAAAGGTAGATGGAGTGAAGGTTCAAGTTACGAGATCTAAGAAAGACTCGACTGGGGTTTTACAAGATCTGATCAAAGACTCGAATTGAACAAGAATGTGTTTCATTGTTTTAATGAGGTTCACACATTAAAAGAACTATCCTCAAACACCCTTGTTTCATTGTTTAAGGAGCTTGACACAAGACAAGGAACTCTACTCCGACAATCTTGTTTCATTTTTTAAGGAGCTTGACACAAGACAAGGAACTCTGCTTCAACAATCTTGTTTCATTTTTTAAGGAGCTTGACACAAGACAACGAACTGTGCTCCAACAACCTTGTTTCATTTTTTAAGGAGCTTGACACAAGATAATGAACTGTGCTCCGACAGACCTCATCATAATGAACAAGAAGTCATGGCTTCGAAGAATTCCACTACCAATGGAAGGAAAACATCCTGGAAGTCAGGACCCAATGCCCCCAACACTTGATGCACGACGGCATCATCACTGAGCATAGGCACAGGGTAGGTAGCCACATAGTTGACCTGCGGTGGGGCAGATACAATGGGTGGATAAAAACTAGGAAGGGATGATGGTGGGCCAGCTGCCACATCAGGACCAAAGAATGAAAGCTGATCAATGGTCACGATCCTTCCTTCATGTGGAAAACAGACCACACGAAAAAGGGAGGAGACGAGCGCTCCCATGGCATAGGTGTAATCGCGCCCCAAGAGCAGATTAAAATCCAAGGGGCTTGGAACAACCATCACGTCCATATGGATGGTTTTACCTCCCAAAGTAACAGGTAACCTTGGAAGGATCCCCAACGGTTGACTCATCCTTCTATTAAAATTCAATAGATTCGGCATAACAGGCGCAAGCGGTGGCGAACCGAACTCTTGCCAAGTAGTTGAGGATAGAACACTAACAGACGTGCCTTCATCTATAATGGTGTTGGGTATGACCAGACCAAAATCCTGTACCGTTATCTCGAAAGGCACATAAGACGGAAGGTGGTATCCTACAAATCGATTCCAATCAAAGGAAGTGACCAAACTACTCGGAGGGGCTACCATCGAACCAAGAAGGTCTTCCCCTAGTGTTATAGAAGAAGGAGCATCCTCCACAACCTCCATCTCGAAGGTGGGAGGAGAATCCTCCAGGACCTCCATCACGGGAGGTGGAGGACCAGCTTCTTGAGGTATAGGGACAGGAGAATCTTTCTCCAAGTCCAAGGAATCTCAAGAAACAAGAAGAACTTGAGGGGTGTTAGATCCACTCTCGACGGAAAATACCTGGTGCACCGTAGAAGGGGCCAGCTCAACCGATCCCACGACCAATGGTTGGTCGGGGATGGATTCCTAAATTTGAATTTTCGAAGGAGCGAGATCGACCAAAGATGACTCTTAACCAATCGTAGGATCAGCAGGTGGAAGACTCAAAGAAATTTTTTTATAACCAGTCGGAAGGCGTGGTGTAGAAATTGTTGAGTTGTCCAAAACTCTCTTGGCTTCATCCATATACGAACAAAGGTGAATGGCATGGTGCCCCCCACACAACTTACAGGGATTGGTAATCTTACCCTACTTCTTAGGATCCTTACCAGAAGCAGCCGAAGACGTGCCCCCAACTTTACTCCCAGAAGCCAAAGGCAATGGCGGGCGACCATTGGACCATACTTCAAGCACCTTGGGAATGCCAGGGTAGTCTCGAAGAAAATGGTCTCTCGTGCACAAGATGCCAGGGAATTTGACTTTTCGTGGAGGGTTGGGAGGTTTATCAAGAGGAGGTGTTTCAGAAGAAGTGGCCGCACTTTTAGCCTCTCGCTTATCATACTTCTTCTTCTTCTTAGCCACCTGGTTACTCGAATCCAGACTTTCACCAGGCGAAGAAGAGGAGGAGGACGCGGAAACAGGCGAAGAAGTGGAGAGGTCCACCTTGGAATCAACATGATGCTGTTCAGGCGGAGGAACTGATTGAACAGTAGTTGAGACATTCAGAACCACAGAGGTTGAAAAAAACCAAACAGGCAACCCAACAGTTAACCCAGGAAGGGACAACGTTGCCATGTAAGGAGCACCAACATTCTCAAAAGGAGGAAAATGACTAGGATTCCCATCGGAGGGGAGTCCTTGGTTGGTGAACTCTGGAAAAGTTTCCATCAAAAACTCAAAACCGCACATGGGCTAAAAAAGAACCAATGTACACAATCAAATAGCCAACAAGAAAAATCTAATAGGGCGTTTGATCGCGGGTGATTAATTTTACGACATTGAAACTAGAAACTTCACCGTTTCATGTTTTAAGAATCGAGAAACAGATTAAAGGTGACTCTATCTCTTTCAGTTTTGAAGCAAGCGTGAAAGGACAAGCGCTTGGTGATCCTTTCAAATTTAAAGAGTCAGAAAAGACAAAATGACTACTCAGGGATACTAGGCAGAGGGTGTACCAAATAACCGTGAACTGCAATATACACCTTGGTTTCAAAATGAAAGAGAAATCAACCAGGGACTTTCCGTATGTGCAGACAATCTCCCCGAATGCTGTGTCTGGTGTATCACGGGTATAGGGCAGCAGACTCGGCTTCCTATGGATAAATGATTGAAACCTAGTGGGGTATCCCTTTATATACACGACGGTACAGGGAGCACAAGTCCATACTAGTGCTGTCTAAAGCCAAGAGGCGAATGACAGCTACTAGGTTTTAAGACTCTGGAACACGTCTCTAGCCTAGATCTCTAAATGTGTTTCGTTAGATTTCAATGCTGCCTTAGTGTAAATTGAGTAAATTTTAAAGTTTATCTTCAATTACGTTTTAGTTTTCAGGCCCTAGCGAATGTAATGTCTCAAAATATCCTAAATGCACTCTATATGCCACAGTATATCATTTCATTCGATGAAAGCTATTTATGAGAAATTTGAGAGATTTTCACACAATAACGAAATGAACAGAAAAAAACCAATGACGTCTCTAATGCAGCTAATGAAAACTAAAAATATTTTTGTTCAAGGTTACCAATCACTAATAACGCTGAAAAGATCTAATTCACATTAACCAATGAAAAGCAAAAGAGTTTTTTTTTTCAATATTTCAGAGCAAAGTGTGCTAAAAAAAATGAAAACTAATGCAAAGGCGATTTGAGAAATGATGATAAGAGAGCAAAAACAAACAAATTTCACTCAATAACAAACACGATCAGACCTAAAATCGACCAACAGTCCCTCAAAACCAAGAAAGTCCAAAAGAGATAAATGAGTCGTGTAATCTAGGCCCAAAACGAGACAAAGCAGAATTCGAATGAAGGAGGAGTCAATCACTCAAATAGTGCAATAAAAATATAAACAACTATCAAACGAATGCAGGGAAGCAATCACACGGTTGACTGAACCGATAGAAACCAAAAACTCCCAAGGAAGGCTTGACACACCATAGCACCTAGATGACCTAGGGATAGAATGCAAAATCAATGGAAATGGGAAAACAACTGAAGGACGAAGGTAAGAGTCAGTCAATCAAGGCTCCAAAACACTCAAGCAGTCGAGAAAATGAAACCAAAATCAAAGATCAGGCTCAGAAAGCTCAAAATCAAGCAAACCCTAGCAGTCCCCAGCATTGGCGCGACTGTTAGGCTGAAACTAGCGCCATATCAGAATTGGCGCGGGTAATACATGGACAACTAGCGCCAATTGGCGCGACTGTCACGCTAAAAAACATGCCAGTCAAGTTTGCTATGCTAAAATAAAAAATAAGCAATCCAAGATAAAACCAGTGATGTTTGGAGTTTTCAAAAACCCAAATTCACAGAAAGAACCAGCCCAAAAGAGTTGATCAAGAAAGCAGAATCAATAATCAACAGAAGAGACAAGACAATGCTCCAAGTGTTCAGTTTACAAACTAAACCGGAGATTGACTGAAGCAACTTTGATCTACTTCAAAATTGCAGAGCAAAAGAGTTTCAAAGGTTATCTGGCCAACTTCAGGCTTCGTCTATAGCTCATAAAACGAACGACAACAAGCTAATGATCCCCAGCGGAGTCGCCAATTGATTGTGGAGATAAATCCCCTCTGCAGACAGAGGCGATCCCTACTAGCCCAGACCGGGTCTAGCAACAATCGTTCATGCTACAGTGCAGGTTCCTAATTGCAAATAAACCAACTAGCGATGAAGGCTTACCTGGAATCCAACGTTGTTGCTTGTAGAAGAGGTAGCGCTCCCGTTCCTTAGCCCTGGCAGATCACGATCCCCGCGATCTCCATGATGGACACCTGAACATGCAAGAAACAAAACAAATGCAAGCGTAAAATCCAGTAGACGCAACTATATGTCAGTCAGAAAGGACATAACTCATCATCATAAACAATAACAAGAGTGGAACCATAACCAATAGTCGTTTATTATTAACCAATCAAAGGCAGAATACAACCATAGTCCTAACGCTGAATTCTCCTTCGGAGGGTCGCCAGCAGAACATGTCTAGAAAGCTTGTCAAGGATGGGACAAACCTCTCTCTTCGGATCTTGAAAATAATCTCCTTGCTTGAATTGGCCTTAGGGGAATAATCGAGGCTCTTGCAGCATAAGGCTCTTAAGAATTTGGGAACTCGAAGACTAGCTTGCCATGGAGATGGGAAAGCTTTTATAGATGGAGGAAGGGGAGTTGGGATCCCTATAATCATGGGATTGGCCCTATCATCAAGGAAGCTTCCATGAGAGGTGGCAAACCACTTCCTCTCTATGGAAATCTGGAGCCAAACCTCCCAACTCAAGATAGATACTAGTTCATGAATTGGTTAGGATGAAACTTCCGCCATTTATTTATAAAAAACACTCCTTAAATTGGCTGGCGCGAGTGCGACTCTGGGATAGAGCGCTAATTGGCGCGACCTCTTTGAAGGATTTTCCCCATTGGCGCGGGTACTGAACTGTCTTCCCACGCCAATGCAAAAAGGGCCATTTTTAGGGTTTTCCACAAGGAGATGTATTCAGGGCAATGAAATCTCTTGTTCAGAGGGATGTCATGAAAGTCATTTCAAGGCATGTCACTGCTCACAGGTCACAGAATGAGCCCTCCAATGTGCGGGACGGGGATTGCAGGGACGGTGACAAATTACTGTGTAACAAGGGATCCCAAAGTCCACTTGTACTTTGAAGGGGGAAGCACCTCTGAAATGACTATTGGATGAATATGTGTCCATGTTGGAATCTGCCGAAGGATCTGACTGAAGGATAAAGGGCTTCTTTAATCATCAACTTGATAGGATCTCTTTCTCACTTACCTTTCTTTTCTTCCCCCATGGGTGGTCATTAATGCTAGAAGGGATGGTCATGCAAGGGTTCAACCAACTCAAGTCCCAACTCCTTATACCCCAGCCTCATTAGGGACATGCATAGAAAAACAAAAAAATAGTATACCAACCTAATACCACTGATATGGATTTATGAAGGAATGAAATGAAATACTAATATGAAAAAAAAAAAACAGAGTTACAATGAAAATATAACTTAAATTATTTAATAGAAAAGTAGTAAAAATGGTTTACATGCATAAAGGAAATAAACTAGCTCAGGCGATGGTAGCTTATCTTTGAGAAACGATGTGGTCACTACATTCTTTTTGAACTATGTTACAATGAGGATTGAAGGCCTATTTATTATTGAGAAACAATGGAAAACCCTAAACATTCAAAAACCTAACCCTAAGGGATTTAACACCAAACATTTGTGGGTTCGGTTGGGTAAATTGGTACATCAACTTCCCAAGGTTGTAAGTTTGGCATAATATCTTAGTTTGATGCATACGATGCCTCGTTAGAAAGACATATCCCAGTACTACAAATTTAAAATTAAAATACATATGAAAATGTAACATTTTTCACATTTTCCAATACAACACTGTTTAGGGCTTCAAAACATATCTGTAAGTTCACGACCCCAAAAACTATCAAAAACAATAACTTGTGCTACAATTAGGGAAACTAAAAGAAACAATGGTGGTGGTCCAAGTGGAATAGGTAGTTGGAAACCAATATCCACCTGGATCAACATATGCTTAGCCTGAGAACCATCCAAACCAATATTGGCGACCTCTAAAATATATATAGTGTCAGATACTATGAATAATCATATGGTGATAGCTTCCACAAGATCTAGATTCTCCACTAAAACTTGGAAAAATAGTAAGCATCTCATGAACAAGGTGAAATAACTAGACAAGAAGTTAGCCAATTCACAACAAGAGAATGAATGGATTCACACATAAATCAAAGTATCTACAACCTGAATTTCTCATGGGGGGGATTCCTAGATAGATGCATTGTAAGAGATAAGAGTGCTGGAAGACACCATGAAACAATTGTATAAGGAGACAATTATTCTTCAAAAATAAGCTCCCACGTGAATGGATGTCCAAAATAAGATCAAGGAAAAAGGTGCATTATTAAAGGAGGCATCAATTGCAAACCTCATGTATGCATGGGGCACAAAGTATCTTGATGCACCAAATGAATTATCTAGAAAGGATATAATGGGTAAGTAACAAGAAAAAGAAACATTTATGATGTATATGGAATCCAAAGAAAATTTTTGAAGATATGTAGCTAGGACATTGTGTATCTATCAGTAGATTCATAGAGCATTAGAAGACCTTATCAGGGCTCATGAAATAGCTCCCATGGGACCATGAGGAATAGTAAGGAAAAAAAATGAAATTTTGCAAGGAATTTGGAAGATGATGTATGCAAGAAAACTGATTGTTTCTCAAAAGGACTTGAAACCTACAAAAGAATACATTGCAAAAAACATGGTGGAACTTGTGAAGATACACATAATTCTCTCTCTATTTTTCAATTGAGAACAAATAGATATGAGAACAATGATACCTAATTCTCTTGAATGTGCAATTAGATTCGAAATGTTGATATCCAACAACATCAGATCCATTACATTCAACTACAAAGTATGCACACTCACCTAACTCAATAGTTGAAAGTCAAAGAATCACCCTTAACCATTATGATATTAGTGCCATGAAGGGAATTATTTCTTTATATTTTAATTTTCATGTAATATGTAAATAAAATAATTTTACAATTAAAATCAAATGGAAATTAGAATATGGATAAAAAATGAATAGCAATATAGAAAATGAGAAGTCATGAGGGAAATCGAAAGGGTCATAAGAGGTGAATAGTCACCACACTTTATATAAATATACCCTCATGGCTAGTTATAAAGCACTTTTAGTTATGTACTCCTTTGAGCACCTTGGAAGGGGAAATATTGTGCATTCCTTTCAAAGATCAAGTGACAGTTTAACATTTCCACTATTGCGTCTTATGGATGCTTTGTGAAATGGTGCATTGAATATTTCAAGTTAATATTGAGAAGTTATTTTGGGCCATGTCAAGAATTTATTTCATTTGTTTTTTGACACTGTAATACTATTATTATGGTGATTTAATGATATGTGATTGTTTTTTATGTGTTGGAAGTTACTGAACTATTGTATTAATTGGAGACTCACATATTATTTAAGATTGTTTATTGTTTTCTACCTTCATGACTGTTATTGATTTTGAGCTAATTTACAATTGATAATGAATATATTTCATTATATAGGAATCTTAATTAATGCTATTTATCATTACTTCTTTAATATTCATGTCCATTTTCTTAGCTATTGTTATACTCTTTGTATCTTTTTCTTTAAGGATTTCATAAATATATAATTCTAACTTGCATTTTATTGAAAGTACCATTCATATTTCCTTTGACTTTGTCACTCCATCCAAAACCAATTCTTAAACATACATGGTGGAAGTATGGCCCACATATTGGATAGGACTCCTATCCCAAATAGTGTAAGGTCTAGATGGAACTTTATAACAGGTAGATCCCATAACCATTGGCGGTGCATTTTTCCCCATCAACACAACCCTTAAAATAGATATTATCTATTACAACACAAAAATTAGAACCTCAAGTATAACCACCAATAAAAACTTAGAGAAACCAAAGAAATTGTGACCCATAAGCAACACCATCTATTATCAATCATTCTAATTTATCTATGATAAACTTATCATCATGCATTACAAAATATGATGTAATCATTTCACTCATTACTACCACATGATGTACATTGCACTTGATTGGCTGATGGACCCATATCTCTAACATTAGGGTGGTTATCTTCCTTATTCTCCATAGATCAATTCTTATAACCCTACACAATCTCCATTTTGGATTCTTATAGACAACACATTGAGAGCAGTAGATTGCATCAACAATCAACTTCGATGATGGATACTTGAGAATTCAAGGCTAGTTCATGATTTCAATGTTATCTCTTTTTTTCTTCTCCATGCCTTGGCGTATTTTTCATTATTCCTTGTAGAAATATCTGCCTTGATTTTTTTAGGATACCATCTCAAGTTTCTTCTACAATTTATAATATTTTGTACTATAATTTTGTAGGAAACAAAATGAATTATAGTTTCTGTTGATGTAATCAGTAGGACCTATGATTTGGTTGTCTTAAAATATTGCTTCTGTAGGCCTAAAAAAGGCTTATATTACTTAAATATTCATCCCTGACATAGGATCTAAGATCTCTTTATTTATGTCCAAATTTTGTACATGAAAAAAATAACCAAGGAATACGGTTTGATACTTGGTTGAGTACGATTCCCTTGATGACATAGTTCTTCTGAAATTGTTCTACTATGGAGAGGATTAAATTCTTTATTGATCATCATCTGTTATTACACTGCATATAGAATTGTGTATATATCCCTTGAGGGCATCAATACAACTTCGAGACTTAGTAAATCTTTCAAACTCATCCTAATTTCCTCCCTTGCTTCCAATGTGCTTAGGTCTTTGAAGAATATGCACATAGGCTTAAATATTTTCTTAAAAATTATTTTATAATGATTTAAGGCTTGGATGTTATTTGTGTTCATTCTCTCCCACATAAAAATTACATATTTTTTTGAGTGGTGATATTTGAATGTTAATATTATCATCCAACATTTGAGAACTTTGCAGGTTCTTTTTGGGATTGTTTAATTCATTCTTTAATGAGACAATCTTTCATTAATGCTTCTCAGAATTTTATTCTTTCCCTTTTAGTTGTATTTTCATAACTTCTTACATTATCTTAGCTTATTTTAGCTATATTTTCAATAAGATGACTTGTTTATACTTTTTATCTTGCTTTTTATGTCTTTGATCAAATTTTTATTATAGCTTCTCATAGTCATAAATATTTTACTTCCGGTGACTTGACAACATTTCTTCTCTCTTTTCCACTTCCTTTACTTTACATCTTATGAGGACAACTTTTGTTTCATCAATTTTATGATTCTTCTCTTTAAGGATTTGCAACTGCTCTTTAAGTATTATATTTTCTCTTATAGGTTCCATAGGCACCAACCTACATGGGATTTCAGTCTCCTAGATGAGCTCCACCTCAACAACTTCTTTCGAAAGAACCTACAAGAGACTCCAATCCCCTAAATTGAGCACCAACTTAGCAATTTGTAGGCACTGACCTACTTATTCAAGATACTTATCAACTTCACTAGTTCTTAATTCCTCATTTAATTTTATCTCACCATCATTGGTTGTAACCACATGAGACCCTCTTCAAATCCCAAACACTAACAATTCTTGTAATTTCCACCTCCTTCCATATTTCAAATTCTACACAAAAAATTTCTCATTGTTTATATCTTGTTACTCTAGGGAGCTATGTGGTAAAAAAATGTGTTGACCTACACTCATGTTGATCAACAGTTTTCATTGATGTCAACCAAAGAAGAACCAGGGGCTACCCAAATATTCCATGGGAATTTTGACCTACCATATTACTATATTCTGGATCAATAATTATTTTGATGGTTTCTACTTGTCGATATGTTTTTGTTGATGCATGGCACGCCACGCAATTCTTCATGGTTTCGAATATATTCATGTTTGAAGTTTGTAACCCCAGTTAGTGGGCTAAAGCACCATGGGGTTGTGGCATGGGTCATTGAAAAGTCAATAATTAGTAATTTTTAATCTCCTAAAATCCCTCCCACATTCACTTATTGAAGCCCCTATCAACCTAATCATTTATATAAATTGTGATCCTCATATCCTCCTTATGTAGGGATTTCGCCCCCTGAAACAGGTCATCGTAGAATTTGTACTCTAACGTTTTTTCTACGAAGGTTCAAAAGCTGAAATTTTTATGAAGTGAAGCTAGAAGCTTGAGGATGCTCCTGTAAAAATTTCAGATCAGGGTGCGTAATATGTTCGTATATATGATATGTGGAAGTCAGTGTTTTTACAGGCTCCTGAAATTCATCTCAAAGAAGTGACCTTGGGAAAATTGTCATAAATCTCTCTCTGAGTATCGGATTGGAATTCTGTAAAATGTGGCAGATATTTCACGAAATTTAGTTTTCACTATATCAATTTTAGAGCCAAATGAAAAACCAGTGACACGTGGCATGCCATACAAGTTCGCTCTACTAAAACCGTCCATAATTAGGTCATTGTGAGAGATTGGGCATAACTCTCTCTAGAAGAATCCAAATTGGGTTAGACCTATAGAATTGGAAAGAAGACTTGGAGGAATACTACAGGATGGAAAATCACATATTGGGGATCTTAAATAACAGAGATAAACCAGATTCAATATCGATGTCCTAGAAGGCAAGAAAAAGCTAGATCATGTGTTCTAAAGGATTGCAAAGGACCAGAATTTCTAGGGCAGAAAATCAAATCAAGGTGCAGCAGAGGGTAGCATGACAATAGTAGAAATCAGGGTGTAGAACAACAACAAGAAATTCAGCACATGAAGTCTTCAAGTGGGTGACACTACATACAGTCATTGCAAATGTATCATTGTACTAATTCATTGTACATGCATCCTTGTAAAAATTGTACAAGTGTCTATCTACCAAGAGATGAAGAGGCAGTGTTGGGAGGTCAAGGATTAGGTGGTTGTGTCATAGTTGGAGTTATGGTCTAGCATGTCTTCCTCTTCTACATCATTCTATATCATTGTTAAGTGGACCATTTTACCTAATACGGGATTCCACTCTTGTTTTATTCTTCTATAGGGTGGTAGGGTGGTGCTAGGTTGGTGCATGAAGTCACCAATAGGTTCAAGCCTGTGAAAAATTCAGGGTGGGAGGGTGGTGCTAGGGTGAGTTGTAGCTCATTGGGTGTTGGGGCATTTGTTCAGTTGACTACTAAATAATCTCGGGCGTTGGAGCATCCATCTAGTGAGAGCAGGAGAAGAATGATTTTCTAGATTCTAGGAAGTTGGATGATTATTTTTAATTGTATTTGAATATTAAAGAATTATTAGAAAATAATTCAGGTGGTTTTTGTCTCAAAGAGGGTTTACACCTTAAAAATTTGTGCATTTTTGTTCCTTTCGTTTAATTATATCATTGTACAAACACTGATAATAATTGAATATTAACTAATGCTCTAATTAAAATTAATACTTATTCACCCCTCCTCTCAATATTTCCAACAATTAGTATCAGAGCTTGGTTCCTTCAATAGTATCTTAACATCTAGAAGGAGGTCATGGAGCATACCAAGAATGGTGTACCTCTATTCAATTAAAATAATTATGAAATCTATAAAGGAAGAATGGAGGTATATCCCTTTGCGCAAGGTTACGAAGTATGGGACACTGTTCAAAATGGATTTACATCAACCACAGATGAAAAAGGTAAGAAGAATTCGGTAAATGATGCAAAATAAAAGAATATTATTATCAGTGGAGTTATTGAATATTCTTATCATAAGGTGTTGGGCTGTAAAACCGCCAAAAAAGTATGGGACAAGCTTGATAATATATATTCAGGTGACTCAAATGTCAAAGAAGAAAAGATTCAAATCTATAGAGCGAAATTTGAGCAAACTAGAATGAAAGAATATGGCAACATTGCTGCATACTTCCAATACATTGATGAAATAACAATACTCTGGAAGGATTGGGAGAGCCAGTTGATGAGAAGACTATTATACGAAAGATTCTTAGAATGCTACCAGGGAGATTCAACCCAAAGGTATTGGTCTTAGAATACAATGCAAATCTGGACAAACTCAACAAAGAGGAATTACATGGAGTTCTCCTAGCATTTGAAATGAGACTTGATGAAGAAGAGGGTACTTTGCACCTAAAAATTGCGTTCATTGTGTTATCACCAAAATCGTACCTGATTGGCTACTGATCAGACAACTTCAGTGTAACTATTTCAAACCAATCTTGTGAGTGAGGCTTAGCCTCCTTAATCTAAGAGGGATCTCTCAAGGGTTAATGATATTGAATAAATATATAGATGGCTAACTCTATTTATGAAATAAACTAGTTATGATGAATGTAGGTTGAAAAGATCAGAGCTTAATACCATTGGGCTATGGAATCAGTGAAAGGGATCTCAATAACAAGGCTTTCCTTGTGGAAGTTGAGGCTTGTAAATATTTCAATGAAATATCAAGACATACAAGAGGTTTTCAATAGCTTGAGGTTAAAAGGAATTTAGAGCGTATGATACACGAATTCTGAGTAATGAGACATCAAGGCATTGGGAGAAAAATATTAAGAGAGATAAATCATGGCTTAATACTTAAAGGAAGTCAGAGCACGAACAATAATGAGTTCTGAGTAATAATCATTAAGACATTGAAGAAAACCTTTCATAATATAGAACAAAAACTCATTGAAATATAATAAGAATCCCAGGTTAAGAAAAGTTGTGTTGCTATTGTATATAGTAGAAACTCCAATAGCTTTACAATCAAATAGTCTTTTGAGATAACATCTCCAACCTGATGAGTGTAGATTGAAGATAATATCAGTATGTAGGAATTGGCTTATGGATTTAAAACTATTCAGCAATTCAATGAATCTACTTAACATGGAAGTTGAGGCATATCAGATTTTTTAGTCATAAGGTACACACACATGAAACATGTAAAAACACAGTTAGTTCACTTATTTAGGAATTCAAAGCATATTATAGATGAATTCTGAGTAATATAGATGAACACCACTGCAAAAGAGATTTATCAGAAGTACATATGGAATAGGAAAACACTAAAAACCACTAAATAATCTCAAGTTGGTCAAGTAGAAGATCTTTGTACTAGCTGAAAACAGTCAATTCACAACAAGCTCAGTTTTGCAAAAAATGTCCAACCCTTGTCAAATTCAACCCAATGGCCTTTAATAGACCTCTTACATCCTTATATGATCTACCTCTAGGCTAGATACATCAAATTTCTATCCACTGGCACCTTGTATAACCATAAAGCATGAAATTTATTACAAAAAGACACCTATCCTACTTGATAGTCCTATTTCAAAAAGGACTCAAACTCCTTATTACTATCTATCACAACCTTATCTATTGAAATTACATCATTGACAAGTGCATCATCACATGGTAAAATTTGGATAATGGAATTTAGTTCTTCATGACCACTTAGCTGACCTCCACAAAAATAGGAAACAGAACCCTGTCTTTTAGGCATAGGCTATTTTTCCTTCTTTGAACATTCTGACTATCATTTAATATTCATTTCGTGGTCCTTGGATGTTGAAAGTTTGCTTAAAATGTCCCATAACTCTTTCCTAGCCTCCTACTATCTAAAACCCACTTCAAAAACTTCTCAAAAGGATGTAAAGTATTGCGCTACGAAAATATAGCAGTTTCGTATATAGCAGAAACTCCAATAGCTATACAATCAAATAGTCTTCTAAGATAAAATCTCCAACCTGATGAGTGTAGATTGAAGATAATATCAGTATGTAGGCATTGGATTATGTATTTAAAACTATTCAGCAATTCAATGAATCTACTTAACATGGAAGTTGAGGCATATCAGAGTTTTCAGTCATAAGGTACACACACATGAAACATGTAAAAACACAGTCAGTTCACTTATATAGCAAGTCAGAGCATATTATAAATGAATTCTAAGTAATATATATGAACACCACTGCAAAAATAGATTTATCAAAAGTACATATGGAATAGTAAAACACTAAAAACCGCTAAATAATCTCAAGTTGATCAAGTAGAAGATCTCTGTACTAGCTGAAAACAGTCAATTCACAACAAGCTCAGTTTTGCCAAAAATTTCCAACACTTGTCAAATTAGACCCAATGGCCTTTAATAGACCTCTTACATCCTTAGATTATATTCCTCTAGGCTAGATACATCGAATTTCTATCCACTTACACCTTGCATAACCATAAAGCATGAAATTTATTACAAAAAGACACTTATCCTACTTGACAGTCCTATTTCAAAAAGGACTCAAACTTCTTATTACTATCTATCACAACCTTATCTATTTGAAATTACATCATTGAAAAGTGCATCATCACATGGTAAAATTTGGATAATGGCATTCATTTCTTCATGACCACTTAGCTGACCTCCATAAAAATAGGAAACAGTACCCTGTATTTTAGGCATAGGATCTTTTTCCTTCTTTGAACATTCTGACTATCATTTAATCTTCATTTCGTGGTCCTTGGCTGTTTAAATTTGGATTAAAATGTCCTATAACTCTTTCCTATCCTCCAGCTGTCTAAAACCCACTTCAAAAACTTCTCAAAAGGATGTAATGTATTGCGCTATGAAAATACAACAGTTTCGTAGTGCTTTCTGTAGCACTACCATTACAAGCCTTTTTCCTCCAAAAATTTGACTCTTTCCTCTTGCATCATTTTAATCACCCTTAAAAACATCTTTCATAACAATTTTAGCTCTAAAATAAACCTTTAACACCTTAAATATTGATCAAAAGAAGCAAAAAAGGAAACTACAATAGTTTCGTAGCGCTTTTCTGCTTTTTAAGCCTAGAGGCACTATGAAGCTGTTGAAAATGCAGATTTTTTCATAATTTTGGAAAATGAAAGTTTGTAAGTTCCAAAAAACTATAAATAACATTTCTTCATCCTCCATTAACCATAAAACAACTCACTTTAGGCTCCTTGAGGCATTTCTTCTTCATTATTTAAAACATCCTTATAGACTTTTCTTGTTTTTTCTTGAAAAATAGGTCTTGGAGTAGATCCTATAGCTCCTAATCCATGATTTATTTTGAGAAAATGAAAGAGGTATTTGTATTAAATTATGTCTTGAATGAAAACCTCTATTCTATTTTTGAAACACATCTCCTGCTATCCAAAAACTGCATTTTCAAAACATGTGTAAAACATGAAACCTCTGTTTCTGAAAATAGGGCTTCAATGAAATCCGTGTATCTCCCAACTGATAACACCTATGAGAAAATTGAGAGAGGTTTTGGTAAATAGGGATGTGATTAAGACAAACCTCTTTCATAATTCCAAAAAAAAAAATCATTTGGCGAGAAATGTAACTTGAAGTTTATTGCTAAACAGTCATGTACAAGACAGTCTAGTAACAATAGTTTCGTAGTGCATTTTAATTTATCAATTTTTGCCACCTCCTAATGAATTTGAAGATAATGAGAGAGGTTTTTGTAGATAGGGCTGTTATGAATTAAAAAAATTTCATATTTCCAAAATTATTTTTTAGTTTCTCAGAAACCGTCTTTGAAGTTGATTTCTCCAAACCAGAAAACAGAGAAATGCTTTACATTTGCTATGAAAATATTAGCCAGTTTCGTAGAGTTTTATGCCTATTTTACACTAAATGCACTACGAAAGTAATGATTCTTGGATAAAATTGAATTTTTGGTACAAAAATATTGAAAATTGAAATCACTCAAAAAATGATGAGTTATGTGACATGAGGGAGTTTGAAAGTGAGTGGGTTTAGACCTTAGGGTAAGATTTAAACATGAAAAATTCAAAATTTCCCTTCATCAAGTAATTAGAAATGAATTATATGACCCTACCATTGACACATGAACCTATAGGATTTTTTCAACTGATGCTTCATTTTTATGAGTGATAATAGTGGCTCCACTTAGGATGGTGTGCCCTTGTGGTACACCAAAGAACCAGTAGTTCCAGTGCTACTATCCATCTTCTTGGAAATAAAAACTCTGAAATTTATGAAAACTTCACCAAGCTGTTATGGCCTTCACCTTGGGCTCAAGCTTGATGATCACTGAAAAAGAACCAAATCTGTACCTACTGAAAAGATGCTCAGTCAACTTTGAGCTTATTCACACACTTCTACCTACCCTAACAACTGCAATCTCCATTTTTAACTCAAGCAACATGAAACTTCCAATGAAGCTACTCATTTATCTGATCTAACACTTGAACCTGTTGACTGCACTAAACCAACAATAAGCCTGATATTGAAATGACCAAGGCAACATAAAATAGATCTGATCCTCATAATGAAAATATAATTAACAATCTGGACTGTAGAACTCTTCCATGTAGTCAGCTATAGGATCAAAGAAGACATGATATGTTCGATGCTTCTCATGACATTCTGCAACTTTGGACAACTCATGTATGCTTTGCTCAGCCACACAAGATTTCATTTTTGTGCTATCAAAATGTTGTTCAAACTGATTTTCAAAAACAATGTATTCTTCCTTAATCTCAAAAGAGAAAGGAAGCAACACCCTCTCTTTGTGTTCTGGAATGGGAAGCTTTTGAAAAGAATGATCATGATCACGAAGACTATATGATTGAATTTGACCTTGTAAAACTTCAATGTATTTCTCAATGTTCTTAGCAACTTCATCCAAAAATTGAATCTTATATTTTGACTTGCATTCAAATGATTTTAGATAAGAAGACAAGGACAAAGGAAAATTTTCATCTAATTCCTCATTAATATGATCATCATTTGATTGTTTAAAACCTTGAATTGAAGGAGATTCTACCACCAAATCTATTCTGTCTATCCATTCCTCTAAAAACATAAGCCAAAAATCTGCAAATGACTTAATAGATCTGACAGGAAATCTTTCAATCCAATGTTTACATTTTCCTTTGAATGAATCATAGAACAATATGATGCAAACATCCTCATGTTTGACTCTAATAAGCTCAGTAAAGTCACAGAAATTTGATATATGCTTCAAAGTCAAACTCAAATCTTCTCCATACAATTTTGGACCATTCCTTAAAAAATATTCATCCTTGGGAGAATGATTTGGGAAACCATGAATTCTTGAAAAATATATACATGCATACCTTGAAACAAGAATGGCAACATCTAAGCTCTTCATATGTCTAGTGGAATCACCATGAATCTATGAATTTTTAATTCTTCAAAAATGGATTCACCAAGGTACTTGTAGCCTCGAACATATTTTGAGCACCTGCTACCTTCAAGAGTTCGGCTTCATAAATTTTGGGAGATGTATATCTTCAGACTCCCGGCAGATGCACCAAAATGTTATCACCAAAATAGTATCGGATTGGCTGCTGATCAGACAACTTCAGCATAACTATTTCAAACCAATCTTGTGACTGAGGTTTAGCCTCCTCAATCTGAGAGGGCTCTCTCAAGGGTTAATGATATGGAATAAATATATATATGGCTAAATCTATTTAGGAAATAAACTGGTTATGATGAATGTAGGTTGAAAATATCAAAGCTTAATACCATTAGGCTATGGAGTCAATGAAAGGGATCTCAATAAAAAGGCTTTCCTTATGGAAGCTGAGGCTTGTAAATATTTCAATGAAAGAGCAAGACATACAGGAGGTTTTCAATAGCTTGAGGTTCAAAGGAAGTCAGAGTGTATGATACACGAATTCTGAGTAATGAGACATCAAGACATTGGAAGAAAACTATTAAGAGAGATAAATCATGGCTTAATACTTAAAGGAAGTCAAAGCATGAACAATCATGACTTCTAAGTAATAAGCATTAAGAAATTGAAGAAAACCTTTCAAAATATAGGACAAAAACTCATTGAAATATAATAAGAATCTCAGGTGAAGAAAAGTTGTGTTTCCACTGTATATAGCAGAAACTCCAATAGCTTTACAATCAAATAGTCTTCTGAGATAACATCTCCAACTTGATTAGTGTAGATTGAAGATAATATCAGTATGTAGGCATTGGCTTATGGAGTTAAAACTATTCAGAAATTCAATGAATCTACTTAACATGGAATTTGAGGCATATCAGATTTTTTAGTCATAAGGTACACACACATGAAACACGTAAAAACACAGTCAGTTCACTTATATAGGAAGTCAGAGCATCTTATAGATAAATTTTATGTAATATATATGAACACCACTGAAAATAAGATATATTATAAGTACAGATGGAATAGGAAAACACTAAAAACCCCTTAAGAATCTCATGTTGGTCAAGTAGAAGACCTTTGCATTAGCTGAAAACAGTCAATTCACAAGAAGCTCAGTTTTGCCAAAAATGTCCAACCCTTGAGAAATTCGACCCAATGGCCTTTAATAGACCTCTTACATCCTTAGATGATCTGCCTCTAGGCTAGATGCATCGAATTTCTGTCCACTAACACCTTTCATAACCATAAAACATGAAATTTATTACAAAAAGACACCTATCCTAGTGGATAGTCCTATTTCAAAAAGGACTCAATCTCCTTATTACTATCTATAACAACCTTATCTATTTGAAATTACATCATTGAAAATTTCATCATCACATGGTCAAATTTGGATAATGGCATTCAGTTCTTCATGACCACTTAGCTGACCTTCACAAAAATAGGAAACAATACCCCGTTTTTTAGGCATAGGATCTTTTTTCTTCTTTGAACATTCTGACTATCATGTAATATTCCTTTTGTGGTACTTGGCTATTGAAAGTTGGCTTAAAATGTCCCATAACTCTTTCCTAGCCTCCAGCTGTCTAAAACCTACTTCAAAAACTTCTCAAAAGGATGTAATGTATTGTGCTACGAAAATACAACAGTTTCGTAGCGCTGCCATTATAAGCCCATGTCCTCCAAAAAAATGACTCTTTCCTCTTGCATCATTTTAATCACCCTTCAAAACACCTTTCATAGCAATTTCAGCTCTTAGATCAGCCTTTAGCACCTTAAAAACTGATCAAAAGAAGCAGAAAAGGTAGTTACAACAGTTTTGTAGCGCTTTTATGCTTTTTATGCCTAGAGGCGCTACGAAACTGCTGACAATGCAAATTTTTTCATAATTTTGGAAAATGAAAGTTTGTAAGTGCAAAAAACCTATAAATAACATTTCTTCATCCTCCATTAACCATAAACCAACTCACTTTAGGCTCCTTGAGGCATTTCTTCTTCATTATTTAAAACATCCTTGTAGATTGTTCCTGTTTTTTCCTGAAAACTAGGTCTTGGAATAGAGCCTATATCTCCTAATCCACGATGTAGTTTGAGAAACTGAAAGATGTTTTTATAGGCCATTCTGTCTTGAATAAAATTGTCTCTTTTTTTTTTTTATAAAACATCTGCTGCTGTCCAGAAACTGCATTTTCAAAACATGTGCAAAACAAGAAAACTCTATTTTTGAAAATAGGGCTTCAACGAAATCCTTGTATCTCCCAATTGATAACACGTATGATAAAATATAGAGAGGTTTTGGTATTTGGGGTTGTGATGAAGGAAAACCTCTTTCAGAATTCCAAAAAACTTTTTCATTTGGCCAGAAGCTAAACTTTAAGTTAACTGCTAAATGGTCATGTACAGGAAAGTCTAGTAACAACAGTTTTGTAGCACATTTTAATTTATCAATTTCTGCCACCTCGTAATGAATTTGAAGAAACTGAGAGAGGTATTTTTATTTGGGTCTGGTATGAATAAAAACCTCTTTCATATTTTTAAAATTCATTTTCCATTGCTCAAAAACGACCTTTTAAGTTGACTTCTTCAAACCATAAAACGGAAAAAAGCTTCACATTCGCTACGAAACTATTAGCCAATTTTGTAGCGTTTTCTGCCTATTTTACACTGAATGTGCTATGAAAGTAGGGATTCTTGGCTAAAATGGAAATTTCGGTACAAAAGTCTTGAAAATTGAAATCAGTCAAAAAATGATGAGTGACGTGACATGAGGGAGTTTGAAAGTGAGTGGGTTTAGACCTTAGGGTAAGATTTAAACAAGAAAATTCAAAATTTCCCTTGACCAAGTAATGAGAAATGAATTATATAAACCTACCATTGACACATGAACCTCTAGGAATTTTTCAACTAATGCTTCCTTTTTATGAGTGATAACACATTGCATCTAAGAAAATCAATAAGGACAAACAACTTTCAATTGAAAAGACATGCACCTGCAAGTGTCAAGAAAAGGGAGATGATGAAGAAGGTATTTCAGATGAAGAATGTGCTTAATTTACAAGAAAACTAAAAATTGGTAAGGGAAAATTCAAAGGTAAACTTCCATTGATATGCTTCGCTTATGGTGAGGTTGGGCATTTTGCAGAAAAATGTCCGAATACATGTGATGGCAACTCAAAAGGAAAGAAAGGCTTTAAGAAATTCAATAAGCAATAAAAAAAGAAAGGATCCAAAAGGAGCTTTCTCTCTAAAGAAGATATCTCATCATCTGATGAAGACAGTGATAATGAAGAAGAAGCCAATGAGAGTGTATTGTTTATGGCCAAGCACAATAAATAAGAAGTATCAAACAACAAAGAAGAAGGGTTGGCCATAGAAGAATTTTCTGAGGAAATCAGGCTTATAAAAGAGCTCAAGGTTGAGAAGATCCATTCCAATACTCTTGAAGAACAAGTTGAAGGTCTCAAAATTGAAGTTGAAGAACACAAATGTATTGAAGAGTCACTTCAAAAGAATTTGGAAGAAAGCAACCAAGAAAGGGAAGCATTAGAAGCCGAAGTAATATCACTGCGTAAGGAAGTGAAGAGGGTACAAACTGTCCAAAAATATGCCAACATCTCAAAGGCATTGTAATAACTCATCAACAATCAATGATATTACAATGAAAGAACTGACCTCGGTTACAAATAATAATAAGAAGGACCTTCTACAACAAAATACAATGAACCTATGAGATCTGACATGCATGTAGACTTCATTGGACAAGATTTGTAAGAACATCCTTGGAAGACGATTCCTTGACGAATATTACCATCTAGGTACCAACATATTTTTCATGGCTATTGTTATTCATGTGAAAAATTTGGTCATAAAGCTATAGAATGTCGCATGTACACTAGGAATCAATACAATTCTAGGAGATCCTTCAAATATGAACCTCCCAGGGCTCAACGAAACATCAATAGATTTGAATATTTAAGAAATAATATGGAATGTTACAAATTTCAGAACTTTGGACACATAGCCAGAGACTGTAGACTTGAAAATCCTCTAGAAGAATATTCGAAGCCACAGAACGAATGAACATGGAAGAAGAAGAAGATTGATAATTGTGCTCTTTCTCTTAAGGCTCAAAACAACAAAGATGTGTGGTATGTTGATAGTGGTTTCTCAATGCATATGACTGGAGATAGAAGGAAATTTGTATCTTTGAAAGAGAAGAAGGGTGGAACCATATCCTTTGGAAATAATTGATCTTCAAATTTTATAGAATCAAGTACCGTCACTCTCAGAAGAAAAGATGTTATAGCCAAGAATGTTCTATTGGTTGAAAACATGAATCACAATCTGCTCAGTGTTGGAAAAATGTGTGATCAAGGACACACAATGCTATTCAACTCCACAAAATGTGAAATCAGGAAAGGCATGTATGTTAAAATTGTGGCTATAGAAAGTCGAGCTCCAAACGATATATATGTTTTGGATGAAGCAACTAAAGAATGTCTACTAGCTAAAGAAGATGAAAGTTGGTTATGGCACAAACGAATGGGTCACATAAACTTTGACAACCTTGTCGAGATAAGAAAAAAGGAAGCAGTACGAGAAATGTCGAAAATCTCAAAACCTTCCAACACACTATGTCAGGCCTGTTGGCATGGCAAGCAGACAAAAGAAAACTTTGCATCATATCCATTGGAATTGATACATACTGATCTATGTGGTCCTGTGAGACAAAAGGCTTAGATGGAGAATTATATTTCATGTTAATGATAGATGACTATACCAGGATGATAGTCACTAGTTTCCTAAAGAAAAAATCTGAAGCATTTGAGTGCTTTAAGATCTACAAGGAGTTGGTCGAAAATGAAAATTATTTGAAAATAAAGTGTCTAAGATCAGATAATGGCGAAGAATTCACTTCCAAATTATTTCAGCAATATTGTGACAAAAATGGAATAAAAAGACAATTTTCAACAGCATGAACACCTTAGAAAAAAGGAGTTGTTGAAAGAAATAACAGAACCATACATGAAATGGGTAGAACAATGTTGAAGGACTCAAAATTGGATGAAAAATTCTAGGTTTAAGCAATTGATATGACAGTCTTCATTATCAACTGAACTCTTCTCAGAAATAATTGCAACAAGATCCCATATGAATTATGGAAAGGAAAACTAGCTAATGTAAAATATTTCAGAATCTTCGGAAGCAAATGTTATATCAAAAGAGAAGATCAAAATTTGGGTAAGTTTGAATCACATGTTGATGAAGGTATCTTTGTTGGTTACTCACACAAAAGAAAGGCCTATAAAGTTATAATCTAAGATGAAAACAGGTAGTGGAGAGCATAAATGTTACATCAACAAATATGGTGTTCTAACGAATAATGATGAGGATCTATAATATTTGAAACTTGAGACAGAGGCTGAAAAAGACACAGAGAAAATTATAGAACAAGAAGCAACTATCAACCAGGAAGAAGAAAATAATGATCATCAAGATATACCCAAACAACAACAAGAAGCTCCTCCAAAGAGAAAAAAAGAATGGATTCAAAAGAACCATCCATCAAATAAAATCATTGGTGACATAAATGAAGGTCGACAGCTTCATTCATCACAACAAGCTTACATTGATTTTCTAGCAACCTTTGAGCCTAGTAGTTTTGAGGAAGCCAGCCAGAATGAACATTGGGTAGCAGCTATGAATGAATAATTGGATCAAATCGAGAAGAATAACACCTGGGAATTAGCTCCATGATGAAAAGATAAAAATTTCATTGGGACTAAATGGGTGTTCAGGAACAAATTGAATGAAGATGGACAGGTTACCAGAAACAAAGCAAGATTGGTTTGAAAAGGCTATGCACAAGTGGAAGGAATTGATTTCGATGAAACATTTGCACCAGTTGCCAGAATGGAAGCCATGCGAATGTTTCTCACATATGCATGTTCAAGAAAAATCAAATTCTACCAAATGAATGTTAAGTCAATATTTATAAATGGCGAATTAGAAAGAAGAAGTTTACATCGAACGGCCTGAAGGTTTTATACTATCAGAAAAAGAAGACTATGTTTGTAGGTTAAATAAGGCTCTATATGGTCTCAAGCAGGCTCCTAGAGCATGGTATGCTTGTCTTGATGGATATCTACATCAAAAAGGGTTCAAGAAAGGTACTGTCAATAGAAATATTTATGTACAAATAGATAAATATAGTTTAACAATCGTTGAGGTATATGTGGATGATATAATATTTGGTAGCAATGATGATCAAATAAGCAAGAAAATTTCTACAAATATGAAAAGTGAGTTCAAGATGTCTTTACTTGGTGAGCTGACATACTTCTTAGGGCTTCAAATATCTTAGCAAGAGAAAGGAATATTTATATGTCAAGCCAAGTACATCAAGGAAATGCTCAAGAAATTCAAAATGGAAGATTGCAAACCCATCCTTACTCCAATGGTAATAGGTTGCAAATTGAGCATAGACGACTCATCTAAGGATGTGGATCAGAGGTTGTACAGATCTATGATTGGTAGTCTTCTATATGTAACAGCCTCCCGGCCAGATGTTATGTAAGCAGTTGGACAAGTAGCAAGATTCCAAGCATCACCAAAAGAATCACATATTATTGTCGTCAAAATAATTCTTTGATATTGAAAGGGAACATAAGAATATGGCTTGTGGTATCCCAAGGGTAACAATCTCATTATTCAAGCCTTTACAAATGTAGATTGGGTAGGAAGCGTTGATGATCGTAAGAGTACTAGTGGAGCAGCATTCTATCTAGGTGGTTGTCTCGTATCATGGTTGAGCAAAAAGCAAACCTCAATCTCGTTATCTATAGCAGAAGCCGAATACATTACAGCGGAAGCATGTTGTACTCAAGTCCTTTGGATGAAACAAACTTTGCAAGATCTTCAAGTACAATTCAGTGAGCTTATTCCCATATTCTGTGACAACACCAGTGCCATCAGTGTCACCAATAATCCTGTCATGTATTCAAAAACAAAATACATTTCGATCAAATATCATTTTGTTAGAGAACAAGTTGCTGAAAAGAATATCAAACTTGAGTATGTTGGTACAAAAGAACAAATCGCTGATATCTTCACTAAACCTTCACCTCATGAATCATTTGAATATCTTCACTAGAAGCGTGGGATTCTCCCATTTTCTTATTATATTTTCCTTATTCAGAATATAAAGGGGGAGGGGAAGTGTGTACAGGTCCGCAAGATGGTTGTGTGTCAGGGGGAGTGGAAGTGTGTACAGGTCCGTAGGATGGTTGTGTGTCATGGGGAGTTACCCTTTGCCATTGATGTCAAAGGTGGAGAGTATGTTGTAGGAAGAGGTGTCACGATCGCAGGGGGAGTACTTGTGTTTCCATCAATGCCAAAGGGAGAGATTTTTTATCAGCAGTTGTCATTGATGTCAACCCAAGCAGCACCAGGGGCTACCCCAAAATTGCATGGGAATTTTTACCTACCAAATTACTATATTTTGGGTCAAGAATTATTTTGATGGTTTCTACTTGTCAAGATTTTTTTTTATATATATGGCACGCCACATAATTCTTCATTGTTTGAGAGATATTCATGTTTGAAGTTTGTAACCCCAGTTAGTGGGCTAAAACCCCATGGGGTTGTGGCATGGGTCATTGAAAAGTCAATAATTAATAATTTTTAAGCTCCTAAAATCCCTCCCATGTTCACTTGTTGAATCCCCTCTCAACCTAAGAATTTATACAAATTTTGATCCTCATATCCTCCTTATGTAGGGATTTTTCCACTTGAAACAGGTCATTGTGGAAATTGCACTCTAACGTTTTTTCTACAAATGTTTAGAAGCTAAAAATTCTATGAGGCAAATATGGAAGCTTGATCAAGCTCCTATAACAATTTGAGACCAGGATGCACAATATTTTTAGAGACATGATCTGTGGAAGTCAGTGTTCTTGCAGGCTCTTGAACTTTATCTCAAAGAAGTGACCTTGGGAAAATCATCATATCTCTCTCTCTGAGTATCAAATTGGAATTTTGTAAAAAGTGGAAGATAGTGCATAGAATTTAGTTTTCTCTGTATCAATTTTAGATCTGAATGAAAAAAAAGTGACACATGGCACGCCAACAAGTTCACTCTACTGAAACAATCCATAATTAGGTCATTATGAGAGGTTGGGCATAACTCTCTTTTGAAGAATCCAAATTTTGGGTATGTGTTATATTATTTCCATGGCTAGTCACGTGCGGGGGGGTCATAGCAGGGGTGAAATCCCCCCTGTACATTGCGCCAGACATAGCAGGGGGGTCATTGCGGGGGCATCCCCCCCCTCTTCGAGGTCCAGGGAAACATGCTGGGAAAAAAAAATGGACCCTATTTTTCGGTGGGCAGACCCACCCATGGTTTTGTGCATGGGTTTGCACATGGTTTTGGGGCATGATGGTTTTCGGCCCCTAGTATTTTGTAGATCTAGTCAAGGGAACCACAGTTATGTTCTAATCTAGGGTTAATGGATTGGGGTTTATGTATGCTTCGGCATGTATATATATGTGTTGTAACACTAAAAGGAATATAATGAAAAAATCAAGCTGTTAATCCCAATTTGGGAGCCAGGGGAAAATCTATGTGTATATCTATTTTATGTTTTATGCTCTTGCTATTGACTATTTTATGTTTTTAAGATTCGGTTATCTGAAAATAAGACCCTGATAGGCTGCTGATGAAGAAGACTCTAAGTAACTATTTCAAACCAAAATTTTAGTTGAGGCTTAGCCTCCTCAACCTGAGAGGGCTCTCTCAATAGGTTTATCATTTTCAAATAAGGATTAGATTGCTAAATATATGAGTAAAATGGATAAAAATGGATAATTTGTTGTACTTCTAATCAAAAAACATCTATTGGGCTTATGGAGTCAAGTGTAGTTTCACAAAACATGAGTATCAGCTTCATATGGAAGTCAGGGCATTTCAGGGTACAGATGTATCAAAAGAACAGTAGGACAGAAAATAAACACAGTTCATGAACATATGAAGGAAGTTAGAGCACCTTCAGTGAATTCTAAGTAACATACATTCATTCCACTGCAAGTAATTGAAAGAGGAAACCATGAGAATATCAAACATGAATAACCCTTTCTGAATCCTGAGTGTTGAAACCAATATCTCTGTATTAATATAAAAACACAGTTTCTGCTACAACAAAACAGTATGCTTGTTAATGAAAATTTCCAACCCCGTGCAATTTGACTTCTTGTATCTTATAGAGTCATCATTACATTCTTGGATTCTCTCCAAACACTTGAGAAAAATTCAAATTTTCTAGCTTGACACCTATCAATTGCTAAAACAAACTTTTAATTACATCTGACAGTTAAACTATCTGTTCTAGAGTCCTAATACAACTAGGATTAAAACTCTTTATTATAACTTAACAACCTTATCTAAACATTAAATCTTCTATTCGACAGCCTCTCCTCCTAAACTTCGACCTTGATGATGTCCATCTCCTTGCTGTTAGACTATATTGATTTGCTTCTTATGTGCCTTAAAAGATAGGAACATGCTCCCTGCAAAATAGATATAGTGCTTCATTTATGTTTCTTCAAACCATCTGCTAACCAACTTGTGCTCAAAAACATGTGGCAATGTATTATTAAACTTATGTGACTTCGCCCTTCCAGCTGTGCCCAAACCAAAATTTTGAAGGAGTGCCAAAACTATTAACACTGCTGCGCTCTGAAATTGTCTATTGTTTTCGTAGCGCAGAACTTTACCTTTGAAAACTTCACTTAGAACCTTCATTTTTTCTGTGTTTTTCCATTGGATCTTCACTTGTGATATTTATACATTATTTAGCAGCATCAAGGTTTAAAAAAAAAAAAAAAAAACCTTTTCACCCTTTGAAACCTTGCAAAATTGTTCAAACTGCATCCTACAGTAGTTTCGTAGCACGCTACGAAACTGCTATGCATGACAGCCACAACAGTTTCGTAGCACGCTACGAAACTGTTGTGTCTATATTTTCACAGCTTTTTCCAAAATTTTAAGTTTCAAACCTTTACTGCCATCCTTCTAGTTATATATAAGCTCTCATAATCAACAAAAATCAACTCTGAACTACTTTCAAAAATGAAATCTTTCCACATAACCCCAAAAAATTGTTAGGAGATGTCACTTACTATTTACATTCATTTTTGTTGTGGTTGATCTTCATGCTTTGCTAGCTGTATTTCAAGATCTTCAACCTGCCTTTTAAGCCTTCTATTATTAGCTCTTAGTTTAGTATTAACCATCCTTATGAACTTTGCTTCCTTGATTGGAGGGACGGTCCATATGTAGAATTGATCCTCGTTGTTTATTGACTCAGTGTTTGAAACCTTTTCTAGCTCCCACAGACCTTTAAACCTCTCAAAGTTTGACCTTTCTACAACATGCATTATCACTTTCTTCTTCAATTTATCAATTTCAATGTTTGCAACTCTGAGTTTGACTTTAACCTCCTCATAACTACACTTCTCTCTCTGAGTATTAAAAACTCTATTTCTGTCTTCTTCAAGCATTGGAGATGATATATTTATGGTTTCTTCAAAAACATTTGCATCCTCACCTCTTGTTTGGTCTATCTCCATGTCTGGCTCACTTGAAAGTTTGGTTTAGCCTCACTTGATTAGAAATCCAGATTTAGCCAGCAATTTTTTTCAAAATCACTTGATTAGAAAGTATCGAAACTACTGACATAACATCAATTGGGTTCAGCCTTGCTTGATTCCAAATTCTACCTCACTTGATTGAAATTCTTCCTCGCTTGAAAACTTAAGGAGAGCTCTGGTTTCTTATCATGAGCTTCTCTTTCAAACAATAGATATGCATGTATTGTTTTCTTTGCATGAGACAAAATCGATGATAACCAACCCTTTTTCAAATTTGAAAAGGACCAATGAAAAATGACCCCTAACGAATCTCATAATGATTTCATAATTGCTTTGGATGGTTGCATGCATGAGGGAGGATTCGTGGACTGACACCTAATCATGAAAATTTAATCAAAATTGATGGATGTGACAGCTAAACCAAAAAATTTCGAATCC
Source organism: Pinus albicaulis (assembly GCA_034641835.2). Classification (NCBI taxonomy): domain Eukaryota; kingdom Viridiplantae; phylum Streptophyta; class Pinopsida; order Pinales; family Pinaceae; genus Pinus; species Pinus albicaulis. Next base: position 1,115,538,789 of record CM076582.1, read on the forward strand.
CCAATTTCGTAGCACTAGTAATGTGATTTCAGGATTTTGTGCTACGAAAATACCAACGTTTTCATAGCGCAGAAGCAGTTTTTTACTCTAAGCGTGCTATGAAAGCGTCGTTTCGTGGCTTAAATTTTTTTATTTTTTTTTTAAGACTTAAATATGGTTTTCAAAACATGGTATGAGACTTCTAAAGAGTAAAGCAAGGTTTATGAACTTTATTTGGTGATGAAATGAGACTTGTACCCTATGCCTTATACCCTATAAAACATAAAAATGACTCAAATCCTATCTAATACCATGACTTAGGAGCAAGTATAAACTGACCAAGTTTAGAAAATTTTAATAGTGATAACGGATTTGTTAGCCCCCATAAATTTTTTAACAAGAAAATGGGGGGCTAAAATGTTTTTGAGCCTTCAAGGAATGCATTTCCCCTGAAAACACATCATAATTGAAGCCTCTTTATGCCTTTTATCCTTTGATAGAATCCCCTCTGATGATTTCCATTATAAAGCCTCTCTGCTGGTGAAGAAATGCCCAAAGGTCTCCTTTTCCCCTTATTTAATCCTCACTTAGCCTCTTTTTTATGCCCCCTTGTCTCCCCTTCTATTTCCATTTTTAGCCACTTAATCCCCCCCAAAATCCCCTTTAAATTCTTCCCCTACCCTTTTTTGGCCATTTTCCCCCCTTATTCCTCTATCGTTCCCCTTCCTAACCTTTAAATCACATTTAAATGGGCTAAAACCCACTTTTAAACATTTTAATAGGGCTTAGCCCCTTTTCCGCCAGCCCCTTAAACCACTTCCCCATGTAACCCTTACCCAAGACCAAGCGCTTAGGCCTTGGGAGCCAATTGCAATCAGAGTATTGAACGGGTGCATTTCCTTTGTTACAGCCGAAAAACCCCGACGCGATTGTATTTTGTTCAGAAGTCCTGCTACGCATTTTGGACCATTGATATGTCATGAAGCTCTGATGGCAAAGCACTAATCGCACTCACCACCCAATCGCAATTGGAACTTTGATATGGGTCACCCCTGTTCTTCCCCTGATTACGATTTCCCGACTTAATCCCCACCGTTTATTCTTCCTGAAGATCCTACGGCCCAACACTAATCGTTCCATCGCAATTGCAGCGTTCAATCGCATTCCCTCTTCTGCGCCCCCCCCCTGATTGTGATTGCTCTGATCAAATCCTAACCATCCATCTCCTTGCTGATCTGATGGCCATCGCACTTCCCGATCCGCCCGATCGCAAATCATTCCCCGATCCCCCCGATCACTTCATCCTTCGATTGATCGCAAGCCTTCCCCACCGTCTCCCGATTTAATCCTGTCCGTCCATTTGATACATGATCCAACGGTCATCGCTGTCCCTGCCTAATCGCAATCGGAAGTTTTAATATGTGTCATTCCTTGTTCCCTATGATTTCGACTGCTCCAAACAGATCTTAGCCATCCATCTCTCCGTTGATCCAACGGCTATCACTTGTCCTTCCCAATAGCAATCAAAAGTTCTGTTGCATGTCACCCCTGGCCCCCTCCGATTGCGATTGCGATTAGACCCCGGGCCCACCATACTACCGTTCCACCCATTCATATATTATAAGGCCATTCCCTTTTTTAATTGAAAATTCGTATTATTTCGGTTTTACAAAGGGTTTATACCCATCGCATCGGAAAATTTGTGATTGTCACTCCGCCCGGCTCCCTCTCCCGATTGCGATTGTGATTTCTGTATGGGTCCCACCTCGTACGATCATTCCCGTCCATTCCATTTTTTTTCCATGTTTTCCTTTGTATTTCCCCCAAACACTTAACCTCTGGGCTTTACACTAATAACTAGTTCCTCCACCATTCTTCATCATTCCACCGCTCTCAACTGTTTCGCCACCATCCCTCCAGGCCTCCAAAGCTTTTCCTCCGCCTCCACTTCCAAGTTTATAACAGGTGTATTATATTGTGCAAATGGCACAGAAAGGCCATTCAGCGGCCAAACGAGATAACAGAGATGTATTTAAGGGATTTGAGCCTGTAATTGGAGATTTAAAGTGCTAATCCTGTGTTCAAAGGATTAAGGTTCATCTTGAAGACTAATGAGTGCACCAACAAGTCATAACTGTGCTACCTAATAGCAGAACATGTCTTCTCCAGAGGTACACCTTCTCACAGTAGTTTCCATGCTACCTCAAACCCATAAGCAGTTAATTGCACTAACAGAGCTTCATTAAAGACTGTATGTTCAGCAGTTATGGAGGTATGGAGAGGCCCACAGACTTTAAACCAGTTAACCAGATCCAGAAGGCAGCGCAGAGCTCCAGAAAGCCGAGAGGATTACAAGAAACATATCAGAGGTCAATCTCGACCTGATAGACATTTCCCAAGTAGTCTATAGAGTAAATACAGAGTTGCATTGCCATTAAGCAGTATGGGCGTGAAACATCTCCGCCATTCGGTCTTGATGAAGCAAATTTAATGTTCATCTACCCCTGTTATTCCCTTTCTCCTATAAGAACCCCCGAGAACATATTGTAAAGGTTGTTGTCCAGTTGCTGCTGTTGCAGTTAGAGGGATTCAGTTTTGACTATTAGAATAGTCTTAGGAGGGAGTAGCAGAGTATTTTTTTTGTAGTAGGCTGGGAGGAGAATTCCAGACTGTATTAGCCACTAAGCTCAATGTATGTGATTGGTTTTGCATCAATTAATCAAAGCACATTTCACAGGATTCTGGTCTATTACTATTGGTGATGTTTTTATTACTCTATTTATTACATTTCCATGTTGTTTCATTGTTCTTCTGGGCTTGCATCAAAAAACTGGCATAGGATTTACCCTTGTTAGGTACCCTATGCTTCTGCTCTCCTTGCCTTTGATGTTTTCCACTAAATTTAACCAGTGTAGTGGATGTTATTTCCTGCTCTATGATCTATGAATTAAATGAATCCGTTCTTAGATGTTCTTGTTGGGTTTAAGCTGGAATATTTGGGAACACTGGGGATTAGAGTTAGCCCTGTCCACTAGGATCCTTGTGCAACCAGCTGGCCTTTCTGAGATCCCTTCTATTGAACTCGTCTCTATTTTTCCTTGGAGCATGCTAAAGCTGACCTGGAGTTAAATGACCTCTGGTCCAATCTATAAGCCGCCCCTTTTTCCTTCCCTTGAGAGCTGCCTTTGAGTATTTCCAAGTAGGTCTGGAGTTAAATGACCTCTGACCTAATCTATAGACAGAAAGTAGGTTGCTTTCCTTCTCTCACTTTCTTTCCTTAATGTTCCATTCCATCATCTATCTAAAAAGATCCTTTAGTGTAGATGACTTGCCTTTTGAAAGCCTTGGCTAGTTGTTTCATGTAATTACCTCTCATGACTCCATAGCCCAATGGATGGCGCTTTCTTGACCTATCCTCTTTGCTAAAACATCCTGCTGTTTTGTTCCTTTTCTCCCATTACTTTCTCAGTTCATGATCTCATGACCAACCCAACAACCAACCAGCCAAATCATTTTAAAACACCCCTTTGTGCTTCATACCTAGCCTAATATCTCAATTCAAGCTTCAAAGATATATTATTCTTTGTGTTATTGGAGAGATCCCTCTTCGGGTCCAGGAGGGCTAGATCCTAGGGCCCCAAAGTGGTTTGATGTTTTTTTATCTTTTGGTATTGCCAAATCTGCCAAAACATAGGAACTCCAACATAATGGCGACCATACTGGGGAACGAGACTAGTCAGCTTTGATTTGGTAAACCACTGTGGTGGACAGTGAAATCTTGAATCATCCACCTGGTGACTCCACAGTTCCTAAATGATAAATGACTCCACTGGTGATCAGTATGCCGCTGATTACCTATGTGTTCACAAGACTCCACTGGGAGACCTGTCGTGGTACAACATCATCCATGCCAAAGATCCAGTCACTGCATCAATGGAAGGCTTTGAACAATTTGCAAAGATGCATCCGAACCTCATAGCAGAGTTTCGGTATGGAATAACAAGTGTACTGGCAGATATTGAATGGGAGGACCTTCCAAATATTGTCCATATCAGCTCAAGACTCGATGCTCAACCTGGGCTTAAGAAAATGTTTCTAGATTTGGTGGTTGAGAGGTATGAAGCTGAGATTAAATTTTTGAACTCACAAGAGAAATCATACCATTGCAGAGACCCCAAAGCATTCTTGGAAAGTCTCCCACCCCCTAAAAGAGAATAAATTTCATTGTTGTTCGATGTGCAAGAAGAAGATGATCCAGCTCTCAAGAGCCACTTTGAAGACACAGTGGAAAATGCAATAATCGAAGCTACCCAGGACGTAGACATCCTGCCAGTAATGGAAGGCCTAAAAGAAGAAAATATGCATCAGATGTTCATTGATCCTATGGCAGATTACGTGGAGGCCCTGATTTGCTCAAATACTCCAGCATTGATCCTTCGCAAGGGACAGATTCATCAGGAGCGGTCACCATTGATGGTGGTCGGAGTTCTGAAGAACCACAGGCAGAGCACCCTATGGATATCTCTGACAGGCAGCTAATGCTCATATCCTTTTTTGCTACTGCTTGATTGGCTGCATTGGCATTATTGTATCACCTAGAGCATCAGAGATTTCCAGTTAGAATAGGGTAGATAGGAAGCTCAATAAAGCTCAGTCTGTGAGCATGTAGTTAGTTGTTTTTAATTTCTGTAAAGTCCAGCAAGTTAGACAGTCTAATCCTAGCTTGAATGTTTTTCAATTTTTGTCTTAGAATGTAGAGAAGAAAATCTGCTAGACAGTTTAATCCTAGCAGATAGTAGTGTAGGTGGAGAAGCATATGAGACCAACAGTCTAATCTGGTCTCATGGAGAAATAAGGGTAGAGATAGAATAGGTTTATTTTCTTGTTTGTAAAAAATAAAATGATGTAAAGGGTCTGCTAGTCCAAATGCACCCTAAAAGAAAAAATGCTAGGATTGTAGTCTGGGTAGGCAGATTGTTTGAGGAAGTTTTTCTGCTAATGTAACGTCTTCATATTGTGGTAGCTGATCAAAGAAAGAAAGGGATGTGTCAAGCAGCAGGCATCTGGCCTACACCAAAGATCATTCTCTAAAATCTTGACTCCTTCAAGAAGAAGTCATCCCCATGTGGAGCCACTGTTAGCCCCCCATAAATTTTTTGACAAGCAAATGGGGGGCTAAAATGTTTTTGAGCCTTCAAGGAATGCATTTCCCCTGAAAACATATCATCCTTGAAGCCTCTTTATGCCTTTTATCCTTTGATAGAATCCCCTCTGCTGATTTCCATTATAAAGCCTCTCTACTGGTGAAGAAATGCCCAAATGTCTCCTTTTCCCCTTATTTCACCCTCACTTAGCCTCTTTTTTATTCCCCCTTGTCTCCCCTTCTATTTCCCTTTTTACCCTCTTAATCCGCCCCAAAATCCCCTTTAAATTCTTCCCCTACCCTTTGTTGGCCATTTCCCCCCCTTATTCCTCTATCGTTCCCCTTCCTAACCTTTAAATCACATTTAAGTGGGCTAAAACCCACTTTTAAACATTGTAATAGAGCTTAGCCCCTTTTCCGCAAGCCCCTTCAACCACTTCCCCACGTAAACCTTACCCAATACCAAGTGCTTAGGGCTTGGAAGCCAATCACAATCAGAGTATCGAGCGGGTGCATTTCCTTTGTTACAGCCGAAAAACCTCGACGCGATTGTATTTTGTTCAGAAGTCCCGCGACGAGTTTTAGACCATTGATCTATCATGAAGATCTGATGGCGGAGTGCTAATCACCCTTGCCTCCCAATCGCAATCGGAACCTTGATATGTGTCACCCCTGTTCTTCCCCCGATTGCGATTTCCCGATTTAATCCCCACCGTTGATTCTTCCCGAAGATCCTACGGCCCAACACTAATCGTTCCATCTCAATCGCAGTGTTCAATCGCATTCCCTCTTTCGCGCCCCCCGATTGCAATTTCTCTGATTGAATCCTAACCATCCATCTCCCTGCTAATCCAACGACCATCGCACTTCCCGATCCGCCCGATCACAAACCTTTCCCCGATCCCCTCGATCGCTTCATCCTTCGATTGATCGCAAGCCTTCCCCGCCGTCTCCCAATTTAATCTCGTCCGTCCGTTTGATACATGATCCGACGGTCATCACTGTCCCTGCCTAATCACAATCGAAAGTTTTAATATATGTCATGCCTTGTTTCCTCCAATTTTGATTGCTCCGAACAGATCTTAGCCGTCCATCTCTCCGTTTATCCAAGGGCTATCACTTGTCCTTCCCAATCGCAATCGGAAGTTCTGTTGCGTGTCACCCCTGGCCCCCTCCGATTGCGATTGCCTTCCGCTCTCGATTTGCGATTGCGATTAGACCCCGGGCCCACCGTACTACCCTTCTGCCCATTCATATATTATAAGGCCTTTCCATTTGTTAATTGAAAATTCATATTATTTCGGTTTTACAAAGGTTTTATACCCATCGCATTGGAAAATTTGTGATTGTCACTCCGCCTGGCTCCCTCCCCCCATTGCGATTGCGATTTCCGTATGGGTCCCGCCTCATATGATCATTCCTGTCCATTCCATTGTTTTTCCATGTTTTCCTTTTTATTTCTCCCAAACACTTAACCTATGGGCTTTACGCTAATAACTAGTTCCTTCACCATTCTTCATCATTCCACTACTCTCAATTGTTCCGCCACCGTCCCTCCAGGCCTCCAAAGCTTTTCCTCCGCCTCCGCTGCCCAGTTTATAACAGGTGTTTTATATTGTGCAGATAGCACAGAAAGGCCATTCAGTGGCCAAACGAGATAGCAGAGACATATTTAAGGGATTTGAGCCCGTAATTGGAGATTTAAAGTGCTAATCCCGTGTTCAAAGGATTAAGGTTTAGCTTGAAGACTAATGAGTGCACCAGCAAGTCATAACTATGCTACCTAACAGAAAAACGTGTCTTCTCTAGAGGTACACCTTCTCACAGCAGTTTCCATGCCGCCTCAAGCCCATAAGTAGTTAATGGCACTGACAGAGCTTCATTAAAGACTGTATGGTCAGTAATTATGGAGGTATGGAGAGGCCCACAGAATTTAAACTAGTTAACCAGATCCAGAAGGTAGCGCAGAGCTCCAGATAGCTGAGAGGATTACAAGTAACGTATCAGGGGTCAATCTCGACCTAACAGACGCTTCCCAAGCAGTCTACAGAGTACATATAGAGTTGCATTGCCATTAAGCAGTATGGGCGTGAAACATCTCCGCCATTCGGTCTTGTTGAAGAAAATTTAATGTTCATCTACCCCTGTTATTCCCTTTCTCCTATAAGAACCCCCGAGAACATATTGTAAAGGTTGTTGTCCAGTTGCTGCTATTGCAGTTAGAGGGATTCATTTTTGACTATTAGAACAGTCTTGGGAGGGAGTAGCAGAGTAGTTTTTTTGTAGTAGGCTGGGAGGAGAATTCCAGACTGTATTAGCCACTGAGCTCAGTGTATGTGATTGGTTTTTCATCAATTAATCAAAGCACATTTCATAGGATCCTGGTCTATTACTATTGGTAATGTTTTTCTTACTCTGTTTATTACATTTCCATGTTGTTTCATTGTTCTTCTGGGCTTGCATCGAAAAACTAGCGTAGGATTTACCTTTGTTAGGTACCCTATGCTTCTGCTCTCCTCACCTTTGATTTTTTCCACTGAATGTGTTATCTAAGAATTGATTTCAGTTTATTTAACCAGTGTAGTGGATGTTATTGCCTGCTCTCTGATGTATGAATTAAATGAATCCGTTCCTAGATGTTCTTGTTGGGTTTAAGCTGGAAGATTTGGGAACACTGGGGATTAGAGTTAGCCCTATCCACTAGGATCCTTGTGCGACTAGCTAGCCTTTCTGAGATCCCTTCTGTTAAACTCATTTCTATTTTTCCTTGGAGCATGCTAAAGCTGACCTGGAGTTAAATGACCTCCGGTCCGATCTATAAGCTACCCATTTTTCCTTCCCTTGAGAGCTTCCTTTGAGTATGTCCAAGCAGGTCTGGAGTTAAATGACCTCTAACCTGATCTATAGACAGAAAGTAGGTTGCTTTCCTTCTCTCACTTTCTTTCCTTAATGTTCCATTCCATCATCTATCTAAAAAGATCCTTTAGTGTAGATGAATTTCCCTTTGAAAGCCTTGGCTAGTTGTTGCATGTAATTACCTCTCATGACTCCATAGCCCAATGGATGGCACTTTCTTGACCTATCCTCTTTGCTGAAACATCCTGCTGGTTTGTTCCTTTTCTCCCATTACTTTCTCAGTTCATGATCTCATGACCAACCCAGCAACCAACCAGCCAAATCATTTTAAAACACCCCTTTGTGCTTCATACCTAGCCTAATATCTTAATTCTAGCTTCAAAGATATATTATTCTTTGTGTTATTGGAGAGATCCCTCTCCGGGTCTAGGAGGGCCAGATCGTAGGGCCCCAAAGTGGTTTGATGTTGTCTTATCTTTTGGTATTGCCAAATCTACAAAAACATAGGAACTCCAACAAGATTCATTTGCAGATAATTCTGTAGAGGGTTAAAACCTACATTTGGTATCAGAGATGTTTCAGCTTCAAGGGGGTGCCTTTGCTACCGAGGGGTTTTTTGCTCGGGCCTATGGTAGACCCTGTTCAGTGGGAGATCTACGGGATCGATTCTTGCGACGAAAGAAGATGGCGAGTAGTGGAAAAATAGAGATTGAGAAATTTAATGGTCAAAGTTTTGAGTAGTAGAAGCTCAAGATGGAGGATCTGCTGGTGGATAAATACTAGTGGATTGTGTAGATCTAGGTACTAAACCAACGGAAATGTCAGATGAAGACTGGAAAAATTTGGATAGGAAGGCAAAGAGCACAATACGGTTGTGTGTCTCAAATTCGGTATTATTGAACGTATATGGGGAAGATACGTATGAAGAATTTGTGGGAAAAACATGGGAATTTGTACCAATCTAAGTCTCTAGTGAATAAATTTTTCCTGCAGAAAAGTTGTATAACCTGAGGATGAAGGATGGATACTCAGTGAAAGAGCATCTGAACACCTTCAATACTGTGGTAAGTCAGTTGTCATAAGTTGATATTAAAATCTCAGATGAATATAAGTGCATCAGTTTGTTGTGTTCTCTACCAGACTCATGGGAGAGTCTCGTTATTGTAATAGGTAGCAATACAACTAACTTTAATTTTGATGACATTGTCTTAGCCTTGCTGTCAGATGAAATGAGACGGAGAAATATGGAGGGTCAGAATGGAGATGCCTTAACTGTACGAGGAAGGTCCCATAAAAAAATAATAATAAGGTTTCGAGTGGGAGATCTAAATCTAGAGGGAGATCTAAAACTCCTGGAAAGTTTTTAAAGGTGTGCTGGAAATGCGAAAAGGAAGCGCAATAGAAAAAGGACTGTAGATCTAAAGCTCCTGAGAAAGGAAATGGATCTGATGATGCCCCTTCTACAGAGGCAAAAAACACCTCGGATGAAGGTGGCGATTTGTATTTGGCTTCTTCTTCAAATACACATGTAGATCATGAATCATGGTTGATTGACTCCGTTGCATCCTTTCACTTCACTCCCCATAGGGAGTGGTTCTGCAAGTATGAGAAATATGATGGTGGTGATGTCTTCTTAGGTGATGAAAGGAAGGTTCGAATCTTCGGACATGGAAAAGTCAAGATGAAGATGCAAGGTGGAAGGCACTTCCTGGTGTTCTGCGCATTGTTGCATTGGCCAGAAATATGATTTCTGTAAGCAAGATGGATGATGCAGGTGTAAAAATAGTGTTTGAGAAAGATACTTGTAAGATGGTTTGGGGAGCATTGGTATTAATGTGGGGACTTTGGATTGGAACTCTGTACAAGCTTTAGGGCAACACTGTTATTTATGGGTGCAATAGTTTTGTGGTTCCCAAAAGTGGAGCATAATCCTAGTGGTCTCTAGAGAAAATACCATGCTATGGCATCAAAGGCTTGGAGATGTTGGAGAGAAGGGCCTTTGGATAATGCATGGAAATGGTATGGTAGAAGGTATGTCTAATAGCTCTCTGGATTTCAATTTCTGTGAACATTGTGTATATGGGAAGCATAATCAGTGAGTTTTCCTTCTGGTTCTAAGAGGGCAAACAAGATATTAGAGCTTGTGCACAATGATGTGTTTGGACCTGTGTTGGTTCCATCATTGGTTAAGTCTGTGTACTATGTTCATTCATAGATGAATTCTCGATGAATACATGGATATATTTCTTGAGGAATAAATATGAAGTCTTTGACAGATTTAAAGAATTTAAGGCTCTAGTGGAAAACCAGATAGAGAAGAAGATAAAGGTGTTGAGGACATATAATGGTGGGGAGTTTTGCAAGAAGGAATTTGAAGAGTTCTGTAAGAAGTGTGGTATATCATGACATAAGACTACTCCATAAACACCTCAGCAAAATGGAATTGCAGAAAGAATGAACAAAACACTGATGGAAAAGGAAAGAAGCATGCACAATGGTACGAAGTTAGGACAAAAATTCTGGGCAGAGGCAGTGGAGACTGCATGTTACTTGGTTAATAGATCACCTTCATCAACATTGGAGGATAAGACTCCACATGAGGTATGGACTGGTAAGAAACCCTCTCTTTTACATATGAGGGTATTTGGATGTGATGCATATGTACATGTTCCAAATGAGAAAAGGACCAAGTTGGATAATAAATCTTAAAGGTGCATCTTTATTGGGTATAAGGATGGTTTAAAGGGTTACAAGCTTTGGAACCCAGAAACAAGGAAGGTTGTGTACAGCCAAGATGTGGTGTTTAGAGAGGTGAAAGATGTTGTTAAACATGAATTCCTACCAAAGGAACCTGATAATATATAGTTTGAGCTAAAGGAGGATGAATCAAATTCTACAAAAGAAGAAGACTCATAAGAGGAAGAGCCGCAAACTCCAGCCGTGAGAAGATCAGTTCGAGAAAGAAGACAACCAGAAAGGTATATTCCATCTACTTTCTATTCAAATTTTTCTTTAACTATAATTGATTATGACCCTATAACAGTCAGGGAGGCAGTAGATTCAAAGGATGGGAAACTCTGGAAGGAGGCCATGGTTGATGAAATGGCATCCTTGCATAAAAATGAGGCATGGCATCTGGTGGAGTTGTCGGTTGGAAGGAAGCTAATCGGGAGAAAATGGGTGTTTAAGAAGAAGATGAATGTAGAAGGAAAGGTGGAGAAATACAAATCTTGGTTGGTAGAAAAAGGTTATTCCCAGGTGTCGGGAATTGATTTTGGTGATATTTTTTCTCGTGTTGCCAAAGTTACTTATATTAGATTACTTTTATTTGTTGCTGCTGCATTTTATTTTGAGGTAGAATAGATGGATGTGAAGACATAATTTCTTCACGGGGATTTTTAAGAGGATATCTACATGAAACAACCTGAAGGATTTATGGTGAAGGGGAAGAAAGAACTAGTATGCAGGTTAAAGAACTCTCTGTATGGGTTAAAACAGTCACCAAGGATGTGGTATCAGAAATTTGATACCTATATATAGGGACTTGGATTCACCAAAAGAAAGGAGGATCATTGTGTTTATTTTAAATTAATTGGTGATTGTGTTATTTATTTGGTCTTGTATGTGGATGATATGTTGTTGATTGGAAATGACAAATAAATTATCCAAGATTTGAAGACGCAATTTTTCTCCAAATTCGACATGAAGGATCTTGGTGCTGTAAAATATATTTTGGGCATGGAAATTAAGATAGATCAGGCAAAGAGGAAGCTCTGGTTAAACCAGAGGAAGTATGTCGAGACTATATTACAGAGGTTCAATATGCAGGATAGTAAACTGTTGAATGTTCCAATTCCTATACGTGTAAAGCTAACTACTGAACAGTGTCCCAAGACACAAGAAAAAGAGGAGGATATGTCCCGTGTTCCATATACAAGTGCAGTGGGTAGCTTGATGTGTGCAATGGTTTGTACTAGACCAGACATTTGACATGCAGTGGGAGTAATGAGCAGGTTTATGTCAAACCCAGGGAAGGAGAATTGGACAACAGTGAAGCTAGTTTTTAGATATTTGTGTGGCACTAGTGATTATGGCTTGTGCTACTAGGGAAGACCAGGATTGGAAATAGTCTTAGACATTTGTGGTTTTTTTGATGCAGACTAGGCTGGAGATTTGGACCAAAGAAGATCTACAAGTGGATATGTCTTTAGCCTATTTAGAGGTGCAGTCAGTTGTATGAGTAAAAGACAATCTGTAGTGGCTCTTTTAACTACAAATGGAAAAATCAAGCTAGTTTTCCCGATTTGGGATCCAGGGGAAAATATCTTTGTATATCTGTTTTATGTTTTATGCTCTCGCTATTGATTATTTTATGTTGTTAAGATTCGTTTGCAGATAATTTCTATACAGGGTTAAAACCTACACCAAATTGGATAAGACCTATAGCATTGGAAAGAAGACTTGGAGGACTACTACAAGACCAACAATCACATATTGGGGACCTGAAATAACAGAGATAAACCATATTCAATATTGATCTCCTAGAAGTAAATAAAAAGCTAGATCATGTGTTTTCAAGGACTACAAAGGACCATACTTTCTAGGGCAGAGAAGAAAAGCAAGGTGCAGCAGAGGGTAGCACTATAAGAGTAGCAATCAAGGTGCAAAACAACAACAAGAAGTTCAGCACATGAAGTCTTCAAGTGGGCGGCACTGCATACAGTCATTGTAAAGGTATCATTATGCTAAGTCATTGCAAAAATTGTACTAGTGTCTATCTGCCAAGATTTGAAGAGATAGTGTTGGGAGGTATAGGATCATCATTAGGTGGTTGTGTCATAGTTGGGGTTATGTTCTAATGTATCTTCTTCTTCTACATCGTTCTATATCATTGTAAAGTGGACCATTTTCCCTGGTACAAGAGTCCATTCTTGTTTTATTATTCTATAGGGTGGTAGGGCGGTGCTAGGCTGGTGTATGGAGTCACCAATAGGTTCAAGCCTGTCAAAAATTCTGGGTGGTAGGGTGTCGCTAGGGTGAGTTGTACCTCATTGGGTGTTGGGGCATCCATTCAGTTGACTACTGAAGAATATCGAGAATTGGAGCGTCCATCTAATCGAAGCTAGAGAAGAATGTGTTTCTAGATTCTAGGAAGTTCGAGCTTTATTTTCAATTGGAGTTGAATATTAAAGAATTATTAGAAAAAAATTCAGGTGGTTTTTGTCTCGGAGAGGGTTTCCACCTTAAAAAATGTGTGCATTTGTGTTCCTTTTGTTTGTTGCTATCATTTTACAAAAACTAATAATAATTGAAGATTAACTAATGCTCTAATTGAAGGGAATATTGATTCACCCCCCTCTCAGTATTTCCAACAACTTAGACTTACACCTTCAGACATGGTCCGCTACTCAGACCTTCTCTCGAGTATAACTTAGATCTGTTTTAAATACAACAAAATTAAATCATATATTTTCACATATGGTCTAAGACTCAGCCTCCTTCAGCACTCAAGATCTCACGCTGCTATCTAGACAAACTAGAGATCAACCTCCAAAATTATCACAACTCTACGAAAATTAGAGGTGTAGGACTTGGCCTCAAAAATTCAGTTTCATAGGTTAGACAAGAATTTGGCTTGAGAACTATGCTAGAAAATTTACTCCAACAAGGATTTAATAAGGGTGAACTCACCATCATCTAAATCATATCTTGATATTCTCAATAACAAAACTATACCTCCTCCAAACTAGACCTTGATCACAAACTCCATTAGAATAGAATTTATCTACCTTTAATAACATAGTTAGGCTTCAAAAAACACCTTGAATTAGTCATATATCTATCCTATAACTCAACCTTGGGACATGCCTGAATTTTGGTCTACAAAAAAACCAGGAGTAAGCCTGAAAATTAGCCTTCCATACCGGGATTTGGTCCTACAACTCAACCTTCCAAAGGGACTGTTGAAGGATAATTTTCTTCTGTGGATAAAGGCACGCTCCCTAAATCTAGTTTCTTGATCTAGAAACAACAGAGAAAAAAATAGTTATGTTTTCCTTAGATAATTTTAGAATATGGAAGAAAGACTTACTTGAAATCAAAATAATTTTTTCCTCTTCTCCGTAATTGTAAGTTCCAATTGTAACTCCAAATGCTAAAAGTGAAACCTGCACAACAACTAAAACAAGCAAGAGAACCAAAATATACAAATAGCATATAATAGCATCTCTAAGCAATGATTCAATAAGGCATTGTTCTACATGTGCATAAATGAGACATAAGTATGGGAAAACAAAGCACATTTTGTATTAATGAATGTAGGAGAAGATATAAACCTTGTAGATGTATCCCAACTATCTTGTCCTTCATTTTCCACAAAGAAAGCCTTCAATCACAACTCAAGTGCATGGATGGATAATGGATCCCTATGCACAAAGTAGCAACATGAGGGCCTGACTAAGAGCCTTCAAAATCCAACCAAGACTCTATGGGAGGCAATGAATTTATAGGGTAAAAGAGGAATTTTCAAAGTTACCATTCTAGGAATTAGATCCACATTATAGGGAGGATAAGTTCTAGGGATAAGAGATAAGACCTCGAGAGTAACAGTTAAAAATCTACAATAAATAGTGAAAACCACTCAGGAAGCTTCTATAAAGATAAGATTTGAAATTATTTTTTATTTTCACTGAATTCTACAAGCCATCGTGGTTGTAGTGAAGGAAAAATGCACTGGTAATTACAATTTCTCTATGTGAAACTTTGAACAGTGCTATTTGCATGAAGGCTAAGTGTGATGGGACCAAAAATTAAGGTTTTGAATTATTTAGCCCATAATTCTTAGGACTTTAGGAGAAGGGATGCTCCTGGCTTTACAGGGGATGCATGAAAAGTGTTAATGGATGTTGATTGATCTAGTTTCAAGGCTAGTTGATTGGATGTGGAAAAAATATCTATAACAAGGACACAAATTTCACCTATCCTTAAAATAATTTCTTAAATATTTGTGCCAAAGTCCTTAAATCGGCTTCCTCCCTAAGTTTGGTTCTTTCTTCAAACTTATTCTTTCTTGCCTAAACATATTTGAGTCTTGTTTCCTAAAATGAACCACATGCGTGGAATACTTATAGTGTTTTTGTGTCATAATTTTGGGGTATAATTTGTCTTGGGGCTGACTTGACACCGAATGGGCCAACTTGAGTTCTGGTAGGGAAATTAATATAAAAATTTAAAAATTCATATCTCCTCATCCATGAGGATTTAGGAGGTGTGCCATATACCATCGAAAAGTTATCAGAATATACTACCTAATTTTGTATATTCTCCTTAATTTTGACAACCTTTGACATTAATAACAACCAGTAAGAGAAAAGGAGAGAGGAAAGAGAAATAAAACATGAATAGAAGTAGTGTAACACTTGACATCAAATTCCACCAGATGCGAGTGACAGAAGTGGCACGAATGACACTCATCTCTCCCATGCCCTTGAGGAAAAATATCTACCGCGCAATGCCTCAGTCGATGCGGATCCTCAAATCGTTAAACATTCGCATGCGAGAAATGGGATAATGCATGATGAAGAGACGTCTAGTACCACGTTACCCCCTCTAGGGTACCCCTCTGTAACAACCATCATTAATTATTAACAGGACTGATATGAAAAATAGCCATTACTCTTCCCTCGAGCCTACTCATGGAATTGGATATGGCACGCAGCCGTGTGCTAGGCTCACTCATGACCCTCCCCCTCGCATGTGTCTTAGACCTTATAAAAGGATGGAACCTCAACCCAATAAGACTCACAGTAAGTTCCTTCAGTATTTCCTTTTGATTCTTTTCTTGCCCTCCTACGCCACCGCTCCGTCGTGCAGCCGTCCTCCAAGAGTCCTGTTGCGTAGCCCCCTTTGGGCTGTGACTATCCAACCTACGTAGCTTAGCCCTGCCCACTCTACTCCTCTAGTCTCTAAGATTGTCTATCCCCATGTTGTACATCTTTCTAGTGAAGCCATTCCTCGACTTATACGAGTAATGGCTCCTAGATTGCACCAAAGAACCATCTGCAGCAGTCAGAGAGGGGCTCTCCCCAGAAGTTACCACCGTGGATTTGACAACCATTTGGAGTCTATTGAAGGCTCCTCATCTAACACCTATGCTAGACAGAGCCTCGATACTGAGGAGGAGGAAGAAGCCCCTGACTAAACTTCGCAGAGAGGCTGATGCGGTCCTCACAAGTCTATCATCATGTACCAAGCGCATCCCCCACCTTGCAAGATTGATCCTCTGCCGGCTCAGGAGGATGAAGATGTAAAAACATATGTATATATTATGGATTTTGAAGGCATTTGGATTTGCAACCCTAATGCGGAGTATCCGGAATCCCCCATCTTGTGCGTAGCAGTACCGAAACCTATGTGTCGAAAAGAAGATTCAGAGGAAGCGTTTGCACAGGCGTATTCATGCCCCATAGAGGAGGAAGTGCCTGACAGTAATGATGATGCAGAATACTAAGGCCTACGAAGCTACTCAGTCCTTCCTTGGTTTTTGTCTTGCATAATACTACCAAGTAATATCAAGCTATACTTATGCTTCTGCCCATTTCGTAATATCTGGATACATCAATGTTGTTGTGCATTTTTTAATTTATTCTCAAGTATTTTCGAGGCTAGTTTCCTCCACGAAGGCAGCCCTAAAATAGAGAAGCTAAGGCTAGGATTAGTTACGCGTAGCTTACCAACCAAACCTGTAGCATATGTAATGTTTCTATTTTTGAATTAATATAGCGGTAGCCTAATTTACCAAAAAAAAAAAAAATGCTTGACATCAAATTCAAATTGCTAGTGAATAAAATGTTAGAGATTGAAACTCAATTGCAAAAAATGGTAAATAGGCTACAAGAAATGGAAAATTAAAAAAGATTGAATAGTTGAAGAAAATTACACCTTGAGAGATTAGATTAAAGAGTTAAAAGAAAAATTAAATAAAATTTTGGTGCTAACTAGTACATAAAATAAATTAGAAATCAAACCCACCAAAGAGGAAATGAATAAGATAATTCAGTAGGATCATGAGAATAATAAAAAATCCTTGAATCTTATAATTTCCAATGTAAAAGAGTATAGATATGATGATTTTGTAGTGGTAGTAAAAGAAGAAATAAAAGGTAAGTCACAAATTGAAACAACGTATCTCATTGAAGCAAGAATGTTGGAAAAGATACTTGAGCATAAACAAATATTAATCCGTGTTAGGGTAAGCTACAGTGATAATAAGTTTGGTATATTTAAAAAATCACCAAGCTTAAAAGAAACATGAATATTTATAAATGAAGACCTCATTCCAATGAATCACGATGAATTAAGGAAGGAAACTCAAAAGTTAAAGGAATCAAAAAAGGAAGGAAAATGGGAAATGCGCAGAAATAGAGAATAGATTATTAAGCATAGAGACTAGAGTGAGAGTAATAAATAAGAATTTGGAACACTCTAGATCCCTTTTTGGAACTGTCGTAACTTTCCATGGTGTAAAGGTATATGTTAATTTGAATTCTAAGTGAATTTGAATGCCCCTATAAAGGATGATATAGTTTCTATAGAATACATCGAGTTTCAATTAATTGGATCGCTAATAGGAAAGCTAAGGATATTGAAGGCCACCAAGATGAAATTTTTAAAATAGGAGAGCTTATCCTTATCTCTCACATGCACAAGCTCTTCAATTTGGTAGTGAACTAAGGCTTCCCTAAGCCTTGCATGTAGAGTCTTATTATGTATATATTTAAAATTAGGGATAAAATCATTCCCTCTAATTATAGGACCATTATTATTAGCCACATTTTAGCTAATTTGTATGGATTTATTTGGAAAAGACAATTGGCCTGTGGCGAGAAATGCATGGTAAAAGAACTAAAGGCCACACTAGATTTAGTACATATCATTCAAATTTTGACCACATTTTTACTCTCAAGATCGTTAAGAGGATTTTCACAATAATAAAACTAATCTCTTCTATTGTTTCATTGGTTTAGATATGGGTTTGACACCATCCCTTGGACAAAGCTATGGAAGAGGATGGAAGAAACAATGATGCCTTTCAAGTTGATGATTGATATGACAATGATGCAAAAGAATGTTATTACCAATTTTAATACCACTAGGGGTTGGTTGGAAGAAATTAAATGCAATATTATAATCACAAAAGGGTGTCTCTTATTCCATACCCTTTTTGGAATATATGTTGAGAAGCTAGAAGAGATTTTGGAAGATGCAAATTGTGTTGGCCCCATGCTTACTGGTATAGTCATAAATATTTTTCTTTATGTTAATGATATTGTTCTCATGGCGAGGATATTTGCGACCTTGGAAAGAAACTAATAATCCTCCAAGATTTCTACTCTATGATAGGTGTGATTGTTAACATTGGAAAAAATAAACTCATGATAATTAAATCCAAAAAGATGATATATGATACTTTCGTATATGAAAACAACTACTTGGAGGATGTTCTTTCGTACAAATATCTTGGAATCAATAAATATCACAAGCTCAATTGAAATTAAATCAATGAGAAAATGATAAATGGATTATGAAAAGCTTATTATGGACTTGAAAATAATTATTTGTCAACATATCTTTAGATATGGGAGTAAAAAAACTCTTCACTTTGAGATTATTTTCACTCCTATTATTTTATATGTATGTGAATTTTGCGGTTGTAGTATATCCAAAGAGTCATGGAAGTATATAAAATATATCCAAAATGAATTTATAACCTACAATATCAAATATTAAAGGAAATAATCCCTATCATTTCCTCTCATTTCCTCTTGATTGAAGTAGACCTCTCCAAAATTGAAATCATGGCTATGGCTAGGTACCTTATGTATAAGAATAAGTTAAACAACATACAAGCCAAAATGTTTCCTAAAATTTCTTCAACTCTAGCAAAAAACTGGAGCTTTAGTTCAAGAAGGGATGACATAAGGATGGCTAATCTTGGCTAGAATATTGGGGTATAAAGTAAAATATCATTTAGAAAAATAAGGATAACATTAAAATTATTACTACTTCAAAAATTTAGGAGAAATTATATAGTGTTGAAGCGTAAAATGAAAAAAAAAAACTATGATATTATAAGGAGGTTTTCAACCCCAACATTGAAAACAAAAATTAACTTTTTGTCTTGATTAATGTTAGGAAAAAAATGAACATTGCTAAAGTAAGAAAATATTCTCTTGAGTTTCATAGTGAAACTAAGCATTAGTCAATTCCCAAAACACCATGGGATGAAAGAGTGTCAGTTTTGTGACATTAAGAGGGTTCAAGATGAAAAACACTATCTCTTACATTTTCCATTTTGTACTCATATTTGATCTCAGTTTTAAAATGTTTGTCACACTACCGAATTTCTTCACCTTTTAAGTCAACAAAATGACGATGATCTTGAAACACTTCTCTTAATGCTTTTTGAACATAGAAATAAAATGCTAAAAATTTCGACTAATCTCTTACCGTATTATCCATATAAATTTTAATGACAAATTAAACATAATTACCATCACCAAAATAAATAATGATTAAAACATAATTATTTTATGTGAATGCATTTTACTTATATATTTATATATATGTAAGAGAGAGAAAAATATGTTTTTAAAAGTTGAATTGAATTTTCAACTAATTTACATTATTAATTAGCAAAAAAAGAAATTTAATAATTCCATTTATCTTATGTAATATCCCAACAGGGAGAATGCAGTAATACTTCACATAATATAAAAACTTACAACAAGATAAAAAATAAATCTTAAGACAACATCAGAATTTAGAGAGAAGCTGAGCCATTTTATTATATTGGAGATGATTTAGCTACACAAGTACAAAATATAGGTAGATCTAGCCAAGGAGATGAGCTACGATCACCCTGAAGACATGTATGCAACAGGTACAACGTAACTGGAGAGGCTCCGCAGTAAATACTGCGCTATCCCTTCAGCAGGATATGAACATATAGTTGCAAGCTGAAAAGGGAAATGCATATATACTCAAAACTAGAGCTCAGATGATTCCAAGATTCAAGATCTAGCCAATGTGATGGATTCCCAAGATAACCCAGAAAGGATTTTCTAGATCTACAACTTTGGAAAATCACCTCCCTAGGATTTGATCCTTGATCTATTTGGAAATATAGATATGAAGCTAGATCTCACAAATATATGGCTGAAATATGATATCAGATAATATCTATGCTTGAAGGGTTGATCCCTTCCTCAGATCTAGCTTCTCAATCCTCTAATGATGATTGCAGCTACTGCAACACAACTGCCTCTAGAATTGTGCTATAAGGGAAGGAGAGGCCTTCTGCCTACTGAAAAATGCTACAATAAACTCTAGGCTCATGGTAAGAGTGATGGAAATGTGAGGGAATGATCCCTCACAGGATTGCTAGCTGAAATACTAGAAACTTCCTTCCTCCCTTTAGATTTGCAAGGTAGACAGCGTATTTCCTGAAGGAAGTACTCCTGCTGGGAGGTTAATAAATTTTGGCCTAATGCCAAATCTGAAATATGGCTCAGTGAGTGATGATATATAAGCCCAAGTGATGGGAATAATCCCTCACCTTGTTCTCTAGCTGAAGTACTGAAGACAACTTCCACCTTCCAAACTGATCTTTAGAAATCTGCAGATTTCTGAATATGAGTGTTCTAAAGAAAGCAGAGAAGAGATGTGGCACCAATGCCTAATGTAGAATGAAGAGAAATCCTCTTTCCAAAGCTACTCAAAGAAAGAGGTGGGATTCCTGCCCAGGAACACCCTGTGCTAAACAAACCTTCAATCTCTGCTAAACAACCCAAGAATGCAATGGAATGAATGTCACTTGACAATTCCAGATCTAAAAGATCATACATCAAATAATCCAAGATGCCTTTCACCTTTTCCTTCATCTCCTTTATAATGTTTAAGCCTTCACAAGCCTTGGCCCTAATCTCAACTGCGCAGTCACATGTGGAAAATATCCTCCAAGTGGGACTATGTTGTTTTACCATATCAACCAACAAGTCTAGGTGCAATGTACACCTCCTCCATCATGTGTGATTCATTTGCACATGATCTTCCATCACTTGATCATGAATGCTAAATGATCCTTTGTTTGACATCTTCAAGATCTTAGTTGACTAAATCAACCCTCCATGATCTCTCTCATTAAATGATACAAGATCTCCAATCTCATTCACATTAGTAGTTGCTCAACTACCTCATTTTGCAGATCTAGACTTAATTAGTCCACATTCACACACAAAGGTCGATATTATTGATCTTTGGGGTTTCTGGGTCCCTCCACCCTTTTATTTACTTAATTTATGAAGAAAATTAAGGACTCTAGTATTCCAGGTATGATGTTCAAATTTGGAATATTACAGTCCCCCCAGGAAAAATGTTGCCTGTCCTCAAGCAACTCCAAAAGTAGATGCAAATCCATCTATTCCCCTCCAAATCGCATCCACATAAGAAAGGTTTCCTCCATTTTCTACAAAGGGTTATGCATGTTTGGTTCCAAAGCTGTCTTTTAAAAACATAAAGAATGACTTCTAACTGTATGGTTAGATTTCCTCCTTCCATCATGAAGTACCAAGTGACAATCCCTATGGTTACCAACATCATCATCAATACATGAGGTGAATAAAATAAGGTGGTTCTTTTCACAAAGGAAAAGCTCCATCATACCATACATTCCTCCATCCCATGTTTCATGAATTTGATTGAGCATTATCATGCTCTCATTATTATTCATGTTGGCCTTATTGGACCCAAAATTCACCATTCCAGCATTATGCAAAAGAAGAAGGGAGGGAGAAACATGGGTAGACATAGATGTCAGACCATATTCTCCTAATAACAACCATCGGAGTAAGGCCCTTTGTTGCCATCCTCCATCTCCTCCATGTAAGATGGACAAGCGAAACTCCCCCAAAAGCAACCAAAGCAACAAGAGATCTTGTTGCTTTCTCTCCTCCTCATGTGCATTATGAAGTAGAACCATATTAATGGACATATGAAATGTCACATCAGTCTAATACAAAGAGTCATCATCAATGCACATCATGAGATCATTATGCCAAATTTCACATAATACAAAACACATAGACATAGGAGATGTCATGTGGTGGCCCAACTCTCTCAAGTGAAACCAAAATGAGCATGCATTCCTTTGCTACAATCTATCATTGAAACACAAGGAATGATTCATAAAATGATGAGCTATTGGGAGGTAACCATACTCACCCAAGAGCAGCCAGCGTAGCAATGCTTCCTTCTTCATTTCATATGTGTTCTTCAAGGCATGGATCAGAAAAATAGGTGCCTTTGGAGAGTGACAGAAATATCCCAATGGAAACCAACGTAACCAAGCTTGCTGGCCCATGTTGATCAGGTGATCAAGTCCTTAATGGAAAAATGCTCAAAATATTAGTTTCTCAGAATTGGTCCAAACTAGAACGACTGGAAAGAGCTTGGAAAAATGATCTTGTAGATGCGAACGGCAATGAAAATCGATGTTGTATGAGAAATTTATTAAGCTTTGAAGTTTTCCAATTTTAGTAAAAAAATGGCCAAATAGACTTTACAAAATTTTTTATCAAAAAGAGAATATTCCACATAATATTTTGGGAATATTTCATGGAATATTCCATAGAATATTCTGCGAAATATTCCAACAGATGGCCAATCAAGGGGTGCCATGTGGCTAGCCTGGAGGCCGCCACGTGGCCCCAAGATTCAATGAATTGGCACTGTAAAATTTTGTGTTCATGACAGGGTTCGACCCCGGGTCAGGGCGGAAAAAGTCGGGCGGCCCAACCGTTGGGCCAAAGTTGTGGTTCTTATTATATAATGGATCGAATACATATTTGAATTTTCAATAGAGTTTGGGTGGGGCCCGAAAGGGGGCCAGCCCCCTCCACGATGTGACCTCCACTCGGAACCTGGAGCCAACCAGCATCGGCGCGCAATGTGTGGGTCGTGGTCCCATGGACCCGCGCATGGGGTGGATTACATTAAAACCTAGTGGTTTAAACCTTAGTCCATGACCGCATTCAACTCAAACTTCTTCAATGCATTCCGTTCGGTGCAGTCACGTGGGGCTATCCATTAGCCCTCTAGAACTGGCGATAGAAACGGCGGATTCCACCTAATTTGGTGGCCGCTCCTTACTTAGCAGGCCTAACTACAGTCTTCCACATTTAGTGGAGCTTTTCTAGCCCTAACTGGGCAAAATTCAGTTTCAGTCATAACTTTGGCGAGGGAAGTCCTTTTGAAGCGATTTTTTTTTTTTTTTTTTGGGGTATTTGAGCATTCTGAAGCTGTTGGAATAGGTTGTAAAGCCATCAGGGCACTCTGTCAATTATTTTAGCAGCGAATTTTCTTGTGGAAGCACCATGGCTATGGTAATGATCAGCTGTATTGGACTATGTTCATCTGTTTGAGGTGAATGAATAGTAAATTTTTACTGTTTCTAGCACTCTGATTCTGAATTTGTGGCTATTTTATCTTTTTGAGGCTTTCTTCATGGTGTAATACTTATTTTGAGCATTAATAAAAGAGGAAAAATCCCATTTGGAGGCTTTTGGACCCAACATAGGTAGCCCAAGAGAGGGGTGAACTGCTTAAAAAAATGCTTACTGTTATTATGTGCATTCTTGCTGCTTATTTCCACAGTTTACTACATTAAACAGTAATTTTTAATAAATCCACTTTTCACAATGAGACTTATACAGTGATCAAAACACATTTGTTCCATTTCAAACTATTGGGGTTCCCATGTTTTGGCCAGATTGGCAAGACCAAAAGATGAGACAACATCAGAACCACTTTCAGACTTCAGGATCTAGCCCTTTTGGGTCCAGAGAGGGATCTCTCTATATTAGCAAAAGGTTTTATGTCTTTGAAGCTCTTGTTTGAGATATTAGGCTAGTTATAGGCACAGGTTTGTTTGTTTGATTTTTGTTTGGTTGTTGGGAATCAGGAAAGAAGGGTTCAGTATAAGACAAGGCCGAGAAAAGGGGGTCTTAGGCAAGGGAGGGATAATTCAAATAACATTCAAGACCATTGGGCGATGGAGTCAGGAAAGGGTTTACTTGCTATCCAATATGCAGGCTTTCACTTGGGCTAGTCATCTAAAGCATTGGATCTTAAAGATGACAATGTGACATGAAATGGTAAGAGAGAGGGTGAAAGCAAGGAAACCTACAAGGTGACCTCTCATAAATCAGAGCCAGGGACAGGACATGCCATTAGAAAACCTGTGATCCAAAACCTAAAAGGTTAACTCTTCAGACAAAGAACATTAAAGATTCATAACACAAAGGTGAAAACCTGAGATCAGAGAGAGACTTTGAACTCTCAATGCTTTGGTATCCAGCTTGAGGGAAATTAGAAAGGTTTAATCAAGTGAAAAAGACTCTAGAGAGATAGAGACAATGTTCTAAACTCCCAGTATCCCAATTCATTCAATTATAGCCTAACAAGAACATCTAAGAACAGATTCATTAATTCATACGTTAGCTGGCAGTATATATTTGACCACTACACGGGTTAAATTAGCTTGAAATCAATCCTTAGATAACACATTCAGAATAAAACATTGAAGGCAGGGAGAGAAGAACCATAGCGTACCTAACAAGGGTAAATCCTATGCCATATTTCTGATGCATGCCAGAAGAAATGAAATGTAATGAACTATAAGGTAAAACAAAGACAAAGATAAGGAAACATCACCGCTGCTTTAAATTAGGATCCAAAGAAATGTGCTTGTCATATTAAAGAGAAACACTAGTCATGTACAACATTGCCAACATCTTGATATTCATTTTGAAAACATCTTCCTCCCCCTATCTTACAACTTTACACAGAGACTATGTCTCAAAAATAAACAGCCTGCAATTCTCAGATATCCGATCAACAACTTTACAATGAGTTCCTTCATGAATTTTATAGCTAAATGAGAGACAGAGGGGGTATATGAAAACTAAATGTAGCATTAAAACTCAGAAGAGGAAGAGGAAGAGGGCCGAGGCCCCATTCTATTTTAAATTCTGGGCATTTATCTTCAGTACTCTTTGGATGAAAGAGTGGTCTTCGTCAAGCTACAATTTACTCCAGGTATGTCTCAGATGTACTTTCTCTAGCACCTCTACAGAATTCTGGTGAACTGAACAAAGGTAGCTCAATGATTTCAGGTCTGCCATACTATGTAACAAATGCATCTGATAGCATTAGTATTGTTGTCAGGGGGGAAAACTTCTCATGGACACAACATAAACTAAAATTGTATGAGTACTATGCCCTTTCTTAGGAGGAGACATTCTGCTGATGTAAAGACCCTGATGATACGGTTCTCTATGCATTGGACCTTCTGAGTGATCCATGAGGTCTTCGATCTGGTACCTTGCCTTTAAATTGTTTTATTAAGGCTCAAAATATTCAATTACAAGCCTTAAACTCTATGCTTTTTCACTGATACTCTCTGTCGCTCCATGATTGTCCCTGTCAGTGAGATCTGAGCTTTGATGGCGCTGGAAAGGTTTTGCATAGATAAATTATGTACTTTAAAGAAAATAACACTCTGGCACCTTCTCAAGCTCTTCTTTGTGATATTAGGCTCTGAACTCAGCTTTCTCTGTGCACTGTGTCACTGCAACAGTGCATATGAACCGTGGCGGTTTTCCACCTGCCTGTAACCCTCAAAACATGTAAACACGTTAAGAAAACCATGCATGGGGAGGGTGGATGCAATGGGAACAATGAGAATGGTAGCGCAGCCTGGTGAAATGGTGGAACAGTGCAGGGTGATGGTGAAAAATGCAGTGAAACAGTGGAGAAAGGTCTGGTGAAAGTTGGCGGAATGTAGCAAATTTTAATGCAAACATTGGACATTTGACCTTTGAATGAAATATAAAGGGGACAGACAAAAATGCGACAAAAATTTATGAAATGGGTGATGTGGTGGGACCCAGTCAATGGTGGGGTATGCATTTAATCCGGACCGTCCAATCTTAGGAGGAGGTCGATAGTTGAGAACACATCGAAGGGCGACAGATGGTGGGCCAGGGGTCCCTTTTGCCTTGGGCTAACTCCCGAGCATCTTCGTGGCGCGATCACCATTGGATGGACAGCTTTAGACTAGACGGTGTATGCACATATCGCGCCGGGTCCGCAGTCGAACATTAACGCGTGATGAGAGCAGTTTCCCAATAGTGCTTAGAGCCACGTGTCGGCCGGTGAATGGCATCGCTGCCAAACAAAAAATACCGCCCTCCTCTCAAAGGCAGTGCGATAGAAACTGTCGATTTCTATACAGTGCTTTGGCATGGGGACCACTGGGGTGGATGAAATATGGACCGTCGATCTATGGATCATATTGACGGTTGTGATGTGATCGGAGGGGTGAATGTGAAACGAAAGTGCTTGCGATGGCCATCGGATGCCGGGAAAGCGACGGTTAATAGTGCTCCCAATATCCAATCGCGATAAGCGCTTTTTGGGCTAGCGCTTGGTTTCAGTGCCTAGGTCATGTGGGGAAACGGTTTTGGGGGTTGGTCGAAGGGGGCTAGGCCTGATATATGTTAAAATATGGGTTTTCAGCCCCTTTTTAATGAAATTTAAATCCGGGGAAAGGTTTCGGTAAAAGGAATAGGGGGCTTCAAACCAAACAATGGGTGTGTGTATGGTTTAAAGGGGATATGGGTGGTTTAGGGGATTTTGGGAGGGATTTCTGGGGTAAAAGGGGGAATTTTTTCAAAGGGGTAAAATGGGACATTCTGCAAGGATACAAGGGGAAAATGAAGGCCTTTTGGAGCACTATTTTTTGCTATCAGTGAGACCTTTGGATGAAAAAAGTAGTGAGGATCTTCAAAAAGGCAATGGACCCACAGAGGCTTCAAGGATGAGAGATTTTCATGGGAAATGTATCTCTTGAAGGCTCATAAAACAACTTAGCCACCTATTTTCTTGACAGAAAATTCATAGGGGGCTAACAGTGGCTCCACATGGGGATGGCTTCTTCTTGAAGGAGTCAAGAATCCAGAAATGATCTCGGTGCAGGCCAGATGCCTGGTACTTGACCCATTCATTTTATTTCTTGGATCAGCTACCACAAATCATGAATTCATTAAATCAACATAAAATTCTCCCAAAAAATCTACGTATCCATCCTACAATCCTACTATTTTCTCTTCCAGTGTGCATTTGGACTAGTAGACCCTTTACATCATTTATTTTTTACAAACAAGAAAATAAACCTATTCTATTTCTACCCTTATTACTCCATGAGACCATATTAAACTGTTGGCCTCATATGTTTCTCTACCTAATCTAACATCTACTGGGATTAAACTGTCTAGCAGATTTCTTCTCTACATTCTACAACAAAAATTTAAAAACAGACAAACTAGGATTAGACATTCTAGTTTGTTGTGGATCCAAGGCATAAAGACAGTTGCGCATGGAAAAAATTTGCAGGAAACTGAAAACAAAATCTTGAAGGCTTGAAATCTGAAGCTTTGAAGCATCCTTCCTTTCTTTGTGACTCAAGTTTTGAGCTTGTTAGAGTCGCTTTCTCTTCTTCATTTCAGCTCTGGTTTTGGGCGTGTTAGAGCTGATCCTTTTCTTCTTTGCTAGCTCATATTTTGAGCATGTCAGAACCAACTGTTTTACTTCTTTGGCTCAGGTTTTGATCATATTAGAGCCAATATTTCGCACTTCATAGGTTTATGATTTGAGCATGTCTGTACCTCTCCTTTCTCTCTATTTTTTGAAACATTTCTCTTTTTTCTTGAAAACATAACACAACAATGGTATTTACAATGGAAATTGAAACTAGAAATTGGAAATCAGCAGAAGTAGTGTTTGAACATCCTGCCATTGACAAGACCCCCAAACAACTCAGTACCATCTAGTTCTTGTAGAAAAAAGGCATTTTGACCCACAGTGACTTGGATGATGTATGGACCCTGCCACAAACTATCAAACTTGTTGTGCTTTCCTCTGTCTTCTCTCCTTGAGTCCCACTTCAGAACTTTATCTCCAATGTTGAAGTCAGAAGCTTTGGTTCTCTTGTCGAACAACTTCTTTATATTTTCTTGAACCTTCATAGCTCTGTTATATACCTCTTCCCCTATTTTCTAGAGATGGATTGTTTGGTTTATCCTCCTTACTATGATGTATTCCTCTGTCTGGATTTCTTGGACAAGTTGAATCACTGGTACCCCGAGATTGGTAGGAAACACTACCTCTGTTCCACAGACAAGCTGATATGGTGACATGTCAATGGATTTCTTCATAGTGAGTCTGTCAGCCCACAAAGCATGCACCAACTTGTTATGCCATGAATTTTTGTTCTCTTCCAACAGCTTTTTGATGATGGTCACCAAGTTTTTGTTTGATGATTCAGCTAACCCATTACCTTGTGAGTAATAAGCAGTTGAATGACCAAGTGCTATTTGATACCTGTGACAAAAATCAACCATTTTCTTGGATCCAAAAGCAGTAGTGTTATCAGTGATTATTTTCCTTGGACAACCAAACTGAGAGAGGATGTGGTCTTCTAGGAACCTAATGATGACTGAATCTATGGCATTCCTAGTAGGTATGGCCTCTATCCACTTAGTGAAGTAGTTTGTGGCTGTTAAGATCCACTTGTGTTGTGCAGAAGACACAGGCTGTATTTCTCCTATGAAATCTAGGCCCCATTGCAAAAAGGGACCTTCAAAAGTGATGGGTTGTAAAGGTAGGGGGAGGAGCTTTCTTTTTCCTTCAAAAATCTGGCATTTGTAGCAGGAAATTATCATCTTATGGATGTCATTGACGAGTGTAGGCCAATAGTAGCTAGCTCTGAGTATTTTTTTAGTAGTGGCTTTCCAGTTCAGGTGGCCTCCACACTCTCTTGCATGGAACTCCTGTTTAATTATCTCTACTTCAGTTTCAGGCAAACATTTAAGCAATAGGCCATTGGTATTTTTCCAATATAAGCATTCATTCAATATGCAATAGTTTTTGGCTTTTAGCTTTAGGAATCTGGCCTTGGTCTTTGATAGTTTAGGATGGGCATTGAGGTTTGTGAGCATGTATATAATGTCAGAATACCAAGGAGAGCTCTGAAAATTCTCCTCAACAGTGGGATTAGGCAATCCTTCCTGCTCATCCAAGGCATCTACCATGTTTATGTCAAGGGCTTGTAAATTTGATTCATCCATTAATTGAGCTAAGCCCTGAACCTTAATCAGTTTGGTGTTTTTTATCACAGGGTCATATTCTAAGATCGCAGCAATCCATTTTCCCCTCTTCCCATCTAGGTCTTGGGACAAGATGTCTTTAACCACCATGTTTGGCACGTAGGCTATGGTGTGGGAATGAAGTATGTACACCCTAAAGTCTTTAAAGGCCTTCACCAAGGCATAGGCTTTTTTTTCCATTATGTTGTACTTCAAGGGTGCATCCCTCAGAGCTTTGCTAAAGAAAGAAATGGGTTGTTCCATTCCCTCTAGATTTCTCTATAGTAGAACTGCAACTACTATATGCTCGGAGGCAAATGAAAAGATCAGAAAATATTTTGAGAAATTAGGAATGATTAGGACAGGAGTCTGGGTGAGTGCAAGTTTAATCGATTCAAAATATTTTTTAGCTTCAACAGTCCACTTAACTCCTACACCTTTCTTTAACATGTTAGTCATATTCCTGAGGTGTTCAGCTAAATTGGGAATAAACCTCCTTAAGAAGTTGATTTTCCTAATGAAGGACTGTAACTCTTTAATGTTTCTCGGGTGTGTGATTTGTAGTATTCCCTCAACTCTTTACAGGTCTATCTTAATTCCCTTCTCGGATATAATGTGGCTGAGAAGCTTTCCTTCTTGCAGCCCAAACACAGTCTTTTTAGGATTCAATGACAGACCGAACCTTCTACATTTTTCAAACACTCTTCTCAGATGTTTTAGGTGTTCTTCTTTAGTCTTGGAATAGACTATTATGTCATCCAGATAGATGACAATGAAGTGCCCTATTTCGTCTGAAAATGCTATGTCCATTGCTCGTTGGAAGGTTGCACCAGCGTTCATCAATCCAAAGGGCATTTTTACATACATAAAATTGCCCCATGGGGTGGTGAAAGCAGTCTTGAGTTGGTCTTCTAGGAGTACTAAAACTTGGTTGTAACTTGAAAATCCATCTAATAGAGAGATCATTTTTGAGCCTACTACTCTCTGGAGAATGTGTTCCATTTTTGGCAAAGGGTAGTTGTCTTTAAGTGAGGCTCTATTAAGGTTCCTGAAATCTATGCATAGTTTGATCTCACCTGTTTTCTTTCTCATAGCCACTAGGTTTGAGAGCCAATCATAGAACCTCATAGGAACTATTATTCTTGCCTCATACATCTTCTTTATTTCCTTTTCCATTGCAGATAATTGTTTTGGGTTTATTTTGCGAAGTTTCTGTCTGAAGGGTTTCTGATTTTCTTTCAAAGGTATTTTGTGTTGTATGATGTTTGTTTCATAGGCCTTTAAGTCCTCATAGTTCCAAGCAAACACATTAATGAATTCCTTGAAAAATTCGATATACTCCCTTTTCATGTCTATGGGTAAGGACTTAGCCAGTTTAATCACCTTAGGCTTATCTTCAATGCCTATGTTGCATTCCTCAACATCAAAGTCTGAGTTTTGTATAGTGGGATTTTTTGCTACATCATCAAAGTCAAAAAGGTCCTCTAAAGGTGCCAGTCCCCTGGGTATGTTCTTATCTTTCGACTGCACCACCTCTACTTCTTCACTATCTGCGTTTTCACATTCTTCGTTTGGATTTCCAATCTGTTCATTTAAAGCATTTATTTCTATGTTACAGGGTGGTTCTTCCTCATCTGAGGGTTCTTCACTTGGGCAGCTATCATCAGATTTCGAGTCTGAATCAGAAAACTCAAACTCATTCCTGCCTACCAGGAAATCTTCAATCTGCTTATCGCCCTCCAAAACCTGCCAATATTTTTCGTTGTCTGGCACTGCAGGCCTGAATTTGGTCTAAATGATGATTTTTTGGTCACTGGGAGGCTTGTGATACGAACTAGCCACGCAGGCTAATCCATTTGCAATTACGTTCTAACTCCTAGGGAAAAACATCAGTTCGTATTCTACAAAGGTTTTCAACAAATCAATAGCATCATTTCTGTATGCTCTCAGCCTAGGATGTTTCATTGTGTATTCACCATTTACTTTTTTTATGATCAACTCAGAGTCTCCATGCATGACTATCCTATGGGCTCCTAATTTTTTCAATAGATTCAAGCCTAGGATAAGAGCCTCATACTCTGTGATATTGTTTGTACATTTGAATTTCAGGTTACAGGCATGACTCTCTACATAGTCACTCTCTGTGTTATCTAGCCACACTCCTGCTCCCGCAGTCCTCCTGGTGCATGACCCATTGAAGTTCATTTCCCATAAGGGGTCGTGTTCATGTTTATCATGGTTTTCTTCCCTAATTTGGGTTTCACTGATGTGTTGTGTTACGGGGTATACTTTGGACTTTGGATGCTATCGTTCTTCATGTGGTGTACAAACTTGTGAGGGGTGACTAATCAGCTGACTGCATTCTATTCCTTGTTTTCTCCGAGTTTATGTTTGAGTGCACTGTCCAAAGTTTTCTACATAATTTTCCTCTAAGTCCAGAGCGGCCATTATGTTAAATTCTAAGGGCTCTGTTTCATTGTTTGTATCTCTGTTTTTGAATTCTAGACCCTCTAAGGATTCATCATTGCAAAAGATAAAGGAGTCTAACTCTGTGTGCTTAGAGTACAGAGGAGAATTTTTAGGCTTTTCAGGGCTACTGACCAGGAATTTCATTTGTGCCTCTCTATACAGTCTCCTAAGTTAGCTAAAGACTAGGATTGTGGCATATGCCCTGTTGGGGCTCCCATGTTTTGGCTAGATTGGCAAGACCAAAAGATGAGACAACATCAGAACCACTTTCAGACCTCGGGATCTAGCCCTCCTGGATCAAGAGAGGGATCTCTCTATGATATTTCAAAGGTATATGACTTCGAAGCTCAAAGGTTAAGATATTAGGCTAGTTATATGCACATGCTTTGTTTGTTTGATTGTTTGTTTGGTTGCTGGTTATCAGGAAAGAAGGGTTCAATATAAGACAAGGATGAGCAAAGAGGATTTTAGGCAGGGGTGAAGTATTCCAGGGAGCATTCAAGACCATTGGGAAATGGAGTCAGGAAAGGGTTTACTTGCTATTCAATGTGCAGGCTTTCAGTTGGGCTAGTCATCTAAAACATTGGATCTTAAGGATGATAGTGTGGTATGGAATGGTAAGGGAGGAGGAAGCAATAAAGATTTAGAACACAAAGTTAAAGACCTCAGATCAGAGAGAGACTTTGAACTCTCAATGCTTCGGCCTCCAGCTTGAGGGATCTTAGAAAGGTTCAATCAATTGAGAAGGATCCTAGTGAGATAGAAACAGGGTTCTATACCTCCCATTGTTCCCAATTCTTTCAATTAAATCCTAACAAGAACATCTAAGAATAGATTCATTTAATTCATACATCAGCTAGCAGGCAATAACATCCACTACACTAGTTAAATAAACTGAAATCAACTCTTAGATAACACATTTAGTAGAAAACATCAAAGGCAAGGAGAGCGAAAACATAGGGTACCTAAAAAGGGTAAATCCTATGCAAAATTTCTGATGCGAGCCAGTAGAAATGAAATGAAACGGAATGTAAATTAAACACAAATACAGAGCTAGAAAAACATCACCGCTGCTTCAGATCAGGATCCAAAGAAATGTGCTTGTCATATTAAAAAGAAACACCAGTCAAGTACAAAATTGCCAATAGCTAGATACTGATTCAGAAAACATCTTCCTCGGCCTATCTTACTACTTTACACAGAGACTATGTCTCAAAAGAAATAGCTTGCAATTCTCTGATAATTGATCAACAACCTTAAAAATGAGTTTCTTCATGAATTTATAGCTCTAGTGGAGCAGAGAAGGTAGGTGAAACACTAAATGAAGCATTAAACTCAGAAATGAAAGAGGGCCGAAGCCCATTCTATTTAAACCCTGTGCATTTATCTCTAGCACTCTTTTGGATGCAAGAGTGGTCTTCTTCAGGCTTCCATTTACTCCGGGCATGTCTCTGATGTACTCTGCTGTAGCATTTTGTAGTTCTTCTGGTGAATAAACAAAAAGGTAAATAAATGATGCTAGGGTCTGCCATGCTGCATAACAAATGCTCTGGTAGCATAGGACTTCTCCGTCAGGGTGGAAATCTTCACTTCGACACAAAGTAGACTGAAACAATAATGTGTAACGTGTCTTTTCATGGAGAAAAACATTCTGCTAATGTAGAAAACCTGATATACATTGATTTATGCACTCTATACCCTCTGTGTGATCCATGACGTCTTCAATCTGGTACTTTTCCTCTAAACCACTGAGTTAGGGTGCAAAGATCTCCATTTTCATCACTTAAACTCTCTGCTGCTCCATTTT
The DNA here is from genome assembly GCA_034641835.2 of Pinus albicaulis. Lineage (NCBI taxonomy): Eukaryota > Viridiplantae > Streptophyta > Pinopsida > Pinales > Pinaceae > Pinus > Pinus albicaulis. The sequence goes on from CM076582.1 coordinate 1,115,572,306, forward strand.
TGTCTCTGTCGGTGAAATATGTGCTTTTAATGGCTCCGGGGAGGTTTTACAGAGTTCAAACCCTGTTCTTTAATGAAAGTCCTATCATGGCTCCTTCCCAGGCATTCTTTGTGATCTCAGCCCCTGAAAAATGGTCCTTTTTGCATTTTTTTACGCTGTAATAAAGACTGTGTAATCATGGTGGCTTTCATCATATGATAACCTTGCAAAACATGAAAACCTATTAAGAAAAACCATGCATGGAGGTGGTGCATGCAACGAGGACGAAGAGAATGACTATGCAGACTGGTGAGATGGCGGAAAAGTGTAGGATCATAGTGGAAAATGCAATGGGAGGGTTGCATAATGGTGGCGCAGTGGGAAAATGCAGTTGGAGGGTGGTGAGAATAGAAATTTTAATGTAAAAAATTAACATTTGACCTTTGAATGAATATATATATGGGGACGGGCGAAATATGTGATGAAACACGTGGAATGGTGATGTGGCGGGACCGGTCAACTGCGGGCGTGCGAATAAATATGGACCGCTCGATCTCAAGAGGAGATCAACGGCTGAGGACACGGTAGAGGGCGATTGAAACTGGACCGTCCGATCTCAGAAGGGGTTCAACGGTGGAAAACATATCAGAGGGCGACGGATGGCAGGCTAGGGGTACGACTACCTTGGGTTAACCCCTGTGCATCTTTGTGGCGCAAGGACCATTGGATGGACAATCGCAGATCGGACGGTGTATATGCATATTGCGCCAGGTCAAATTCCAAATGATAACGCGTGATGGGGTGGGTGGTTTTGAAATAGTGATAGAGCCACGTGTCGGGCGGTGAATGGAATCGCTCCAAAAATAAAATTACCACCCATCCTCCAAACACGGTGCGATGGAAAATGGCAGATTTTGAACAGTGAAAATTGCAGGGACCACCGGGCAGGTGAACCTTTGACCGTTGATCTGGTGGGTTAAACAAATGACTGTGATGTGATCTGAGCGGTGAACGGGGTTAATGATGGACGTTGCAGGGAACGTGACGAGTGTCGAATGGCCAGGAAATCAATGGTTAGAAACGCTCCCAATAGCCAAACGCGCTAAGCGCTTTTCAGGCTAGCGCCTGGTTTCGGCGCCAGGGTCACATGGGGAAAAGGTCAAGGGGGCTGGCCTGAAGGGGGCTAAGACCCATATATGTCCAAATGTGGGTTTTCAACCTTTTTCAATGTAGTTCAAGGCCATAAATGGGTAACGATAGAGAAAAAGAGGGGAATTAAACCAAACAAGGGGTGGGTGTAGGATTTGAAGGGGGTTTTGGGATAATTTAAGGAACAAGGGGAGGGATTTTGGGGGGTGGAAAGAGGGACTGAGGGGCTGGGATGGCGAAGAATTCTGCAAGAAGCTGACGAATAAAGGTCTTTTGGAGCACAATTTTGACAATTAGTGAGGCTTTGTAGCTGGAAACAGCAATGGGGATTTATCAAAGGACAAGGGCCTAAGGAACAAGGGGAGGGATTTTGGGGGGTGGAAAGAGGGGGACTTTGACAAAGGGAAAAAGGGATGAAACGAAGAATTCTACAGGGGTACAAGGGGCAAATAAAGGTCTTTTGGAGCACAATTTTGACAATTAGTGAGGCTTTGTAGCTGGAAACAGCAATGGGGATTTATCAAAGGACAAGGGCCTAAAGAGGCTTCAAGGATGATATGTTTTCAGGGGAAATGCATTCCTTGAAGGCTCAAAAACATTTTAGCCCCCTGTTTGCTTGTCAAAAAATTCATAGGGGGCTAACAGTGGCTCCACATGGGGATGGATTCTTCTTGAAGGAGTCAAGAATACAGAAGATAAATATTTGGTGTAGGCCAGATGCCTAGTTCTTGACCCATCCATTTTCTTTCTTGGATCAGCTTCCACAAATCATGAATACACCATATCAACAGTAAAATTTCTCCCAAACAACTACCTACCCAGACGATAGTCCTAACTTTTTTTCTTCTGGGTGCATTTGGACTTGCAGACCCTTTACATCATCAATTTTTACAAGCAGGAAAATCAACCTATTCTACTTATACTCTTATTACTCCATGACACCAGATTAAACTATTGGTCTCATAGTTTCTCGACCTAAACTAGTATCTGCTAGGATTAAACTGTCTAGCGGATTTCTTATCTACATTCTAAGACAGAAATTGAAAACATTCAAACCAGGATTAGACTGTCTGACTTGCTAGACCTTGCAGAAATTAAAACAAATAACTACATGCTCATAGGCTGAGCTTTATTTTAGACTTCCTACCTACCCTACTCTAACTATAAATCTCTGATGCTCTAGGTGATACAATAATGCCAATGCAGCCAGTCAAGCAGTAGTAAAAAAGGGAAGAATAACTGACTCCTCATCAGAGATAATTGTAGGATGCTCTGCATGTGCATCTTCAAATATGATGCCACCAGCATTGGTGACCAATTCTGATGTATTTGGCTCCTGCAAAATATTAATGCTTGAGGGGTTGAGCCAATCAGGGCCTCCATGTATTCTACCATAGGATCAACAAAAACATGATGAAATTTTTTTTCTTCAAAACCTCCCATGACTGGTAGGCTGTCTAAATCCTGGGCAGTTTCAATAATTTCATAGAAATGTGGCCTCTAGAATCACACTCCTCATTTTCCTGGTTAGAAGTATTTGGAAGATGAGAATAAACCAAGAATACCTCTGGATCAAGACAAAGATGTCTGTGGGAAAGAATATCTCACTCATATTCACTGCAGCCTGAGCTAGAGGGCTCATTATATTCGACAGTGTTGTCCTCTAGTAATGCAGGCTAGTTCTGCTGAAATGGAACAAACTCTGTGAAAAAATCAACATATTCTTGAGTGGGGGCTTCTTTGATTACCTTAATCCTTTCAGGAGAAGGCTCAGGATATTCATTCTGCTCAAGATTTTCTTCATCTCTTTCCTCCTTGTCCTCTGCGCTGAAGAGCTACTGGCTTCCCTCCTCTTGGAAATTATAACTGATGTTCGGATATAAAGAAGAGAGAATATTCAATGAATCTTCCTCTGCTATCATGCTTTCAATGCTTTCTCCATCAATATCATAGATGGCCCGCATTGGCTCATCATTTTCTTGAAGTTGATGGTCGTGATCTTCCTTCCATGAATCTACTGATGATGGCCCTGCAAGCTCAGTTTCCCTTTGGAAAAAATAATCATCAGACAAATCATCATTAGATAAATCATAATTATAAGTAACATCACCCATCAAATCTTCAAGACTCTCGGCAAGTCTTTCTTCAAAATAGTCTTCAAGTTCATTTTCTGATTCAAGCTCTGGTTCATCATACATGCTTGGCATGTGGCTTCTATCTTGTAGTGATCCGGTTTGTCTTTCTTGAGGAAAAGGATCATGTCTTTTCCAATCATCATTTCTGGTTTCAGCCTCATATTCTCCCTCTTCTGTGTTCAACAAGGTATTGGCAGTCTCCATCAATCTTTCCAGCTTGTTTTCTAAAGAGATCTGCCTTATTTACTCTGATCGGTCATTCTTTGCGGCTTTTAACCTTTCCTCTCTACACTTTATTTTGAATTTGACAGTAATTTCTACGCTATGCATTCCCTCCATGCTCGAAGGCTCTCTTTCCCTTATATGGAATTCCACCTCGGGGTCAAAAGAACTCGGATAGTGCACTAGGTCCCATCCTAGAGGTGGTTTTATATCAGAAGGTATTGCATGATATACCTTGTTGAACCTAGATGAAATTCTTGTATTGTCTCACCTGGCCGCCTTTTCAAATTTTGATACTCTCCTAGGATGAGGAGAGAATTCTTAGGGGTTGCCCATTTATCAAGGAAAACTTGAGAAAATTGGTGAAAGTTGAAAATGCTTGCCACTGGAAGGCCTTTGAACCAACTCTTAACATTTCCTTATAAAGACAAGGCAAACATTCTGATGCACACATCATCTTATTCTATTTCTTACAATTCAAGTAAATCCTCAAGCTTTTGAACATGTTCTTCAGCAGTGGCCCTTTTATTTTCTCCATAAAAAAGAGGCAGTTGGTTTATAAGTTATGAAGGAAGGGGTTGGAAAATAAGAGGTAAACCCAGAGGCTTATATCTTTCTATGACCTTTGTAGGTGTAGGTGGTATAACAATGGGCTCATGGCTGCTTGAAGCTTCTTCAGGAGTGGGAGATACAACATGGGCCTCTTGTTCCACCAGGTTCTTCATAGGAGTATAGGTCTACTCATGGTCTGAAGATTGAGGCTTGAGATATTTCTCATACTCATTGTGGGTCTCATCTTTGTACACTTGATTAGGCTTGAAGTAGGATAGAACATAGTGGTAGACAAAAACAATGAATTCTTTAAACCAAATCCAACCCATGTGTTCTATCCTTCTATGAGGTTTGCCCATATTTCAGGTTCTTCCTCCAGTGGAGTCTTTGAGAGTTATGGAGTGTGGAGTCTCCAGGTGTATGAATTTGACTATTTGGAGCAGGCTGCTATCCACCACCAGCAATTGAATTCCAATCTAACCAGAGATCTTTGGTCTTTTGAGTGCCTAAGAGTATGTAAGATAAAATGCACTCAACTCCCCAGCAGAGTTGCCATTATGTTGGGGTTCCCATGTTTTGGCCAGATTAGCAAGACCAAAAGATGAGACAAGATCAGAACCACTTTCAGACCTCAGGATATAGCCCTCCTAGATCCAGAGAAGGATCTCTCTATGATATTTCAAAGGTATATGACTTCGAAGCTCAAAGGTTAATATATTAGGCTAGTTATAGGCACATGCTTTGTTTGTTTGATTGTTTGTTTGGTTGCTGGTTATCAGGAAAGAAGGGTTCAATATAAGACAAGGATGAGCAAAGAGGATTTTAGGCAGGGGTGAAGTATTCCAGGAAGCATTCAAGACCATTGGGCAATGGATTCAGGAAAGGGTTTACTTGGTATTCAATGTGTAGGCTTTCAGTTGGGATAGTCATCTAAAACATTGGATCTTAAGGATGATAGTGTGGTATGGAATGGTAAGGGAGGATGAAGCAATAAATATTTAGAACACAAAGTTAAAGACCTGAGATTAGAGAGAGACTTTGAACTCTCAATGCTTCGACCTCCAGCTTGAGGGATCTTAGAAAGGTTAAATCAATTGAAAAGGATCCTAGTGAGATATAAACAGGTTTCTAGACCTCACAGTGTCCCCAATTCTTTCAATTAAATCCTAACAAGAACATCTAAGAACAGATTCATTTAATTCATACATCAGCAAGTAGGCAATAACATCCACTACACTGGTTAAATCAACTGAAATCAACTATTAGATAACACATTTAGTAGAAAAAATCAAAGGCAAGGATAGAAAAAACATAGGGTACCTAACAAGGGTAAATCCTATGTAGATTTCTGATGCGAACGAGTAGAAATGAAATGAAACGGAATGTAAATTAAACAAAAATACAAAGCTACAAAAACATCACCGATGCTTCGGATCAGGATCCAAAGAAATGTGCTTGTCATGTAGAAATTTGAATAATTTGCTGAGTTATTCACCGAGATTATCCTAATTATACAATATTTAAGCTTCATGCATAATACATAACCTCTTCTAAAATTGATCATCAATATGCGAAAATAGAAAGCAGTCGCATGCGCTCATTAAAACATAATCAAGCACACATATCAACACAGTATGTAATGGGGAAATCAATAGCTTAAAACCCCCAACTATCTGTATAGTATAATGATAGATAACATGTAACAATACATAGCACAATACTCCTCACAAGTACTCAGTACTATCTCCAAAATGTTACAGACAAACTAACTGAGATTTGAACAAGTCATGGGTTCAAATCTCCTCCACAAGTCTGCCTGCCTCTACTGCGTAATCCAAGTTGATTAATGATGAGATCCAAGTTCGAATCCCACTAGCTCCAACTGCGCAATCCTCATTGGAAATATCCATCAATGTGTGTGCAAATCTCATGCACAATCTTGGTCACAACTGATAGTCACACTCACCCTTTCACCCACCTCTAACACTGTTCTCCACTGAACTGTCCATGCATTGCAGTTAACTGATGTGTTCTTTAGTTGATTTATGAGTTAATAATTAGTGAATTAATTAATAATTAATTCACATCACTCATCACTAGTGTATTTTTTAGTTAGACTAAATACAACTAGTTCAACTAAGTTAAACAGAACACAACTCCACCAACTGTCTCATCAACTCCACCAAACTCTGCCACTTGAGTCCTAACTGAAGTCAACCATGCAATAACTCAACTAACCCTTAGGAAAAGTGTATTTCCTTCTGTCAGCTGCATGTGCCACATCCAAGCATCAAACTGAAGTGCTCCAAGAGGATAAGATAATGTTTATAGTCTAAATATTATTAAGGGTTAATAATATTTGACTGTTCCATTTTTAGCCCGGTAGTCTAAAAATAGAAACCGCCCAATGTCTAAAAATAGAGGTCCATCTATTTTTACCAACTCGACCAATCATCCATAAATAGCATCCTGCAACTCATAGACCATGATCCATGTGTCTAAAAATAGACATAGTCTAAAAATAGACTTTGCGCCAAAAATAGCCTGCGGGCCCACTTAGTGAAGGCGACTTCATTTCACTAAGCTCCATCATCTTGTTGCATTTTCAACACTCCCTCTCAATAAGATATGGATTATCCGCAATCCCTATCCTGCCTCTGTGGAATTCGAATTTTCTCCTGGTGAGCGCCTTCGTCAAGATGTCAGCATCCTAGTCCTCCGTGGGAATATATGAAAGTAACATGATTCTCCACTGCACACAATCTTTGATATGATGGTACCTGATGTCGATGTGTTTGGATCTATCATGAAATACTGGATTAGCCGAGAGTTTAATGCAACTCTGGTTATCACAATAAATCACAGTAGGCTCCAAGTGTGACCCGAACAACCCGACTAGGATCTTCCTCATCCATATGGCCTCGCATGCAGCCAAGCTTGCTGCCATATACTCGACCTGCTTCCCGGAATGAGAATTTCCATGAGATCTCTTGCGCCTTCTATACCAGAAAGAATTCTGTCGACCAGGCAACGAAGATCCTGGGATGTGCTCTTTTTGTCCGTTGGGCTCCCTGCCCAATCTGCATTCGTGAAGCCACATAGCTTCACCTCATCCTCCTGTCTGTACCACAATCCATATCCCGATGTGCCTCTAAGATAACGAAATACATGCTTGCCTGCCTTCCAGAAGAGCTTGGTTGGCTTAACCATAGCTTGTGACAGTTGGTTAACAACATAGCATATATCGGGTCGTGTATTGACCGAATACATAAGCGACCCCACCAACTGTCGATAAACAGTGGCATCCACTACCTCCGCCGAGGTAGCATCCTCCTTCCTCCAACCTCCAGGAAGAGGAGTATTCACGAGCTTGCGACCATGGCTGTTTCTCTCGTGTCTCCACGAGCATACTTACTAGAAAAGGTCAATCCATCACTACGGCTGCAACATTTCTAATCCCAGAAATAATAGAGCCAAGTCTTCATCTCAAACTCTACGGCAAGATCCTCCTTGTGAAAGTATCCATGAGCTCATCACCCATCAAAATCGGATCATCTACATACGGTACAATGATCGACAACTTCCCCTACTGCCACAATCTGGTACGAGTTAGGATCCGCCTCACTCTTGGAGAATCCAAGTCAGGTAGAATAAATGTGTCTCTAAGTAGTAATACCAAGCACAAGGTGCTTGATTCAACCCGTACAGTGCTCTCTTGAGTCTGCACACATGAGACTCACTGCTGAAGATCTCAAAACCTTCGGGCTGCTCTATGTACACCTCCTCCTCAATGACTCCATTGAGGAACGCAGTCTTCACATCCATCTGATGGATGTGCCACCCCATCTGCGATGAGAGAGCTAGGATCGTTCGTATGGAAGAGTACCTTGCGACAGGTGCAAAGGTCTCCTCATAATTGATCCCCTTGATCTATGAGAAGCCTTAGGAAAAAAATCTTGCCTTATACTTCTCCACACTCCCGTCAGCCACCTGCTTCACTTTGTAGATCCATCACGAACCCACCACTGATTTCCCCTTCGGCCTTGGGACAATATCCCATGCACTGTTTCTGACAATCGAATCATACTCTTCCACCATGGCATCTGCCCATGCGGGGTCCTGCACAGCTTCCTCGAAAGAGGATGGCTCTGTCACGACACATTTGCTTACAAGAGCCATGTATCCAGTGTACCGGTCCGGTGACTGTCTCTTCCTGCGTTGTGTTGTAGGTGGTCCTACAACCTTCTCTACATCTTGAGCCAGTCGCTCAACTTCTCTAGTGCGCTTGCACCCTCTGATGGTTGGCACTGCATGAGTGGTCTCTTCCACTCCATGAACTTCCTCTTGTGGCTGATCCACATCCTGAAGCTCATCCTGAGGAACTAATAGCTCCTCATCTGCATGCAAGTGTGGCTCCCTCTCAAGTGAAAACTTCATGGCTTTCTCCTCCTGAAATTTGATATCCCGTCGCACAACAGTCTTGCGACTGTCCGGCAAATACACACGATAGTTGTGGGGCGTATCAGTGTACCCCAAAAATATCCCAACCTCTGCGGTTGGATCCAGCTTCTTCCTGGAATCCTTCGTCACATGCATGTAGACAGGTGAACCAAAAATCCTCAAATGGGAAATGTCAGGTCTCTTACCAGAAAATGCCTCCTCCAGTGTACTCATGCCAAGTATCTTGTGAGGACAACGGTTCTGCACATATACTGCAGTATTGCATGCCTTTGCCCACAAGTGAAGGGGTATGTCTTGATCATGCCACATCGCCTGTGCAGCATCCACGATCGTTCTATTCTTCCGCTCAGTAACCCTGTTCTGCTGTGGGTTATGAGCTGCAATGAGCTCTCTCTGAATTCCTTTTGTGTTGCAAAATTCCTTGAATTTAGTAGAGATGAATTCACCACCATTGTCACTCCTAACAGCCTTCACATGCTTCCCCGACTCCTTCTCAACCAATGCCTTGAACTCACTAAACTTTGAGTATGTCTCGCTCTTCTTCTGCATGAAGAAGATCCAACACTTCCGAGAAAAATCATCAACAAAGATCACATAGTATTTGTGCTTTGCTGTCAAAGCTACTGAGAAAGGTCCACACACGTCTGTGTGAATTCTCTCAAGGATCGTCGTGGCATGACTATCCTTCTTGTGAAAGGTGGCTTTCACAAATTTTCCCAAGGTACACCCCTTGCACTAATCTGACTGTGCAAGAGTGCCCTTAGGAAGCCCAGTAGAAATCTGCTGCAGTATCTTCAAAGCTCCATGGTGAAGGTGGCCCAATCTCCGGTGCCACAGCTCGCCATCATCCCAGCTCACCACTCCTTCCACCTTGCATGCCATTGCTACGCAGCCATATACTTGCAACTGATAAAGGTTCTTGATTCGAACCCCTATCTTCCAGGTTTCTCCAGTTGTCTTACTGCACAGGAAAGCCTTTCCCTCACTGAAGACAACATCATACCCCTTGTCTTCCAACATCGCCACAGAGATCAGATTCTTCTTCAATCCTGGAACATGCATCACTTCCTTCAATATGAAGGGTTTAACAGACTCCCTCTCAAAGGAAATGGTACCGATACCGGTCGCACTGTATCTACCATCATCGCCCATCTCGATGTGCACTCCAAGATCTTTCTCATCCATATCTGAAACAGATCTCGATCTCCAGTCATGTGAAAAGACGCACCACTGTCCAAGAACCATACTGATCCCATCACAATTGATACCAAGCATGCGATCAAAGAAAAATCTAGCTCAAACTGCGAGGCTAAGGCCTCTCCCACTGCAGATCCAGCAGCATGCTTATTTTTCTTCTTCTGTGGACAATTTGTGGCATAATGTCCGTGCTGGTGACAGTGAAAGCACTTCACCTTGGACATGTCTTGCTTCTTGCGTTTCGCACCAGAATGAGAAGCTTTCTTGTTCTTCCCCTTTTTTTCTTTGGCAGCCAAAGCACAATTTTATTCATCAAATGCCTTTGATGAAGGTCTGTCCCTGGTATTCTGCCTTATCTCCTCTTGCATGAGATTGGACCAAAGTCGCTCCCATCCCGGCAATTTCTCCCGACCATTGACAGAGTCCTGATAGGAATGCCACCTCTTCAGAAGACCAAGGAGAGCCAGGTCCACCAATTCCTCCTCATCGACAGTCACCCCCACACTTCCCAGCTCATCCCTGCATTGGGTGAACTTCGTGAGGTACTTGGCGATACTGTCGCCTTTCTCCATCTTAATGTTTCTGAGTTTGTCCTTGAGCACCAACTTCCTCTGGTCGCTCTTTCTTTGGAATAGATCTGTCAACACTTTCGACATCAAGTATGGAGAATCGTTTCCATGCAGGCTGGATACAATGTGATCCTTCACGCCCTCCAACAGAATCCTTCGACATTTCGCCATCTTCTTTTGCCAAGCTTCAACTTGAGTAGCATCAGTAGGCTTTGGGATCTTAGCATATATGGAATCCTTCAGCCCATTATCATCTAATACCGCCTCCATCTGGTCCTTCCATGCAAAATAATTCGAACTGCCCTCAAGGGCATATTCCATTCGCAATCCGTTGAAAGACATTTCAACTCTGGCACCAAGAAAACTACTGCAAATTCGAATTCCAAATTCTGCTGCAAATTCGAATTCCACCAGCTCAAAACTCAACTGCTTCTGGATCTGTGAGAACAAATTATTTCTAGCACAGAGATAGATTGTAGGGGCATTTACAGGATATATCACCTTTCAAAGAAAGGATGGATCCAGAGGCTACCTGGCCCGTTACAGACTCTGTCTACCGAAATAATTGTAATCACTGTAATAGATCCGATGATCAATCTCGCTCCGATACCATGTAGAAATTTGAATAATTTGCTGAGTTATTCACCGATATTATCCTGATTATACACTATTTAAGCTTCATGCATAATACATAACCTCCTCTATAATTGATCATCAATATGCAGAAATAGAAAGCAGTCACATGCGCTCATTAAAACATAATCAAGAACACATATCAACACAGTATGTAATGGGGAAAGAAATAGCTGAAACCCCCCAACTATCCGTATATTATAATGATAGAGAACATGTAACAATACATAGCACAATACTCCTCACAAGTACTTAGTACTATCTCCAAAAAGTTACACACAAACTAATTGAGATTTGAACAAGTCATGGGTTCAAATCTCATCCACAAGTCTGCCTGCCTCTACTGCGCAATCCAAGTTGATTAATGATGAGATCCAAGTTCGAATCCCACTAGCTCCAACTGCGCAATCCTCATTGGCAATCTCCATCAATGTGTGTGCAAATCTCATGCACAATCATGGTCACAACTGATAGTCACACTCACCCTTTCACCCACCTCTAACACTGTTCTCCACTGAACTGTCCATGCATTGCAGTTAACTGATGTGTTCTTTAGTTGATTTATGAGTTAATAATTAGTGAATTAGTTAATAATTAATTCACACCACTCATCACTAGTGTATTTTTCAGTTAGACTAAATACAACTAGTTCAACTAAGTTAAACAGAACACAACTCCACCAACTGTCTCATCAACTCCACCAAACTCTGCCACATGAGTTCTAACTGAATTAAACCATGAAATAGCTCAACTAACCCTTAGTAAAAGCGTATTTCCTTCTGTCAGCTGCATGTGCCACATTCAAGCATCAAACTGAAGTGCTCCAAGAGGATAAGATAATGTTTATAGTCTAAATATTATTAAGGGTTAATAATATTTGACTGTTCTATTTTTGGCCCGGCAGTCTAAAAATAGAAACCACCCAATGTCTAAAAATATAGGTCCATATATTTTTACCAACTCGACCAATCATCCATAAATAGCATCCTGCAACTCATAGACCATGATCCATATGTCTAAAAATAGACTTTGCGCCAAAATAGCCTGCGGGCCCACTTAGTGAAGGCGACTTCATTTCACTAAGCTCCATCATCTTGTTGCATTTTCAACATGTCATATTAAAAAGCAACACCATTCAAGTACAACATTTCCAATAGCTAGATACTCAGTCAGAAAACATCTTCCTCGGCCTATATTACTACTTTACACAGAGACTATGTCTCAAAATAAATAGCTTTCAATTCTCTGATAACTGATCAAAAACCTTTACAATGAGTTTCTTCATGAATTTATAGCTCCAGTGGAGCACAAAATCTAGGTGAAACACTAAATGAAGCATTAAACTCAGAAAAGAAAGAGGGCTGAAGCCCATTCTGTTTAAACCCTATGCATTTATCTCTGGCACTCTTTTGGATGCAAGAGTGGTCTTCTTCTGGCTTCCATTTATTCTAGGCATATCTCTGATATACTCTGCTGCAGCATTTTGTAGTAATTCTAGTGAATAAACAAAAAGGTAAATAAATGATGCTAGGGTCTGCCATGCTCCATAACAAATGCTCTAGTAGCATAGGACTGCTCTGTCAGGGTGGAAATCTTCACTTGGACACAAAGTAGACTGAAACAATAATGTGTACCGTGTCCTTTCATTGAGAAAAACATTCTGCTGATGTAGAAAACCTGATATACATTAATTTTTGCGCTCTGTACCCTCTGTGTGATCCATGACGTCTTCAATCTGGTACTTTTCCTCTAAAATGCTGAGTTAAGGTGCAATGATCTCCATTTTCATGCCTTAAACTCTCTGCTGCTCCATTTCTGTCTCTGTCGGTGAATTATGCACTTTTAATGGCTCTGGGGAGGTTTTACAGAGTTCAAACCCTGTTCTTTAATGCGATTCTTGTCATGGCTCCTTCCCAGGATTTCTTCCTGATCTCGGCCTCTAAAAAATGGCCCTTTCTGTGTTTTTTGCCGCTGTAATAAAGACTGTGTAATCATGGCGGCTTTCACCATCTGATAACCCTACAAAACATGAAAACCTGTTAAGAAAAACCATGCATGGAAGTGGTGGATGCAACGGGGACGGCGAGAATGGCTGTGCAGACTGGTGAGATGGCGGAAAAGTGTAGGATCATGGTGGGAGGGTTGCAGAATGGTGGCGCAGTGGGAAAATGTAGTTGGAGGGTGGCGAGAATGGAAATTTTAATGTAAAACATTAACATTTGACTTTTGAAAGAATATATATATAGGGACCGGTGAAAGATGTGATGAGACACGTGGAATGGTGACGTGGCGAGACCGCTCAACGGCGGGCGTGTGAATAAATCTAGACTGCCTGATCTCAAGAGGAGATCGATGGCTGAGGACACGGCAGAGGGCGATATAAACTGGACCATCCTATCTCAAGAGGGGATTGACGGTGGAAATCATATCGGAGGGTGACTGATGGCGGGCCAGTGGTACGGATACCTTGTGTTAACTCCAGTGCATCTTTGCAGCGCCAGGACCATTGGATGGACGATCGCAGATCGGACGGTGTATATGCATATCACACCAGGTCAACTGCCAAATGATAACGCACGATGGGGGGGGGGGGTGGGGGCGGTTTTGAAATAGTGACAAAGCCACGTGTCGGGCGGTGAGTGGAATCGCTCTGAAAATAAAATTACCTCCCATCCTCCAAACGCGGTGTGATGGAAAGCAGCGGATTTTGAACAGTGCACATTGCGGGGACCACCAGGCAGGTGAACCTCTGACCATTGATCTGGTGGGTTAAATGGACGACTGTGATGTGATCTGAGTGGTGAACAGGCTGAATGGTGGACATTGCGGGGAACACAACGACTATCGGATGGCCGGGAAATCAATGATTAGAAACACTCCTGATAGCCAAACGCGCTAAGCGCTTTTCGAGCTAGCGCCTGGTTTTGGTGCCCGAGTCACGTGGGGAAAAGGTCAAGGGGGCTGGCTTGAAGGGGGCTAAGACCCATATATGTCAAAATGTGGGTTTTCAACCTTTTTCAATGTAGTTCAAGGCCAGAAATGGGTAACGATAGAGAAAAAGAGGGGAATTAAACCAAACAAGGGGTGGGTGTATGATTTGAAGGGGGTTTTGGGATAATTGAAGGAAAAACGGGAGCGATTTTGGGGGGTGGAAATAGGGGGACTTTGGCAAAGGGAAAAAGGGATGAAAAGAAGAATTCTGCGGGGGTACAAGGAGCAAATAAAGGTCTTTTGGAGCACAATTTTTAAAATCAGTGAGGCTTTGTAGCTGGAAACAGTAGTGGGGATTTATCAAAGGACAAGGGCATAAAGATGCTTCAAGGATGATGTGTTTTCAGGGGAAATGCATTCCTTGAAGGCTCAAAAACATTTTAGTCCCCTGTTTGCCTGTTGAAAAAATCATAGGGGGCTAACAGTGGCTCCACATGGGGATGGATTCTTCTTGAAGGAGTCAAGAATACAGAAGATAAATCTTTGGTGTAGGCCAGATGCCTGGTGCTTGACCCATCAATTTTCTTTCTTGGATCAGCTTCCACAAATCATGAAGACATCATATCAGCAGTAAAATTTCTCCCAAACAACTACCTACCCAGACTATAGTCCTAATATTTTTTCTTCTGGGTGCATTTGGAATTGCAGACCCTTTACATCATCAATTTTTACAAGAAGGAAAATAAACCTATTCTACTTCTACCCTTATTACTCCATGAGACCAGATTAAACTGTTGGTCTCATATTTTCTCTACCTAAACTAGTATCTGCTAGGATTAAACTGTCTAGCAGATTTCTTCTCTACATTCTAAGACAGAAATTGAAAACATTCAAACCAGGATTAGATTGTCTGACTTGCTAGACCTTGCAGAAATTAAAACAACTAACTACATGCTCACAGGCTGATATTTATTTCAGACTTCCTACCCACCCTACTCTAACTGGAAATCTCTGATGCTCTAGGTGATACAATAAGGCAAATGCAGCCAGTCAAGCAGTAGCAAAAAAGGGAAGAAGAACTGATTGATCAACAGAGATAGTCATAGGATGCTCTGCATGTGGATCTTCAAAGTTGAGGCCACCAGCAGTGGTGACCAATTCTGATGTATTTGGCTCCTGCAAAAGATTAATTCTTGAGGGGTTGAGCCAATCAGGGCCTCCATGTATTCTACCATAGGATCAACAAAAACATGATGAAAACTTTTTTCTTCAAAACCTCCCATGACTGGTAGGCTGTCTGCATCCTGGGCATTTTCAATCATTGCATCTGCAATGTGGCCTCTATAATCACACTCCTCCTTTTCATGGTTGGGAGTATTTGGAAGATGAGCATAAACCAGAAATACCTCTTCTTCCTCTGGATCAAGACAAAGATGTTTGTGGGAAAGAAGATCTCGTTCATCTTCACTGCAGCCTAAGCTAGAGGGCTCATTATATTCGACAGTGTTGTCCTCTAGTAACGCAGGCTGGTTCTGCTGAAATGGACTGAACTCTGTGAAAAAATCAACATATTCTTGAGCGGGGGCTTCTTTGATTACCTTAATCCTTTCGGGAGAAGGCTCAGGATATTCATTCCGCTCAAGATTTTCTTCATCTCTTTCCTCCTTGTCCTCTGCACTGAAGAGATGATGGCTTCCATCCTCTCGGCAAGTATAACTGATGTTTGCATATAAAGCAGAGAGAATATTCAATGAATCTTTGTCTGCTATCATGCTTTCAATGCTTTCTCCATCAGTATCTTAGATGGCCTGCATTGGCTCATCATTTTCTTGAAGTTGATGGTCGTGATCTTCCTTCCATGAATCTACTGATGATGGCCCTGCAAGCTCAGTTTCCCTTTGGAAAAAATCATCATCAGAAAAATCATCATTAGATAAATCATAATTATAAGCAACGTCACCCATCAAATCTTCAGGACTCTCGGCAAGTCTTTCTTCAAAATAGTCTGCAAGTTCATTTTCTGATTCAAGCTCTAGCTCATCATACATGCTTGGCATGTGGCTTCTATCTTGCAGTGATCTAGTTTGTCTTTCTTGAGGACAAGGATCATGTCTTTTCCAATCATCATTTCTGGTTTCAGCCTCATATTCTCCCTATTATGTGTTTAGCAGGGTATTGGCAGTCTCTATCAATCTTTCCAGCTTGTTTTCTAAAGAGATTTGCCTTATTTGATCTGCTCGGTCTTTCTTTGTGGCTTTTAACCTTTCCTCTCTACACTTTATGTTGAATTCGACAGTAATTTCCACGTTATGTATTTCCTCCAGGCTTGAAGGCTCTCTTTCCCTTATATGGAATTCCACCTCGGGGTCAAAAGAACTCGGATAGTGCACTAGGGCCCATCCTAGAGGTGGTTTTATATCAGAAGGTATTGCATGATATGCCTTGTTTAACCTAGCTGAAAATTCTTGTACTGTCTCACTTGGCCGCCTTTTCAAATTTTGATACTCTCCTAGGATGAGGAGAGCATTCTTAGGGGCTGCCCATTTATCAAGGAAAACTTGAGAAAATTGGTGAAAGTTGAAAATGGTTGCCACTAGAAGGCCTTTGAACCAACTCTTAACATTTCATTATAAATACAAGGCAAACATTCTAATGAACACATCATATTCTTCTACTTCAGACAATTCAAGTAAATCCTCAAGGTTTTGAACATGTTCTTCAGCAGTGGCCCTTTTATTTTCTCCATCAAAAAGAGGCAGCTGGTTTATAAGTTCTGAAGGAAGGGATTGGAAAATAAGAGGTAAACCCAGAGGCTTATATCTTTCTATGACCTTTGTAGGTTTAGGTGGTATAACAATGGACTCATGGCTGCTTGAAGCTTCTTCAGGAGTGGGAGATACAACATGGCCCTCTTGTTCCACCAGGTTCTTCACAGGAGTATAGGTCTGCTCATGGTCTGAAGATTGAGGCTTGAGATCTTTCCCATACTCATTGTGGGTCTCATCTTTGTACACTTGATTAGGCTTGAAGTAGGACAGAACATAGTGGTAGACTAAAAAAAATGAATTCTTTAAACCAAATCCAACCCATGTGTTCTATCCTTCTATGAGGCCTGGCCATATTTCAGGTTCTTCCTCCAGTGGAGTCTTTGAGAGTTATGGAGTGTGGAGTCACCAGGTGGATGAATTTGACTGTTTGGAGCAGGCTAATGTCCACCACTAGTAATTGAATGCCAATCTAACCAGAGATCTTGGGTATTTTGAGTGCCTAAGAGTATGTAAGATAAAATGCACTCAACTCCCTAGCAGTGTCACCATTATGTTGGGGTTCCCATGTTTTGGCCAAATTGGCAAGACCAAAAGATGAGACAACATCAGAACCACTTTCAGACCTCAAGATATATCCCTCCTGGATCCAGAGAGGGATATATCTATGATATTTCAAAGTTATATGACTTCGAAGCTCAAAGGTTAATATATTAGGGTAGTTATAGGCACATGGTTTGCTTGTTTGATTGTTTGTTTGGTTGTTGGTTATCAGGAAATAAGGGTTCAATATAATACAAGGATGAGCAAAGAGGATTTTAGGCAGGGGTGAAGTATTCCAGGGAGCGTTCAAGACCATTGGGCAATGGAGTCAGGAAAGGGTTTATTTTCTATTCAATGTGCAGGCTTTCAGTTGGGCTAGTCATCTAAAACATTGGATCTTAAGGATGATAGTGTGGTATGGAATGGTAAGTGAGGAGGAAGCAACAAATATTTAGAAAAAAAATTTAAAGACCTGAGATTAGAGAGAGACTTTGAACTCTCAATGCTTCGGCCTCCAACTTGAGGGATCTTAGAAAGGTTCAATCAATTGAAAAGGATCCTAGTGAGATAGAAATAGGGTTCTAGACCTCCCAGTGTTCCCAATTATTTAAATTAAATCCTAACAAGAACATCTAAGAACAGATTCATTTAATTCATACATCAGCTAGCAGGCAATAACATCCACTACACTGGTTAAATCAACTGAAATCAACTCTTAGATAACACATTTAGTAGAAAACATCAAAGGCAAGGAGAGCAGAAACATAGGGTACCTAACAAGGGTAAATCCTATGCCAGATTTCTGATGCGATCCAGTAGAAATGAAATGAAACAGAATGTAAATTAAATGCAAATACAGAGTTATAAGAACATCACCGCTGCTTCGGATCAGGATCCAAAGAAATGTGCTTGTCATATTAAAAAGCACCACCAGTCAAGTACAACATTTCCAATAGCTAGATACTCAGTCAGAAAGCATCTTCCTCGGCCTATATTACTACTTTACACAAAGACTATGTCTCAAAAGAAATAGCTTGCAATTCTCTGATTACTAATCAAAAACCTTTACAATGAGTTTCTTCATGAATTTATAGCTCCAGTGGAGCAGAGAAGGTAGGTGAAACACTAAATGAAGCATTAAACTTAGAAAAGAAAGAGGGCCAAAGCCCATTCTATTTAAACCCTGCACATTTATCTCTGGCACTCTTTTGGATGCAAGAGTTGTCTTCTTAAGGATTCCATTTACTCCGGGCATGTCTCTAATGTAATCTGCTACAGCATTCTGTAGTACTTCTGGTGAATAAACAAAAAGGTAAATAAATGATGCTAGGGTCTACCATGCTACATAACAAATGCTCTGGTAGCATAGGACTGCTCCGTCAGGGTGGAAATCTTCACTTGGACACAAAGTAGAATGAAAAAATAAAGTGTACCATGTCCTTTCATGGATAAAAACATTCTACTGATGTAGAAAACCTGATATACATTAATTTATGTGCTCTATACCCTCTGTGTGATCCATGACATCTTCAATCTGGTACTTTGCCTCTAAACCGTTGAGTTAAGGTGCAAAGATCTCCATTTTCATGCCTTAAACTCTCTGGTGCTCCATTTCTGTCTCTGTTAGTGAAATTTTCACTTTTAAGGGCTCTGGGAGGTTTTACAGAGTTCAAACCCTGTTCTTTAATGCAAGTCCTGTCATGACTCCTTCCCAAGCTTTCTTTGTGATCTCGGCCTCTAAAAAATGGTCCTTTCTGTGTTTTTTGCCACTGTAATAAAGACTGTGTAATCATGGTAGCTTTCGCCATATGATAACCTTGCAAAACATGAAAACCTATTAAGAAAAACCATGCATGGAGGTGGTGGATGCAACGTGGACGGTGAGAATGGCTATGCAGACTAGTGAGATGGCAGAAAAGTGTAGGATCGTGGTGGAAAATGCAGTGGGAGGCTTGCAGAATGGTGGCGCAGTGGGAAAATGAATTTGGAGGGTGGAAAGAATGGAAATTTTAATGTAAAACATTAACATTTTACCTTTGAATGAATATATATACAGGGACGGGCAAAAGATGTGATGAAACATGTGGAATGGTGACATGGCGAGACCGATCAACGACAAGCATGCGAATAAATCTGGACTGCCCAATCTCAAGATGAGATCGACGGCTGAGGACACGGCAGAGGGTGATTGAAACTAGACCGTCCTATCTCAGGAGGGCATCGACAGTGGAAAACATATTGGAACGCGACGGATGGCGGGCCAGGGGTACGGATACCTTGGGTTAACTCCCGTGCATCTTTGCGGCGCGAGGACCGTTGGATGGACGATCGCAGATCGAACGGTGTATATGCATATCGCGCCAGGTCAAATTCTGAACGATAACGCATGATGGGGGGGGGTTGTTTTGAAATAGTGATAGAGCCACGTGTTGGGTGGTGAGTGGAATCGCTCCGAAAATAAAATTACCACCCATCCTCCAAACGCGGTGCGATGGAAACTGGCGTATTTTGAACAGTGCACATTGCGGGGACCACCAGGAAAGTGAACCTATGACCTTTGATCTGGTGGGTTAAACGGACGACTGTGTTGTGATCTGAGTGGTGAACGGGGTTAACGGTGGATGTTGCAGGGAACGCGACGACCGTCAGATGGCCGGGAAATCAACGATTAGAAATTCTCCCGATAGCCAAACATGCTAAGCGCTTTTCAGGCTAGCGCTTGGTTTCGGCGCCCGGGTCACATGGGGAAAATGTCAAGGGGGCTGGCCTGAAGGGGGCTAAGACCCATATATGTCCAAATGTGGGTTTTCAACCTTTTTCAATGCAGTTCGAGGCTAGAAATGGGTAACGATAGAGAAAAAGAGGGGAATTAAACCAAACAAGGGGTGGGTGTAGGATTTGAAGGGGGTTTTGGGATAATTTAAGGAACAAGGGGAGGGATTTTGCGGGTTGGAAAGAGGGGGACTTTGAAAAAGGGAAAAAAGGATGAAACGAAGAATTCTGCAGGGGTACAAGGGGCAAATAAAGGTCTTTTGGAGCACAATTTTTACAATCAGTGAGGCTTTGTAGCTGGAAACAGCAGTGGGGTTTTATTAAAGGACAAGGGCATAAATAGGCTTCAAGGATGATGTGTTTTCAGGGGAAATGCATTCTGACGCAGTCACTCCACTGAAAGTCAACACACTCTCTACTTTCGTTACCCTCATTTCCCGTGGTCCTCTTTCGCACTCTCGCAATGTTATTTATCAATTTTGGGAAAATTGATAAATAAATATGAATGTAGCTTTTATAATGTTATTTTATAATCCCAGCTTATATATATACATACTCCAACTATGATTCACCATATAATCAACTTTCTCCCTTTTTAATAATACAGTGAGCCGACGGGATATTTTTTCAATAGTTTATAACAATTACCTTTGTAATGGGAGGTAGATCTGGCCCCACCTGTATCCTGTGGACCAATCAACGTGGGCGTCGTACCAGGCTAAATATCGAGCATCTCTGTCGAACTAGGACCATTCGATGACCTCCTCTCGAATCAACGGCTCGAGCTCATTCCTCTCGGCAACTTCGATCCTGTCGTTAACGCGTGAAATATACACAGAAAGGTGGTTTCGTCGGACGTCAAATCCGCTACGTGTCGATTCTTGTATGGAATCGCTCCACACTCCGGTAATACCACCTCCATGCCAAAGGTGGTACAGAATCGGGGAAACCCGCATTTGCAAATCCATTCCATTTTTCCTACTACAGTAATAAACTACGGTTCCGTCGGGGTTCGGGCTCCATTGTATCGATTAACTCCAGGTTTCATTACAGTGTATTCGATAGGACTCAATGCAACCATGCGATAAAATAGGGTTATTCTTTTATACGGGAAAAGTCACCAATATTAACCATGATTTTCTATACAGAGCACGCCACGAGGGCTTTTCTTAATTGCGCAGGGATTATTAAAATGGATTTGGAGATCAAACAATAGAGGTAGGGGAAATCATGCGGGAGTTCATCACTTCTCGATTAGGCAATCTTTTCACATTTAAGAAATTGGTGCGATACTGAGATAATGCACAGAACTATTTAACTGGAAGCGATTTGAAATACATAGAGTTACTGCAGAATTCCTCTATTATTTCTCTTCTCATCTATTCCCCCCTCATACATTCGAGGTTTTACAATTATATACATATATTGATGACTCTTCGGTTCCTTTGAGAGGATCGTTCTAGAAACCAACAGTCTATTACAATTTATTCAATAACTGAAATATGACAGCTAAGAAACTAAGCTATTCGACTTCCTCTAACTCTAATTAATCTAAAGAGTTACAATCAGCTAAGGTATTGACACCTAGCTGTAATAATTTGAATGCTTCCAAACCCTCCTAGCCACAACATGTGGACAAAACTTCCTACATTGCTGGCCAGTGTCCAATGCCCCTGCATCAGACTCCTAAGGGAAATTTTCTTCATGGGCTCCTGTCCATGAGCTCCTCCACTGATCTGTTGATCTTCTGCAGCATTTCTTCAATCATCCAAGTGGCATCTTCCCCTGGTTTATCCTTCCATTTGATCAAGTACTGGAAGTACTCTTGTCCTCTGGTCTTCCTGAATACTCTTTTGTCCAATATCTTCTCTGGTTGCAATGGATGTGCTGGTGGTAGCTGCTCTTTCCACTCAATCTGCTCCTTGTCTGCTGATCCTTCTTCTGCACCATCATCCTCATACTTGTACAAATATGTAACATTAAAAATGGGAGATATTCCAACATCAGGTGGCAATTCAATCTCATAAGCATTTGCAGAAAAATTTCTAAGTATCTTGCATGGCCCAATCTTTTTGAACTTCAATTTGTTGTACTGCTTCTTTGGGAACCTCTCCTTCCTCAAGTGTGCCAAAACCCGATCTCCTACTTCAAAATGAACTTCTCTTCTCCTCAAGTCTTCTCTGGTTTTATATTTGATGTTGCTGCCTTGTAATTGCTATTTCACTTGTTCATGTATGGCTTGGATCTCTGAAGAAAATTCTTCACCATCTGCACTCCTTAACTCTGATCTTCCCAGATTTCTTAATTCTGATATTCCTCTGGGATGCATTCCATAAAAAATATGAAATGGAATTTGCCTTGTGCTCCTGTTTGGTGAATCATTATATGCATATTCTTCCTGAGGCAAAATATGATCCCACTGATTGGGATGTTCTCCTGCAAGACTCCTCAACAAATTTCCCAGACATCTATTCACAACCTCAGTCTGTCCATCAGTCTGAGGATGATAAGCTGAGCTGAAACTCAGTTTAGTGCCAAGTTTCTTCCATAGTGTCCTCCAAAAATGACCCACAAATCTGGTGTCTCTGTCTGAAACAATACTCTTGGGCAAACCATGCAATCTAACAACTTCTTTGAAAAACAAGTTAGCAACATGGGTGGCATCACTTGTTTTATAGCATGGAATAAAATGTGCCATTTTGGAGAATCTCTCCACCACAACAAAGACTGCATCATTCCCTCTTTGAGTCTTGGGCAGTCCTAGAACAAAATCCATACTCACCATGTCCCAAGGCCTGTCTGGAATAGGCAAGGGAGTATACAATCCTGCATTCTGGCTCCTTCCTTTAGCATCTTGACAAATCTTGCACTTCTTCACAAACTTGTCCACTTCTGTTCTCATCTTGGGCCGGAAATAAAATTGACTCAGCTGTTCATAAGTCTTATTAGTACCAAAGTGTCTAGCAAGTCCACCACTATGCTTTTCTTTGATCAAATTTTCTCTCATGGAACATTTTGGTATACACAGTTGATTCTTTCTCAATAACAAGTCTTCCTGCAGGAAATAATCTAGCCACTAACTTCTATCTGTCAAAATAGGGTTATTACATGCTTCAAATGCTTCTTTAAAATCAGGATCTGTTTTATATAATTCTTTGAGAAAATCGAATCCTGCAACTTCAAAATTAGTCTCTTGAACAAGCAAATGTCTCCTACTCAAAGCATCAGCTACTTTATTGGCTTGGCCACTTATATGTTTCAAAACAAAATTAAAAATTTGGAGGTACTCAACCCATTTAGCATGCTTATGTTTCAACTTGGGCTGCTGTAAAATATACTGCAAAGCATGATTATCAGAATACAATACAAACTCCCTGGACATCAAATAATGTCTCCACTTCTTCAGTGCTTGAACAATTGGATAGAATTCCTTTTCATAAGAGGAATACTTTCTCCTGGTGTCATTTAAATTCTCACTGAAATAGGCTACAGGCCTATCATCCTGACTCAAAACAACTCCAATGGCCTCCCCACTAGCATCACATTTTACTTGAAACGGTTTGGTGAAATCAGGCAAAATTAAAACAGGCTTCTCTGTTATCTTTTTCTTTAAAACTTTAAAATTTCTCTCTGCTTCAGCAGTCCACTTAAATGGTTGTTTGCTCTTCTTTATGGTCTCAATTATGGGTGCATTAATCTTACTGAAGTTTCTTATAAACTTTATGTAAAAACTAGCGAGTCCATGGAAACTTCTTACCTCAAAAACATTCCTGGGTGAAGGCCACTCCACAATTTCCTTAACATTTTCTAAGTCCATCTTCAATCCTTCTACAGAAACAGAAAAACCCAAATACACCAACTCTTCCTTCATGAATGAGCATTTCTTCAGATTTATCAGCAGTTTCTCTTGGTGCAGCTTCTTCAAGACATGATTAAGATGCCTTAAATGTTCTTCTCTAGTTCTGCTGAAAACTAAAATATCATCCAGATACACTATCACAAATTTACCAATGAAATCTTTCAATACTTCATTCATAAGTCTCATAAAAGTGCTAGGTGCATTAGACAACCCAAAAGGCATTACCATCCATTCATACAGTCCTTCATTTGTTTTAAAAGCAGTTTTCCACTCATCACCCTCTCTAATTCTAATCTGATGGTATCCACTCTTTAAATCTATCTTTGAGAAATATTTAGCACCACTCAAACAGTCCATCAAATCCTCAATTCTGGGCAAATGGAATCTGTACCTGATTGTGATCTTATTAATTGCTCTGGAATCAGTACACATCCTCCAGCCTCCATCCTTCTTTGGGCTCAAAACTGCTGGTACTGCACATGGACTCAGACTTTCTCTGATCAGTCCTTTGTCCACCAATTCCTGTACTTGTCTCTTGATTTCTTCATTTTATTTGGGAGTCACTCTATAGGCTACCTTGTTTGGTAGATTTGAACCAGGGATAAAATATATCTGATGGCTGATCTTTCTCACAGGTGGCAGCTCATCAGGTAAATCATCCACAATAATGTCATAATATTCATCTAACATCTCTTGGATTTCTATTGGCAAATCGGAAATCTTTGTAGAAGTAAGAACTTCTTTTGGTTTGAAAACTAAAGCAAATCTTACCTCTTCTTCTTCTATCTGCTGCAGATATTCCTTCCTGCTCATCTACAAGGTCTTTGGATCAATCACTCTACTGGATGGCTCTCCTTCTTCCATGGGAATCAATATATGATGTACCCCATCTTTGAAGAACTTGTAAGTGTTCTTCTTGCCATCATGCACTGCTGCTCTGTCAAACTGCCAAGGTCTACCCAGCAGTATATGACACACATCCATGGGAATTACATCACACAAAAATTTGTCCTTGTATTTGCCCATTTACAGCTCTATCTCACATTGTTCTCTCACAACCAGCTGGTGCCCTTTATGCAGCCAGGACACCCTATAGGGAGTGGGGTGCTCCCTAGTCTTCAGCTTCATTTTTTCTATCACCTCGGTGGAAACCAAATTTTTTGTGCTGCCACTATAAATGATCAGCTGGCAGCATTTCCCTCGGACTTTGCATATGCTCCTAAACAAAGTCTTCCTTTGTGCAGGCTCAGTGACTTCTTTGGTTTGTTTCAACAGAACCTTATTAACCACCAAGGACTCTCCCCTCTCTGGAAGAACTTTTTCTTCAATTTCTACTTCTTCTTCAACTTGGGAAACAACAAAATTTCTTGGACCAACACCCACATTCTCTGGACATTCATAGTGCTTGTGTCCCAATCCTTGATACCTATAACACCTCAGTTCTCTGCCTCTGCCTCTGTCTCTGCCTCCTCTTCCTCTTCCTCTGTAAGAACCCCTTCTTCCATTTTCATCCTCCTCTATAGATGCATTCTGAGGTGAGCTACTATTAGCTCCATCCCTGGGTGTAGGCTTTCCCCTACCACCCTAACTTCCATTCCCACAGAAAGTACCTCTCTTCTTGGCAGATTGTTTCCTCAGGAGTTTCTCCTCTGCTTTCAAGGCCATCTGGTATGCCTCTTCCACTGTCTTAGGAGACAGAAGGCCAATCTCATCTTGGATCTCCAGCTTGAGACCATTCAAATATCTGGCAGTCTTCTCAGGTGTGTCTTTCAATTGCCCAGATCTTATGCTCACTCTGTAGAATTCCTCTGTGTATTATTTTACTGTCAGCAACCTCTGTCTCAGGTTCTGCATTTGTCTATATAATGTCAGCTGATATCACTGGGTAAGAATTTACCTTTTAGTTTAGCCATCATTCTGGTCCATCTCTTGATAGGTTGCTTGCCAACTCTCCTCCTCTCTGCCTGCACTCCATCCCACCAAAGTGCAGCATGTCCTTTCAGCTTTGTCACTGCAAATTTGACCTTCTTGTCTTCACTTATTTATTCATAATCAAAACACTTGTTTAGTTCATTTATCCAGTCCACCAGCTCCTCTGGATTCATTCCTCCTGCATAGCTTGATACTTTGATCCTGGGCTTAACCGTGGACCCCAGAACAGTTCTGAGGAGCCTCAGGTCAGGAGGAATTTCAATTTCTTCTGCTGCTTTTGTTTTTGGTTCACTGGTGTCTTCAGGATCCCCGGTCTATCTTCGCTCCATGGCATCCATTTTGGCCTCGACCCTCTGCAACATCCCCAACACCTCTTCGTTGGCAACAGGTCTTCTTCTGCCAGCACCTCTACCAACTCAGACTTCCATGTCAGCTTTCTGCGAAACAATTCAAACTTGGCTTTGATACCACAAATGACACAGTCACTCCACTTAAAGTCAACACACTCTCTACTTTCGTTACCCTCATTCCCCGTGGTCCTCTTTCGCACTCTCGCAATGTTATTTATCAATTTTGAGAAAATTGATAAATAAATATAAATGCAACTTTTATAATGTTATGTTATAATCCCGGCTTATATATATACATACTCCAACTATGATTCACCATATAATCAACTTTCTCCCTTTTTAATAATACAGTGAGCCGATGGGATATTTTTTCAATAATTTATAACAATTACCTTTGTAATGGGAGGTAGATCCGGTCCCACCTGTATCCTGTGGACCAATCAATGTGGGCGTCGTACTGGGCTAAATATCGAGCATCTCTGTCGAACTAGGACTGTTCGATGACCTCCTCTCGAATCAACGGCTCGAGCTCATTCTGCTCGGCGACTTCGATCCTCTTGTTAACGCGCGAAATATACACGGAAAGGTGGTTTCGTCGGACGTCAAATCCGCTACGTGTCGATTCCTATATGGAATCGCTCCACACTCTGGTAATACTGCCTCCGTGCCAAAGGTGGTGCGGAATCGTGGAAACCCGCCTTTGCAAATCCGTTCCGGTTTTCCTGCTACAGTAATAAACTACGGTTCTGTCAGGGTTCGGGCTCCATTGTATCGATTAACTCCGGGTTTCATTACAGTGTATTCGATAGGATTCAATGCAACCATGCGATAAAACAGGGTTATTCTTTTATACGGGAAAAATCACCAATATTAACCATGATTTTCTATACAGAGCATGCCACGAGGGCTTTTCTTAATTGCGCAGGGATTATTCAAATGGATTTGGAGATCAAACAACAGACGTAGGGGAAATCATGCGGGATTTCATCACTTCTTGATTAGGCAATCTTTTCACATTTAAGAAATTGGCGCGATACTGAGATAATGCACAGAACTATTTAACTGGAAGCGATTTGAAATACACAGAGTTACTGCAGAATTCCTCTATTCTTTCTCTTCTCATATATTCCCCCCTCATACATTCGAGGTTTTACAATTATATACATATATTGATGACTCTTCGGTTCCTCTGAGAGGACCGTTCTAGAAACCAACAGTCTATTACAATTTATTCAATAACTGAAATATGACAGCTAGGAAACTAAGCTATTCGACTTCCTCTGACTCTAATTAATCTAAAGAGTTACAATCAGCTAAGGTATTGACACCTAGCTGTAATAATTCGAATGCTACCAAACCCTCCTAGCCACAACATGTGGAAAAAAATTCTTACATTGTTGGCCAGTGTCCAATGCCCCTGCATCACATTCGTTGAAGGCTCAAAAACATTTTAGCTCCCTGTTTGCTTGTCAAAAAATTCATAGGGTGCTAACAGTGGCAACACATGGGGATGGCTTCTTCTTGAAGGAGTCAAGAATACAGAAGATAAATCTTTGGTGTAGGCCAGATGCCTGGTGCTTGACCCATCCATTTTCTTTCTTGGATCAGCTGCCACAAATCATGAAGACATCATATCAACAGTAAAATTTCTCCCAAACAACTACCTACCTAGACTATGGTCCTAACATTTTTTCTTCTGGGTGCATTTGGACTTGCAAACCCTTTACATCATCAATTTTTACAAGAAGGAAAATCAACCTATTCTACTTATACCCTTATTACTCCATGAGACCAGATTAAACTATTGGTCTCATAGTTTCTCTACCTAAACTAGTATCTGCTAGCATTAAACTATCTAGCAGATTTCTTCTCTACATTCTAAGACAGAAATTGAAAACAATCAAGCCAAGATTAGACTGTCTGACTTGCTAGACCTTGCAGAAATTAAAACAACTCACTACATGCTCACAGGCTCAGCTTTATTTCAGACTTCCTACCTACCCTACTCTAACTGGAAATCTCTGATGCTCTAGGTGATACAATAATGCTGATGCAGCCGGTCAAGCAGTAGCAAAAAAGGGAAGAAGAACTGACTGCTCATCAGAGATAACCGTAGTATGCTCTGCATGTGGATCTTCAAAGCTGAGGCCACTAGTAGTGGTGGCCAATTCTGATGTATTTGGCTCCTGCAAAAGATTAATGCTTGAGGGGTTGAGCCAATCAAGGCCTCCATGTATTCTGCCATATGATCAACAAAAACATAATGAAAATTTTTTTCTTCAAAAACTCCCATGAATGGTAGGCTGTCTGCATCCTAGGCAATTTCAATCATTGCATCTGCAATGTGGCCTCTCTAATCACACTCCTCCTTTTCCTGGTTGGGAGTATTTGGCAGATGATCATAAACTAGGAATACCTCTTCTTCCTCTAGATCAAGACAAAGATGTCTGTGGGAAAGAAGATCTTGCTCATCTTCATTGCAGCCTGAGCTAGAGGGCTTATTATATTCGACAGTGCTATCCTCTAGTAATGCAGGCTGGTTCTGCTGAAACAGACTGAACTCTGTGAAAAAATCAACATATTCTTGAGCAAGGGCTTCTTTGATTACCTTAATCCTTTTGGGAGAAGGCTCAGGATATTCATTCCGCTCAAGATTTTCTTCATCTCTTTCCTCCTTGTCCTCTGCACTGAAAAGCTGTTGGCTTCCCTCTTCTTCGCAAGTATAACTGATGTTCAGATATAAAGCAGAGAGAAGATTCAATGAATCTTCGTCTGCTATCATGCTTTCAATGCTTTCTCTGTCAGTATCATAGATGGCCCGCATTGGCTCATCATTTTCTTGAAGTTGATGGTCATGATCTTCCTTCCATGAATCTACTGATGATGGCCCTGCAAGCTCAGTTTCCCTTTGGAAAAAATCACCATCAGACAAATAATCATTAGATAAATCATAATTATAAGCAACGTCACCCATCAAATCTTCAGGACTCTCGGCAAGTCTTTCTTCAAAATAGTCTGCAAGTTCATTTTCTAATTCAAGCTCTGGTTCATCATACATGCTTGCCATGTGGCTTCTGTCTTGCAGTGATATGGTTTGTCTTTCTTGAGGACAAGGAGTAGGTCTTTTCCAATCATCATTTCTAGTTTCAGCCTCATATTCTCCCTCTTCTGTGTTCATCAGGGTATTGGCAGTCTCTATCAATATTTCCAGCTTGTTTTCTAAAGAGATCTTCCTTATTTTCTTTCCTCAATCTTTCTTTGCGGATTTTAACCTTTCCTCTCTAAAATTTATGTTGAATTCGACAGTAATTGCTATGCTATGCATTTCCTCCAGGCTCGAAGGCTCTCTTTCCCTTATATGGAATTCCACCTTGGGGTCAAAAGAACTCGGATAGTGCACTAGGGCCCATCCTAGAGGTGGTTTAATATCAGAAGGTATTGCATGATATACCTTGTTGAACCTAGCTGAAAATTCTTGTACTGTCTCACCTAGCTGCCTTTTCAAATTTTGATACTCTCCTAGGATGAGGAGAGCGTTCTTAGGGGTTTCCCATTTATCAAGGAAA
The DNA here is from genome assembly GCA_034641835.2 of Pinus albicaulis. Lineage (NCBI taxonomy): Eukaryota > Viridiplantae > Streptophyta > Pinopsida > Pinales > Pinaceae > Pinus > Pinus albicaulis. The sequence goes on from CM076582.1 coordinate 1,115,601,921, forward strand.
ACTTGAGAAAATTGGTGAAAGCTGAAATTGCTTGCCACTGGAAGGCCTTTGAACCAACTCTTAACATTTCCTTGTAAAGACAAGGCAAACATTCTAATGAATACATAATCTTCTTCTATTTCATACAATTCAAGTAAATCCTCAAGGTTTTGAACATGTTCTTCAGGAGTGGCCCTTTTATTTTCTCCATCAAAATGAGGTAGCTGGTTTATAAGTTCTGAAGGAAGGGGTTGGAAAATAAGAGGTAAAACTAGAGGCTTATATCTTTCTATGACCTTTGTAGGTGTAGGTGGTATAATAATGGGCTCATGGCTGCTTGAAGCTTCTTCAGGAGTGGGAGATACAACATGGCCCTCTTGTTCCACCAGGTTCTTCACAAGAGTATAGGTCTGCTCATGGTCTGAAGACTCAGGCTTGAGATATTTCCCATACTCATTTTGGGTCTCATCTTTGTACACTTGATTAGGCTTGAAGTAGGACAAAACATAGTGGTAGACAAAAATAATGAATTCTTTAAACCAAATCCAACCCATGTGTTCTATCCTTCTATGAGGTCTGGCCATATTTCAGGTTCTTCCTCCAGTGGAGTCTTTGAGAGTTATGGAGTGTGGAGTCGCCAAGTGGATGAATTTGACTGTTTGGAGCAGGCTGTTGTCCAGCACCAGCAATTGAATTCCAATCTAACCAGAGATCTTGGGTCTTTTGAGTGCCTAAGAGTATGTAAGATAAAATGCACTCAACTCCCCAGCAGAGTTGCCATTATGTTGGGGTTCCCATGTTTTGGCCAGATTGGCAAGACCAAAAGATGAGACAACATCAAAACCACTTTCAGACCTTAGGATATAGCCCTCCTAGATCCAGAAAGGGATCTCTCTATGATATGTCAAAGGTATATGACTTCGAAGCTCAAAGGTTAAGATATTAGGGTAGTTATAGGCACAGGGTTTGCTTGTTTGATTGTTTGTTTGGTTGTTGGTTATCAGGAAAGAAGGGTTCAATATAAGACAAGGATGACCAAAGAGGATTTTAGGCGGGGGTGAAGTATTCCAGGGAGAATTCAAAACCATTGGGAAATGGAGTTAGGAAAGGGTTTACTTGCTATTCAATGTGCAGGCTTTCAGTTGGGCTAGTCATCTAAAACATTGGATCTTAAGGATGATATCAAGGTATGGAATGGGAAGGGAGGAGGAAGCAATAAAGATTTAGAACAAAAAGTTAAAGACTTGAGATTAGAGAGAGACTTTGAAATCTCAATGCTTCGGCCTCCATCTTGAGGGATCTTATAAAGGTTAAATCAATTGAAAAGGATCCTAGTGAGATTGAAACAGGGTTCTAGACCTCCCAGTGTTCCCAATTCTTTCAATTAAATCCTAACAAGAAAATCTAAGAACATATTCATTTAATTCATACATCAGCTAGCAGGCAATAACATCCACTACACTGGGTAAATCAACTGAAATCAACTCTTAGATAACACATTTAGTTAAAAACATCAAAGGCAAGGAGAGAAGAAACATAGGGTACCTAACAAGGGTAAATCCTATGCTAGATTTCTGATGCGAGCCAATAGAAATGAAATGAAACGTAATGTAAATTAAACACAAATACAGAGCTAGAAAAACATCACCGCTGCTTCGGATCAAGATCCAAAGAAATGTGCTTGTCATATTAAAAAGCAACACCAGTCAAGTACAACATTGGCAATCGCTGGATACTCAGTCAGAACACATCTTCCTCGGCCTATCTTACTACTTTACACAGAGACTATGTCTCAAAATAAATGCAATTCTCTGATAACTAATCAACAACCTTTACAATGAGTTTATTCATGAATTTATAGCTCCAGTGGAGCAGAGAAGGTAGGTGAAACACTAAATGAAGCATTAAACTCAGAAAAGAAAGAGGGCTGAAGCCCATTCTGTTTAAACCCTGCGCATTTATCTCTGGCACTCTTTTGGATGCAAGAGTGGTCTTCTTCAGGCTTCCATTTACTCTGAGCATGTCTCTGATGTACTCTGTTGTAGCATTCTGTAGTACTTCTGGTGAATAAACAAAAAGGTAAATAAAAGATGCTAGGGTCTGCCATGCTTCATAACAAATTCTCTGGTAGCATAGGACTGCTCCGTCAGGTGGAAATCTTCACTTGGACACAAAGTAGAATGAAACAATAATGTGTATCATGTCCTTTCATGGAGAAAAACATTCTGTTGATGTAGAAAACCTGACATACATTAATTTATGCACTCTGTACCCTCTGTGTGATCCATGACGTCTTCAATCTGGTACTTTTCCTCTAAACCGCTGAGTTAAGGCACAAAGATCTCCATTTTCATGCCATAAACTCTCTGCTACTCCATTTTTGTCTCTGTCGATGAAATATGTGCTTTTAATGGCTCTGGGGATGTTTTACATAGTTCAAACCCTGTTCTTTAATGAAATTCCTATCATGGCTCCTTCCCAGGCTTTCTTCAAGATCTCGGCCTCCGAAAAATGGCCCTTTCTGCGTTTTTTGCCGCTGTAATAAAGACTGTGTAATCATGGTGGCTTTCACCATCTGATAACCCTGCAAAACACGAAAACTTGTTAAGAAAAACTATGCACAGAGGTGGTGGATGCAACAGGGACGGCGAGAATGGCTGTGCAGACTGGTGAGATGGCGGAAAAGTGTAGAATCATGGTGGAAAATGCAGTGGGAGGCTTGCAGAATGGCGGCACATTGGGAAAATGCAGTTGGAGGATGGCGAGAATGGAAATTTTAATGTAAAACATTAACATTTGACCTTTTAATGAATATATATAGAGGGACGGGCGAAATATGTGATGAAACACGTGGAATGGTGACGTGGCAGGACCAGTCAACGGCGGGCGTGCGAATAAATCTAGATCGCTCGATCTCAAGAGGAGATCGACAACTGAGGACATGGCAGAGGGTGATTGAAACTGGACCGTCCTATCTCAGGAGGGGATCGATGGTGGAAAACATATCGGAGGGCGATGGATGGCGGGCCAGGGGTACGGATACCTTAGGTTAACTCCCGTGCATCTTTGCGGTGCGAGGACCATTTGATGGACGATCGCAGATCGGATGGTGTATATTCATATCACACCAGGTCAAATGCCGAACGATAATGCGCAATGGGGGGACGGTTTTGAAATAGTGACGAAGCCACGTGTTGGGCAGTGAGTGGAATCGCTCCGAAAATAAAATTACTGCCCATCCTCCAAACGTGGTGCGATGGAAACATGGAAACTTTTAAGGATGGAAGTTTATCTTAAAGTTTAGAAATGTTGGCGAATCTTACTAGTCCCAAACATGCAAATTGTAAAAAATTTCGTGGTATTTTTGTAGAAATAATTATATTTCCAATGATTTTATATTATTAAATATAATATTTTGGCGATTTTTAAGGTAAAATAATGGTGTACTATAAAATTTGGGTGAATCACTTTACAAAAAAAATGGATATTGGTGAATCTTTTTTTTTGAAAAAGCATGGAAAATTAGCCCACCTGCGAATATTAGCCTCTAAAATTTTCCTTGGCTGGAAACTGATGGATTTTGATCAGTGCACATTGTGAGGACCACCAAGCGGGTAAACCTCTGACCGTTGATCTGGTGGGTTAAACAGACGACTATGATGCGATCTGAGCGGTGAATGGGGTGAACAGTGGACGTTGCGAGGAATGCGACGACCGTCGGATGGCCGAGAAATCAATGGTTAGAAACGCTCCCGATAGCCAAATGCGCTAAGCGGTTTTCAAGATAGCGCCTAGTTTCGGCGCCCGGGTCACGTGGGGAAAAGGTCAAGGGGGCTGGCCAGAAGGGGGCTAAGACCCATATATGTCCAAATGTGGGTTTTCAACCTTTTTCAATGCAGTTCGAGGCCAGAAATGGGTAACGATAGAGACAAAGAGGGGAATTAAACCATACAAGGGGTGGGTGTAGGATTTGAAGGGGGTTTTGGGATAATTTAAGGAACAAGGGGAGGTATTTTAGGGGGTGGAAAGAGGGGGACTTTGAAAAAGGGAAAAAGGGATGAAATGAAGAATTCTGCTGGGGTACAAGGGGCAAATAAATGTCTTTTGGAGCACAATTTTTACAATCAGTGAGGCTTTGTAGCTGGAAATAGCAGTGGGGATTTATCAAAGGACAAGGGCATAAAGAAGCTTCAAGGATGATGTGTTTTCAGGGGAAATGCATTCCTTGAAGGCTCAAAAACATTTTAGCCCCCTATTTGCTTGTCAAAAAATTCATAGGGGGCTAACATGCCCCATCCATATGCATTGTACCTTGCAGCTTGGCTCCCCATGACCTTGATAGTAACATGCCATTCTTAGGTGGCACATCTACCACTACCACATCCATGACCATACATTTGGCTGTAATCTGGGTTAAGTTCACACATAAGTCCTTGATCAGGCCAAGACACTTTACCCTGCTAGAATCAAATGAATAGAGGTATTTATAGGGTCAGGTTATCTCAAGGTCTAACCTCTCCATAACAACCATAGGCATTAGGTTGTGCGAGGCCCCAGAGTCATGCATTGCATTGTGAAGGATCTTATCATGGATATTGAGACTGATATAAAAAGGAGATACTACCCCTTCCTGAAACTTCCCTTCTATCTTTGGAGCAAATAGAAGGGCTGGTTGAACATCACTCAGATTGACAGTGTCACTGCTTTAACCCAGATTTAAAGCTTTCAAAATTTGGCCTTTATATACATCCTGAGTGGCCAGCTCAGAGAGTGGGACAGAGATTTTAATTTTTGCAGTCTCACTCTCCAAATTGAAAGTGGACTGACTCTTTGGAATTTTCAACTCTGTTTTGTTAGCCACCGCCTTGGTGGCAGAATCAGTGGACTGATTCTCACTATGTATAGGCTTAGGAACTATTTTATTAGGAGCACTAATTGCAATGCTAGTGCTGCTATTTGGTTGAATTTTTTTATCAGTATTTTGGTTTTCTTTTTCTTTTTTCTTCCCAGAACTCTCAACCGTTGATTTGTTACTCTCAGAAGCTACTTTAGAAGTTTTCTCAGGCATTTTCTTGATGGTAATCTTAGAAGCTTTTGGTTTGGAATTGTCTAGGCTCTTTTTGCTTCTAAGTTCATACTGTTCTCTGACCTGCATGATGGAATTTTCAAATCCCAGCCTATAATCCTCAGATTCCAATCTTTCCTCATCCCAATATGAGGGTGAGGGTTGATCTTCTTCTGTGGAACAGTTATGGATTTAGTTTTCTACCTCAAACATGTTTATTGTGGTTCCCTCAGACTCTTCTATGATTCCCTCATCTTCATCAAGAAATTTCTCTTGAAATGGGGGAATAACTCACTGATCTGAGTCTCTTTGTCTGTTAGGAGTGGTGTTGTTTCTTCTAACGTTCTGGTTATGGTTGTGATTTTGGTTTTTATTCTAATTACTAACTGTGACAACCTTTTTTTCCATCATTTGCTGTATCTTTTCCATGTTTTTAGAGAGACGATCATAATTGGGATCAGATGGGGAAGCTGGAAACAGCAGTGGGGATTTATCAAAGGAAAAGGGCATAAAGATGCTTCAAAGATGATGTGTTTTTAGGGGAAATGCATTCCTTGAAGGCTCAAAAACATTTTAGCCCCCTGTTTTCCTATTAAAAAATTCATAAGGGGATAACAGTGGCTCCACATGGGGATGGCTTCTTCTTGAAGGAGTCAAGAATACAGAAGATAAATCTTTGGTGTAGGCCAGATGCCTGGTGCTTGACCCATCAATTTTCTTTCTTGGATCAGCTTCCACAAATCATGAAGACATCATATCAGTAGAAAAATTTCTCCCAAACAACTACCTACCTAGACTATAGTCCTAACATTTTTTCTTCTAGGTGCATTTGGACTTGCAGACCCTTTACATCATCAATTTTTACAAGCAGGAAAATCAACCTATTCTACTTCTACCCTTATTACTCCATGAGACCAGATTAAACTATAGGTCTCATAGTTTCTCTACCTAAACTAGTATCTGCTAGGATTAAACTGTCTAGTAGATTTCTTCTCTACATTCTAAGATAGAAATTGAAAACATTCAAACCAGGATTAGACTGTCTGACTTGCTAGACCTTGCATAAATTAAAACAACTAACTACATGCTCACAGGCTAAGCTTTATTTCAGACTTCCTACCCACCCTACTCTAACTGGAAATCTCTGATGCTCTAGGTGATACAATAAGGCCAATGCAACCAGTCAAGCAGTAGCAAAAAAGGGAAGAAGAACTGACTGCTCATCAGAGATAGTCGTAGGATGCTCTGCATGTGGATCTTCAAAGCTGAGGCCACCAACAGTGGTTACCAATTCTGATGTATTTGGCTCCTGCAAAATATTAATGATTGAGGGGCTGAGCCAATCAGGGCCTCCATGTATTCTACCATAGGATCAACAAAAACATGATGAAATTTTTTTTCTTCAAAACCTCCCATGACTGGTAGGCTGTCTACATCCTGGGCATTTTCAATCATTGCATCTGCAATGTGGCCTCTGTAATCACACTCCTCCTTTTCCTGGTTGGGAGTATTTGGAAGATAAGCATAATTCAGGAATACCTCTTATTCCTCTGGATCAAGACAAAGATGTCTGTGGGAAAGAAGATCTCGTTCATCTTCACTGTAGCCTGAGGTAGAGGGCTCATTATATTCGATAGTGTTGTCCTCTAATAACGCAGGTTGGTTCTGCTGAAATGGACTAAACTCTGTGAAAAAATCAACATATTCTTGAGCGGGGGCTTCTTTGATTACCTTAATCCTTTCGGGAGAAGGCTCAGGATATTCATTCCGCTCAAGATTTTCTTCATCTCTTTCTTTCTTATCCTCTGCACTGAAGAGATGCTGGCTTCATTCCTCTCAGCAAGTATAACTGATTTTCGGATATAAAGAAGAGAGAAGATTCAATGAATATTCGTCTGCTATCATGCTTTCAATGCTTTCTCCATCAGTATCTTAGATGGCCCGCATTGGCTCATCATTTTCTTGAAGTTGATGGTCATGATATTCCTTCCATGAATCTACTGATGATGGCCCTGCAAGCTCAGTTTCCCTTTGGAAAAAATCATCATCAGAAAAATCATCATTAGATAAATCATAGTTATAAGCAACGTCACCCATCAAATCTTCAGGACTCTCGGCAAGTCTTTCTTCAAAATAGTCTGCAAGTTCATTTTGTGATTCAAGCTCTGGCTCATCATACATGCTTGGCATATGGCTTCTGTCTTGCAGTGATCTGGTTTGTCTTTCTTGAGGACAAGGATAAAGTCTTTTCCAATCATCATTTCTGGTTTCAGCCTCATATTCTCCCTATTATGTGTTTAGCAGGGTATTGGCAGCCTCTATCAATTTTTCCAGCTTGTTTTCTAAAGAGATTTGCCTTATTTGCTCTGCTCGGTCTTTCTTTGTAGCTTTTAACCTTTCCTCTCTACACTTTATGTTGAATTTGACAGTAATTTCCACGCTATGTATTTCCTCCAGGCTCGAAGGCTCTCTTTCCCTTATATGGAATTCCACCTCAGGGTCAAAAGAACTTGGATAGTGCACTAGGGCCCATCCTAGAGGTGGTTTTATATCAGAAGGTATTGCATGATATACCTTGTTGAACCTAGCTAAAAATTCTTGCACTATCTCACTTGGCCGCCTTTTCAAATTTTGATACTCTCCTAGGATGAGGAGAGCATTCTTAGGGGCTGCCCATTTATCAAGGAAAACTTGAGAAAATTGGTGAAAGTTGAAAATGGTTGCCACTGGAAGGCCTTTGAACCAACTCTTAACATTTCCTTGTAAATACAACGCAAAAATTCTAATGAACACATCATCTTCTTCTACTTCATACAATTCAAGTAAATCCTCAAGGTTTTGAACATGTTCTTCAGGAGTGGCCCTTTTATTTTCTGCATCAAAAAGAGGTAGCTGGTTTATAAGTTCTGAAGGAAGGGGTTGGAAAATAAGAGGTAAAACCAGAGGCTTATATATTTCTATGACCTTTGTAGGTTTAGGTGGTATAACAATGGACTCATGGCTGCTTGAAGCTTCTTCAGGAGTGGGAGATACAAAATGGGCCTCTTGTTCCACCAGGTTCTTCACAAGAGTATAGGTCTGCTCATGGTATGAAGACTGAGGCTTGAGATCTTTCCCATACTCATTGTGGGTCTGATATTTGTACACTTGATTAGGCTTGAAGTAGGACAGAACATAGTGGTAGACAAAAAAAATGAATTCTTTAAACCAAATCCAACCCATGTGTTCTATCCTTCTATGAGGTCTGGCCATATTTCAGGTTCTTCCTCCAGTGGAGTCTTTGAGAGTTATGGAGTGTGGAGTCACCAGGTGGATGAATTTGACTGTTTGGAGCAGGCTGATGTCCACCACCAGTAATTGAATGCCAATATAACCAGAGATCTTGGGTCTTTTGAGTGCCTAAGAGTATGTAAGATAAAATGCACTCAACTCCCCAGCAGTGTCACCATTATGTTGGGGTTCCCATGTTTTGGCCAGATTGCCAAGACCAAAAGATGAGACAACATCAGAACCACTTTCAGACCTCAGGATATAGCCCTCCTGGATCCAGAGAGGGATATCTCTGTGATATTTCAAAGGTATATGACTTCTAAGCTCAAAGGTTAAGATATTAGGCTAGTTATAGGCATAGGGTTTGCTTGTTTGATTGTTTGTTTGGTTGTTGGTTATCAGGAAATACGGGTTCAATATAAGACAAGGATGAGCAAAGAGGATTTTAGGCAGGGGTGATGCATTCTAGGGAGCATTCAAGACCATTGGGAAATGGAGTCAGAAAAGGGTTTACTTTATATTCAATGTGCAGGCTTTCAATTGGGCTAGTCATCTAAAACATTGGATCTTAAGGATGATAGAGTGGTATGGAATGGTAAGTGAGGAGGAAGCAACAAAGATTTAGAAAACAAAGTTAAAGACCTGAGATTAGAGAGAGACTTTGAACTCTCAATGCTTCGGCCTCCAGCTTGAGGGATCTTAGAAAGGTTCAATCAATTGAAAAGGATCCTAGTGAGATAGAAACAGGGTTCTAGACCTCCCAGTGTTCCCAATTATTTCAATTAAATGCTAAGAAGAACATCTAAGAACAGATTCATTTGATTCATACATCAGCTAGCAGGCAATAACATCCACTACACTGGTTAAATAAACTGAAATCAACTCTTAGATAACACATTTAGTAGAAAAAATCAAAGGCAAGGAGAGAAAAAACATAGGGTACCTAACAAGGGTAAATCCTATGCCATATTTCTGATGCAAGCCAGTAGAAATGAAATGAAACAGAAATTAAATTAAACACAAATAGAGAGTTAGAAAAACATCACCGCTACTTCGAATCAGGATCCAAAGAAATGTGCTTGTCATATTAAAAAGCACCACCAATCAAGTACAACATTTCCAATAGCTGGATACTCAGTCAGAAATCATCTTCCTCGGCCTATATTACTACTTTACACAGAGACTATGTCTCAAAAGAAATAGCTTGCAATTCTCTGATAACTGATCAACAACCTTTACAATGAGTTTCTTCATGAATTTATAGCTCCAATGGAGCAGAGAAGGTAGGTGAAACACTAAATGAAGCATTAAACTCAGAAAAGAAAGAGGGCCAAAGCCCATTCTATTTAAACCCTGCGCATTTATCTTTGGCACTCTTTTGGATGCAAGAGTGGTCTTCTTTAGGCTTCCATTTACTTTGGGCATGTCTCTAATGTAATCTGTTGCAACATTCTGTAGTACTTCTGGTGAATAAACAAAAAGGTAAATAAATGATGCTAGGGTCTACCATGCTGCATAACAAATGCTCTGGTAGCATAGGACTGCTCTGTCAGGGTGGAAATCTTCACTTGGACACAAAGTAGAATGAAAAAATAAAGTGTACCATGTCCTTTCATGGATAAAAACATTCTACTGATGTAGAAAACCTGATATACATTAATTTATGCGCTCTATACCCTCTATGTGATCCATGACGTCTTCAATCTGGTACTTTGCCTCTAAACCGCTGAGTTAAGGTGCAAAGATCTCCACTTTCATGCCTTAAACTCTCTGGTGCTCCATTTCTGTCTCTGTCAGTGAAATCTGCACTTTTAATGGCTCTGGGAGGTTTTACAGAGTTCAAACCCTATTCTTTAATGCAAGTCCTGTCATGACTCCTTCCCAAGCTTTCTTCGTGATCTCGGCCTCTAAAAAATGGTCCTTTCTATGTTTTTTGCCACTATAATAAAGACTGTGTAATCATGGTAGCTTTCGCCATATGATAACCTTGCAAAACATGAAAAACTATTAGGAAAAACCATGCATGGAGGTGGTGGATGCAACGTGGACGGTGAGAAATGCTCTGCAGACTGGTGAGATGGCAGAAAAGTGTAGGATCGTGGTGGAAAATGCAATGGGAGGCTTGCAGAATGGTGGTGCAGTGGGAAAATGCATTTGGAGGGTGGCGAGAATGGAAATTTTAATGTAAAACATTAACATTTGACCTTTGAATGAATATATATACAGGGACGAGCAAAAGATATGATGAAACATGTGGAATGGTGATGTGGCGAGACTGGTCAATGGCAGGCGTGCGAATAAATCTGGACTGCCCGATCTCAAGAGGAGATCGACGGCTGAGGACACGGCAGAGGGTGATTGAAACTGGACCGTCCTATCTCAGGAGGGCATCGATAGTGGAAAACATATTGGAAGGTGACGGATGGCGGGCCATGGGTACAGATACCTTGGGTTAACTCTTGTGCATCTTTGCGACGCAAGGACCGTTGGATGGACGATCGCAGATGGGACGGTGTATATACATATCGCGCCAGGTCAAATTCCGAATGATAACACATGACGGGGGGGGCTGTTTTGAAATAGTGATAGAGCCACGTGTTGGGTGGTGTGTGGAATCACTCCGAAATAAAATTACCACCCATCCTCCAAACGCGGTGCGATGGAAACTGGCAGATTTTGAACAGTGCACATTGCGGGGACCACCAAGCAGGTGAACCTCTGACCTTTGATCTAGTGCATTAAATGGACGACTGTGATGTGATCTGAGTGGTGAACGGGGTTAACGGTGGATGTTGTGGGGAACGCGATGACCATCGGATTGCCGGGAAATCAACAGTTAGAAACGCTCCTGATAGCCAAATGCGCTAAGCGCTTTTCGGGCTAGCGCTTGGTTTCGGCGCCCGGGTGACGTGGGGAAAATTTCAAGGGGGCTGGCCTGAAGGGGGCTAAGACCCATATATGTCCAAATGTGGGTTTTCAACCTTTTTCAATGCAGTTAGAGGCCAGAAATGGGTAACGATAGAGAAAAAGAGGGGAAATAAACTAAACAAGGGGTGGGTGTAGGATTTGAAGGGGGTTTTGGGATAATTTAAGGAACAAGGGGAGGGATTTTTGGGGGTGGAAAGAGGGGGACTTTGACAAAGGGAAAAATGGATGAAACGAAAAATTCTGCAGGGGTACAAGGGGAAAATAAAGGTATTTTGGAGAAAATATTTTACAATCAGTGAGGCTTTGTAGCTGGAAATAGCAGTGGGGGTTTATCAAAGGACAAGGGCATAAAGAGGCTTCAAGGATGATGTGTTTTCAGGGGAAATGCATTCCTTGAAGGCTCAAAAACATTCTAGCCCCTTGTTTGCTTGTCAAAAAATTCATAGGGTGCTAACAGTGGCTCCACATGGGGATGGCTTCTTCTTGAAGGAGTCAAGAATACAGAAGATAAATCTTTGGTGTAGGCCAGATTCTTGGTGCTTGACCCATCCATTTTCTTTCTTGGATCAGCTGCCACAAATCATGAAGACATCATATCAGCAGTAAAATTTCTCCCAAACAACTACCTACCTAGACTATGGTCCTAACATTTTTTCTTCTGGGTGCATTTGGACTTGCTGTTTGGGCTCAATCTAGTCTCCTAAATTGAGTTCATTTAATTTTCAACCAGGGTTGGTAAACTTTTGAAATGAAGTGAACTGTATGTGCCTAGGTGTTTGTTTCTTACTGCGTTCTGTTTAGTGTTTTATGATGTTTTTGGTCTTTTGATGGTTTTATGTTCACAAGGAAAAGAACTAAATGCTGGTGGAAAGAAGCTACTGGTTAAAAACAAAGCAAAGCCTAAGTTATGAATGATAAATGAAAAATGCAAAGACTGAAACAGAACCAAACCTAAACTATGACTTAAGCAGAATACAAAGCTTGATAATGACTTCAAGAAAATGAATCACAACATAAACTTAACTTGTCCAATCCATTTATTAAGGATATTTTGGAAGAGCTTGAGGAATGGGTAGCTATTTGTAAAAATTCTCCTAACTAAACAATTAAACAATCAGCTTATAATGATACAACATCTTATCCATGATTAGAGGTTTGTTGAAACATATTTGGAGAAGAACATTGGTAACATCATAAGATCTCTACTCTAAAACTAGCTCCTAATTCTATTCTGCAACTTAGTTTAACATCACTAAACCTTACTAAAAAGTTATAGATTTCTTTTTAGAGTATTCTTTTGAGGAAATGCTTTGTTTATGAAATAGTTAAAAGGTTGCAAAAGTACTCCAGGCCTTGGATTGATATTATCTTCTGTTCAGATGATTATGAGTCAATATATGTTTGGAACAAAAGAAGTTTTGTAAATAATGAAGGCCGTGGTATTTAAGTTTAACGACTAATGTAATTTAATATACAATGGATGACAACTAAATGTGGAATGTAAATACAGTGGGTGAAGCTAGAACTGAACTAGAGTGCTACCAGTCTACAATAAACAGTGCTAAACTAACAAGTCAGTATCAAACTTAAAACGAAATAACAGAGCATGAATTGAATGCAATTTGACTCTGGAGTGCCCTAACTAAGTTATCATTCAACTAATCTATGGAATTCTACATCCTATTTCGTCCATCATGAATGGTATTTTGGAAGAGCTTGTTAGAAAAATCATGGCTGTACAATTCAATGAAAATGCAAACATGAAAACTGAAAGCAATTACAATTAAAAACTAAGACATCACAGCTATTTCCTACCCATTGTTATGATATTTTGGAAGAGCGTTTTAAGAGTAAGATCAGTTATGCTACTTAGTGTAAACAAGAAACTGAAACCTTCAGTATCACAATCATGCCTTAGTCATCATAATGATTTTTTGGAAGAGTTTACTAGAATAAGTTCAACTGTGATAATGAACAAAAGAAATTGCAATTAAAATCTATAACACTACAACCATTTCTCATTCATTATAATGATCTTTTGGAAGAGTTTCTTAGAACAAGTATAGCTATAGTGACTAATGAAATTAACTATGAACTCAAACTTCAAAAACGTGAAAATGAACTAAGATGCTTATCTAAATTACGAAAGTAAAGTCGTTCAGGAGACAGGGGCCCTCTACCACCAGATGGAATCTAACTCAAAATCAACTCAACGCGTTCAAAGCAATGTTGTCTTCTTCATTAAAGGAAAATAACTTAAAACAGAGTATTCTCGGTCTTCAGAAATATAGCAGTCAATCCACGAAATCTAATCAAAATCTAGAGCTTGTCTTTGGGTTTCCCGAGTCCATTTATAAAAAATCTTTATAACAGAACTTGTAACAATACGGGGATCATTGTCTTTTCATATCAAAATCATACTAGGACTCTAAATATGGCAGTGTAAAGGGACAAAGGACATCTGGACTGTCCTTGTCCTATTAGAAGTCTGCCTCCTTGAATGAGTTCCCACGTACAAAACCACGTCCAGAATTCGGTTCATTCTTCATGGTGAGCAACAAACGTTGAGGACATGATGTGGAATATACCCATGTGTGGCTTTTCCTGAGAGGACACCTAGAACATGCTTGAACGTGAAGACAGTTGCAGAATTGGTGGTTAGCTACGGAATGTCTGCATTCTGTAGCTAGTTTCAGTTCAAAATGCATTACAATGAAAAAATCACAAAACTTAGCAAGTTAGCCATGTTATTCATTCTAAAAGTAATTTTAACTAATTTCATTGATCATTTGGGCCTGGGATAACAATGGACAAAGGAAAATGGAGTGAAGTAAGATAAAAGAAAGAAAAATCTTGGGGCTCAACATACCCCCACTGTTGACTTCTTGCATGTCCACATGCAACTTATTCCATAAACTCAGAGACTTCTGCAAGAACATCCAACCCTCTTCTTCTTCTTTGCCTGGAAGTTAAAGGTCTTCTGGGTTTCCTGATGACTAACTTGAACCTTAAATTGGTAAGTGCCCTGATTAGCTTCTTGTTCCTCTTTTTCAACTTTTCAATAGCCTTTTCCACTTTGTCCATTTGTAGAGACAGGTTTGAGTTCATACTGGTTTTGAGTTTGACTTGTTCCTTCAGAATATCATTCTCAGTTTTGATATGTCTATTAAGTACTTCCAGATCATACCTATCTCTTCTTAACACATCTATTTCAAACAGTGGAGTACTAGGGGTTCTATCTCTACTCTCTGAAGCTTTCCTTTCCAATGTTTCAACATAGTCATAAACTTCTTGCTGTGCAGGGTCAATTTCAGGGATTTCTTCATCAAAATCTTCTTCAACATCTTCTTCAATAGAGGTTTCCTCATCTTCTATGTTTATCACCCCGGTTTGTTTGATCTGTGTTTTCCTTAGTTTCCCCCTGAGTCTATGGCTTCTTCTTGGCTGGGATGAACCCTCTCCTTTTTCTATGGCAGATTTTCTGATTACTCTCTCTTCCTTAAGTTGTCTCTTAATCTGAGTCAACTTCTCAGAGATTATTTCTTCACTAATTTCCTGTACTGTTTTGTCAATTTCAATTTTAGAGGCTCTCCATTTTCTTCTTCTCTTTGTAGGCTGATGTTCAGGTGAAGGCTCTTTTGGTTCCTCAAAGTGATTTCTTACCGAGAAATTATCCCAAGTATCTTTTGTTTTGGCTAAATGGTGTTCAATTAAAATCTTAACCAAGCCATGATGGTATAGAGTTGTCTCTAGGAATTGGACTCTCCTTTGAACACTTGAAGCCATCTTTTTTAAACTTTGAAGCAATAAATAGGGCAAATTTAGCTCTTCCTCTAAGAAATGCATTATCAACCTAATATGGTAAACATAGAAAGTACCATATCTACCTTCACAAGTGATAAATTTTTGTAAGATAAGCAATATGTTTCTCCATTTATTATTTAATGTAGAGCTTGGAATTCCCTTTTTAAACACAGTGACATCCATACCTGGTGATTTGAGGATCTGCTTCCATGATTCATTATGAAATTCTCTGTTTTTAAGCCATCTTTCTCCATGTCTAAGCAATCATGTTGCTTCTGCAATAAAAACCTCTGTGACAGTGAATTTAACATCTCCAACTTCAACCTCGGCTCCTTTGAATGTCCTTGCAAATGTTTTAGTAACTTCTTTGTGGAAGCCATTAAATTTCTCGAGGAATTTTAGCCATCCTGCCTGTTGCAACATTTCTCTGCTTTGAGGGTATCCTTCTAGGTATTTTGTGCCCACTGGTTCAGTTCTCACGATGAGGCCCATAATTTCTTCTTCAATCTTCGGATTAGTACTCTTTCTTCTCATGGAGACAATGACTTCAACCTTCAAACTAATATTCCTCTAATTCACGGTGATAGTGCTTCAATATTCAAACTGATATATCTCTGCTTCATGGTGACAGTGGCTTCAAATTTCAAACTGATATACCTCTGCTTCACGGTGACAGTGGCTTCAATTTTCAAACTGATATACCTCTACTTCACGATGACAGTGGCTTCAACTTTCAAGCTAATATACCTCTTCTCACGGTGATAGAGATACCTCTGTTTTATAGAATGAAATGATGAAGGGTTGGCTACGGGATGGAGTAATAGGGAGTGGTTATGGAACGAGTTAATGAAGTGAGGTGAAAACAAATCAATGAGTGAAAAGACTGCGGAGATTTTTTTACAACAGATTCAAAAATCATCATTGAATGATTTGGTTGGGTGACATAAGAAAATCAAACATTTCAGCCTTTTAGCCGCTTAAATGATGATCGGGTATAGAATTTAAAATGAAGGATTTTTATCCAAAGTTTTGCGGAGGGTATATTTGGCATGATCAATAAAAATAATCAAAACAACTTTTCGAATGATTCATAACTAAAACTATACTAAATTTTATGATATGCCATTATAATCAAAACTTTTTACCTTTGTTTTTCATCTGATTTTTGTGGTCTTCATATACTTTGTTCTCCTCTGGAAACCATGACTTTGTGAGTCTTCATAATCCTTCTTGATTTTTCTTGTTCATGGATATACTGGATCATCTTGTTGCAATTCAAATGTTTGTTGATCAGTGCCTTTAGGATCTGTAGCTGCGGAATGACTGTCTGGCTGCGGAAAGTCTGATTAGTTGCAAAATGTTTGTTTAGCTAGAGAATGTACCTGTAGAGAATTTTAATCATGGAATGGAGTGGTTTGGAATATACATGGAATATTTTATGGAATGGG